>JAQPPZ010017049.1:26020000-27240000 GCA_028583015.1 Wollemia nobilis
CATATTAAGACCTCAAAACCTTCAATACATATATTATGTCCCATATCATACTCTTTAAGTAAGATACCAAACCCTTTAGAAAAACCAGAGGAAGTATAACCCTACCCTATACCCAATAATGCAAAAAGAGGTACAAAAACTATTGGATTCCAAAATTATCATAAAAGTAAGGTTTTCATCTTGGATATCCAACTTGGTACCAGTCAGAAAGAAAAATGGGGATATCAGACTCTATGTAGACTTTAGAAATTTAAATAAAATCTCCTTAAACGATAATTATCCATTGCCCAATATGGAACAACTATTACAAGCAATAGTCGATTCATCTAGAATGTCATTACTAGATGGATTTTTTGGATATAATCAAATATAAATTAATCCAGAAGACCGACACAAGACAACATTCAATACACCATGGGGTACTTTCGAATATTTGAGAATGCATTTTTGTCTCATGAATGCAGGGGCTACCTTTCAGAGAACCATGGATTTTGCTTTCAAAGGGCTAATGTTCAAAATAATGGTTGTATATCTGGATGATATTACAATATTTTCCAAAAATCCAGAATATCACTTAGAACATCTTGCTGCAATATTTGCCCGATGCAAAGAGTTTGGAATTTCCTTGAATACAAAGAAATGTATATTTGGAACTACACAAGAAAAATTACTAGGTCACATAGTTTTAGAAAAAGGGGTGAGTATAGATCTAGAAAGAATAGAAGCTATCTCAAAAATTCCCCCTCCTAAAAACATTAAGGGAGTAAGGTCTTTCTTTGGCAAGATAAATTTTGTAAGAATATTTATTCCTAATTTTGCAAAGATGGTCAATCCAATCAATGACATGGTCAAGAATATTGGGGAAATAAAATGGACACTAGAAAACATCAAAGCTTTTAAAAATATCAAAGAAGCCATTTCAACTACCCCAGTCTTAACCTGCCCTGATTATTCAAAGGATTTCAATGTTTATTCATTTGCACCTGATCATTCCATTGTTGCAGTCCTTTCTCAACAGGATGATGAAAATAATGAAAGACTAATAGCTTTCATGAGTTTAGGATTAAAAGGAGCACATCTCAAGTATACCCTGTTAGAAAAACATGCTTATGCAGTGGTCCAAGCCTTAAAACATTTCAAGAGTATATTTGGTTCTAACAAGGTTTTCTATTGCATCCCTTTTATAGCCATTAAAGATGTCTTTACTCAAGCTGAACCATTAGGGAAGCCTGCAAGGTGGATGGTAAAACTGTTGCAATATGATGCTGAATTTAAAATAGTTAAAACTGTAAGAGGGTAGGGCTTAGCTAAATACTTGGCTTATAAAGAAGGAGAAGACTCTAATAACATTGTTGTAGTAGATGAAATGCAAGACATCAAAAGGACTAATAATGCAGAATGTAAGTGGTATGATGAAATATTAGCTTATCTGCTAACTTTGTCTTTTCCTAAAGACATGTCAGCTAACAGAATGAGATCAGTAAAACTGCAAGCATAGAAATATCATGTGCAAGATGGTGTGATTTATTGGAGATACCCTGATGGTGTGTTACTGGTTTGTCTGTTTGAAAAAGAAGTCCCAAAAACAATCAAATAATTTCATGATGGTTTTTGTGGAGGACATTTTGCACCAAAAGCTACTGCTAACAAAATTATGAGAGCAGGTTATTATTGGACTTTCTTTTTTAAAGATATATATCAATATGTACTAAATTGCCATAACTGTCAAGTTTTTGCAGGTAAGAAGCATTTAGCAGCTATGCCTCTCAAGCCAGTGATCATAGAAGCACCATTTACACAATGGGGCATTGATCTAATTGGAGAGATCAATCTAAACTCATTAGGAAAACACAGGTGAATCATAACTGCAACATGATACTTCACAAAATGGGTAGAAGCTGCTCCTTTAAGAAGTTCTACAACTCAAACTATTATTAATTTCTTAGAAGAAAGTATTCTAACTAGGTTTGGGGTTCCTCATAAATTAGTAACAGATAATGGGAAATATTTTATATCATTTGAGATGGTAAAATTGTGTGCTAAGTATGGAATAGAAATTTCCCACTCTACAAATTATTACCGTCAAGGAAATGGTCTAGTTGAGTCATCAAATAAAAACTTAATTACTAGAATTAAAAGATCATTGGGTAAGAATAAGAAGAGTTGGGATAGTGAATTAAAATTTTCTCTGTGGGCAGACAGGTTGTCACTAAAAATAAATACAGGAAGAACTCCTTACAAAATGGTGTATGGAGAAAAAGACTTATTTCCCCCCAAAATAGAGAAATTAGCACTTTCCCTACCGTTACAAGATCATGAGAACCCTAATTCCTTGTAGAGAAGGTTAGACTAAATTGTTTTGTTACAAGAAAAAAGAAGAGAAACTCTTAACAGAATAATTGAATAAACTCATAAAACTGTAAAATAGTTTAACAAGGGACCATAGCCAGCTTAGTTGAATCAGTCCATCAACTCCTTAATCACCCCCAAAAATCCCACCAAAGATGGGATCAAGTGATGCAAATATTGAAGATTAAACCTTCTAAGGGCAACCAACTTAAATGGAATGTGAGTATTAGTAAGATGGATAGGACTAGAAATTGGCAACCTCCTCCTAAGGATTTTGGAAAATTCAATACTGATGGAGCCTCTAGAAGGAACCCTGGAAAAGCCAGTGTGGGAGGAATTGGTAGACTTTTAGATGGCTCCTTGGTTTTTACTTTTCTGATAATTTGGGTATTCTTTCCAATAACCTTGCTGAGGGGTATGGTATCCTTAGAGGCCTTTAGGAGGCTACTAAGGTTGGATGGGAAAAGGTGTTAGTTGAGTCTGACTCTCAACTTATGATTAATATCTTGAAGACTCCTTCTAAGAATCATAAGGTGGATTGGAGGATAAAAAATAATTATTGAGAAGATTCAGTTAATCCAGATGGGATTTTTGAAATTTGATTACAATCATGTGGTCAGAGATCAAAACAAGAGTGCTGATGCTTTAGCTAATTGGGCTTTGTACAAAGGTGATCTTACTTGTTATGGCCACCCTCCTATATGGTGGGCTTCTCAAATTAGGGAAGCTCTTCTTTCTATCATTTCTTTGGATGGCTCCAAGTTCTGAAAGTACCTAGTTTCTTGTTGTTTTTTTTTGTTTCTCTTTGGTTCATTCAGTTTTTTAGTTCCCTAGCTCATTCTATTCTTTATTTTGTTTCCTCTGTTGATTCTTGCATTAATAGTCTTCTGGTCTAGATAGGTCATTGTTTTGTTCATTTTTTTTTCTTTTGTCTTCTTTTTTTTGTTTAGTTTTTTAAGGTGGGTGGGTTCTTTTCTTTTGTTTTGTTTTTGTGTTCTTTGTGTTGTTTTTTGTTGTTCTTGTGTTTTTATTGTTTTGTTTTTTTTTATGTTTTTTGTTATTGTTCTTGTGTTTTTTTCGTTCTTGTTCTTGGGTTTCTCTTTGTTTGTGTTATTTCATTTTTTTTATGTGTGAGTGTTTTCTATGTTTTTTGTTTTTGTTTATTGTCTGTTGTTGGTTGTTTTTATTTTTATTTTTATTTTTATTTTATTTTTTAGGTTTTGGTTGTGTTTATTTTTCATGTTTTTTTTGGTTGTCTTTATAGTGTTTTGTTGTTTTTGTCTTGTTTGTGTTTTGTTATGTGGTTCTTGTGTTTTTCTATGCGGTTTGTGTTTTGGTTTATTTTATCTTATTGTGCGTGTTTGGTTGTGCTTTTGGTTTTGACACACTCAAGGAGCATGTTTTTTTTATTTGATTTTATTATTTTTGTTGTTATTTACTTTTTTTAATTTGGTTTTGTGTGTTTGTTTGCTCCTTGAGTATGTCAAAGGTGGTAGGCCAGGTCCGAGTCTTGGGCGTTTTTGGCAGAATGGATACCCCTGCCTCCTTGGGTCTTACTCGAAAGTGGCATCCCTTTTGGGATGTTTTCCACAAATTAAAAAAATTAAAAAAAAATAGTTTAACAAGAAAGCAAAAGGTACTCCCTTATTTGAAGGAGACATAGTAATCTACTGGGATCCCCAAAATGGCAAACATGGTGATAAATAGAATCTTGAACCTAAATGGCTTGGCCCATACCAAATAGCACAAATTATTGGTCAAAATACTTATAGGTTGCAAACCTTGGAAGGAGAACTGATGAAAATTCCTATAAATGGTTTACATCTCAAGATTTACAACCTCTGCCATGGGGTCAAAAGAGAGTATAAGTCCTATTAAAAAATATATAATAAAAAAATAACAAAAAAATATATAATAAAAAAACAGAGTTGTATTTCTGTCATAATGTTGTGTTGTTTTGCTTTGTCAGTCAGATAATTTTCTTGTTGTTGTCTTGTTTTGTTTGTGTTGTTTCCCATGATTATCATAGGCTGATGAGTATTCCTTACTATTTATTTCTTTAATACAAGCAGGAGAAAAATGAAATCTATTTTAGATTTTGATGATGCTTACAATTTTACAAATTTGAATGTTTATGCAATTACAATATGGTATGAGACAAAACAGACTAAAATCGGAGTTGTTGCTCCATCATGACAAAGTCTCACATTACAAATTATACTAAAATAAATTTCAAGGTCCAAAGGATAAAGTTATCTTTGGTAATATGGTTGAGCTAAAAATAATTATACGCTATCCTTTAGCCAAAAAATGATCCTCAACTCAGGCACACTCATTGCACAATTTGCATTTATCAAAATATTTCTCAAAAAGAGAAAGAAAACCATTTATAATGCAGATTGAGTTAGTGTTTGAGATATATTGGAAAACCTCTATCGGGGCTATAGACGCTTGACTGATAGTAGAGTAAAACCATATTAGGAGCATCTCCACCGGGGCTATAGATGCCTGACTGGCAGTGGAGCCCTACAAATGGTGAAAATATTTAAGAGTGAAATTACCTATTAGGCTTAACCATTTTCCAGACATGATGAGGTCCCAAAAGACCTGGAAATCAAAATTAATGCACTAACATACACTTAGGCCCAGACATTATGGAACAAGTGACTTTGATTAATTATGTATAATCATATCCTAGGACCTTGCTAAAAAATCATAACAATATATTTAAAAGCTCATCTGATCTTAAAATTATGATCCTTTGATCCAAATTGACTAAGGAGAATAACAATTTTTGGGTACTCTATTGCTTTGAGATCATGTTTATTGTTGCTTTATTGTATCTTTTCAATTTAAAGCTTTTTATGTTTTATTTTTCTAATAAGGTTTGATGGTTTATGATTCTGTCCAAAGCTTGTAATGAAACCAGGAGATTATGGAATTTTCAAGTGCCTCAGGTTTTCAACACGTTGTCCTAGTCGGAGCCTATGTTGGAGCCAAAATTAACTCAACATCAGATACCCCCAAATTTGAATTTTAATTTTCCAAGCCTTCACCCAATTTTTTGGTCTCTGTTGCATTCGAGCTTTTGAAAGATTGGTTTTTAATTTTTTGGCCCTTAAGAGTCGTTATAAAAAGTCTACCTTTCTCTAAGTGAAATATAAATCAAAATTAAATCCATAGCCTTAATTGTTGGATTAAATACCTTTTAGCCGTTAAGAAAATGACCGTTGAAGATTATCCGATTGATAAAAGACTTATAAAATTTGAAGAGATAAAATATTCATTAAGAAGGTTTTTAAAATCCATATGTTCCTAATGTAATAAATCAAAACATTTGGTCCTAGGTGGAAAGAAACCATCCTAAGGTTTAATTAAAATCAAATGGTCAAGCAAGGGTACGAGCCCCCTTTGTGGTAAAACCCATGCAAGTTCGAATATCTGGACGGACGCGCTTGAATCTCCAAGATTTGGATGGATGTGCGCTCTCGAACCACTCAAAGGTTAATTCAATAATTCCATGATTAAAATTGTATAACAAAAGGTCTAAGGCAATTAAATTAATTAAATCTGAAGTAAGGGTCATGCGCCCCCTTTGGCTAAGTGTTGAGCAAGTTCAAAGATCTAGATGACAACGCTCAATCCATGGTTAATACAATGGAGCGCACCCTCTAAGTTGTTCGATTTTTAAAGCTAGAGTCAAAATTGGTCGTAAATTAAGTTTAAAATAAATAAAATCAAGGGTCATGCACCCCCTTAATTAAACATCGAGCAGGTTTAGAGATCTTAGTGGTAGTGCTCACTCTTATCCCAATCTGACGGATGCATGCTCGCTAAGACTAGATAAAGTTAAACGTAAGCTTTATTAAAGGATAATACAAGATTAAAATCAATAATCAGATGATTAATTGAGATAAAAATCAATCGCATTATAAAACCTAAGGTTAGCTAGCTTGCAACTTTCGAGATCTGAGCGGTAGCGCACGACTCTGAGAAGATCCGACGGTCGCGCACCACTCAGAGTAACCAATCCTTAATGTCAAAGGTTTTTAAGCACCCAAGAATTAACTTTTAATTAAATTCCTCTTACTCTCGATAAGCTTGATTAAATGAGGGTCTTAACCACATTGTTAATCATTCCCCCTTTGATAATCAACACTTTTAAAATCACCAAAGTTTAAATGAAAATTATAATATAAGGTTTCAAAAGGCAAGGGTTGATCCTCAGTTGATTCGATGACAAAGTGCACATCAGGTTGATCGATCATTAAATCCTCCATCAAAGTGGTGGATAAATGTCTTGCATCTCACAGATCTGAACGGTGGCACACGATCTCCTTTTGATCTAATGGTAAGCGCTTGTTGAAGTAGTCGGGCATTAACGAAGTCCAATCTTTAGGTAAGACTAATGGTCAAAGCATGATTAAGCAAGGCTAGTTAGGATTAGCGAGGGTCTAAGCGTATATTAAAGTTTCCCCCTTGGGATAAAATGCATGCAATTTTGCAAATCTCAACGGTAGCGCTCATCCTCGCCCAGATCTGATGGTAGCGCTTTTCCAAAGCGTCCAAAGGTAAATTACATCAATTTTTGTCGGATGATTAATTAAGATGACTTATTAAGAGTTAAGCTCCTTGTATAATCGAGATTAAGGAGGTTCTAATACATTGTTAATGACCCCCTTTCTTTTCGATTAACCAATACGCATATCTAAAGGTTTCAACGAGCGCGCGAGACCATGGTTTGATCTAATGGTGAGCGCACAGAAAAATGATTAGATTATACAGTGCTTATGATTTAATAGAATATTATTAAAGCTTTAATAATCGATTAGTATTAATAAACCTGGATTATGGGTAGGATTGATGCATTGATTAATAATGTCGTGCCAAGAATTATAAAGCTTTAAGCCTAAGTGTTTAAATCAGATTATTGCTAATCCAAGGTTTTCAAGGTTAATCCAATTATTTAGCATGCATTTATATGTATATCTTCAGACTAACTAACGTGTAGGTTATTGAATCTTGACAGACGCACACCTCCATGATTGGATCTGACAACAAACGTCCAGAAAGATGATCACTTTTTAACAATATGTGTTTTGAGCTAACTCCTTTATAGGACCAAGGTGGCAGAATGTTTACGATAAATTTCTTGCAAAAGCTACTACCACCACGTTCTTAATTCCATGTCATAATAAGGCGTAACCCAATGACCAATGAAAACACTAAAAATTATTAATAGTACACAAAACAAAGTCCTCGCAGACATATAGGTCGAGGAAGATCGCATACCATAACTGTTTGATTTTAGAATTGACGCAATGGTAGGCATCCATTGGCTGGATTCAAAAGGCAGTTGGTGAAATTTCATTAATTATACTCTATGCAAGAACAGTGAAGCCACTCCACCCTCAATTACTTAAACCCCCACTCTCGAACGCCACTACCACCTAGTTATCTCAAGTAAAAGAATCATAGAGCGAAGAACTGGTGTTTGCGAGCAAAAAGTTAAAAAGAACTCATAAGAGTGTGTTGCAGTAAGTCGAAGGGTATCTAGAAACAAAATGTCCACTTGGGGAGCTACCTTCATGCCCAAAGACACTCAAGAGGCAGTTAAATTCATCATCGACCAGTCACCGTACATTGAGCTCCCTGAAGAAGTTGTTACTAGGACGGGAATGTATGATTTTGCCAAACAGTCTGGGTAAAACAAGCAACTCACACCGGTCCAACAATACGAAATTGAACACCTACATTTAAAGCTTTGCACCTACCATGGAAAATCTGCAACACGCTTTGTAGCTGCTGGCTGATTTGCTCTACAAGGCAAAGAAGTCATAAAACAAAGGTGTTCCTAGGAGCAATAGATGGACCAACAACGTAGGGAAGCTGATATATCCTAGAGTATACTACTCTACAGACCTGATGACGTGGTTGAAAGTGGCCTATGATGAAAACACAAGAACTTTCAGAGACAAAAAATACCGATCAGTGTTTAGCATCGCGCCAAAATACATCCATAAAGTCTTCAACTTGACTCCTTCGGACACGCAGCTATTTCACCAGGTAATTGAAAGACAATCTCATAGGTCCATTGAATTATAATCTTTCAAAATGCTTTTTGAGACATATGAACCTATACAATTTGTTTTCCCCATTAGAAAGACTACTTTCAAACCCTGGGTTAGGGATTTTTGTGATATGATAAACATCATTTTGGGAGTAGATGAGCTCAATGTGGTAGGAAAAAATATTTTATACCTAGTAGCACAAAGTAACAGGAAAATAAATCCCCCTATCTACTCCTAGGAAGAAGAGTTGAGTAGACAAAAGCACTCACAGTTAACAAACCTAAAAAAGGAAGTTTTGGAGCAAATAAAATAAATGTCCCCATTCTCCCACTATTCAATTCTCATGCACTTGTTATCTGGGCAATTATGAGACCAGAGTAAAGGAAGAATAGGAGACACGGAGAGTCCCTATGTCTAGAATAGGTTTTGGAGGATACATGAAGGACGCACTCACTTGGGTTGGTTTTGTGATAATTTCATGGTGGAGATTCACTGGATCCTAACGGGTGACCTCCCTAAGAGATTAGGACCTAGAGTCAAAGCTTTTCTCAAAGAAAAAAAATAGGGGATTACTTCTTCTCAGAAGGCTTCACATACATTAGGCTTTATGGGGCCAAAATTCCTCCTAAAATGTTACCTATGTATAGCTCCTTCTCTTTGGCTGCCCTGGAACTGGTGAGACAAGTTGCTAAAGAAGCCAAAATTAGGCAAGTAAAGAATCATGGTAGGATCCCTTGGCTCAACGTTCCTTGTAAGTTTGCGTATTGCATCTTTTTAGGGTATCCAACCCTGTTCAAAGGCATGTATGATTTATAAAACCTAGATTTCAAGGAGGTAACTTGGAGGCCCTATTATCCTACTAAAAAATACAAGAGGTTGATGAAAGCTCACAACTATGCTTGTGTCACACACATAAAAGAACAATACAAAGAAGCGCTCTTGGAAGCCATAGAAAGGGGGAAGATTTATGCAATGTGCGGGAGAAGTTCCCTTATGCAATCAGAGGTAATTCACATATTCAAAAACCATACAACTACCCCCCAGAGTTAGTCGCAATAAGAAGGATTTTTGTGGATGCAACATCCCCCCTCTTCCCTACAACCACCTCGAAAGTTTGTGAGGATGCCATATTGGAAATCATAGAAGAACAGGGTATTGATCAAATGGAGGTTACAATGAGTATAGCAGATATTGTAGAACACCAAGTTCAGGTTCCTGAGAGCCCCCACTTGAGGATAGAGGCAGCACCCAACACTTCCCAAGAAACTCCTATAGGATCTAATACAAGGAAAGGAAAGGATATTGCCATCATACCTTCCCAGGAACTTACAAATTCGAAGATAGTTGTAGCTCATGTTTCTGATCAGTTGCTAGACCTTACTAGTGTGATGAAGCTAGCCCAAAAATCCATTCCCAACTCTCTGAAGATTAATGACAAAGAAATACCAATCCCAATAGTAATACAAATGAATATGACAAGAGCAGGTGGTTTTTGAGACTTCTTGAGAGGGCATAAGGTTAAACATCAAGAAGCTATACCTACCCCTGAGACAAAGAAGCCCAAGATGGCTCTAGCTTCGATGAAGGTCACACTTGAAAGGGTAGAAGAATAAACAATTTTCAGTGCTTCTAGTGAGTAAGAATTACAAATGGTAGCAGGAATGGGTGGCATGGGAGAGAGTTCTGCTACATGAATGGAAGAAGATATATCCAGAACATCTATGGAAAATATATCCATACCTGCACCACATAAAACTTTTGTCTTCGAAATTGATGATAAAACAGGGGAGATTTCAATGCATGTGGAAGAAGATGACATGGTCAGAATGAACAAAGATATGCAAGAGAAAACTATGGACCTTATGCTCCAGAAAACTAAGGACTTGAGAAGCCAGTTGGAGACAAAGGATAATAAAATGGCAAAAATGCAAGCTATGATTAATATCTTGCATGAACAGTTGTCTCAGGCAAATACCACACAAGTGCCACCTACTGCAACAAAGGAGGTATATTATGCAGTATGCCTCTCTAAAATTAGAGAAGAAATATCTTTTAAGATACATGACATGATTGATGGGATCACAAAAATGTTCAAAAAGATCAAATTGATCAAATTTATTGTCCACGATATGGAAAACCTGCTATATCAGGAGGAACAAGACTTAGAAGTTATTTACCCCACTCTCCTTCTGATGGCCGAATTTTGAAGAGATGCAATATAAGGATGTGATCTTGGGTGATGGTACTGAGATAAGAAACAATTTTGAATTCATGAAGGTATCACTATTTTATGGAAGCTTAGGAAAGTGGTACAATGATGTAGCAGGGATGATCTCTTTACTGGATGACATAAGAGAAAAATTGGCAGATATTGGATTGTCACTAGAAGAATTCCTAGAGACTGCCAACTAGATGATGAAAAGGAGATGGCTAGAAAAACTACATTATTGGTCAATACTATAGATTCCCTTGTTACTATGTACGAGAAGAATAAGGTCTTCATCAACATACAAAAGAATAGAATCTTGCAAGAAATGAACACAGTGAGGTTTGTTGTATCCTTTCCTACCGATGCATGGACACTTATTGAAAAATAGATAAGAAAACTCTAGCAAATCAAAAAAATGAAGGAAACCAGAGTATGTGATCTTCATATAAAGTTGAATACTCCTCCGGGAGAAGAATTAAGGATCACTGAAACAGGGCAAAGTTTGAAAGTAGGAGGTCGACCAGAAGACGAAGTGGGAACAGAAGAATATTTATCAGAAACAGAGTAAACTGGTCAATGAAACCAATCAGATTAAAAAGTACTAGCAAAATCTGTAATATCAGCAAAAGGAGATAATGGAAAATAGTTGTACAAGTTTTTGGGGTATCGAACTAGGAGATGACAAGTGTAAGGCCCAGATGAGGCCAAAAATAACTAAATCAAGAACCAGAGGCTATAAAAGAAGCAGCCACAGTCATAATCAACATCAAGCTTTAGAGATAGCAAATTCTTGCTAAGAGGTATACTTGAGTGCCCTGTAGTTGTGTTGTTGTATCCCCTTTGTGTCTATTTTCTTTTTCATCCCTCATTCTTCCCCTTTGTTGTGCAGGTTTTATAGAATAGTGCTCAAGAAGTTGAGACTATTTCCAGATCTATTGAGCCTGATGTCCAGAGGCTTTTCCTGTTACCAGATTGGAACAGGAGAGTTGAAGAAGTCTTGTTACATTATTTGAACAAGGATTTCTCATTGTATTAATACCTTTAACAGAGTTTAATGGCATTCTGCCAACTCTGTATGTAATTCATTTAAAAATTAATACAATTATGGGTTTCATTTCTGTCAACTTTTTGTTCTTTAGTTTTGTATGTGACTTCATGGCATATTACATTATTTGAATGTGTTATGAACATTTCTTTCATTGGTTAACTATTATATTTATTACGATATTCGAATGAGTTTAATAGCACCAATTTCTTCTCTTTCTCCTTCTCTCTGTTCATATTGAAAGCGTTGTTAAAATTTCTATAACAGCCCAATGAACCTAGGCACCGGTCTACACATAAGGCATAATTAGAGTTGTTATCATTGCTTGGTCAATTTAATAGAATTAAGTTGTAACTAATATCTGGAGTGCGTAAAAATTGTAATATCTTAAGTTTACCATTGGGGTTTCCTTACCCGTTTTGGTTTCTTTTTAATCTGAGCAATACATCTCTTACCAAAAATAAAGAGGCAGGTTGAGTAGAACCTGTAATAGCTCGTTGGTTTCAAACAAATTCTTACAGCATGACAACTCAATCCTATGGATGCAAGAAATTGTTCCAATAGTTACCTAAGTTTGGAAGCGAATTTGTTATCTTCATGGTAGTGGATCGTCTTTCGAAGTATGCTCACTTTTGTTCCCTCTCCCATCCTTACATAGCCTCCACCATTGCCCAAATTTTCCTTGATTCTATTTTTTGCCTTCATGGTATGCCTACCTCCATCGTGTCCGATCATGACCCAACTTTTACTAGTCATTTCTGGCAAAAATTATTTTGCAGGGAACTCAACTCAAAATGAGTTCAACATATCATCTACAAATGGATGGCCAAAATAAGATTGTAAACAAATGTTTGGAGACCTACCTTCGTTGCTTTGCATCTAATCATCCTACTCAATGGATAAAGTGGCTTTCTTTGACCAAATGGTGGTACAACACTTCCTATAACATAGCAACCAAGGTTACCTTTTCGAGGCAGTTTATGGGCACCCTCCACTCACACCTTCCTCTTACATTTCGAGTAGCTCCAAGGTCCATGCCATCGACACTACTCTCAATCAACGCATTGATGTCCACCAATTGAAGCTGAATTTGGATGCGGCCCAGAATCGGATGTGTCAACAAGCTGACCAACATCATTTTGAGCGTAACTTTGATGTAGATTATATGGTTTTCCTTCGCTTACAATCATACAAACAGTCATCCCTCCATATTTGTAGGTGCCTGAAACTTGCTGTAAAATACTATGGACCCTATAAGGTTTTATAGCAGATTGGTGCCACAACTTACGAATTGGTCGTCCCACCTACCTCCAAGCTCCATCCTATTTTTCGTGTTTCCTCTCTCTAAAATTTTGTGGGCACTTAGGTATAGGTTCAATCTGCACTCCTAAAATTGAATGAAGAAGGTTCTATCTTGCTCAAGCTTAAATAATTGTTGGATCATCAGACTCGCACTCTCTGTAACCGCACCATTATTGAGGTCCTTGTTAAGTGGTGTGGACTTCAGCCAGAATATTCTACATGGGAGTCTCTCCACCAGCTCCAACACCAGTTTCCTCATTTTCAGCTTTGAGGACAAAGCTTTTTGAAGGGGAAGGACATGTTAGGATCTCATCCTAACGTTATTTTGTAATTCTCATTGGCTTATGTAATGACCCACTTCCAATGTGGGGGATTCTATTACACTATTATTTTGTAATACTTTGTAATGTATGTGGCAAGGCACCTAGCCAAGTGGTGCCATCTCATGTAACTGTTATCAATATTGTGATTGATATTTGGTAGAAGATTCTAGCTCGAGTGGCATTTTGCATGTAAGCCAACTCTTGAGCCTTTAGGTAGGGTTGCATGCAACTTTCTCTTTAAAAGACATGGATCCATGTATGAATGTATCTTTTTACAAGTTAATGAAATATTGAAGGAGGTTTCCCCTCAAAGAGGCCTGCGATTCTGAGTTATTTGTGATATTGTTTCAATTCTGCAATTACTTTATGCATAGTGTTATTATGTTATTTAATGTATTTCAGTTATTTTCCAGTATTTTATGTGAGTGAGCTTAATTTTAATAGTAGGTTCTTAACACACCTATACATGGCTCTTGCCCTTCTATAACTTGCACACTCTAATCGAAGACACTTGTACACATCTTTACATTACATATTTTTCTCATACATATATGACACTTGTACACATCTTTACATTACATATTTTTCTCATACATATAAGACACTTGTGCACATAGACTCAACTTACACTTGCACACTAACTCACATGACACTTGTGCATTTCCTACACATTACAACTTTACATGACACTTGTGCATATCCTGCACATTCACACTTACATAAAGGGAAATATAACTCACACTCTAAACTATGACTCAACCCTAATCTATTATTTACAAATGTACCATGAAGGTACCATGGGGGTACATTATCATGTACCAAATAATGTAAAATAATTCAACAAGATGAATAGGTTGGTTGATGTTTGTACAAATATCCATTTATGGTAAAATATAATAATAAATAAAGAGGTGTGATTTGCTCACAAAAGTGAGTGATTCACTTATAATTGGAAATTATTTTCTCGCTTAAGTGAGTGACATGCTACACCTTTGATGGCAAGGTCCATGCTAGCCATGAAATGAGGCTAATCCATCCTTAATAGACCAAATGCCCTACCCAAGTAGTCTGTGCATGATATGAGCAAAGCGTACCAATACATGGGCAAGGCGTGAGGTCTATAAATACCTTAGTCAAGGGGAACTTAATCCTTTACTTCCATGCATAAGCTAATCATACGTGCCCCCAATGAGTTACATCGCCTAGCAAACTGCTTCTTAACCAATCATGCATGAGTGATGAAAGTTGATCAAATTGTAGTCTCATTGGGGCTAGTCACCGATATATGAGTGAATCGCTCAACCAAAAACATAAACTAAGTTTTTTTCCAAGTACCCTATAATAAGTGAATTGATCAAACTCATCAAGTGAATCGTTACTCCTTTAGCAAAGTTATCTTCTACCAAATCCAAGCGATTGCTTAAATTTCCAAGAAAATCACATCCTTGATAAAATTGCACTTGGCCATCGTTAGTGAGAAAATTGCTTCATTTTGTGAATAAATTGCTCCAAATGTAAAATGCCCAAATTTTTTCAATTTTTTTCTTATTATCTTGTTTTCTTTGTCCTTTTCACCATGGACACTGCATCAACCTCTGTCATCCATTCATTGCTAGAAGCTCTAGTAGTCTTGTCGACATCCACTTTTGTTGCTTCACCCATAACTATTCCTCTTTCACTTGTAGAAGTCACCATGGTAGAGGCCAATCTGTTAGAAGAGCCAAAATCACCAAAGGAAGTAGGATCATCAAAAAGATAAGGAAGGAAAAATAAGAGGGGTAAGACAAAGGCAAGAACCCATGTCATCCAAAAGGTCCGAAGAGCAATTTGAGGACCTATACTAGAAAGTGGTTGAGGGCAAGTACACCCACTCTATAGGGAAAGTTAGGGAAAAAACACTAAGAAGGTTGAATCTAGGCCCACAAAATCATGGAGCGTAAGTTATGCATGAACCTTTGGCCCCAACCTAACAATGGACCCAATACCCCAAGTAATAAAGACATTAGACTCTCAATAATTAGAAATGATTTGGAAAATTAGTATGGGTGTATGGTTCATGATTTTATTGAAAGAAAGGAGATGAGTGTAGGTTGGAAAAAATTGATAGGCAACCCTCAAAAGGAGGAGGCTTTTAGGTTGCTCAATCTCAAACTAAAATCTTATTTCTTGAGTCATTCTTTGGAGGAAGACTCTCTTGTTTGGGGTTCTACTACAGATGGATTTTTTTTTTGAACACACTCACACACCCATTGCATGGTTTGAGCTTGGTTCTTCTTGATGGGAACCCAAAGACATACTGATACAATGTCCCTTTTGAGACTGCAGATGGATTGTTTACAATCAAATCAACTTATGATATTCTTTTGTTTGAACCTAAGGGAGGGTTTCCTTGGAATAATATTTGGAAGAAGAAAACCACCCCTCAAATTGCTATTTTCCTTTGGAAGATTTAGTTGGAGAAGCCAAAGGACTCATAATTTTATAGTTTCCTGATGACAACGAGTGACAAAAGTTTCTAAACTTGTTACAACCTAAAATCAATTAAGGGAATAACAACACCATGGAGATACTAGTTTTGTTATTTTTTATAAGGATCTCAATTTTGTAGACTCTACACCCAAGGATAAAGATAGGATATGGGATTCTAGGTCAATAAAGCTTGGCATCCCAAGAGGTTGCCATAAATGTAGTACCTTGGCACTACCTTCATAATTTTTTACACGTTTACGAAGCAAACAACAACAAAGAGGAACTAGATAATAGGAAAATCTTCAAAAACCCAAAAAAATACTAAGTTTTGGAAGAGATGTGATTCCCTCAAGAAATCTATTAATTAACTCAAAGGGTCGATTTGCTCAACAAAGACATCAATTTACTTAAGGAGCAATTCACTCCACTTGCTAAAGCAAGCAATTCATTCAACATAGCGAGTAAATTGCTTGTCATAAGGAGTGAATCACTCTGTCAAGGTGCTAAAGTGAAAATCTATACAAATTTTGAGGAAACTCTTCCAAAAAGCGATTTTTTGTCATTTTGCAACGCATTAAGCATGTTCGGAGCCTTCTAAGTCTATTAGAGGCATGTAGCATTTGGAGGTGCAATTTTTTTCCAAAGTTTCCTCCACATATTTACTTTAACTAGGAGTAATTATTTTTCACCCTAGATAACTTAGGAGTAAACTTTTACTATACATAGGGGCCTAGGGACCTATTGTAATAGTCATTTGGCCATGAGAATCCAGAGCTATACTTTATGAAACCCACATTGTGCTTTGTACTCATGAGGTTATAAGAAATTGGCAAGTCCTTTTCATCTCATTAGAGGCATTGCCTCGTGGTTTGTGAAATGCAAGGTGGATAGGTACTGCCCTTCTAGCCCATCTTGTCATTCATTTATCAATTTCATAATCAAACAAATGGGTAGACGTTGATGTTATTCAAGTTATCATATGTTGAATGATCACATGCTATCCTTACTATGGTGTAATAGTTATAATTGCTTTCATCACTCTCACTTTAAACTTCAAACTTTACTTTATGCGTTTTATGCATTTTAATATTACCCTTTAATTTTTGCATTTACTTTCGTGTGCATGTTTTATTTCATGCAAATAGTTAATTTATATTAGATCTAACAAGGACAACAAGAAGGTTAACAAACCCTACCAACCTTATTGAAACTTGGATTTACTTTACTTTATGTGTTTTATGCATTTTAATATTGCACTTTAATTTTTGCATTTACTTTCGTGTGAATGTTTTATTTCATGCAAGTAGTTAATTTATATTAGATATAACAAGGACAACAAGAAGATTAACAAACCCTGCCAACCGTATTGAAACTTGGATTTAGGGATGCAACTAAAATAGAAGTCAATCCAATTTCTCAAATCAACATTAATATATAATATTTTGATAAGAATAATACCAATACAAGTCACATATAACTTATTAAAATAATAAAAATTAAATAAAGTAGATTTTAACATCCATGAGGCAATATGTCATATGAGATGATATGTTTATCTACTATGTATTTATCCAACGAGCATGGTCTACAATCCTACCTCTACCAGATTCAACTCTTAAACCTTTTATTTAAAGTTTCAAAATTTTTATTGTTAAACCCACTCAAGTTATACAAATTTTAGCTGTTTGTAGTTTGTCTACTTGAAAGCTTGAAATACTTGACTCCTACCTACCTCTAATATTAGAGAATACCATCATATAATTAATTAAAGCAATATAATAATACAATAATAATTGAAACATTTGACTCCCACCTACCTCTAATATTAAAGAATACCATCATATAATTAATTAAAGTAATATAATAATACAATAATAATTGATTAATATATAATAATAATAATCCAATAATATAAAAAATAAAGTTATTTTAATCTCATTTAACCAATTTAAAAAAAAAAAAAAGATTACCCTCTAAGTAGCGTTTACACTTATAGCGAACTTGAATACACTAGCTATAAACAGGAAACCAATGCCGTGCTTAACAGAATAAAACGATAGTGCAAAACCTTAGTTTGCTATTACGAGGCCTTTGATTGGCCCCTCTCCATGAGACCGAAGAGTTTCTTATTATAGCACCCTAAAATTGGCACGGTTAAAACCTTAGTAAAAGATAAAAGATAAAAATTTGAATTTTAACCCCAAAATCGCTCCAAAACCGCCTGTTACCCGTTTCCTCGTTTTCGCCATTTTTAGGATTTGTTTTGACCGTTGGACGATATCGTCCTAGATCTGACGAAATCGTCATGGACAGAACGTCCAGACGATTTTGTCCCAAAACCGAATTTTCATAATTAGCTTATGTTTCAACAACCTCTCCAACTTGGGCAGAAGCGCGTCTGCGCAGTTGGAGATTTCCCTGTTGGAGATCTCCCCGATTGGGATGATCCCCAACCTCCTAGCCTCCCCCCAATCCTATATAAACTAGGATTTTTCTAGTTTATCCCCTCGACTCCCCACGATTCCGATTCCCCGAACCCCTTAGCTGATCGATTCGGATCCTTATTCACTAGAGCATCCTCGTACTACTATCTCGTATCTTCGCATTTTGCATTTTCTTGCAAGAACTCTACTATTTTTCGATCGAAGATAGCTCGGATCGTCGTAAACGATCTCGGATGATTACGGACGATTTTGTCGAGGAGCGCAGACGATCTCGTACGATTGGAGGCGATCCTAACTGTAGTCCAGATTGGGGGCAATCCGAGTCCAAAGTTTGCATCTTCTTAATTTTTCTACATTTTTCCATTATAATTCTGCATTATCTTAGGTTATTATGTTTATGCATCTTGGAGTTCACCTCATCTAGTACAAATGCATGATAAAATCAAAATAGATTGTGAAGTTGATAATTTTCCTCTCTAATTACTGTTTGGATCTGTCATTCAAACAAATTTATAGTTATTTCTATCATTTCTCTTTGCTTCTGTAGTTGCATCTTGGGTATTTTGTATCTATTTATGTGATTGCAGGTTTCTGACGAATTCGTCGGACGAATTCGTCAGATATTAGACGATCCTGTCTGATCTCAGACGATTACGTATGAACTGAGGCGATCTGGACTACTACAAAACTCAGAATCCTCATAAGACATCTGGAATCAGGTATGATCTGTCCTAATTTGCCTATTCTATGTGTTTAGCAACCATTTCTGTTTTTTTTATTCATTTAAATCATTATTTGGCATATAGAATAGTTTAGATTCATTTTGGCCAAACCTAGGAGCTGAATGATTGAGTATAAAACGAACACATCAAACCCATTCCCAACCTAGGCGTGGAAACTGCCACTCAAAAGTTTCCTGGTGAACCCACCATCCGTCGAAAATTCACCCTTATACTCCTCCCCCGAGAGGCGGGACCTTCAAAGGGCCTTTCAGTCTGAGGTATTGTCTCATCCTTCTCGCATCCCCCTTCTGGGCGCGGATCCTATAGCCTTAGGGTAAGGATGCGGAAAATTTGGAGCGATACACCTATTAAGCTAACTTGGTAAATTAGTAGCCCATTCATAGCACAGACTTCTTCACGCTCTATGTATGAAAATCATATTCTCCATTCACAGAAGAAACAATTTCCTAAATCGTTCAACCGGAAGAATTCTCCACCTTCCATACCATCGTTTTTTTTTGTTTTTTTGTATTTGCATGGTGGAATCGGTAGCCGCCACAAATCCGGGTAGGCTGTCCAGCTTTTATAGCCACCACAGTATTTTGCGTGTCCCGAAAGCCGCCACACAAATCTTTGTGCAGTCCGCCCCTATAACCACCATGCCACAATCATTTTAAACCTTTTACGCCACTGAAAGCACTAGGAAAGGGACAAGCGTTCAGTCCGACGAGGCCCGAGATTTGAACCTTGGACCTTCGGCCCGAGATTTGAACCTTGGACCTCCGCCCCCTTATGGGGTTTGGATGAACCAATTAGCCTACACCTCGGACCTCTCTTCCATACCATCGTTAACTGTGCGACGCATTATAGTTCTTTCTATGCTTCAGATTCCTTCGTTTATGCAATTGTCATTTAATGATGCCGTTAATATTGTGTTAATGTTTATCTCTTTATAGATACGTGTTAAACATACGTCGTATGACAGTGACTTAGGACTTCCTACTCCTGCCTCGTATCAAGGGCAAAGGCAGCACCGTCTTGATAGCCATGTTTGAAAACAAGATCTAATGAAACGATAAAATAAGATTACGCTGACATCGTAGATCTGATTTGTAGTAAACAAGAAATCATGGACAATTATTGTGTACAGCTGTTTTATTATCGAGACGAGTTTTTCTTCATATGGTCTAAGTTGCCCTGGCTCCAAATCTAGTAGTCTCTCTTCGGACAGAAATTTAGAAATATGGGTGATCACGCTTTAAATGGAATTTAAAACCATCAAGGCTGATGAGATTTGACGTTCATTTTGAACGTTTTTAGGGTTTTGGGACGTATCTTCCTGCCGAAAATGAGACATTGCTGTCTATTGTGTCTGCTTATTGTCATTGATCCTCAGCTTCGATTGTATACATACAATTAAACTAACCGTTCACAAATATCGAATAACATCCAGTTTTAAAGGTTAGGTGGATTGATAAGTATAGGTGAGCATTTACCAAGAGAGACTTAGGTTCAAACCTTGATGGTGTCAGTTAGCAAAGGACAAATATCGAATAACATCCAGTTTTAAAGGTTAGGTGGATTGATAAGTATAGGTGGGCATTTACCAAGAGAGACTTAGGTTCAAACCTTGATGGTGTCAGTTAGCAAAGGAAGTAGTCTGATCCCTCCGAATACATGCCAAACCGACAGAATGATGATACTAATCTCTCCAGCTACCCTTAACAAGATGCCCTAAAATAATTATAAATGTAACTTATACTAAAACATCTTGTACTTATCCTATTTAAGTTGTTTCTGGTGCTGTCAAAAAAACTATACATAGGAATCTGTAAATCAAAAATATGATGGCCACCGATCATGTCAGACCGTCAGAGGCGATTGACGGGCGAGGTCGACCGTCGAATCTCAGCCCTGGAAGGATCGACTATGCATCGTCCATTGTGGACAGTTGTGATAAACATAGACAAAGGGAAAATACGAATGTGAAGTCCTTGTAACTATGGCAAACATCCCTCACACTTTTGAAGACACAGACATCGTTTCCAGGTGTCATGGAATCGTCGTCATGATGTAATCTTAAAAAATAGTGTCAACGTTAAATCAGTCAATTCGATCGATCTTTTCTTATTATCTCAGCTAGATATGCTCGAGAAATCATGATTTAAGCGGCAGCTTGAAAAGGGCATAATGGATTGCAAATTCATTATAGAAGTACTAAATATATATATATGTTTTTATCATGTGCCGTCTTCATTTAATGATCGATGTAACTGCGGACACGGCTTCCGATTGCAAATCTACTCTATATTAGATACCGTCATTTTTCCTTTGTATCAGTGACAAATAGCAATCAGCAACCTTGCAAAAATTTCAAAATATGACTCGAATTTCCATTATTCTTAATACCCAACTCTGTATTAACTCTGAAATCTTTTAACGTTTATAAATTTTTAGAAGGATCATATCATCATAATACAAATTTACTTATGTTCAATGTTAAGCTTCTATGAAAAAATTGGGTGGGACGTCCAATCTCAGCCCTAGTCTGGGACTGAAATCTCTGGACCAAACAATAAATCTTTTCAAGTACGAGATATTAGTGAGGAAGTGTACGTTACGCATTGCCTGCTTACTAATTCTGTCTTTTTTTTCCTGACTTATTGATCCCTCATGAATTGGGGGTGTTGGGATCAGTTCGTTGGAACGTACACATTACAGAGAGATGTGTGACGAAATCCTTTGTAATCTTCCGTCTCCTGCTACTCATCATATGGCTTCTACGATTCGAAAGTGTCATTGAAGGCCAGCCCATCTTCCCCAAAATTTCCAAATGCTTCGTTGGGTATCGCAGCCACGAGATCCGGTTCTAGCCATCTTCTGTCCAAATCACTTGTCGTGTCACACCAACTGCTTTTAGCCTTCCATTTCTATCGCTTTGCTCACCTTGGACGTCATGGCGGAGGGATCATAATCATTACTATCTTTATATTTGTCATCTGTACAAGATGTGAAAGCTGCAGGGATTTTCTTCTATCGGCACAGCTTTTCTAAAGGAATCCTGTTCGAATTATCCGATACAATATGACGGCCAGAAGGGTCTAGGGCGGATCTATATATATATACGAGAGTATTGGGTATTGAGTTCGACGACGGACGAGAGATGGCGAGACTTACCGCAATGGAGAGGGAGAGAACAAAGCTGAGAGAAAGAAATCGGAGGGCTATAACGACCAAAATATTTCAAGGGCTGAGGAGACATGGAAACTATAATCTTCCTCCGCGGGCAGACATTAACGAGGTTCTCCGGTCCTTAGCAGAAGAGGCCGGCTGGATTGTTGAAGTCGACGGCACTACTTACAGAAACCCGGTATGTAATATATCTGCAAATTACGTTGCTTACCCAGTCTTCATAGTTACAGCGCCGAGGTTTAGGTCTGTATTCAAAGATAAATCCTTGTAGGTCGACAAGATTTAAGTGCATGCTATACAATTTATCGAAATTCTAACTTAAAATTTTTGGCATATTTTTTCAGTCCCGGATGCATAACATGAACGTGAACAGCTACGTAGGCGTTCTGCAAGGTCAGGCACTTCCTTACAGAGGCGGCATTAATCCTGGAGTTTTGAACGGTTACACAGAAGTGGAGATACTGAAGCAAGTGGCGGTTACACCATCAATGGAGGAAAGTGCAGCAATTGAAGAGGCGGATCACAAAGGCGGCCAATGCTCGAGAACGGCTTCTCCTCGCAGTCGCCATCATATTCCTATTCCTCTTCCAATTCATGCAGTCTCAGCTTCACAACCACAGTCACAGGGATTTCAGTGTGCTAGCTCCGCCTGCGGCGGCGGAGGAATATCGCCTCCAACTTTTGCATCGGCATCGACCGCATCGAGCGACCAGGGCAGCGGAATGCAAAATCCGGCGTCTGTGTTCGGCGTCCCCGGCGGATACTTCCTGCTGGGAAGCTGCGCCACCGATTATAATCATCAGTTATTCTCTCAGGATTGTTCGGTCATCAAGCGAGAAAAAATGGAGGAAATTTTGGGCGATACAGAGATTGTAGACCCGGGGGAAAGGGTGAGCGAAGCAGCCGCCATGGCCATGGGGGAGCTCACCAGCGTGGTGAATTTCAACCTCAAATATCAGGAGTTGGTTGCCGCGTCGACTCAGCCGTTGATGCTGCTTCCGCCGCCGCCCCCTCATCATCATCAACATCGGATATGGCCTGAACTACAGGCTTGTGCCGAAAGCAGTCCTCTGGACTCTGTGCGTAATTATTGAAAATATGCGTACGGTTTATTTTGGGTTTTTGTATGCATAGGAATGCCTCATATGTGCATTCGACTTTTTCGAGAACCCAATTCACTGTTTGGGTTGGTGGAGTAAATTTTTGATTCTGCCTTGTTCGCTGCTATCGATGGCAATATTCATCGTAGCCCCTCAAAACACAAACGTATATATCTTATTTAGAAAACACAAGCGTATATATCTTATTTAGAAAAAAAAAAAAACTGATCTTGCTGGTTTTTCATGGAGTTCGTATGATCTTTTGAAAGCTGATACAATTTTTTGTATTTTGACTCGTATCTTCTGTTACAGTCTTTTTTAAGAGGAAAATTCTAATTGAAATATAACCATCTGGGGCTGAGATAATCTTTGATCTTAAAATGGAAAGGTTCACCTCTCTAAATTTGGAATGTAAATATTGTGGACGCTTGGGTTACCATCAGGTTGTCACTTCAGTCACAATGAACCGAATTTAGAGAAAACGACGGGGCGGAATGCGAAGCGACATCCAAACTGCGTTAAGTACTTGGGCTGTGTGGTCCATAGAATCATTACCAGTTACATAACCAAGGATCTTCGGTCTTTCTACCTACTTCTGTTTTGACTAATGCATTGGTTTTTTACATGTGAGGTAGTTAAAGAGTGTAGTCTCTTTGCAAAGAAGAAATTCCTTAAAACTCAAACCTTAGATCATTACATGGAATTACAAACTTAGACCTTTATGTGAATTCCAAGGTTGTTATTGATAGGCCTTTTCTTATAATCTAATTTTTTTTTCCTCACAACTTGAAAATAAAAAAATAAATAAAATTTCAAGTTTATCATTAAGATTTTTCTTGGAAAAAAAGTCAAAATTAGATTTTTCCTCGGAAAAAAAGTCAAAATTGTTAGGAAAGTATAAATTTTTTATCATTCTTTTTTAGGATTAAGAGTTCTTTCCATTTATGTTGATGTGAAGCCTCTTTTGTTAGATAACCATCTTATTCATTCCCCTCTTGATGTAAAATAAATGAGTATTTAAGAATTTTGCTTTTATAAAGAATATTTTCTTAATTATTAAGTTTAATTATTATTATTTTTTATAATTGGTGTTACAAACTTTATAAAATCAAACTCCATAATTTCATGATCTAAATCCTTTATTTTGGCTTCCTATATGCTGACTTTCATGGTCATAGCTTTTGCATATTTATTATTATGCTATGGAGAGGTTCTTTGAAGAAGATAGGATTCTTTAAGGATTTTGCTTTTACAAAGAATATTTCCTTAATTTTGAAGTTTAATTATTATTCATTTTTTACAATTGGTGTTACAAAATTTATAAAATCAAACTCCATAATTTCATGATCTAAATCCTTTCTTTTGGCTTCCTATATGCTGACATTCATGGTCATAGCTTTTGCATAATTATTATTGTGATATTGAGAGGTTCTTTGAAGAAGATAGTATTCCTTTGACACCATCTATACCAATCACCCTTGGGTTTCCCTTAGATATCCCATCAACTTGAGGTGGCTTGACCTATTTATCAAAGGTTATCTTGGGAATTTCTCTACAACTAGATGGAATTAAATTAGAGGAAATTTCAAAATTTCTAAGAACCTTGTGCTATGCTTTCACTTGAGTTTCGAAGTGTTTTTGCACACCCCTTGTCTTTCTAATATGGGACCTTATTTTAAAAAGTTGAACATCTTGGAAGATCCTTCTATTTTTTTCCAACTAAAATTTATACCAAATAAAGTAGGTCTAATTTCATGAATAAGACAAAGTCCTCTATGCTTTGTAGACAGTAGCTTTTGAAGTTGGAATTTTTTTTCCACGTTGTTCCCTAATTGTTGTTTAACAAATGGACATTAGAATAGGAGATGATCCCTATCTTTGGAATATTGTTTATGAAGTACACAATGTGGTGGACCATAGCGTTCTCTCTTCTTCATATTCTTGTGTTAAACTTTTTCGTGCTTGGCTATCCATGCTAAAGTGTTGGTGCTTGACCAACCTTTCTAGATTCCAAATACTCTTCTCATATTGTATGGTGTGCTCTCCTAAAAGGTGGGTGTACCATGCATTAACTAAATAAACTCTTGGTGTCTTCTTTTCCCAAGCTATTATATCTTCTATTTGGTTGTGAGAACATCTTATTTCTTTGGTTGCCCGAATAATTTTTTTCCCTCTTCCAAAGCTCACATAGGTCATTTTGAAATATTTTCTATGTCTAATAAGAACCATTGTTTTGCCTTTTTATAGATTTGGAAGTGTTTATGTTTTTCCAACCTAAATTAAAAGCCTCTCTATTAATGGCTCTAAGTGTGGGAATGGTTGAATGATCTTTGGATATGTAGCCATGCATCTTTTTATAAATTGTGTAAGCATCCCTATTGGGAAATCTAGAAGAGACTTGGTTCGATGAGCTCACATCCCAATTGGATACATTCCCAAATGGAGATCTCTTTCCATGGATTGGAAGAAGAGGAAGATTAATTGATGCACTTTAGTCGATATGCTTATGTATAAATTTTTTTCTAAGAATGCAATATTATTGAGAAAATATTTTCTCAAGCCTAAGTAATCCTTAGAATGACAAATTTTGTCCTCACTTATCAAATGTTACTTTTGTTGGAATGGAGAATATTACATTATTTGGTACATGTCAATGTACCACCTTGGTACAATATTAGATTAGGTGTGTGTCTTAGATTAGAGTGTGAGTTTATATTTCATGTAATGTAATAATGTGCAGGAAATGCACAAGTGTAATGTAATTATGTGTGCAAGTGTTGTGAGTGTAAATGTGCACAAGAGTCCATTATGTAAGAGTGCACATGTCCTTAGAATAGTGAAGAGTTACAGTGAAGAGTGAAGGTCAAGAGTGCACCATATGAGGAGTCACATACTATTTATATATTTGTGACTAAACATTGTAATTGGTATAGAAAGTGCATTGCTTATTGCATACATTAGTAGACATTTATTCTATATCATTTTCAGTATTTTTGTGAGCATTTCTCTGAGTTATTATGAGTTATTTCTATGTTATTATTATCTTTATTGAGTTCATTATATTGCAACTTTATATTTGATTTTGTGGTTATTTTCTTATAAGATTTCCATTAAGTATTAGGCTTCAAAAGCTATCAACTTCTTCCCTTTAGGGAATCCTAACCAAATAAATTGTTTTTAAATTTTAACAAGATCCTTTAGAATTGATTTTGATACAACAAGCACTGCAAAGTGATAAACATGGAGCGCTTGGAGGATAGATTTGACAAGTAATCTCCTAGATAGCAATAAACAACTTTAAATTCTAATGTGAAATCTTTTTCTTTACTTTGTTAGTCATCTCTCCCCAAGTCTTTTTACCTCAAATACTTTGGTGAAATAAGGTTTCACAAGTATTTAAAGGGAGGTGATTGGAAATCCATTTTTGTCGACAATATGAAGTTGAACTCTATGATCTACATAGAGAAAGAAAATATAAGATTTTATGCTATTAAGCATAACTAGAGGCTAAAAGATAATTATTCAAGTCCTCGTGAATCATAAAAGTTTTTTCTATAGAGGCCACTCCTACAAGAGTCATGTCATTTATGAACTCCAAATGAGTGAGAGGTTCCAATCCATATGATATCTTAAAACCTTATAGTAGCCTTTTAATTTGTATGGTCTTTAGGTATCACCACATCTCTTTAGTAAGGCATATGAGTAGGGGATCACCTTGAGTGAGGTCACTTTCTACTTTAAAAATATTAGAGGGGGACTCATTGATGAGAACTAAGTAGAAGGGTGAAGATGAAAATTTTGCTACCCATTTAACACAATCCTCATTGAAATCAAAGGCTTTGAGTAGGTTAGACAAAAATGTCTAGTCAACTTGATCAAAGGTATTGGATAAGTCTGCCTTGAGCAACATGAATTTCCTTTTTATTTCTATCATAGAATGGATAACCTCTTGTAGAAAAATGATGTCATCTATGATCAAATTATCTTGGATAAAACATCTTTGCTCTTAAGAGATAGGAGGAAGTAGAACTTTCTTGAGCCTTCCAACTAAAATTTTTGAAGCAATTTTCTATTTGTATTTCATAAGGCAATAAGCCTATAATCGACTATGTGTTAGGATTTATTACATCATGTGATAAATCATATTGAGTGGTTAAGAACACTCACATAGAGTTCTTGTATGAGTTGATTGTTGTTATAGGTTGTTAAGTAGTTGTAGGTAGAGTCAAGTTAGTTGTAACAACAATTTATATTTGAACTGTTGGTTGAGTCTATTATTGGTCAAAACATTGTATAAATATGCTTATTCGATTAATGCAATTTGTTCAGCCTCATGTTGTTCCAACATGTGGTATCAGAGTGGGTGATGATTAAATCCAAAGGTAAAGAAAAGGGGTAAGAAAATTTTCTTAATGCCTTGATAGAAAGATATGGCTTCTTCATATGTTTGGAACAACATTGATTCTTGGTCATCCAAATGGTAAAATGTGACAATCCATGCAAAGGGGTTAGTGTGGATTCAACAGTATTTTTTGGCTAATTATCCAGGTGATAGATGACTATTTTTTTCCTCTAGTATTCAACTTCATAGACAATTATGATCGTTTCAAGGGATGTGCTCAAAACTCACCTCTCACTTTTAGTGCCAAGCTCACCTAGTCAAAGGTGAACAAGTTGGAGGAGATGCCTAGTTATGTGATGTCATTCCCTGATCCCATGGGAACTATGGATACCATCCACTCTAGTGAGTTCCTGGGACAAGTTCTCATGTCGACTTGTCACCCAAGACCCAATTCAGACAAGCTATCATCATTGCTATTATGGATAGCATAATTTGGTTGGAGAGTCAAAGCTTCCACAATGATGGCATGGAACCAATTCCTGCCAGATGGAAAGGAACTTGTGAGAACAACATTGCCTTTGATCCTTCCCTATATAACAAAAAACTTATAGGTGCATTCTTTTCATGATGGCATGGTGTCTAAGTATGAAAATATTGACCCCATGATGGACTACGACTCTACACAAGATTTTAATGGGCATAGAACCCATATGTTCTCCATTGTAGTAGCTAACTATGTTGATCATATAGATTACTACATTTATGCTTCAAGTATCATCCACAACATGGCTCTTGTAGGTTGAGTTGCAATATGCAAGGTCTTTGGTGTTTTGGTATCCGATGTACTAGTAGGCATGGACAATGTTATTAGCAATGGGGATGATGTTATGTTTCTCTCCCTTGGATTTAATACACATACCTATTTCATTGATAACATAGACATAAGAGCTTTTGAGGCCATCAAGAGAGGTATAATAATAATTTTCTCCACTGGTAACAATGGGCCTAAGAATGGAATAATGCACAAGGGTGCACCTTGGATTTTCACTGTACTATCTAGTACCATCAACAATGACTATGGTGTTGTCTTGATGTAGGGAAACGAGATATTTTTTCATAGATCCTCCTTCTATGTCTACATGGATGGAAACTTCACTTTGTCTCAAACTCCAATCCTCTACAAAATGGTGATTTGACATGCTAGAACCTAGATACTTAGAAAATCAAAGGAAACGTGGTGTTGTGCATGAATTTGAGCTCTTCACTTGTTGAAGTCATCTAAGAAGTGAGGGCTCTAGGGTTGCTTTGGGTTATAAAAAAATATAGCTATGAGTATTCTCTGTATGAGGTATTTCTAGTAGCAGTATTAAATATAAATGATTGCATAGCCATCCTAAAGTATGTCTCTTCTATATTGAATCTTGTATGGACATGAAGTTCAACCTTTTAGCTCTAGGTATTGAACCTACATCGATTATTCTAACATTTAATTTAGAGGGTCATATGTCCTAAGTCCCCATATTTTAAAACCTGATGTCATTGCTCTAGGGTATTAGATCCTCATGACATGGAATTCCAATGTCATGGGAGAACCCAAATACAATATGATCTTCAAAATGTCCATATCATGTCCACATGTCATTAGGATGAGTACTTTGGTGAAAGTTGTGCATAGAAATTGGAGTCACATAGTGATAAGGTCTGCTATGATATTAACTTACTACATGTTAAAAAAAAAAACACTCTTTCATTGACTCTAAAAACCTTAGCCATCCTACCATACCTTTGGATTCTGGGATGGTTCATGTGGATCCATAGAGGGTCATTGATCCCAACGTCGTCTATGATTTGGGTATCGAGGATTATGCCAACTTTGTATGCACCTTTCATTACACCACCAAGAAAATTATGATGATTACAGGAATGATTGTTTCTTGTCCTAGTGACATTGATATTGGTGCAAGGGAAAGCAAAGAAAGGCAAATACATGAAATAAAGGGAACCATGAATTTTAACTTGAGCAACATAATGATGGAAGAAATCATCATTTTTACCCATGATGACATATTGAATGCTCAACAATGGTTGCATAGGTATCAACCATAGGTATTAGAACCAAGGATTGGATGGATATTAGATATGTTGCTCAAAACAATACCAATAATAACAATACCAAATCAACACTAGTTGATCATCCCAAGTTGTTGAACTAGTAGGAGAACTAGATGGAAAACAAAAAAGTTATGATTTTTCCCATGAACAAGTGATTTCAAATGGAGTAGCTTGAAGTTAAGGAGGTTTATTTTTAATGTGATTCCTCTTCATCTATAGATGGGCCAGAAATAGAGACTAGTGAGGACTATAAGCTACTCAATTATCAATCACTTTCATCAATGACACACCATGTTACTAGACAAAGGAAGCATGAATACATCATCTATCATAGATAATGACTTATTCAAATGAAAAAGGACAAGATGCATAATAGAAAGTGAGAGGTGATTGACCTCACTGCAATGAGCGATGTTCAAGACAAGAAATGACGATAGGCCATTATAGTTTTTGGCACAAGATGCATGACAACTTTGGTAGAGCATTTGTTGTAGGACAAAGGCTCATTGATAATAGTGGTAGAAAAAAAATTATATGTAGCACATGAAAATACCCTCCCTATGAAGATAATGAGGAGGAATATATTTATAAATGATTTAAGTTTGATACTTGTGAATAGATATGTGTGTTCCTATTCACAAGAGGATATTTAGTGATCACAATTTCCACTAAATTTTTGTGTATTAGGCTTTGAATAAGCAGTTACATGATGTGTGATCAATAATTTTTAATGTCTAGAGTGCATGATTGGTAGCACCCAACACTCGATACAATTCAAGTAAAAAGTTCACATTGAGAATTCTATTCTTGAGAGCTAGAGCTAGATCCAAGAATTAAAGCCCGAACCTGAGATTGAGTCTAAGGTGGTAGAAGAAGAGATGTTAGATATTGTGCAAGTAAAGAGTCTCATGTTAAGGGGAGAGGAATTGCCAATGTTCAATGTGCCTATAATCTCTGTAATACTACACTTAATATTCAATAAAGATTGTGTAGTAGAAGCAAGGTCCCACACATGAGAGAAATGAAGGCTTGATTAAAAAACAATAGAGTGAACCTCATAAGTTGTGATATACTCTATTACACTTGGTAATTGTAGTGACTAATTATCCATCCAATCCAATAGGATGAGAATATCACAAAGGACACTCATGGTTGAAAAAGTAAAGAAAACCAACAATTGAAATTTTAAAGAAATATGAAAACCCATGCCCCACTCTAGGTGAATGGTAGTATTTATATTCATTCACAAAGAAGATGAAAATCAGTAAGGACAAATCTAACTAATTATCTATGATTGGTTGTGTGTGTCCTAGTCATAATTGTTGGGCACATTAGTATGTGTATAATTATGTTGTATGACTATGGATAGAAGAGTTTATCCATATCCTTGGTTAAGTGTTTAGTGAGGACACCCACTAAAGAAGCATAGTGAGGCCAATCCCACTCTTTCTATCCCTGCCCATGTTTTGATCATGATGTAATAAGGGAGAGAATGTTAGGATTTACTACATCATGTGATAAATCATATTGAGTGGTTAAAACCACTCATGTAGGGGTCTTGTGTGAGTGGATTGTAGTTAGAAGTTGTTAAGTAGTTGTAGGTAAAGTAAAATTAGTTGTAACAATAGTTTATATTTGAACTATTGGTTGAGTCTATTATTGGTCAAAACATTGTATAAATATTCTTATTTGATTTACTTAAGTAGTCATAGGTATAGTCAAATTAGTTGTAACAACAATTATATTTGAACTGTTGATTGAGTTTTTTATTGGTCAAAACATTGTATTAATATTCTTATTTGATTAATGCAATTTGTTCAGCCTCATGTTGTTCCAACACTATGCAAGATCCTTTTTTATTTTTGGGGATAAGGGTGATCATGGTATTATTTTGGGGATAAGGGTGATCATGGTATTATTGAGAGCTTTCAATATCTTCTTAGATTGGAAAATTTCTTCAACCACCTCCCATGAATCCAACTTGATCATATCCCAAGATGATTGGAAGAATTCTAGTTCCTCTAGTTCTTGCAATAAAATATTTTTAAGAAATTAGTAATTTATTTTTGGTGTTATGATGGATGAAATGGTATTTAGGATTTTTATTGAGCCTCTAGATAATCCTTATGAATTTTCTTGAAGAGTTTATCAAAGTAAAATACTATATCTTTCTAAATATTTTTAGTTGAAGATACTTCCTCTCCATTCTCTTTGATTATTTTTCTCATGATAATTTGGCTTCTAGAAGTCATAAGCGACTTATGAAAAAAAATTATAATTATCTCTCTTTCCTCTAACCATTTGCATCTAAATCTCTAATACATGTACTTTTATTCTTATGCTTCCAATTCCTCTACTTTATTGGAGATATTTGTTTCATTTTCCAATCTCTCTAGTTAGACATTCTTTTGATATGTCTTATTGAAGCTCTAATAGATATTTTAAAACTTATTTTTCCATTGGAAAGGGTTGCCAAAGGACTGTTTGTTCCATTCCTTAAGTTTTGTACAATATGAGCTTTTGAAATAAATTGCATTGGGAGCAACCATAACTAACCATTCCTTATTACCAACAATTTTGTTTTTTCTCATGTAAGGATAAGTATTTTAACATCAATTTAAAATGAAAAGGATCATTTTATGGTTTCTATAATTGTATAAATTCCAAGGAAAATTGACCAATAACAAGAACCAACCCATCAATGATAGAGGACTATAAAGAAATATTATGGTACTTGCATTTATCACTCAACAAGAACCTATCAAGAGCTGAAGTAATAATTTAATATTAGTTGATTTTAAAAAAATTTATATATTATTTTAATGTTTTTATAATCTAACACTTTTATGATAAATCTATATAGTCTTCTTAAAATTATTACAATTAACATGTTAAAAATTTATTTTATTTTTTTAAACCATCACTTTCTTTATAAAGACTAAATATTTAATAATATATACACACGTGTGGACGCAAGGTATACAAGAAATTGTGTCTAACATGTGGATACAAACTCAAAATTTGGGGTACGAAGATACAAGAAAAAAAGGAGAAAATATATAAACTTCATGGATATTTAGAATATCTGCATCACGTACCTTACTGGTAAGTTCTCTCAATCCTGTTGGCAATTTGAGTTATTTTATGTTGTCATTGATGTCACATGGATCACATTGAGTTTTGGTGGCAAAAGCACTTCATAAATAATCATTTATGATATTTTGGAGAGCATGGATAAATACAAGGTTTTTGTGAAAACCAAGGCAGGCAAAATAAAAGGTTTTATTTAAAACCATGGATGGTAGATTTGAAATGGGTTTTTCTTAAAACCCGAGTTGGCTTTTAGTTTCATTGGCCCCGATGATGGAGATTTAATTTTAAATATTTAGTTTAAATTTTAAATTATTAAAATTTTAATTTTAATTTTAAAATTAAAAATAAAAGTAATCCGTCGACGTTGTCGAATATGAGGGAGAAAACTATATAAAAGGATGCCTAAGGTTTATTAATCAAGGCTTGCACTCGTGAATTAATGCGATTGTTGGAAAGCGAAAAGAGCTTGTGCAAAAGAGGGTTAAGTGATGGAAGCAAAGAATAAATCGGACGATGTGTGAAACCCTAGTCACCTTGGGCAATGTGGCGCATTGGCAATTGGATTTTGGCTAAGGCAAGTGGTAGAACGAACGTCAATGTTTCGAATCCCCTTGGCTACGTTAGAAGGCGTTGGAAGAAAGAGTGCGCAAAGCTTTTTTGGTTTGCGTGAGAGGGAGGAGTGTTTTGAAGCACGTGGTGCTTTTCCCTCCCAAAAGAGCCTGTAGCTCATGCGGCAGCTTGGCCGTGGTTAAGGCACTGAGCAAGGAGGCGTTGAGGGATCGAATCCCGTCAAGGACAAAGGCAAGTTAATATTTTTTTTAATATTTTATTTTTCTAAAGTTACTCTAGGAGAAATAAGGGTTGTGATGCACTTTAGGAAAAAGAGAGATTTATGGTGATTTTCCTTTTGAACGTATATCATATTATATATCGTTGGAAAGCTTATTTCGAGGGCTATTTGATTAAATTTCTTAGAGGGAGAAATAAGGTGTGTGTAAAGAGATATTTCTGATTTTGTAAAGGGGTTCAAAAGTGAAGGTTTCTTTGTTCTTTTTCAAAGGGGATTAGTTCTTTCATGAGGGGACATGGTGTATTTTATTGAGTAGGAGTAATAAGGTGTTATTTGGATATTATTGTTGTGTCATTAATCAAAATCTCTAACCCTTATTAAAATTTGAAAAAGAAAATTTGTTGAGTGTGGCAGATTTAGTGAACAACTTATAAGGCATCATGTTGGGTCCCTTCTCAAGCCTGCTATAAAAATTTGGAAAAGCTTTTAAAGGCTTTTCTTTGGGCTAACTCGTCATATAAACAAGGGTTTCATCAAGTTGCCTGGGAGATTTGTTATCTTCCCAAAAAACCAGGATGTATGGGACTACATGATTGTCAAAGACAATGTTTTGCTTTGTCTGCTAAATGGATTATTCGAGCCTTAAGTGGTTCTAAAGCTTGGAAAGTTTTAATTCAACATTGCATTTCCACTAGTTTGCCTCTTGGTAGGAAGGCATGAATTTTCAATCCCTCTTAGTTGCTCCTATCCCAGTTAAAATTCAAGGCTCTTTTGTCATTCAGAGCATATGGAGGGGCTTGGGAGAAAATTAAGCTATGGTTGTGTTGGCAAGGGGATGGGCATCGGGAAGGTGTTTCTATTTCCACTTATAATGTTCGATGGTCACCTTTTATTCCTTTTCAAGGTTCTCCTCTTGCTTCTATGCAATGGATTCATGCTTAGTGGTTCTTCATGAAAAGGATTTCAATAGTGGCAAATTTTTTTTCGAGACATTCCAAGGATTGGATTCCATGGGATGATTTCAAGAGATTGTTGTTGGCAATTTGAGTTACTTTATGTTGTCATTGATGTCAAATGGATCATTGATGTCACATGGATCACATCGAGTTTTGGTGGCAAAAGCACTTCACAAATAACGATTTATGATATTTTGGAGAGCATGAATATATACAGGGTTTCTGTGAAAACCAAGGCAGACAAAATAAAAGGCTTTATTTAAAACTATGGATGGCATATTTGAAATGGGTTTTTCTTAAAACCCAAGTTGGATTTTCGTTTCATCAAAAAAGGTGCCCCGGTGATGGAGATATTTAATTTTAAATATTTAGTTTAAATTTTAAATTATTTAAAATTAAAATTTAAATTTTAAAATTAAAAATAAAAGTAATCCGCCGATGTCATCGAATATGAGGGAGAAAACTATATAAAAGGATGCCTAAGGTTTATTAATCAATGCTTGCGCTCGTGAATTAATGTGATTGTTGGAAAGCGAAAAGAGCTTGTGCAAAAGAGGGTTAAGTGATGAAAGCGAAGAATAAATCAGACGGTGTGTGAAACCCTAGTCACCTTGGGTAGTGTGGCGCATTAGCAATTGGATTTTGGCTAAGGCAAGTGGCAGAACGAACGTCAAGGTTTCGAATCCCCTTGGCTGCGTTAGAAGGTGTTGGAAGAAAGAGCGCGCGAACTGTTTTTGGTTTGCGTGAGAGGGAGGAGTGTTTTGAAGCACGTGGTGTCTTTCCCTCCCAAACGAGCCTGTAGCTCGTGCGGCAGCTTGGCCGCGGTTAAGGCACTGAGCAAGGAGGCGTCGAGGGATCGAATCTCGTCAAGGACAAAGGCAAGTTAATATATTTTTTTAATATTTTATTTTTCTAAAGTTGCCCTAGGAGAAATAAGGGTTGTAATGCACTTTAGGAAAAAAAGAGATTTTTGGTGATTTTTCTTTTAGAAGTATATCATATTATATATCATTGGAAAGCTTATTTCGAGGGCTATTTAATTAAATTTCTTAGAGGAAGAAATAAGGTGTGTGTAAAGAGATATTTCTAATTTTGTAAAGGGGTTCAAAAGTGAAGGTTGCTTTGTTTTTTTCAAAGGGGGTTAATTCTTTCATGAGGGGACATGGTGTATTATATTGAGTAGGAGTATTAAGGTGTTATTTGGATATTATTGTTGTATTATTAATCAAAATCTCTAATCCCTAATGAAAGTTGAAAAAGAAAGTTTGTTGAGTGTGGCAGATTTAGTGGACAACTAATAAGGCATCAAAAAGGTATGAGCAATATTCTCCATTGACTTTGTTTATGGTGGTTGATTTCTAAAATATCATTGGAGAGAAAAGGATTGATTGTGGTTTCCTTTTCGAAAGTGGTTGGTTGAATGCTTCAAGGTTTTCTAGTTTGAGAGTTGTGATTAAACCTTATTTTATAAGCATTGTTGTTGAAGCCCATTACTTGTACAAAGAACTTGAACTTGAGTTAGAGGAGAACATAAGTATCATTGTTATGTGAGAGCTATTGTTGATTATTGTTGGAAAATTTTTGAGTTGATTGATTCATGCTTGAACTAGGGATTGTGAGAAGAAGTTTTTCCTTAAGGTGATTGGTTGAGTTGAGTTGATTGAGCCTAGTCAAGTGATTGTGTGAAGTGGTTGTTCAAGTTCCATGAAACAAACTTCTATATTCTGATTTGAGTTGAGAAAGAAATTGAGTTTGTGAATAGAACATATTGAGTCTCTAACAATTCTCTTTATGCTTCTATAATATTGAGCTGAGTTGAGATTGATTTGATTTGAGCTGAGTTGAGATTGATTTGATTTAAGTTGAGTTGAGATCATTGTGGATCATTGTTGTCATCCATTGAAGAGTGCATTGTAATTCATTGTTGAGTTCATCATTGAGCCTTGCATTCATAGATTTGTGGATGAGATTTGAGTGCTACTTGAGCATGATTGATTGAGACTTTGAGAAGGCTTTTGGGACATATTTTTGGACAGATTTGAGGCAACTTTTGTGCATGATTGATTGAGCCTTTGAGAAGGCTTTTGGGATAGATTTGTGGATAGATTTGGGACAGATTTGAGCAAGTTCTTTGTGAGCTTGCTAAGCAGATTTGAGCAAGTTCTTGGTGAGCTTGTTGGAGCAGATTTGAGCAAGTTCTTGGTGAGATTGTTGGAGCAGATATGAGCAAGTTCTGGGTGAGCTTGCTGGAGCAAATTTTGAGCAGGTTCTTGGTGAGCTTGCTGAAGCAGATCAGTGGATTGCCCACCTAAGCAGATCAGTGGATAGCCTAGCTTTGAGTAGATCAAAGTAATAATTTGTATTGGGATAAGGATCCCTATTTCTTTGTGAAATATTATAAGGAGATTATCTTGTGGACTACCCCACATTGGGGGAACCACGTTAAATCTTGTGTCTCAATTGTGTGTGGTGATTTGTGCTCTTGCTTACTATTGTTATCTATGTCATTAATGCACACTGCTATATTTGGTTATTACAATTAAGGACACTAATTGATATTGGTTTGGAAATAAAGTAAAAAGTGGGTGCTATACTGTTCACCCCCCTCTCAGTATAAGCTTGTGTTATTCAATTGTTTGGTCTGCGACCAGATGATAAGAATACTTAGAACACTATTTTAGATTGTATCTCTTTTTCTCTTTGGCCCATGATCTGTAGACATTCTCAAAAGCCTTGGTGGTTTGATGGGGATGGTTTAATAAAACCTCGCTTCTTACTTACAAACCTAAGTTAGGGTATGTTTGGCTTACTCCCAATGTCCCTATAGTTTAAAGACTCAATGAGTGATGGGATCTTCTTTCCACTCAGACTCATTAGAGTCTAAGATTTAAAATGGCTTGGGCATGATATATTGAACCCAAACAGACTTTCTTTGCTTGGAGCTTATTATCCTATGGTCTTCCTCTTGGACAAAGATTAAAATATTTTGTCCTTCCTGCCATTTTTGCGGTGCTCCAAAGGATCCCCTTCGTCTTTTTTGGCAGTGCAGGAAAGCTCGAATGGCCTGGGATTGGCTTGAGTCCTTATTTCGGCCTCATATGACCAGTTCATTCACCTGACATCATGCTTTTCTTGGCGACCCACCAGATTTTTCCTTACCCTTGTTGGAAGTGTGGAACATTCTTTGCATCAGTGTGCTCTTTCATATTTGGAAAACTCGTAACTGAGTTCTCTTTTCTCAGTAGCATAGTTCAGATGAATTTTCAATTGTTGATAAGTGCACAGTCTTTTCCTATTTTTGGCTTTTAGTTCAAGTGGAGAAAGTTCATATGGAGGTGGATCATCTTTGTGCTCTTATGCAAAACTGGGGTAATACCCCATGTATGGTCAATCGAATGCCTTCTACAGAGCCTTCTTGGTCTCACTTTCCTGATCGCACTCTTGTCAATGACTTCCCTCTTGATTTGCAGAAAGACATTGGTCTCAATCGTCTCTTGTTCACCAACCCCAAGGCAACATTGGCAATAATACATCTCATCATAGTAGTGGCCGAGAGGTTTGCCAAGTGGAGCTAGACCCAGTTGTTGGTTGGGGAGATCCCATTCCTACGTGCCTAGTTGTTCCAACTAATGTGGTGGGTTGGGATGTATTTGATGGCATTGATGGCTCTGATACAGGTAATAATGTTCACACGTCTAGGGAGGATAGGAGGCTCATTTCCATTTCTTCTAATATCGGTTGACAACATATGGAGGGTGAGGGACATTCACCTCGTAAGCATACCCCCATGATTGATATGATTTAATGCATGCTTTTTGGTAATGTAGTTAATGACAAATTTAACCTTGTTTTTGTTGTTTTGAGTAACCGCTTCCTAACTCAACCTGAGTTAGTATGACTACCTATTGGGGTGTGCCTATCCATCCATTGTTTTTTGTTGTAAATACTTGTATTCTTAAATTAATTTAAAATAAAACCTTTACATTAAAAAAAATGTCATATCCATGTTGTCTTAGGACAAAGACTTAAGAGTTTTATAGTTCAAACTGTGGTATATGTGCGATTTTTAATCACGTAGCTTTCGACCTTACAAAAAAACTACTCAACTTTATTCATAAGTAATAAAAGTTTATTTATTACACTAATAAATAAATGTTTTTTTAAAAACTCATGCATACAACATTATTAAAAAAAACAACGATACCCAATTGTATGCTCACTTTTATGAGATACATTTTTTTCATCACTTACCTTTTTAACAGGTTAGAAAAGATACAATCCTTGAGAAAAAGCTTTTATACTCTTTTTTTTCTAACATAAAAAATAAATAAATTATCAGTGTCAAAAAATGGTGGCTAACTTAACATTGATAAGTTTTTATAATAAAAAATTTAGTCTGGAATTGAATTTGGACAGTATATTTCTAAGTATTAGGTAACTATTAACTGTTGTTTTTAAAGATGTGGATTTTAAAAAAAAAGTTTTTATTCGCTTATACTTAGGTTTGAATTTCAATCTAATAAATAAAAATCTAAAAATATACTCCATACTTTTATAATTTTTAGTTTGAGAAGTTGTTCATGAGGGTTAGGTAGATTGATAAGTGCTTGTTTGTGGATTGATAAGTGTTTGTTTGGCCAGACACTTAATAAAAAAACACCGAGGTTCAAACCTCAAGGACAGTCTGTTTGCAAAGATAGTAGTTTGATTTGAATTATTTGAGTGTACGCCAAAAACTTAGTTTGATTTGAATCATTTGAGTGTACGCCAAAAACTTGTCAGTTACTAAAAAAAAATAGTGTAGTTACCAACTCTCCTATATAACCAAAAAAAAAAAAAAAAAAAAAGTTTGATAGAAACAACCCATATAGTTTGGGCCCTGTACTTATCAATTATTAAAAATAATGTGATTGTGATCAACTCTTCTATGTAACCAAAATAATAATAAAAAAAAATTAGTTTGAGAAGAAGCCCTCTATCCACTCAAAGCGACCATAACCAACTCCAAATTACTAGAAATAGAAATAAAAATAATGAAGACCCCAGATCAACCAGAATCACTGGAGTAGCAGAAACTAGTTCTGCTAGCCGGCTATCACCAATCTTCCACAATTGTTGGTACCGTTCAATCAATCATTCTGCTGATGGCATGTCCAACTTTAATACCCCCACTTAATACCTACGGTTATCTATACATTTGGCGGCAGCAAAATCTCCTTGTAAAAGAAAGTTAGTGTGAAATGTCGTACAGCTTGTCTTGACTTTCCTTGGTACATTTCATGTCATTTCACACAAGAACTTTTTAGCCCCAAGATCTCGTTTGCTTTGCTTTGCTCTGCTCAGCTTGGACGTCAGTCCCGGAGATTTGATAGGAGGCGGCGAGGACAGCGGTCATTCATTGTGATTGTATCTTGTATCGATAAGATTTCATCATATCATAATCATCATTACCGACCTTTTATTACATGTAGCTCAAAGGGCAGGGTTATTTTTCTACTGCTATTCTGGGGGCAATAAGTTCGTAAATAAAATCCTCTGCCAAGGCTTTGTGTGTAAGAAGATGACAAAACTCAGTGCAATGGAAAGGGAGAGGACCAAGTTGAGAGAACGGAGGAGGAGGGCCATAACGACCAAAATATTTCAAGGGCTGAGGAGGCACGGAAATTATAATCTTCCTCCCCGGGCAGACATCAATGAAGTTCTTCGTGCCCTGGCAGAAGAGGCCGGCTGGATCGTTCAAGAAGACGGCACCACTTACAGAAACCCAGTATGCATTATCTTTTTCTAATGTTGAATGCTTTCACGTAATATGTATACAAGGTTTTTAGTTATATGCTGTTCTTTTCGATTGAAAATAAGGTTGACGTAAATTCTTGGTATTTAATTGCAGTCTCGATTTCTTGGCATGAACTGCTACGTCGACGTAAAGCCAGGCGAGATAGTCGGCTTCGGCGGCGGCGCCGGTGTTTTAAGCTGTTGCGGAGAATGGGAGACGGTCGAGCCGAGCGTTGTTGCGGCGTATTGCAGACGAGGTCAGTGCTCGACAACGGCATCGGCAGACTCGCGGGCCTTCCAATCCGCGTCATCTGCCCCGTCGACTGTTTCGAGCGACCATGGCGGAGGTGGCTCGTGGACGTCGGCTGCGTTGCTCGGCGTTTCGAGCGGATACGTCCTGCCGGAGAATCATAGCGCCGACAGTGATGAAAAGGACGAGGATCCCATCAGAGCAATTAAACTAGAAGCCGCCCAGGAGATCGTGAACGCCGCGGGAAGACTCGAAAGGCTATATGATTTGGGCGGCGGGACGGCAGGAGGACTCGAAAGGCTAAATGGATTTGATTTTGGAGGCCTGGGAGGGTTGGCGGATCTGGCAGATTTGACGATGCGATCGCGAGGACATGAGATTTGTCAGATCGTTGCGCCGCCTGAGATCTCTCCTCCTCCCTTCCCGATGGTTTCTGCGGCGCCACCATATCATAATTGCACATGGGAAAAGGTCGGCCTGGGAGTGGGAGCTTCTTGTTCGCACAAGATTTCACATTATTAATCATGCGTATTCTATGGGAGCTTCTGCGAAGGCTAACTAACTGGATTGAGTTACGGATGTAGTAGGCTTCTGGGCTTTATATGCATGATGAATGTAGTTACTATAACGGAACCATTTCTTTTTTTAATATGGGCGTAGATTGTAACTATGGGATTAACTCTCGTTCGGCTTGAAAAATAGAGAGATTTAATGTTTTGCCGTTTTAATGGACAAATAGTAGACTACCAAAGATTTTGAGAATTTCCGCTCTTCTTAGAGTTTTTGATTAAGTGAATATAAGAAAAGATGCATTGAATAGAGAGTCTTCCAGGTGGGATCGTTCATGAAATAAACTAAAAAATCCAGTTCTGATAAAAAAATCATTTGGAAGAAGACGATGTTGATTAGCGAGCGAACCTGTTTAATAATTGTACTAATTGACATATTAGACGAAAGATTTGACTTCCGTAAGGAGATTTAGGAATTTTGATAATAGATTCGACAAGATCTTATGATGGGACATAAATGTATGTGATAGACTGTCTTTTTCGGGGATGAGATTCAGCAGGAGAATGCTCTTCTTTCTGAAGCCCCTACTTTTCTGTGGCATATTCCTAATAAATAAGCGATAGAATTTTTGTTGTTTTCCTTTAATACGTGTTCTTATTCTATATATCGGGCTTTCTCTATAATAACGTTTGCAACCTTCACAACCTCAGGGTATTAAAGAATTCTAACATTTTTCTTTTTCATCTTGAATTAAATGTAATTTTATTTATTTATTTTTTAAAAGTTGATATAATTATTTTTAATGTCATTTTTAAAAACCTATAGAATGGGACAGTATGAAGAACCATCGGGAAGTTATAAGAACACGTACAGACTCAAACCTCGTTCAAGATAGATATAACCTACCTAGGATACTGTTGTAGTTTAGGGTTTTAGGTTTTTTTGGAGGTTCAAGATGAAAATTATGGTGTTATGGAATATTTAAAAGGGGATAGATTGGATGGCAGTGGTTGAGTGTTTGTCAATTGATTGTCCGTTATGGCGTATTTAAAAGGGGATAGATTGGATGGCGGTGGTTGAGTGTTTGTCAATTGATTGTCCGTTATGGCGTATTTAAAAGGGGATAGATTGGATGGCGGTGGTCGAGTGTTTGTCAATTGATTGTCCCAAGTTTGATGAGTCACGATTTCATTTCATTGACTTTGTTTTACCGAACAAGTTAAGGGTTAAAAAAAATCTTTAACTTATTTGTTTATGACAAAAATAATAAATAAATATAAATTTCTTAGTGGATATATATATATATATATATTTTTAAATGTTGATCGATCTTTCATTAAAACTTATTATTACATCAAGGGTGGATAAACACACCACCAATAGGGTCCCTAGTAACTAGCATATCTGCAAACATATGAGATGGAGAGATTTGAACCTAGGGCCTTTTCAACACGAGAGATTCAACTACCCACTTCTCTCAACTCCCCACATGGGCTGGATTCTTTTTTCGATAGGTCTAAATTCAAGCCATAGTGATACATGATAAAATATATCATAAAAATATAATAAAATAAAAATAATAAAATATATATTATCAAAATATAATAAATATAAATATAAAATAAGGAGCATTAGTTCAATCAATTTTTTCAATATTAAAGAGGAAACCAAAATATTGTCAAGGGATACATGATAATATCCAAGCTTTGTTATAACACCACTATTGTGATGATTAAAATCAGGTAGGCTCTGATTCAATTTCATATAACCTATATATATATATATATAATTTTTATAATATATTTTTTTGAACTGGAATTGGTCCAACTTTTTATTTTTCGGTTCCCACTTTTCTCACCCCATCAGGGTTAGGATCTTCTCTTTTTTGAATTAAAAAAAAATGGTTCCTGAAATTTAAAAAGTATCGTAAAATCCTTCTTGAATAGAGCCGAACTCTGGCTACCAAATAATTAGCAATTAAATTACTTCGTCTGACATCATTAGCTAGTTGGATTAAGCCTTTCGGAAACTCCCTGTTCCAAACTGTGATGCCGTTTTGAGAGGTGCCCAAGTTAGAAAAAAATCGGCCAAACTGTTACCCTCCCTAAACACATGTTAGTACTGGACAATTTCAAATGTTTGGGCCAATTTATGCACTTACTCTAATAGGTTTGAGATAGTCCAAGTTGGAGTTTGCATCCCTCTAACCATATTAATGATATCGAGCGAGTCACCTTCGATTATGACTTTTCTAAAGCCCAAATATTTTAACCATATTAATGATATTGAGCGAGTCACCTTCGATTATGACTTTTCTAAAACCCAAATATTTTAACTGCAACTTGCAAGATTCCTTGAAAGAGAGCTCTAGCCTCAATTGCATGGTTAGTTTGGATTTCGATGTTTTCAACAACACCAACAAAATTTGCCCTTTCGCATCCTTGATGACACCACCTGCTCCAGCTCATCTCGGATTACCCTTGGACACCATCAAAGTTTAATTTTATCCACTCAGGAGGGGGCGGTTCCCAAACAGTGTCTGCTCTTACTAGGTGATGGATTCTTAGGACTGAAGCAAGAGAAGATTTAAAACCCAAATTCTTTTCTATCCCAACTTTCGTACCAACACTCCCCGCATCCAGGATAGGAGATCAACATTCTCCATCGCAACAAGGACAATCTTAACAAAAACTGACTCTGGGCGATAAGTAGTCTTAAAAGCTTTAGAATTTCTTTCCTTCCATATCCGTCACCACATATGAGAGAGGACAAAGGATGTGAATGATCAAATCTGAGGCGACAAATAGGGAGTGCTTCGTTGCTCCACATGGGCATTTAGCTCTTCAGGGGGAACCCAATCCATTCCCACTAGATGAAGCAACATCCCAAAAATTTCTTTAGAATAAGAACATAAGGAGAACAAATGCTCGGGAGATTCTTCTACTAACCCACACTATAACATCTGTTGGGCAAATTAAGACCTCTCTTTTGTAAATTATCCAACGTTAAGCACTTTCCTTGCACAACCAATCAAAAAAATATATTCACTTTGGACATGAGACCTTTGCATTAAATTTTTCTTTTTTATTATACTAGAGGATTTAATAAGGTAGTGTTGGAGAAAAAATTAAATGAGAGTTATTTAATTTGTTAAAGATATATTTAATGATTTTTTGAAGATTAAGTAAATATGGAAACCATTATCTGTAACTCGTTATAATTTATTATTTGTAAGTATATTATATAAATAAATTTAAATTTTTGTAAATGAGGTTGCAGCGCAACGGTTTGGGCTTTGGCTCTTCTTCGGAAAGTCCAAGGTTCAAACCGTGGCATGGGTGAGTGTGTGAGGGGGTGAATGTGTGTCTCCCTGGTGAAGTTGTTGTAACAGGTTGGAGGATTCCTGATTAAAAACCCCATCTCTTAATATTACAAAAAAAAAAAATAAATTAAATTTTTATAATAATATTTTAATAATATTATGAATGTATATGAGAATGGAAGATCATAAAAACTTTATTAAATGTTAAATATAAAAGAAATTTAAACCTTTGACCCATTGAAAGTCCATGCATTAATTGGTTCAACTCTTACCTCATAATATTAATAAAGTATATTAGATAATATTATTAAAGTTTTCGCATGAGATTTGAAGCATACGTAAAGGCATAAAACTCTTCGTTTCATATGAGATTTGAAGCTTACCTAAAGGGATAAAACTCTTCGTTTCACATGAGATTTGAAGCTTACCTAAAGGTGTAAAACTCTAGGTAACTATGTTACCTATGAATACATTAGAAGTTAAAAAAGAAAATTCCACGTAATCAGCCTTCAATATGTCAACCTTCTACCACTTCAGAATTTACAATTCCATATCAAAGAATCACATCTCTTAACTAAATCCATGTTAAGGCCTAACGATTGTTTTTTTAAGAATTAGCTTTCTAACCTCCATGTCATAGTCATAGGGGTTATTTTATTTATAAACATTTTATTTAGTATATTAAATTTATTTTTTAAAATGGATTGCATAAGTTTAAATGAATTTATTTGTATTATATTATAATATTAAAATAATTTTTATTTTAATTATGAAATATCATATGATTGTATTGTATTTATTTTATTAAAAAATTAAATTTGAATTGTATTCATAAAATTATATATCATTTATTATTATTAGACAATGTTTTTGAACAAATATTAAGATATGTGAAAACTTTGGTTTTCTATAAGCTACCCTAAACCCATTGAGTTATTGAAATATTTAACCATGAACTTAAAACCTTGATTTATAATATAAATTTGTTCTCTTCATATTCTTGGAACCAAATCCATTGGACTTTCAATAAGCTCACTTATATTATTTTATGATTTTGTTAACAAGAAGACTTAAACTCAAATTGTGCTCATAAGGTTACATCTTACTTACCATTGTTAATTTATTGGGACATAATAATTTTTTAATCATTGTAGAGGGGGAAATTGCCTACCGCATACGATTATCAACAAATCCGTTGGGAGCCGAGGTGACTGTGGGATTGTTGTGTTTCCTCTACACTCGAGGGCTTGAGGGATCAAAGGGTTCACCAAGAATGGTTTTAAGACTCTCTCCAAGTTCGGAATGGAATGTTTGAAGTGTTTATTAAGCAAACTGTAGACACCAAAACCTAGCCACTTGTCGTCCAGTCTAGTATTCCCACCATTTTATCCATTTATTTATATATTATTAGGGATATATGTTAAAAATATGTTTAATATTATATTATATATATATTTAATAAATAAATATATTATATATATGAATAAATTCCAGCCATCCGATTTAACTTAATCATAACCATCCATCTACATCAATCCATGCCACACACCCGAAATTAATATCCACCCTTCGATGTGTGTTAATCTGAGCCATAAAATTCGTCTCACTCAAACCCTAACATATCCTAGTGTGGATTATTAATAGGAGCCATTTTGATGGCTCAATCCAAGTTTTTCCTGAGTTTTCCTTGAGTTGAAGTTTCCTCGATGTTTCCTAAGCAATCCAAGTATCCCTGTGATCTTCATTTGTCCTCGCTCATCGTAACCCTCGCATCCATCGTCGTCCCTCTTGCCTAGCTAGATCTGCTTCTACAGATCCTCACCTCAGCTCCCGGTAAAATTCAAGCGCTCTCTACCATTTTCGAGCGCCTTCGGGTACTTCTCCTCCGTCGCCAAGTGCCTTTGTGCACCCTTCGCCATTATCGAGCACCCACAAGCGTTTTATGCTACTGTTGAGTGCCTGCGGGCATCTTACACTAGAGCTCTGCAGCCCTGCTAGCCCTCGGGTGATGCTAGGGCATCGTCGCACCTATTCCTTGCACCAATTACATCAGATCAGAAAACGATAGATAAGCAAGGTAAATCCAAGATATTTTATTATATTCTATTATGTTATTAGAATCTGTTCACATTCCTTTATTGCATAGCTAGGGTTTAGTTTTGATTTTTGAGGGTCTCACATTGTGGAGCCCTCATTGTTATTATTGACTCATTTGCTATTTTCTTGTGTGTAGATCTGATAGCATTACACTAGCATTGTGCAATTGCTTAAGCTGGAGTGGTGCGACATTGAATAACCAGAAGCCCACTCATTTCTGTTGGGAGCAGAGACTGTTAGAAAATATAGTAAAATTTTATGCAAGCAAAAAATACACAATAACGTAGGAAAAATAGTAACACAAATTTTATGTAGAAAAATTGCAACGTGCAGGAAAAACCACAAGGCAATGACAGCTTGATATTTTATTGATTTTGACAGAATTACATTCAATCAACATTTTTTACATGTAAGGGGTCATTCCTCTTTTATAGAAAAAACAAACTGTTCATTTCCTCTCCCAAAGGAAGAGTCCAAAAAATTGTTCGTTTCCTCTTCCAAAGGAAGACTCCAAAAAACTATTCGTTTCCTCTCCCAAAGGAAGACTCCAGAAAACTATTTGTTTCCTCTCCATAAGCTGCACCACCATGCACCTCTCTGCTGAAGAACATTGGAGATATGGATATTGACTTCACCTCCTAACATTCTCCCACTTGAAGTCGATATATAGGAATTCTTTGCCTATGTTTTTCCATCCAAGTGTCAATTGCCCAATGCTACCCTTATCACATTTTCAGCAAGCCCCAAGAAGTTCTGCACCACTCAAACTTCTCTATCTTGACCGGCTTAGTAAGCATATCTACAGGGTTCACTTCAGTGTCGATTTTTTGCAATAGAATTCTACCTTCTTCCACCACATTTCTTATAAAGTGGTACTTGACATCAACGTGTTTCGTGCGATCATGGAATGTTGGGTTCTTCACGAGTTGAATAGCACTTTGGCTATCACAATGCAATGTAATTTTCCCCTACATTACCTTGAGGTCACCCAATAGTCGCTCTAGCCAAATTACCTCTTTTCTGGCATGAGTCGCTGCAATATATCCTGCTTCAGCGGTTGATAAAGCCACCACATACTGCAACTTAGAAGCCCAACTCACAGCTCCACCAACAAGAGTGAAAGTATATCCTGTAGTGGATTTCTCCCATATCTATCTCCACCATAATCAGAATCCATAAAACCTTTAACTTCCAAACTATATGATCTGTCGTAAATAGCAGAATCTAAAGTGTCTCTTAAATATCTGAATATATACTTCACTGCATTCTAATGCTCCTTACCAGGATTTGCCATGTACCGACTGACTACTCCCACTTCTTGGGCAATATTCGGTCTGGTGCTCACCATTGTTGGACATTGATTATGTTTTCCCTATGTAGCTAAGTTTAGCGATATTCTAGAATTGGTTAGAGCACATCTATGATTTAGTTAGCATCTTATTTATTAGGTTTTGGTTATGCAAATGAGTGTAAGGCAACTACGTTTAGCTATGTTTTGTTTTGGTTGAACACTATATAATGTAATCCTAGGACAACATATTAACACGATGAGTTTTCTGTCTCATTTTGGTATCAGAGCCAGAGGAAAAAAAATCCTATGGATTGCCCATCACACTTCGTGAGTTCAGTCCAGGGAGAAAGCTTTGCATTGGAGGTGTGTTCGTTGACATCCATTTTGCGAGTAAGTGTGCGTGCTATGTTTGCATCAAACTACGTGTAAGAAGACTTTGGTAGAAGCCTTGCTGTGATTTAATGACAATAAAGACGTTTGGTAGAAGCCTACATTGAGAGGAGAAGCAGAACGTATTGTTGTAAGGTAATCTGCGTTTAAAAAAAACGTGATTCGTTAGGTGAGTTTGACTCCTGCTACGTGCGTGTAGAGAAAAGCTCCTGTAGTTAGTCATGAAGGATGAAACATTTGCTATTGGAAAGCTCTTGCAATCGAAAATATTTTGCTGGAGTAAAGCTTCTACACGTTTTTTTTTCAATATTGCTGGTGGCTGTTACGTAAAAAAAATTGACTGCGTAAAACGTAGAGAGTTGCCATTCTATGTGTTTGATTTATTAAGAGGAGACGTTTATGCATAAGGAATCATGTTTGCTGTGAGACCTGCACGTAAGGAGCCTGCATCATCGGGTATTGAATTTGAATTATTGCATTTTTACCAGCACGAGCTCTTGGAAGCAAGGTAATGTTTACTGCTAGTATTTTTGCGGTGCTGTTCTCATCTTGATAGACCGTGGGAGGTGAGACACTGTTCTCATTGTGAAGACCGTGAGACTGACAAGAGACCATGAGGCATGTGGAGAGAAGGCCACATCAAATCAACATGAATGATTTATTGTTGTGCCTGAGTGATTGTATTTGTTATGTTGGAATTTAATCTACGATAATTTGCTATTTTTGGTTGTAATACGTTGGACTACTGCGCGTAAAGAGCCATGAAGTGCTGCAGATTGACGGTGTGATTTCTTGCACACTTGCATATTACAACCTTTACCCGATACAAGAGATAGAGCAGGAAAGAACAGGAGGGACGTGAGCGAGAATATTATGACGTGATTTGTTGTGAGTCACTTGCGCGATCAATCATAGGAGGAACATTCGTGAATGGATTGTGGTCAATCGTAGGAGCCTGCAAGAATAAGAGATTGCATGACTGCCTGCTGACAAAGGCCACCTGCAGGAGTAATAGACTGCTGCAATCTCGAAGTCGTCATTTGCATCGTGAGTCATTTGGCTACGATATGTGAGTGAGTCCTACTTCTCATTCTAGCTACGATCTCATGGAGAGTTGCACCATCACATATGCATTTGAAAAGGTAATACCCATGGTTTGACCATTGTATATGATGTGTTGAAGCTTGCAAATAGTGGTTACAACTTGTTTTATTCAATGTCCACTTAAAACATATACTTGCAATATGTTATCCTCCTATTGGTGTACGTCTCTTTGAATCCTTGAGATCATAAGAAGTATATGCTAAGGAATGTTGTGTATAATAGAGAGTAGAGGACTAGTGAGACTGGTTTCACAAAGCAATGAAAAAATAGATTTTGGCAAGCTAAAAAAGAGAGGTATTTTTTTATTCATCCAACAATTCCTGCTAAAATAAGTTGTTTTGTTGTTGTTTTTTGTAAGTGAGACAAAGAGACAGAGTTTTTTTTAATGGTTGCCAATAACAACCTGCCCATTCCTGAATTTAATGGTTTGGATTATGAGTATTGGTCTATCAAAATGAAGACCTTACTCATTGGCAAAGGGTTATGGGACATAGTAGAAGAAGGCTACACTGAACCAGATTGGACCATCTTAAGTGCAGTTGATAAAACTACTAAGAAGGATGCTCAAAAGAAGAATTCATTTTCTCTCTACCATCTCCAAGCAGCTTTGGAGAAAAATATCTTTCCAAGGATTGCTTCTTGTTCATATACCCTAGAATATTGGAATGCCTTGAGAGATAACTATCAAGGGAGCAATCAAGTGAAGCAAGTGAGGCTTCAAACTTTGAAGAGAGATTTTGAAAATCTCAAAATGCAAGATGATGAAAGAGTAGGAGACTATTGTGTGAGTGAAAGTAATTGTAAACAAAATGGAGACACTTGGAGAAGATGTCAAAACTGAAGTGGTTGTGAAAAAAGTGTTGAGAACACTTCTTCATAAATGAAATCATATTGTTATTGTTATTTAAGAATCTAAAGATTTGTCTACTCTAACATTTGATGCACTAATTGGTTCTTTGATTTCCCATGAAGAGAGACTCCAAGGTTCTACATCATCAATCTTTGGAGGTGATGACAAAGCATTCTCATCCAAGGTGAGACTCATGGAAATGCATAAGGAAGAGGACAAGGAAGAGGAAGAGCAAGAGGAAGAGGTAGATCAAGAGGTGGCTACCAAGGAAAATGAAGAGGAAGAGGAGGTGAGAAATCAAACAAGTATTGTTATCATTGTGGCAAGCTTGGTCACTTTGCAAGAGATTGTAGAATATTTGCAAGAGATTGTAGAATAAATGCTTCTCAAGAAGGGAGAAGTAATAATTATGGAAACTATGGAGAAAAGGAAGGAACTTCTTCAAATTTGTTCCTCACATATGGAAAGTCAGATCAAAATCTTAATGAAACTTGGATTTTGGATATTGGTTGCTCAAATAATATGAGTGGAAAAGAAGAGTTATTTGCTACAATGGATTCCACATACAAGTCCAAGATCAAATTGGGAGATGACAAGGCACTACAAGTTGAAGGCATGGGAGCCATGGAGGTTCCAAAAAAAGAAGGTACAAAGAAGGTGAACAATATCTATTACACTCCTAAACTCCAACATAATTTGCTTAGTGTTGAAAAAATCATGGAAAAGAACTATAAAGTTGTTTTTGAAGATGGAAAATGTGTAATTTTTGACAAAAACAATTGTAATGAGTTGTCACAAATGTACCTATTATAAAGAATAGATTATTTTCTCTTAAGTTTGGGGAACAAGGAGGTGCCCAACTTGCTAGTGCAACCATAGAAAATCCAAGTGTTCTTTGGCACTTGAGATATGGTCATCTTAATTTTGCAAGTATGAAGTTGTTGACTTCTCAAGCTATGGTGAGTGGTCTACCAAGAGTTGAAGAACACAAGGAGGTGTTTGAAGTATGTACTTTGGGAAAGCACTCAAGAACCAAGTTTCCAAGAGGTCAAGCATGAAGAGCAAGCCATCCACTACAATTGGTACATTTGGACATTTGTGGTCCAATGCATACCAAACACTTGGGTAACAATTATTACTTTCTCACTTTCATTGATGATTTCTCTAGAATGTGTTGGATTTATTTTTTGAAAACTAAAGATGAAGCTTTTGAAAGTTTCAAGGATTTCAAAAATAATGTAGAGAATCAAAGTGAGTATGTTGTAAAAATATTAAGGATTGATATAGGAGGGGAGTTTTGCTCAAATGCATTTCTCAAATATTGTAAAGATTATGGGATCAAAAGGTAATTCACTACTACCTACACCCCACAATAAAATGGTGTGGCTGAAAGGAAGAACCACACTATTGTAGAAATGGCTAGATCAATGCTTTAAACAAAGAAACTCAGTAACATGTATTGGGTTGATGCTGTTAGAAAAAGTGTTTACATTTTGAATAGGAGTCCCACTTATAGTTTATATGGGATAACTCCATATGAGGGATGGTATGGCAAAAAGCCAAATGTAAAGCAATTCAAAGTTTTTGTTTGTCTTGCATATGCACACATTCCTGATGAGAAAAGAAAGAAACTTGATCCCAAAAGTCAAGCATGTATTTTCATTGGGTATTGTGAGTCTTCAAAGGCATATAGACTCTACAATCCAAAAACACACAAAGTTGTAATCTCCAGAGATGTGATTTTTTATGAAGGGGGAGTATGGGGTCATCAAATTTTTTTTTTTGATGATGGATCTCAAGATGCAAGCTCCTCTCAAGTGCATCCCATTAACAAGAACAACACTGTAAATTCTCCTCCAAGTCCAAAGAAGAGTTCTACTCCAAGTTTTTCTCCACAAAGATCAACAAGTTCTTCTCCAACGGAAGTAGATCCACCATCAAGAGGTAAGAGAACACTTCAGTACCATATTTCTTTTCAAATGATGGACAAGAATTTTCAAAGAAGGTACACTAGAAGTCAAGCTAGTGAAATGAATGAAGTCTTGAAAAGACTTGAAAATTTGCACATGTATGGTGATGAAGACTCCCAAGAGCCTAAGGGAGATGTTGTAAACTATGCTTTAATGACTAGTGAAGAGCTAGAGACATATAGTTATGAAAAAACATGTACTCATGATGTATGGCAACAAGACATGAAAGAGGAAATGACCTCTATAAAAAAGAATGACACATGGGAGCTAGTGGAGCTTCCTAAGGGAAAGAAATATGTTGGATGTAAATGGGTCTATAAGACCAAGTTCAATGCTGATGGGAGCATTGAAAGACACAAGGCAAGGCTAGTAGCAAAAGGGTTTACTCAAAAGTATGGGATTGACTATGATGAAACCTTTGCTTCGATTGCTATACAAGAGACCATCAGACTAGTACTTTCCTTGGCTGCCCACAAAGGGTGGAACATTCAACACATGGATGTTAAGAGTGCCTTCCTTAATGGGTACTTGAAAGAAGAGGTTTTTGTGCAACAAACTCAAGGATTTGAAGAATAAGGTAAGGAGAACCTTATATACAAATTGAAGAAAGCATTGTGTGGACTAAAGCAAGCACCAAGGGTATGGTACTCACGCATTGATGGCTACTTTCAAAAATATGGATTCACTAGGAGCAAAAGTGAACCTACTCTCTACTACATGAAATAAGGTAAAGACATCCTTATTGTGTGCTTATATGTGGATGATCTAATATTCATGGGTAGTAGTGATAAAATGAATGAGGAGTTCAAACACTCCATGATGAAAGAGTTTGAAATTAAGGATCTAGGTTTGATGCATTACTTCCTAGGAATAGAGGTACATCAAACAATAAATGGGATCTTCATATGTCAACATAAATATGCTCAAGACATGATAAAGAATCTTTCTATGGAGCAATGCAAGTCTATTGCAACTCCAATAGGTCATGGGGTACAATTATGCAAAGAATATGGAGCACCAAAATTTGACAAGACCACTTATAGGAGCATGGTTGGGAGTCTAATGTTCCTCACCAACACACGGCCGGATATTAAATATGTTGTTTCTCTAGTATCAAGGTATATGGTTGATCCATCTGAACTTCATCTACAAGAAACTAAAAGAATTTTGAGATATGTAAAGGGTACAATGGATTATGGGATTCATTACCACAAAAATGATGATGTAAAATTAGTTGGCTTTAGTGATAGTGATTGGGGCAGCAATATATATGATAGGAAATCTACTTCAGGGAATTGTCTTAGTCTTGGGTCAGGAATAATTACTTGGAGTTCTAAAAAGTAAACTACTATTGCACTATCATCTACTGAGGATGAGTACATAGCAATCACAAATGCTAGTGCCCAAGTCTTATGGTTGAGAAAAGTACTTGAAGAAATAGGTGAGAGACAAAGTGGTCCTACCATATTGTATTGTGAAAATATGAGTGCCATCCAATTGGAACATAATACTATCCATCATAGCAGGTCTAAGCACTTCGACATGAAGTATCACTTCATAAGAGACATGGTGGAGAAAAATGTGGTTGAGCTAAAACATTGCAGCACTTTGGACAACATGGCGGATATCTTCACCAAAGGAGTTGCTAAAGCTCAATATATAAAGCTGAGATACTGTCTTGTCAGCCCTCTCAACTTTAAGGGGGAGAATGTTGGACATTGATTATGTTTTCCCTATGTAGCTAAGTTTAGTGATATTCTAGAATTTGTTAGAGCACATCTAGGATTTAGTTAGCATCTTATTTTTTAGGTTTTGGTTACACAAATGAGTGTAAGGCAACTATGTTTAGCTATGTTTTGTTTTGGTTAAACACTATATAATGTAATCCTGGGCCATCATATTAATATGATGAGTTTTCTATCTCAACCATGGCACACATGAGGCTTCCTACTGCTGATGAATATGGTACATGAGATATGCATGTCTTATCTACTTCTGTTCTAGGACACTGGTTGGAAGACAACTTTAAGTGTGCAAGAAGTGGGGTACTAACTAGTTTTGCATTATGCATATTGAAGCGTTGCAAAATATTTTCTATATATGAATTTTAACTTAACCAGATATTTATTCCTTTTCTGTCCCTGTGTATCTTCATCCCTAAAATTTGGTTTGTTGCTCCTAAATTCTTCATTTCAAATGTCCTAGCCAACTGAGCCTTAAGATCAATGATTTTATTCATGCTGGGTCCTTCAATCAACATATCATCAACATACAACAACAAAATTATAATACTACCATAATTAAACCTCTTATAGTATGCACAATGGTCAAATTCACTCCTGCTAAAACCTTGGCTCTTCATGAAGGTGTCAATTTTTTTGTACCACATCCTTGGTGCCTATTTCAACCCATACAAATATTTCTTCAGTCTGCAAACCAAATGCTCTTTGCCTATTTCTTCATAGCCCTGAGGCTAATCCATATAAATCTCTTCCTCAAGATCACCATGCAGGAAAGTAGTCTTTACATCAAGCTGCTCCAATTCTAAATCCTGTGCTGCTACAAGTGCAAGTAAAACTCTAACAGTAGTCATCTTCACAACTAGAAAATTATTTTGATTAAATTATATACCTGACTTTTGCATATAGCCTTTAGAAACTGAGCGAGCTTTATAGTGTTCCAACAACCCATCGTTGTTTTTCTTTACTTTGTAAACCCACTTGTTTCCAACAACCTTTCTTCTAGGTGGGAGATCCACAAGTTCCCATGTTTTATTCTTGTGAAGTGCCTCGATTTCCTCCTCCATGGATTTCCTCCACTTTTTTGCATTCTCAAACTCTCTAGCTTCTTGAAATGAACTAGGTTCACCATCATAAGTTAACAAAGCAAAAGAGGACTGATAAACATGAGAATACCTTTTTGGACACTTTTATGGATGTGTAGATCTTCTAACCCAATGATCTGTTGATTTTGGCTCTGTCTTGTGACTGTTGTGGCTGCTCTACTTGTTATTCTTCTTGTTGTTCTGCATGGTATGTTGTTCAAAATTTTTAGCATGTTGATTTTCATTTTCATTTTCGTTCATGTCTACTTCAACTGGTACAACATTAGGTTTTTTTTGTACCTCCTTTGCAAAAAAATTTCATCAAAAATATCTTGGCTAATAATTACCTTGTGGGCAGTAGGATCCCACACTCTATACCCCTTTATTGCATCTCCATAGCCAAGAAAAACACATTTTCTTGACTTCGGTTCAAGTTTGGATCTTTTTTCTTTAGGCACATGGGAAAATGCATCATAACCAAAGGTATGCAAATGAGAGTAATCAAATGGCTTACCACACCAAACCTCCTCTGGAATCTGTCCATCTAACACAACTGCAGGTGATTTATTAATGAGGTAAACAGTTGTATTAATAGCCTCTACTCAACCTTTTATCCAACATGGATGCACTGAGCATGCTTCTTGCACATTCCATGATTGTGCGATTCATCCGCTCAACCACACCATTTTGTTGTGGAGTATATGGTACAGTCCTCTGGTGCTTAATTCCTTACTGCGTACAAAATTTATCAAATTCCTTGGAGCAATATTCACCCCCATTATCTGACCTAAGACATAAAATAGACTTGCCCAAACTTTTCTCTACTCGAGTTTTGAACTCTTTAAATTTCTGCAAGGACTTCTTCTTCAAAAAACAAACCCACACTCTCCTAGAATAATCATTTATAAAAGTCAAAAAATAGATGACACTATTTAAGGACTGAGTGGGGACTGGTCCAAATATATCTGAATATATAAGTTGTAGAAAATCAGAACTCTTACCAAGGCTTGCAGTAAACCGAACCCTCTTTTACTTACCAAAAATACAATGCTCACAAAAATCTAAATTAAAGATTTAATTCCAAAAAGCATACCTCAGTCATGCATAATTTTTAGACCGTGGCCTAGGCTTTGATGCCATAACATTACTACATCCTGAATAGAAGTTGTCGCTGTTGCATAATTTGTAACTGTATCATCGTATAAACGATATAGGATCTCATAATATTCCCATTTTGCTACTACAATAGCACCTTTGGTAATTTTGTAATAGTTGTTACTGAAAGTGACAGAGTACCCTAGCTTATCCATCATCTTGATTGAAAGTAAATTCTTCCACAAATCTGGAACATGTCATACATCGCATAACATCCTTTCTCTACCATCATCAAACTTGATCCTTATATCCCCTCTTCCCATAAATTTTAAAGGGTGATCATCACCCAAGTAGACCTTCCCACCACTATATGACTAATATTTGTCAAACTAGTCTCTATGAGGAGACATGTGGAAAGATGCACCCGAGTCCAAAACCCAGGTATATAAAATAGATTTATTGTTGCTGATACATAAAGCCTCACATGTTGTTGTCTCTCCAAAATTTACTGTACTGGCCTCAACTGATGGTTGAAATTGCTTTTCACCATTTTTTTCCTTTTTAACTATCAAAAATCCTTCTTTGAGTGCCCTGGCTTCCCAGAATGCCAACACTTCATTTTCATCTTGTGTCCTTTAGAATTAGATCTGGACTGTGATCTAATTTATTGACTCTTCTCAAAATATTGACCTCTCACAGCTAGGGCTTCACTGGTTGAGGGTTCCAAAGATGTTTTTCACCTCAAATCTTCTTTCAATAAAGTGACTACCACATCATCAAAAGTTAGAGCTCCTAATGATGAATTGTTGATGGTCAGCACCAAATGATCCCAAGTCTTTGAGAGGGAACAAAGTAGGATGATAGCTCCGTCCTTATCCTCCATCTTCACATTAACTGAAACCACTTTACTGATAAGGGTATTAAAATCATCCAAGTGATCTGCCATAGATGAATCCTCATTCATCCTTAGGCTATAAAGCTATTTTTTTAGAAAAACCTTATTTGTTGTAAATTTCATCTCATACAACTTTTTAAGCTTCTTCCAAAGGGCTTCCGTGGTCTTTTCTTCAACAACATTGAACAAGATGGAGTCCGCTAGGCATATACGAATTGTAGAAACCACCTTCCTATCTAGTGTTTCCCACTCCTCATATTTCATGCTACTTGGTTTACTCACGATCCCTTTCAAGGCTAGGGCTTGGTCATTTTGAACCAACAAATCCTCCACCTTCATCTTCCATAGGGCGAATTTTCTGTCATCAAACTTTTCAAACTCGAACTTGGTTACACTTCCAGTCATTGTTGCATCTCCCATTAACACAAAACCCTAGGTTCTGAGACCAGATGTTAGAAAATATAGTAAAATTTTATGCAAGAAAAAATATACAATAACACAGGAAAAATAGTAACACATATTTTACATGGAAAACCTGCAATGTGTAGAAAAAACCACGGGGTAATGGCAACTTGATATTTTATTGATTTCGGTAGAATTACATTCAATCAACATTTTTTACATGCAAGGGGTCATTTCCATTTTATAGAAAAAACAAATTGTTCATTTCCTCTCCCAAAGGAAGAGTCCAAAAAACTGTTCATTTCCTCTTCCAAAGAAAGACTTCAAAAAATTATTCGTTTCCTCTCCCAAAGGAAGACTCCAAAAAACTGTTTGTTTCCTCTCCATAAGCTGCACCACCATGCACCTCTGCTGAAGAACATTGGAGATCTGGATATTGACTTCACCTTCTAATAGAGATGCATTTTGAGACACTACCAGCGTTGTAGCTAGGGTTTCAGAGAACCCTCGCATTTTGCATATTTGTGTCAAAGGATTCATAGATTCTTATTGTAACAAAGGAGTTTTGAGGCTCCCCCTATTAATATAAAATAATTCATTGTACAATATTGTCTTTTGAGTTCAATTTATATCTTGTTATTTGGTGTTGCATTTTTGTCTCTTCATAAACACTTAAGTTTGGTCTTTCTAAGATCTAAGCTACAAGGAATTAAGGAACAATGATGCAATCAAACAAGAAGCTATCCCTAGAATGATTATTTATTTATTTTGAATAATACTTCTTATAAACATCTGTCGTGGGGATTGAACCCATGTCACATCATCGATAATGCAAGTGACATCCTTACAGATAGAATGATTCTTTATTTTGAATGAGGACTATTCCTAATTTTGCAAGAAAGTAGAAATTTTTGTTCTTTTCAAGCAAGGGTCCAAGAGAATGCACAAATAGGATTAACCTAGATGAAAACTATATGCTTTTTCCTTTTGATGCCTAGAAATAGAATCAAATACCTTATTTTTTCTTGGATTTTAAATCTGGAATAGAAATGAACATGAAATGTACACAAACATACAATAAATAATCTAAAATATCTATTAAAGCACGTACTTGATCTAGTGGTTGATGCTAGCAAACTTGTACTCTATAATGTCCAACAACTTCAAAACCTATGAAACAACTTAAAAAATTTGGAAAAATTGATCAGTGTTTAGCGGATTTCTTAGGTCGCTATGTGACTGAGCTTGGAGGCACAACAGTCAAGCCCCCTTGGTCCTTTTAGTTGAACATTAAAAAATAAAAATGATTTTTGACCTTTGGGATAAGAAAAACAAGATATAACAAACATGAAACAAAAAAATAGATGTAGATAGAAGGAATGACATAAAAAAGTATGCAAGCAATGAGGAAGGGTTCTTGGGAGCAAAAAATTGCCCCCAAGCCCTAGTAAACAAATTTGTGCCCTGTAAGGGCAAGCGGGAATTTGGATCACCAAATTCGCACCCTATATGGATAAGGCGTGAATTTGCAGCAAAGCCTTTTTCTAGTATACAAAATGTAAAAATGCAATGCAAAATAGAAAATTAATGACCTAAAGAGACTAATAATGAAGAACACAAGCTTATACTGAGAGGGGGGTGAATAGTATAAGATCACTTTTTACTTTCTTTCCAAACCAATATCAATTAATGTCCTTAATTGCAATAACCAAATATAACAGTGTGCATTAATAACTCAGATAGAAATAGTAAGCAAGAGCACAAGTCACCACACACAATTTGAGACATAAGATTTAACGTGGTTCCCCCAATGTGGGGTACTCCACAAGATAATATCCTTATAATATTTCACACATAAATAAGGATCCTTATCCAATACAATGATTTCTTTGATCTGTTCAAATCTAGGCAATAACAAGCTCACATAGAACTTGTCCAAATCTGCATAACAAGCTCACACAGAACTTGTCCAAAACTGCTCAACAAGCTCACACAGAACTTGTCCAAATTTCTTTGATCTGCTCAAATATAGGCAATAACAAGCTCACATAGAACTTGTCCAAATCTGCATAACAAGCTCACACAGAACTTGTCCAAAACTGCTCAACAAACTCACATAGAACTTGTCCAAATCTGCTCAACAAGCTCACACAGAACTTGCTCAAATTTTCTCCAACAAGCTCACACATAACTTGTCCAAATATGCTCTATCAAGCTCACCAAGAACTTGCTCAAATATTCTCCAATAAGCTCACTAATAACTTGTGCAAATTTGCTCTAGCAAGCTCACTAAGAACTTGCTCAAATCTGCTCCAACAAGCTCACTAAGAACTTGTCCAAATCTGCTCTAACAAGCTCACCAAGAACTTGCTAAAATCTGCTCCAATAAGCTCACACATAACTTCATCAAAATATGTCCCAAATTTATCCATAAATCTGTCTAAAACTATCCACAAAGTTGTCCTAAAAACTGTCCACAAAGCCTTCTCAAAGGCTCAATAAATCATACACAAACTGCCACAAATATGTCCAAAAATCTATCCCAAAGGCCTTCTCAAAGGCTCAATCAATCATGCTCAAGTAGTACTCAAATATCATCCACAAATATATGAAGGCAAGGCTCAAATATGAACTCAAAAATGAATGGCAATGCACTCTACAATGGATGACAACAATGATCCACAATTATCTCAACTTAACTCAACTCAAATCAATCTCAACTCAAGTCAACTCATAGAAGCATAAAGAGAATTGTTAGAGACTCAATATGTTCTAAGATCAATATCAACTCAAATCAAAATTATAGAATAGTTTGTTTCATGGGACTTGAACAATCACCTCACATAATCACTTGACTAGGCTTAATCAACTCAACTCAACCAATCACCACAAGAGACAACTCTTTCTCACAAAACCCTAGTCCAAGCATGTATCAACCAACTCAAATGTTTCCAACAATTCTCAACCACAAATCTCACATAACAATGATACTCATGTTATTTTCAAGTTCTTTACATAACCAATGGGCTTCAACAACTATGCTTATAAAAAAAGGTTTAAACACAACTCTCAAACCAGAAAACCTTGAAGAATTCAACCAACCACTTTCGAAAAGGAAACCACAATCAATCCTTTTCACTCCAATGATATTTTAGAAATCAACCACCATAAAAAATCAATAGGAGAATGTGCCCATACCTTTTTGATACCAAGAAGTTGTCCACAAAATCTACCACACTAAACACAACTTTCCTTTCCAATCTCAATAAGGGTTAGTGGACTTCAAATAATAATCACAAGATAAAGCATAACTCAATTTACACCTTTTTACTCCAACTTAATAAACACATCCACCAAAGTCCTTTTTTAATAAAAACCCTTATCAAAATAATAATCAATAAACCTCTCAGAAATTATTTTATAACAACTCCTTATTTCTCCTAAATCTCAATTCTCAATTTCATGAACATCAAATTAAATCAACAACTCATCCACCTTTGAAATAATAATCACAACCCTTATAAAAACAAAGTTTAATTAAAAACTTTAATTATTCCTAACCACCTTATAACTCCAACTTAGGGCTTAACAAAAATAATTAGAGCAAAAACATATTTACCTCCTCAAGGGGATTTGAACCCCCGACTTGCCCACACCGCGAGTGCCTTAGCTGGGCTAAGGTTGCCACACGAGCTAGCCACTCGTTCAAAAGGGAAAGACACAACGTGCCTTAAAACCTTTCATCCCTTTTCGCAAATCAAAAGCGCTTCGAGCACTTTTATTCCAATGCCTTCCGAATGCAGTCAAGGGGATTTGAAACCTTGACGTCTGTGCTTCCACACACCTTAGCCAAAAGCCAACTGCCAATGCGCCACTCTGCCCACGATGACTTTGGACTTCAACCAACCTTCATTTATTCGCTGCTTCTACTTTCTAAAAGATTTTTGCACGAGCTCAATTTGGATGCTTAGCCAATGATTATTAACCATGAGCAAGTTTTATTTTATGAAACTTAGGTATCCCCTTTATATAGCCTCCTTATTATTTTTGATGACGTCGACGAAAATCTTGCATATCTAAATTTAAATTTTAAATAATTAAAATTTAAACTAAATATTAAAAATTAAATATCTCCATCACCGGGGCACATTTTTCGACAAAACGAAAGGCCAACTTGGGTTTTAAGAAAAATATAGTTCAAATATTCCATCCATGGTTTTAAATAAAACATTTTATTTTTCTTGCCTTGGTTTTCACAAAAACCCTGTATTTATCCATGCTTTCCAAAATATCATTTGGCCACCAAAACTCAAAGTGATCTATGTGACATCAATGATCCATGTGACATCAATGACAACATAAAATAACTCAAATTGCCAATAAATAATGCAAGATAAACTTGATTAGCCTGTGGAGAAAGTAAGGAGCAATGAAGGTAGTGACCAAAATGGTAGACCTCCCTTGTCGTCAAGACTCCACTTGTTCACCAAAAGCAACTAATCACAAGAAGCACATAAGCAAAAAAATACTTTAAATCATTATGAGAGATCACTTATGGGAATTCTAAGATGAGATGGTGAAAAGGGACTCCTAATCCTTCTAAATATAGGAGGTTTGGAGGGCTTCTAAGCGGGAAAAATAAAACTTAAACTCAGGCAAGGGTCAACATTGCAAAGAGCCGATCTAGGACTAGGGTTTTTGAGAAAGATCCCAAGATTACCAAATTTGTGTCCCGTACTTGGCGGGTGTGAATTTTACATGCCAAGTTTATGCCCCCTACTTTGTGGGTCTAAATTTGGCAAGGCTAAAGAAAAAGATAACTAAACAAAGAGAAAAGGGGCTCAAAATTGCACTTAGCCATTTTTAGGGGAACCCTAGGGATATAAGGAAAATGACTCATCTAGATGGGTCAATTTTTCATGTCTACATTTTTCCCCCTCTTTGATGCATTTATGGTCGAATAAATGCATCAAAGAAATATGTAGACACCTATGGGCGAATAATGACAAATATGAAAAGAGGTGGTTGGTTTAGAAGGAGGGATGGTGCAAAAATGGTGTCATTCCAAACAATTTAAAATTTTGTACATTAATTGAGACATTAATAAAATTAGTGCCCCTAAGGCTAGGGTGCCCCCTCGAGTTTTAGAAGGAATGCTAAATTCTTGAATAAACTCGAAACAACAAACATAGAAAAATAAAAAAAGCAAACAGAGGAGAAGATAAAAAGAAAAAGAGGAGATAAAAAGGACGGATAAAAAGAAAAAAAGATTGAAAATGTGGTCATTTTCACTACGAGAAGAAGAAAAGAGCTCTGGAAAAAAAGAGAAGAATGGAACTTCCTACTCAATGTGTGGCTATTACGAGGGACAAAATTGGCACTATAGTAGATCAAGTAGGAGTACGGACCTAAACCCAATCCTAGACTAGGTTATATTAGGGTTAGCATTTATTTTTTAATTTTTATGAATTTTTTTAGCATTTTTTAGAAGAATTCATTGCTTGGAATGAATTTGATCGTATGATAGTTGCAAATTCATGTCTTGATAGGAAGAGGCATGAATTTGTGGAAGAAGAGAGAAAAGGAAGAAGAGAAAAGATTTTTTTAATGGCAATAAAATTGATGAAATTTTATTAATGTTATTTTGTAGCATGATGTACTCTAGAGTAGAAAGTGGTGACATAACATGTTAGGGGAGGCTATGAGGGAGCTCACAATGAATGACAAGGACATACTATGGGAGGTGGAGCTACTACATCTAGTAGAGATACCTCGGGTTGAGTCAGACATAGCGCTATTGATGACGCTAGTCGAGAGATGGTATCCAAAGTCATCCATATTTTGGTTATTGATAAGGGAGATGATTGTCACACTAGAGGATGTGTGGGATATATTGAGGATCCCCATTAGGGGGAGGATGATTTATAGGGTCCTAGTGCCACAAGAAACATCAAAGAGATTATTGGGAAACCCAATACATGAGATCTGATAGAGCAAACTTTCATGTTGATAAGACATCATAGTTATAAGAAGTTAGGGCACTAACTTCTATACTCTACAAGGTGGTGGTAGGGATTATAGTTTGCCATACTAATATATGAAATCTACCATAGGCACTGATGAGAGTAGTGGCAGACATGCAATACTAGTAGGTGAGGTTCACATGGGGATCATATATGTTGGCTTACCTATACAGGATATTACAAAATATCATGTATAAGTGGTATATAGAGTTAATATGTATGACATTGCTCTAGGTATGGTGTTGGGATCATATGGCTATCCATAGATCTCGTGCAGTGCTAGGGCCATTTCCAAACCCAAAGTTACCAATAACATATAGGTGGAGCCAACAATTTGAGTGTATTTAGAAAGCATACACAAGTATCCTACCACTAGGGAGGTAGGTAATAGATGAGCTATGGGAGCACATGATCATATGGTGACCATGGTATCTACACCTTGGGTGGACTCAGGATGTGGAGGAGCTAGTGCAGGTTTGAAGGATTCGATGGGTCACCACTAAAAAATATAAGCTAGAGCTATATAAGTTTGACCAAGTACAATGATAGTTTGGTATTCTATGGGAGATACTAGATATAGGAGACTACTGGTTTAGATAGGTTTGAAGGAACCCATTAGGGTTCGGAGGGGATCTTGATGTGATTAGATTCACAAAGGAGGACTTGGATGACACTCTCTATGTCGATCCAAGAGTGAACGATGTTAGAGTAGCTCACAAGTACTAAAGATGGTATAGAGGCATTATGCCCCCTAGGATCTCCCCATCGATGCTAGTGTAGAGGTTCCAGATCATGGACTAGCAAGTGCAATTGGTACTTCAAGAGGTTAATACAAACATAGTAGAGAGATGCTAGAGTTGTTTAGACCCATCTAGGTAGACACGGGTTTAGGTTTAGGTGGATATGATGACAACCGTGAGGATGACTATCACTATATCTATCTTAGAAGGGGGTACAATAGGAGTTACCCCCTTAGCAACATAAGTGAGATCTAGTAGGGCTACAAGTTAGGAGGACTTGATGAGGGAGATAGAGGTACTACAGGCTAGGATGGAATCCATGTAGGTAGATATGAACACCATCTGCTTAGAGTAAGACCAAGGTCTAGCATCCTGATACATGGTGAGGGTTGAGGCAAAATGACTCAGAGGAGATATGATTTAGCTTGAGCAAGAGCAAAAATAGGTCTGGACAGAGAGAATAGTTATCATTATAGGTAGCCAATAGGGTGAGGGTATTTGGTTGCTATAGGAGTTGTAGAGGGTGAGGGAGGCACACAAAGTGACCATGCAGAGGGAGACCTACTACCATATCATCCTATAAGATCAAAGGATTACTTTATCATACTCCCTACGCTCAGAGTCATAGCCACAAACATGATACATTTCATGGTCCATCAACATACCTCCACCAAGCAAAGTAAAGGAGACAGGCTCATGTAATTAGGGCAAGGATGGATATGACATTCCAATTTTAAGTGTGGTATGCATCCTTGGGTATGGTCGAGTGTGCCAAGCTCTCTATTGTGTCACATAGATTGGTTGACACACACTTTGTATCTTTCAAGTAATATACATGCTACTTTATGTAGGTCAAAAATGGCTACATCACTAAGAAGCTAGCAAAATTTCCAAAAAATAGCTAAGTATGGAGAAAATGGCTCAAAACCATGATCAAAGGTGGGCCAAAGTTTTCTAGTAGATAAAATATCATAGCTACGTGAAACTAGCCTTTTCAAAACCATGGTCAACATGGTAAAAAAGAGGCTTCAGTTATATAGGAATCGTGGTCACAATCAAGTGAAGATGGAACGCCTAGTCAAAAGTGAATTGTAACTGTGGGAAGCATATATCTCCAAATGGCTGTTAGCATAGTCAATATTCATCAAAGGCAAAATATAGTCACGACCTTGAGTAGAACCAAAACCATGATCAATATAGCGAGGATATGTCCAAGTTAAAAGGGGATCACATTCTAAAGTATTCTCAAATCCTTGGTCAGTGTGATCAAACATGTGCTAGTATAAAATTATGTCATGCCCATGGGGTGCCTCTATTCCATGGTCAACATGATCAAACTTGAATATTTCAAGTTTTAGATTGTGATCGTGAGCCAAACCTTAGAAACCAATGATGGAAGGTAGATGTCTCAAGATCATGGTCAATGAATTCAAATGGTCCATGAGCCAAAAATTTATCGCGGTCGTGAGTAAGCTATGTATCATGATCTAAAAGGGCAACATGAGCTAAATTCAATTTAAGATCATGATCATGAGCAAGAGTGATTGAAGGCAAGAAGTCTCAAAATCATGGTCAATCCAGTCAAAGGATCGTCTAGCCAAAAAATGATCACGATTATGAGCAACCTCCATGCCACGGTCAAAGAAGTTAATATAAGCCAAACTTGATTTTGGATCATGGTAACGAGTTATTTGCTTGAAAGCTAGAGTTTCCAAATTGTGATCAACATAGGAAAACAAGGAAGTTTTATTTAAGAGAGCCACAACTGTGAGCTATCTCTCCACTACGATCAAAGCAGTCAACACATTGCTTTCACAAAAATGAGCCATGACATGGAGTATTCTCGAAACCATAGTCAACTTGGCCAACATAGGAAAATTTCAAAATATGCATTGCGATCATGAGCCAAGTCTCCCAAAGTGAGCGATAGAAGGCTGATGGTCGAAGCCATGGTCAAATGGTCAAACATGCTCAAATTTGAAAATTGGGTATGGTTTGAGATGAGAGGAGAATAAATATTGAAATCTCATGATCATGGTCAAAATGGTGGATAGCGTTGGAAGCGGAAGTGCAGGCACAATTTTGAAAAAGTCAACAATATTTGACTACACAAACTTCCATTTTAAAGATAAGAACGAGACTCGATACATTTGTTCAACTCTAGATAGATGAAAGAGAATCAAAAACCTTAAATAATTCTAATAAAGTGATATTTTCACCATGGTCTCACGATAGATAGAATAAGGAATATGAATTTGAAACCATTTTTAGATCTGTTAGTGGGAGATGAAACATCATACTGGGAGGGTGAAGAACCATGATCTAGAGGCTTCTATAATAGTATAAATAACTAGATGTTGTTGGAAGATCTACAATGATGAAGGGCTACAAGAATAGGGGACAACCCATATCTGTTTCAAGAATTTGTACAAATGGAAGCCATGAAGGCCAAGAAAGTTGCAAGAACCAATTGCAATAAGAATCCAAAAATCAACGAAGTAAGAGAAATTAATTTTATTTTAATCAAATAAGATATTGCCATGTTGGTATTCTGCCAACTTGGCCCTCTAACATCCTTGTAATGCCCATTTTTAAATATACATTATAAAATCTATAAATACAGGCACTACCCTCATTTTAAGGGATCGGGCTCTAAAGTGTTTGTTTGCACTGATGTTGTAATATCTTCTACAAATCAATAAAGGAGAATTACTTGGAATGTTTACCTCATGTTTGCACATCTTCTCTATTTTTTTGGTAACAAATATGTGAAGTCATTTATGTTAATGTTGCTAGGTTAGTCTATTTTTGTTGATATTGGATTGCTAACTTAAGTTAATTAGAATGATTCATATTCAAATGTATGCTTTAAGAATTCATTTTTGTTAGTCAGGTTATTGGTCTATTATGTTGATATTGGATTTCTAATACCCTAGATGTTTGGAATGATTCTTAAGTATGCAACTGTTCTTAATTTTGAGGATGACAAATTGTGAATGTTGTTAGTTTCATTTGATTTCTCTATACTTGGTTTGTAAGAGGTTTTCAGTAGAAGCCTATGTTGTTAGCTTTATCCATCCACCTATCATTTGTATTTCTCTCAACCCCTCTCATTTCTATCCCTATCCTTTTACCATTTTAATTGAGCTTTAAGAGAGTCAACATTCAACAAGTTGACAAGGAACCAACCTACTTTGGAGGTTGGGTTAAAATAATTTTGACTCATCCAATACTGGGCTTAGATTATAACTAGAGGATGCTCATATTTAAAATCTTAGAAGATAATAGTTACAGTACACTCAATGTCAATCTAAGCCACAATAATTTTCGGTATGCTTGGTAGGACCTTTCACAAGGTATCATTTCCCATTTAAGTAATAATTAGTCCCACTGATTGATTTACCTTAGAGGAATCAAGGTTTAATGAGTTTCCTTGACATTTTTGAGCAGAGAAAGTAAATTCACTTGGTGAATGTGTAAGTAAAAGAGCCTAGAAACCCTTATTTGCATCATATATTTCATGATTACCAGGTCATCTACTAAAAATAGTCAAGAACCAATATCCTTTTTTGAGCTATTTCAAGAAAAAACTATGAATACAAAAAATCCTTCTCTCGAGTTCACCTTTGAGGATATTGAATCACCACTAGATTGTTCAACATACCATAAAACAAGCCTCCTAAATACTCCAGTCACCATGGCCCAAAATCAAAATCCTAATCAACAAAGCTATCCCAATGGGAATGCTTCAAGCCCTTTAAGACTCCTTCGCATGAATGACATTACTCAAGCTGCATTGAAGGCCATACCTACATATGATGGTCCTGGTAAAAATCCTTATGAATATTATCAAGATTTTTTATCCTTAGAAACCATCCATAATATAAAAAATGAGGATGTTATTGTAAGACTCTTAGCCCTACTTTTAGAGGTAAAGTCCTTCATTGGTTTAGAACCTTAGATGACAATAGCATCCATTCTTGGGTTGATTTAGCAGTCCCTTTTATGGAATAATTCAATGAATCAACAAACCCCTTTTCACTTCTAACTCAGTTTACTGTTATGTAAAGACAAGTTAGATTTTGAGGATATATGCGGTGGGAGAGATCTATCATAGGTCCTAATCAAATGCAAAAAATATAAAAGAAAATAATTCTGCAATATGACAAAAATATACTATAAATAGAAAGTGGTAAAAATACAATGCAGTATGGAGGTGATGGTCACTCCATTAATATCAGGTAAAGAACTACTTGTACTCCATATAAGATTTTTACCACTATCTACTACTCTCTGATACAATGCACTTGATATGCTTGATATATCTCTATGAGGCCTTTTATATAGGAAGATAGATTCCTTGACCAACACTTTACCTAGTTGTACAAGGGGACACCTTGCACATTGACACTTGTGCATTTATTACATTGCTTGAAGTAACTAGCTAACGTACACCTAAAGTAATCTCCCACTCTAACTATGTACCAAAGGTGGTACATTTACATGACCCAAATGATGTAATATAGTCTAACTCTAACACCCCCTATATTAAATTATTTGGGTATTGAATATTTCAATATTTAATATGGATATTTGTCTTCAAATGTTCTTTAGCTTGATCTGATCCTTTGTATTCTCTTTAATTCACATTGCATTGTATGCCTCCTTGAATTGGTTCCTCTTCTTCTTCTTTATTGGAGTCAGTACTTTCATAGGTGGATGTACTATCACCCGATTCTTGCAAGAGTATTTTCTCTTTGCTTTTGTCCTTGTCATCATTCTTTGTGTCCTATATAGAAGCTTTTGAACATACACTTAGAGCATCATGATAAGACTTTGAGTTAGTAGAACTTGAAGTACTAATACTGCATGAAAATTAAAATATATTTGTTAGGGATAATTAATCCATTTCTATTTTTAGTTTAAGTATTTCTATCAATCCTCTTTGTTCCACATTTTCATCCTTATAACATTTGAATGTAAGTAGTGCCATGTATAGTATATTTCCATATTCTAAAGGAATTTGAATGTCATTCTTTCCATTATCAATTGCTTCAGTGAGTCAAGCATGTAGATAATGCTCCATTGTTTCAAACCTATCTTTTAAAGCTTCACTATGTATCCTTTTTGAGGTAGGATCTAAGTTTCCTTCAGATTTTATAAGTGAATTCTTGATTCCACTTTTTATGACACTTGCTCTTTCCTTTCTAATAGTGTTGTTCATATCATTGTTTATTGTATTACTTGAGGTAGACATCCTTATAGCTCCCTAGATTAGAGTATAAAGTGCTTTGATAGAGCTTGTATCTTATGAGATAGGATCTTCTTAAGTGGTCTACCTTATGACTCCCTAGTTAAAGTATGTGAATTTGATTTAATAAAACCTTTTTAGAGCTTAGGTTTTGTAGGCTTCCTTATGACTCCCAAATGGGTTGAGTACTTGATTTTTTTTGAAAGATGCTATTATTATCAAGTTTTGGAGAATGACTTATGTCTCCCTATTGATTTTGGATATGCTAAATGATTGATAAAGTGCTTTTGAGAATAGTAGTTCAATTTTGGGTTGATTTTGTAAAGTTTTGTGAATAGCAAAAATCAACTTCTGTTACACCTTATAATTCCTATTGAACTTGAGTACTTTCTACTTTTATGAGGTCCTAATGGTTGGATTTCTTTTGTCCCTTTAATGTGATTTTGAGACAAGTATACCAATTAATTTCCATCGCTTGATAATATTCAATGAACCTTCCTTTATAGTCTTTGATATTTGATATTTAATGTTTCTAAATTTCAATATCCTACTTTGGTGTAGTATTCCTTATAACTCCCTAATTTGGAATATTAGAAAACAATAATATTTGCAATAGTAGAAATTTGATTTTTCTAGGTAGAAATCCTTATTTCTCCTATGTTTTAATTTGTAAATATTAAGCTATAATTCTACTTTAATTTTGCTTTCAAATATGGTTGATTTACCTATAGTTTCAACCTTATATTATACCCTTATAACTCCTTTTAATGAAAGCAAATTAGAATAAGGTAAATTATTACCTTTATAATGCTACAAACCTCTACGTACTTGGTGCTGAATTTAAACGAAGATGACAACAATATTTAGAATTCTTCCTGGCTGTTATGACGAATGGTAAGATTTATATTATCCAACCTATGGGTATATATGAGATCGACAAACTTTAATGCTCATATTGAACTCATTTTATGACGGATGACGGTTGATTTTCAATTCTATTTTGACTGTAATATTTGGACAGTGGACACCTCAAGTCTAGCTTCTTTTATCGCCTTGACCAAGAGCTTTAAATGCTATTCTTATTTTATTATAAACTGTAACTCCTTGCTGTTACGAATGCACTTCCTTCCTTAGTCTCAGGCACCTTAAATAGGAAGAGGATTTGTTAAATATGATAAGTGTCACGATAGTTTTATTTCAACGCTTGAAGAAGACACTTGAAATTTTTTGGAGGATAGATGTTACAGTCTTTATGTGAGCACTTGTATGCCTTGGTTATAAGTGTCACCTCTTCTCTAACATAACCAATGTTATCCCTATGTAACACTTTCTTTCATGCATACAAGCTTGAGCATTTATTTTGAGCACTCGTTAGGGTTTCTTCAATGGTGACAAGTGGTACATTTTATATTTTGCATGAACATTCCTCTTCAACATATTCTTTCAAGATTCCTCAATGAATTATTTCCAACTCATATTTTGTTGTGTTTTCTCCTCAATGTTTCAATAGTGCTTGGTATGTGAGTTGGTTCCAACTGGGATAATGAGCACTGCTACGATGGTTGTGAGCTAGGATTGTGAGCAACACTACTCCAATGATGATTTGAATGCTCCTTGTGGATGTACATCTAGCTCTTGGATATTGCTTTCTCTACGATTGAATTTTATCTTGCTTGCAAGCTGCTTGTAATTCTGTATTTGTAGATGATAGCTTCTTCTTGTGCTATGCTATGTATGCTGTGTAGGTTTCTTATTGTGGCTGTCCAAACTATGGATGATTTGAGCTCCTTGAAGACCCATTTTTACCTTATATGTTGTGTAGGTTACTTATTGTGGCTGTCCAAATCGTGGATGATTTGAGCTCCTTGAAGACCCCTTTTTACCTTACTCGGATGGTGCTTCTCTACGATCGCTTGGAGATGTTTCTCCCTTATGAAGAATGTGTCTTTATGACACTTATACCTTGTCATTTTTCCTACGTAGGACAAAATATTATGGTGCAGGATAATGTAAATAAAATTGTAAATAGAATATCTTCTTTTTGCACCTCCTTTTGCACTCTTCTCTATTAGTTTTGATGATGAATTTCTTGTTGGTAAGGGTTGATTTGATGTTGTCTGCTTTGCTATACAAATATCTCCTTTTATTGGTTACTTTTGGTAATAAAACCAAGCTAATAACCACGTAGATAGAAGATTTTGTAGAAGTAATTTTTGCACTAATTTTTTCTGTAAATAGCCCTTAGTGCACCTCAAATATGAGATTCACCAAGTCTCAATTTGTAGTTTCTCTACTGATTTTTATGGTGGCTTTATTCTCCACTCCTTGTAGGAATATGGTCTGATTTTGGTGGCTTATTTGGGCCACAAAATGTTGTAGGTTCTATGCACCAAATAGTGTCTCTAGACACTTTGATAATTTATTGGTTTTGTGCCTTTGATATTTAACAATCAACAAACACAAACTAACCCTTTTGAGAGTAACTAGTTAAAGATCAACTAGTATTTTTTAATTTAACTAATAATGCACTTTAATGGTAATAATAATCTCACCTTATTGCTCCTATAAATAAAATCTCAAAATAATTTCAAATTCACTTAATAATCTCTACAACTTTGAGTAATCTGTAAAGAACCCTTAATGAATAATTTACAATTTTCACTACAATCAATATTGTAGGATGTAGTCTTCTTGCTTTTTGGATAGATAATAGGTAGGTGATAATTTTATTTCTTTAAAAAAGTATCCAAATCCTATTTAATGTGCAAATATATCTTTAAAATGAACTCTCCTTTTTGCACTTTCCTAAAGACTATAATATAAACCCCTTTTTCTTTGCAACTCTAATCTAAATATGGTGTTTAATGGATTTTGATAATGAACCCTTATTTAAAGTTTAAATAATTGCACCCAAGTTGCTTACCTTTTAATGGATTCTGTAGTAGATATAGATCTTGGTATTTTGATTCACCAAGTTGCTTCCTTGTAATGGATGAATTTGTAGCTTCTTGTTGGCTATCCAAAACAACTTCTTGCTTCACCAAACTATGGTCTCAAACCTTTTGTCTTAAGCCTAGGGTTTGGTGGTTTAATCCTTCCAGTGATCTTCTATTTTCTAGTGTAGATTTAGAGAACTCTTATCTCTAAATGGTGTCTTCTTACTGTGAGAGGCAATATCCAAGTCTCTTGGATTTGGTAGGCTTATTTTATTTGAATCCTCCTTCAATATTATTGTTGAATTCTAACTTCAAACATGATCTTCTTATTCTCAAGATTCTAAATGTCTTGATGTATTCATTGGATTCTTCTTCAATATTTGGAACTCTTTGCCAAATTCTTCTTCTCTTGGGCTTGTTGTCGGATGGTGAAAATTGTCCCAAGTTCTTCACTATCAGGAGCTTCTCCTTGGTAGTGGATTTCTCCAATGAGTTCTCCTAGGAACTCTTTTTATGATGCTTATGTGAGCTCTACAACAAGGCTCTCCACACCTTCTTCCTTTTCCTCCTTGATACCTCTTCAAGGTCTTCAATCTTGCAGCTTATATGGTCTTCCAAATGAGATCTTTCCTTCAACCTTATGCTTGTGGAAGTGTTGGTAGTGAGATATTCTTCTTGGATATCTAAATTTTGTTGGTTCTCTGATCAGGAATAGGAATCTGTTCCCTCTTTATCTCTTCCAATATTGGAAGTTTTTCAATGAGATATTCTATAGATCTCTTCAAATTCTTCTAGAATAGATCTTCTATCTGTTGTTTCCAATGGGATATTTTTTAGACATTTTTAAATTCACTAGTTATTCTTGAAACTAGTGGTATGAGTTATGTGTCGAGTCTTGGTCTTCACAGTCTTATGGAAAGGCTATATCTAATCTACAATTCGTAGTCTTCAATGGAGATCACCAATCTCCTATTTCATGAACTCTTCTTTGGAGTCTTCTTTAGGAACTCTTCTCAAGAGTCTTCTTCAAAAATAAGGATTTTGTGGCCTTTTTTGCTTTTGCACTCTATAAATATTGATCTTGAATGGAGATCACCAATATCCTATCTCCTCCTTCACTCATCTTTTGGAGTCTCTTCTTCCCTGAGTCTGCTATAAGACTATTGTGGCATTTTCTTCACTTTTGTAATCTATAAGCTTTGCAGCTCTTGTAATAGGACATTTTTTTGAGGTCTTTGAAATATTCATTCTTCTCCTTGTTACTGCAAGTGCTAGAATAATTCTAAGAAGATATTCTTCCTAGCTCTCTTGTAGGAAGCTTCCCAACCTTTTTTTGAATCTCCTTTTCCTGCAACAAGTTGTTAGAAAATGGAACAAAAGAATTTATAATTCTAGATCAAGGCTTCTGTGGCCTTTCTACTAGAATGTGAACTTTTTCAATCTAGTAATGGAGATCTCCAATCTTCAAACTTCACCATGACTCTTCTCCTAGTATTTTTCTGCAATAAAGAAATAATCTCTGCACGAGGAAAGCACATAGACTTTCAGGAAATGAAGGTGAAGTCCTTCTCTATCTTTTGTAGGAAGTTTCCCAAAATCTAAGAGTTAATTTTTTGCAACATTAACATGAAAAAATATAGATCCTTAAATAGTCATCACTAGTTGATCCATCAACTAGTAGAATGAATGTTGAGTCCTAGTATTCATGAGTTTTCCTACAACTCTATGGAAAGACTCTAGCTAAATGTAATCTCAAATTTTTTGTAATTTAGATTTATTTCGGTACTTTCAATATTTCCTATGACTCTCCCTAATCCTATTGACTACTATGACTCTTTCTATTAGTTTATTCCTAGTGGTAACATTTCCATGCAACGGTGCACAACGATAGATTCGATTTGTAAAGATGTAGACCAATAGTAGTAATTTTGCAAGATGTAGATCTGGTTTGTTAGCTTTTGAGGATATATGCAGTGGGAGAGATCTATCACAGGTCATAATAAATGTAAAAAATATGAAATAAAGTAATTTTGTAATATGATTGAAATATACAATAAATACAAGTGGAAAAATAAAATGCAGTATGGAGATTATGGTAACTCCATTAATATAATATAAAGAAATACATTGTACTCCATACAAGAGATCTACCAGTATCTACTACTAGCTGATACAATGCACTTGATATGCTTGATATATCTCTATGAGGCCCTTTATATAGGAAGAAATATTCCTTGGCCAACACTCTACCTAGTTGTACAAGGGGACACCTTGCACATTACAACTTGCACATTGACACTTGTGCATTTATTACATTTTTTGAATTAACTAGCTAACTTCCCCCTAAAGTAATCTCCTACTCTAACTATGTACCAAATGTGGTACATTTACATGACCCAAATTATGTACCTACGGTGGTACCTATGTACCAAAGGTGGTACCTATGCACCAAAGGTGGTACATTTTTTCAAGTGGTTCTCTTTTCCTCCTCTCCCAGTACAAGAGCCTCAAGAATCATCTCTGTTACTTGATATTCAAAGCACCTTGAAAACAACCAATAATAAGGTAAATGTGATGGAAAAAGGGAAATACAAAGATTTCAATAAAGAAGGTTCATATACATAAATAAGGATCAAAGGCCTACTACAAGTAGTAACACAGGGCCTAAGATTATTGCTAATTATGAAGAACATAGTTAATCCCCAAAACCAGTGGGTATGCTTGGTGTCTAGTTTGCAATGACCATCATGGTCCAAATACTTGTGTTATGTATTAACACCATGTGTAATAGGATATGAAAAAGGTAGATATAACCTAAAAAGGGAGAGTGAATATGCTTTGGCAACTTGAAAAAATCATTATTGGACAAGATCCTTTAGAAGAAGGAGTTATATTCGTGCTTACGAGATCAGGGAAGAAATAATTACAAGTTGATCCACAAAAAATGGGTCAATTTCAAGTTCCTTCTCAAAATAAAAGGGAACAACCCTTACCAACTAATGAGAAGATCCCATTTCCACAAGAAAATGAAAAGAGTGATCCAACCCCCAATGAAAAAGGAAAATATAAGTATATCCCAAAGCAGTCTGATAAAGAGAAGATGAAGGAACCTACAGGGTCAAAAGAAGAAGCCAAAGAGAAACTAAAGTTTCCTTCTATCACCAAAAGGCAAATAATTGAGGCAACTCAACAATACAAAATGAAATTTGGTGAGTTAGAAAAGAAATATGAGGCTAATCCTTTAGGAAAATTTGATTTCAATATTGTAGAAGAATTGAAGAAAACTCTTTCTAAAGCAAGTCTATATGACACACTTTTTATCCCTAGCCAAATAGACCTATTAAAGGCTTCTCTAAATAGAAATGCTAAAAAAAAGAGATATCCATTATTTAAAACTTAGCACATGGACAAGAAAAAATGACTCCAACTCAATTAAAGAATAAACCTTCTCCCTTTTACATTTATTTAAGGATGGAAGGATGGATTGTTCACAATTGTATGATAGATTTAGGAGCTTTAACTATAGTTATGCCAAAAGCATTTTGTGAAGAAATGGGTATGGAATACACCCATTCATGTCCATATTTATTATAGTTATATGGGACACCAGTAAAAACCATTGGGGTAGTCAAAGATATTCTTATGAAACTGCATAGAGCCCTAGAGGTAACTATAGTCCAAGAAATAGTTGTAGTGGATCTAGAGCCCTATTTTAGCTTATGCCTTTCAAGAGAATTCACTACCAAACTAGGAGGATATATGTATTTGGATTACTCTTGTATGATGATTCCCCACAAAGGCAAGAGAATAAAGATAATTCTAGAGAAGCCAATAGCCTATCACATTGAAAAAATTGAATATGATATGTATAATAACTCTATTTTGGAAGAACTAGAGTTGGTAGAAATACTAGAAGATCTAGAAATAGAGGATGATCTACTATTTGGGGATAATTATAATTTATTTAAAATTGGAATGGGAACATACAACATTACTTTTTAAAAGGAGTAAAGAACCCCTACAATTTCCAATCAAGCCATCAAAGAATATAAAATTTGGACCATGCACTTTGATGGAGCTAGATGCAAAAATGGGGCTAAAGATAGAGTAGTTTTGAAATCCCCCTTAGAAGGTTCTAGGAGCTTTTCTTACAGGCTGACTTGATCTTGCACAAACAATATTGCAAAGTATGAGGCTTTATATCTAGGTTTGATGTAGGCTGAAAAATGGGCATAAAATTGCTAGATATTTATGGTGACTTAGAGTTAGTAGTGAATCAGGTTACTAAAAAATGTAATAGAAAACATCACTACTTGAAAACATATAGGAATAGAGTATGGGACTTAATGGAATCCTTTGATGCCTTAAACATACATGCTATTCCTAGATAACATAATTTGTTAGCAGATGCCCTAGCTATCAAATTTTCTAATTATACTCCATATTTAGACCTTAGGTCAACTAATAATAAAAGAGTCAAGTTGGTCTTCAGGCCCTCAGTACCAAACAAATAGATATTTTGGCAGGTATTTGAGAATGATGACCAAAATTTTGATTTCTTAATAAGAGAAGCTACTTATTTTAACCTACAATAAGAGATACCTCAGGAAGTTGAACAACAAGATATTATACAATTTAAGAACAATAATATACCCTAATCAAGCTTTTGAGCTAATCAAGCAGGCTATTTCTACTGCCCTAGTGTTGGTAAATCCATATTTTAATATAAAAAATTATCCTATCCATCTATGGTGCTATTGAAAGCTATGTTGCAGTGTTGACACAAAAGGATGATACAGGTGATGAGCACCCCATATTATTCTAGAGTCAAACTCTCCATGAATACTAGATAAAGTACAATTTTATTGAGAGGTAGGTATTTGCAGTTATGAAGTCACTCAAAAAGTTTAGATAATACCTAGCTCAAAGTAGAACTATGGTATATGTAGTGCATCCAGATGTTAGAAACTTCATCCTACAAGGAGAGCTAGGTGACAAGAGAGCAGGTTGGATTACTAAAATTTAGGAATATGATGTGGAGATCCATCCTAAAAATATGGTAAGAGGAAGAGAATTATGTCAAGAGATAGCAACAAAGAAAAAAAAATATCACAAGGTAGTTTTTCAATCATTAGAATTAGATCAAATGAATGATAGTCTTTTAGAGAATGCATATTGGGTAGATCAGCTCATAAACTATTTCCAAATAGGGGTATACCCTCAAAATTTGAATGATTTGCAAAGAAGAAGATATAGGCTATAAGCTTTGAAATATGCTATGCTACGTAAAGGAATATATAGAAATAACCTTGATGGAGTTCTTCTAATATGTGTTAAATTGATCAAAAGCAAAATATTCTAGATGAATTTCACGAGGGGCTATCAGGATACCATTACTTAGGTAGAACTGCAATGAAAATACTAAGAGAAGACTATTATTGGACTACTATTTTTGTTGACACCTTCAAAATAGCAAGATATTGTGATAAGTGTCAAATATAAGGATCAATATTCATTTTATAATAGGGAGGTACGATATGGTCCATAGATCTATAACCAACATGTGGAGAAAAGATCTCAACCCTCCATAAATACCTAAAGGATAACTCCTTAGGAATAGTCAACACCTAATATCCCGATAATATCTAAAAGATAAACAAGAAATACCCACACATAAGTGGTTGAAAAAAATACAGAATAAAATAATAAAGTATCCTAGGTGAGCATGAGCTAAAGTCTAAATAACCTACTCTAACATCTCTAAATCCTTTGGTGAACCCAAAACTCTCATCAAATATAGTACTATATGCAAAATACAATCATCTGCAAAATGATGAGTTAGCAGTAGCACTCTCTTGCTTGAGTGTGGATGAGGTCAAGAAAGATAAAAATGCACACTTGGGGGCCAGTGCTCCCAAGATAAGGTGTGGCATTTTTAGCATCCCACGCTATGGTAGGCCTAGAAAAATAGAAATAGGTTATTGGTGATGTTGGGATGATTATTGGCTAACCTAATATTAGAGGTGGTATATAGGATACCTAATGGTTGTGCTTATGGAGATGAAAGCGCAATAGAAGTAGAAGGGATTTAAAATGTGGTATAATAAGAAACAATGGGGACGAGGAATAAGAGAAGAAGTGACATGTAGAGAGGAGGAAGAGGGAGTTGATATTGTTTTACCCATTTAATTCATGGACTCCATCAACATTGACCCATCCTTAGCTAATGAGTCAATTTCTTGTATAATAGCCTATTCTAATTGGGACTAATTCCTTCACTATCTCTATATTTTTAGAATATACCTTGAGGGTCAAATTCCTTCTAGACCATTTCTTATATAAATTTTTCTACCTAGTTCTAATGTTGAAGGAGAAACTATTATGATCATGATGTTTAATCCCTATGTGCTTCACTTTTTATTAGTGACTTCTTATATCCTCTTTTGCAATACCCCCTATCTCATGCATTAGAAAAATCTACATCAAAACACCCCTAGTATAGAGGATTTGTAATGGTACTTGTTTCATACCTCATATTTTATCATACCAAAAAATTACTTACTATGTACCCCTCATTCTTAAGGGCTCTCATCATCTAATGGTTTATCTTACGTTCGGGGTCAAAATGATCCTTATTTTTCATATTGGCATTGAAGGTATACAATGAAGAAGGGTGATTTTTTTTGGGAGTTATTACATCATAGACCATGTGAGAAGTCAAGTAGTATTAGAGCCCTTCACAAGGTACATGCATGTGATATAGGACAAGATAGTTTGAAGTTTGTTTGAGGGTTTGTTATGCCTAAATTAGGCATCCTATGTACTTAAATACCCTTCATTACCATAATAAAATTATTCAAAGCATTAAGATATAACATATGGTATCAAAGTAGCTAGAAGAAAAAAAGAGTTCTCCTTTTGATCCTCCTCTAGCTTCAACATAAAGAAATCCAAAGGTGCACTCTATTTGGTAAAAAATTAAGTTTGAGATAAGAATTTTTTGTGTAAAATAATCCTATATAATATTGTGACCTTGAAAGAAAAGTCCATAGCACATTCAAGAGATTTTGGGGTGAAAAACCATACCAAATGCAAAAAACCTTCAAGTTTCAAAAGGGTTGCAATCCTTTCTAGAATATCAAAGGTCATAAAATACTATAGAAAACAACTAGGAAAATTCAAGCAAGAAAGAAAATAAATCATTACCATTGAAAGGTGAGAAATGAAGCTATTGAAAGCTCCATAGAAGAAAAATTTAGGAAGCTATTTAAGCTTAACCTTTAGAATCAGTAAAAATTCTTTTTGAAAGGCGTTGAAATAAATTTTGAAAAATATTAAAAAGAAGGATCATAAATTTAAGTTAGTTGCATCATTATAAATGTTCCAGGAAGAACATGTTAAGGCATAGAGAAGCCTAAAGTTTATTTAAAAAAAACATTCCAAAGAAGAAATATAGCCTTTTTAAAAGGTGATTTAGCATTTGAAATGGAGAAAGAGCAAGGAATCAAATTTATTTCTCAAAAGCATTAAGGAAGATAGGACTTGGTATAGCAAACACAAAGTATAAATATGTAGTTAGTGAGCATACCGATCATAAATATTTAAAGTTAAAAAATGAAAAGTTAAAAGTGTGTGCTTACAATTCAAACAAGAGATCAAACCATTACTCCAAAAATAGATTAAGGTGTGGATATAGTGGCATCTTCCAAATGATAGTAAACAGGACTTTGGCACAATTCACCTAGTGCAATGAGCCTATGAGCACAAGGCCAAGAGGTCTATTGTTAAAATAACATAAATAATAGAAATATCAAATGATTTTATACAACTCATCCATAAGTGACAAGCCTATGAAGAACATGTACAACCACTTATATAAGACACAAAGAAATGCAAAGGAAAGAGTGAGAATGATTAAGATGAGAGATGTTTAGGTGAGAATTACAAAGGAAGATGAAAGACATTTAGGTGAGAACAATGAAGGTACATGAGATACATTTAAGTTAGAATTACAAAGGCAAATAATAAATACTCACAAAGGTAGACAAAAGCCAATAACAAAATTAAATGATAGGTGCTCACAAAAGAAGAAGAGAGGCACTCATAAAGGCAGATGAGAAGCAATCACAAAAGCAAACAATAAGTTATCACAAAAGAATATGAAACACGCTCACAAAGAAAAATGAGAGGTATTAATGAAATAAAAACAAAGGTAGAACAAATAAAATACAAGAGAGAGTGACAAGACGTATCTTATGTAGGAGCCCAGCTATATTTCTATCCTATAAATATTGCCAAATCAAGTTATCATAACATATATCGTGAATGAAACAAGAACACAAATGCATGAAGAATAATGTAGGCCAAAATAACAAACATCCAAAGAATATAAAAATCTCGCACAGGTAACTGAACAACCAAAATCATTGACAAAAGAAATCAAATATAGCAAAGAAGAGCATTAGAATGGTCAAAGTGATCAATTGTCTCATTCAAAAATAGAGAAGAAGAGAATATTTCAAATTCCATTAAATAATCCATAGATATCAACATTGGTATACTATATGATAATTATTAAGGTGCAACCTTAAAAGGAAAAAATTAATTAGTCAATGTGTCTTTCTAGAGGAAGGAGTGCATATTAAAATAGAGGTACAATGTATTGGAAGTACTTTCTAATTAAAGGAATAATTACAAAAAGAATTATATTTTTCTTTTAGATATTTGAAAAGAAGGAAAAGTATTATTTGAAAGGTGAAGAGGGAAATAATATAGTATTAAAGAAGGGAATATTCCATAGAGGAAGAAACATTCCTATTGAGTGGAAATTTTGCTCAAGTGCAAAATTACCATCATAATTAGGGTATTAAAGTGAAAACCCTCTCTTTCAAAGAAATATAAGATTCCTCCAAGGTTCCTTTTAGCATAAACAAATATGTGCCAATATGTAAATCTGTATAACCTTAATGCTAAAATACCTCAATGCTTGCAAATAAATTATTAACAAGGGACTTGGTTTATGTGATTTATGACATGTTTTTATTGTTCATTGATTAAAAATGGCTTGATTTCCATTATGTACATAAATAAATAATGAATGAGGCTACTCCTAATTCCTTTTTTATCTTTGGATTAATGTGACTTATCCCTGAAAACCCTGTTAGTGGATTCCTTTTACTTTAGATTAAACTATGAAAGTTAGAAAATGTTGTGGAAAATCCACTTTATTTTATCTGTGCTTCAATGTGATATTGGAAGTTATCATTTGGTGTTAGCAGGTTTATTTTACCGTCAAATTAAAATCCTGATATTAGCATGTTAGCAAGTGCTATAAAAAAATTAACTTCATTGTTATGTGCACTTTAATGTGAAAGTAGTAGGTTAGTAGATTCAACAATTCCTTTTATCTTCAGATTATGATATGATGATTAGGAAATACTATGGAAGATCCACTTCATTTTATTTGAATATTAATGTAAAATTGCATGTTAGTAGACCCTCCCTTTGAGCACAAATTTTATCTTGATTGTTAATGAATGCATGAAACTTATGCAAAATGAATTCATTTTAATCCTTGAAGTGGAAAGATGTCCAAATATTTGCCTTTCTTAGTGCCTTTTACAACTAATTACTTGGATGACTATTAACTGCAAAAATCCCCTGGTTGAATTTATGGGTGAAATAAAACCTTGGGATTCTGAGTATTTGGTGGTATTCTTGGAAAATAAATGTATAAAATGGAACAAAATGAGAAAGTAACTAATGTAAATGCTGAAAATGTCTAAAAATAAAATATTGCTAGTGTAATGCTACCCTATCCTACAAAATCAAAGATAACGATAATTTTTGAATGTAACCTAATTCATTCGAAGCTGCATTTGCACAGTTTGAAATGAATAGGTGCAATCTTCTAAGGAAAACAACATAAACTCCATATTTCTAAACATTCAACAATGCTACCATTAAACTACGTAAAACATTATCTATAAGTCTAAAAGCATGGAAGAAACAAGATAGAAATGTTAGCTCAAAACACTCAAAAATATCTCCTTCGACTCTACTTATAAAGTGCAAGTTTTTGTAGTCTTTGCATTCAAAAAGGAATATAATGTCTTTACTTACCAAAATTTTCTAGCCTCACTCATTCGTGGGCTTTTAAAAGTTTTGTTAAAACCCTTCGTTTGCTCTTCCCCCCTTTTATCACCTTCTGCGGACATTATTATATCAATAAACTACGTAACGCTCATGTGTGACTTTATTTGTATTAATTAAAAGTATCTATAGTTTTACATTCATTCCAAGCCCAATATCTTCATACATGAAATACACAACACACTTATCACACCTTATCCCTCTGATTGTTATCACAATCAAATAATCCGATATAGACTTTATACGTAAACCAAAAATAATTAATGACATAGAAAACACTTCTATTCATATCTTTGATGAACAACTTCACACTTCCCACCATGTTACTAGGACTTGGACCATTCTCTCATTGGATGCTTTTTACCTCTTGCTGGCACTAGTTGGGGAATGGAACTTGTAGCAGACTCTCGCCTATGAAACCTAAGATATGTATCCATTTAATCAACCCATTGCATATATTAAAATAGCATACTGAGATTCTATATTGACCTTATTATGCATGAGCCCATCTACCTAATAACCAATCACCACTAATGCGAGTGTTCTACATTGAGAAAGAGTTATCCAAATTTTCTTAGTTCATCGTATAATCCTGCACAGAACGACGTGAATTTGCTTGAATACATAGAACGTCTGAGTCTCCAATCCCAATGTGAACTACGCTGCTTTGAAACATAATGGTGAACAAACTATTGATGATGGCCAGCATGATTTTACTAGCTCGAGTATATATTTATGAGGTTCTACACATGGCAAAGTTCATCTGTGGCTCTTGCATTCTCCCTGCCGCGCAGGACCATTCTTCTCTTTTTTTTTATATTGTGCATGCGAACCACAAATTCTAGTGGTTCATAGGTAACATGCCATGCCCACCATTTTCTCAGAAATGGGTACATATGTTATTTATCCCTGTAATGATTTTAAAAGCTCTGCCTATCATTAAACTATCCCCCTTTGTCTCTCTGAACATTGCGCATATGATTGCATATCATTTTCATTAGGGCGGATTTCCTGAGACCAATTCATGATGTGGTCTCAGTGGTTAAGTGCTATTAGAAAAAGACCCCCATATCAATATTTTGTATTCTCACAAAATACAATAATACAATACAACTCTCCTTGATAGGTTGCAAAACTAACGTCTCATTCATCGACACCCATATAGGTGGAAATTTCATCTAACAACTTTTAAATCGAGACGTGTACGATACATAACCACTTTATTTGTAATTGTGTCATTCGCATAGCTAACAAATCTCCTATCTCTGACTCAAACCACTACATCCCATTGAATACAATAAACCAACCACACATATTCATTAAGCGTTTCGCTGCAACCTGAGCACTATATTCACCACCATTAGTTTTCGACCAAAACTACCATATCCATGATTTCGTTGATAAGATTTAGATTATATTGCCATGATGCATGTAGCTAACTTCATGCCCATCAGTTGGCCACTACATCGATATATACCACCCAAGTTTAGAAGTTCGTAACTTCCCTACCAAAATAGTACTATAAGTCCTTCACCTATGCCAAATAACATCTGACTTGTTACACATGCCATCTCAAAATCCACTCCATATAAATCCTATCCTACATTACCGTCGATATTTGCATGAACTGTAGCCTGCATCATCGGGTCTATCCACATACATCTTGTCTCATTAAACATTTGCATCCTCCCATACTGTATCACTATCCACATCTTGATTCTCACAATCATACCCGATAACAACTTTGGTGTGTCCATATGGCCACATATACTTGACCTCTCCCACAGTCACTATTGAGCCATCTGAGTCAGGTAGCCCACGTCTTATGATTGGTCCATAGTACCAGGTTTGGGTCCACATCGATACATAGCCCGCGCCGTGATGTTCCCTAGTTCCCTCGGTCTTACTATCCATCAACATCATGTTGCGTTGCTGCATCAAGCTTGAGGTCATGCCATTGTGGATCTCGTCATGGTCACAGTCGATCAATGATATGGTCTTTAATGGTTTCCACATCGTCTATCAGAGCTGGTTTTGAGTCACCGTCACTTGCATAAAATAAACCTCCTTTTAATCATTTGAATCCAGAACCAATCTAAAGATCATAAACTATAACTAGCACAAATAACACTTATGACTTCAAATCAATTGGACTATAGAGCTTAACACTTCAAAACATGAAAAAAAACTTATCGCTATCTTACTCTACTTTGTTATATTTTATATCTTTTTTTGTGTGTATTTTATATATACATATATATATATAAATTTTATTTATTATATATATTTTTTATTTAATACATTTTTACTTCGCTTTATTTTTTTCCTTTTTTTTTAATCAACAACACTATCAAAAATAAAAAAACTATATAGCCACAACACTATGAATGAATCAAAGTAAGAACTAAAACAAAAACACAAATTTTATTGACCAATATGGCCCAATCCACCACTATCATCTTCACAAAATAATGGTTCAAGGAATTCAACCTTACATCAAGTTTCGTATGTGAAGGATATTGATCAGGAAATATATATTAAACTTGTGGAGGACACCTATAAATCGTCAATCAAAACAAAATTTCCACCCAAACTCAAAAATAAAAGGTGGATCCCCAAGTTTTGGGGCTTGTTGTGCAATGGCCACAACAATTGGCGACTCTGCTAGGAAATGCTCTTGAACATTTTGGATGAAGAACCCAATCTGAAATGAGAACATCAAATATTAGCGAAATGATATTTATTTAGAGGCGTCTCATGAAGGTGGGGGTAAACAACCTTGAATGAAGACAACTAATCCATATGCCTTTGCTTAGTGTGTGCAAAGTGATTCGTTTTGTATTCTTGAAATCGTCTGGATTCCATCATATGATTTGCTATTAGGCTATAAAGTATTTCTCATAAAAAAAACTTTTATAGATAGAGCCCTACTACTATTCAGGCATCTATAGCCCCAGTAGAGTTTATCTAAGTCACCCTTGTGTTTAATTGGTATTTTTCAAAGCCTTTCCTTTTGAAAAAGTTGTGTTGAGACAGAGCCCTACTACCAATTAGGCGTTTATAGCCCCAATAGAGTTTATCTAAACTTGGTGACTAATTTTAGCATGTTTTCCTTTGATTGCTTTTTTTTTATGTATATAGCTTTGCAAAAATTTATGCATCACATGGGTTTTTGAACTTAGAAACAGAGCGTATTGGATTTTTGCCTTAATTTACAAATAAAAATGACTTCATCCTTATGGACTTCTAGAAATACCCTTTAACATGTGATTTATATGTGGAGCTTTAGCAAAATATTTCATTATTCCACTCTCCACCATTTTAGTCCCAAGATCTGAGCATGATCACAAAATAACTCCTCCTCCCTTAGGTATTCCAACCTACTTAACAAAGGACCAAACACCAACAAAGGGACAAGAGTTAGTGTCCACTACCAACATCCCCACAAACAAAGGGAGAAAACTAGAATGAGAAAAGGAAAAACAACACGGTATACTAAATAAAGGAAAACTGATAAGAAAGCAAAAAAACAAGCCTGCAACACCAAGCACAAAAGCAAAAGAAAAATACCATCACAAAATCCAAGACAAAAATCCAAATTTACATAATATACAAGTATTGTACAAATGATACAAGCATTCAATTGCCTTATGGGTGAAAGTAGTGTTTGAGAAATTACCATTCACGAGCAAGTGAACATCATCTCCATTCAAAGCCTTCAACTTGCAAGGATTTTCACCAAATATTTCAGATATTTGGTAAGGACCAAGCCACATACAATCAAACTTATCATGATTACCTTTCTTTTCACGAGCCTTATCCTACAATAACACTAAATCATAAATCTTGAATATTTTAATTTTAGCTCTTTTGTCAAACCACCGTTTTACAATGTATTTATGCTTACTGAAATAAAGCAAAGATTTATCTCACTTTTTATCTAAATGCATTAGGTGAGTTAAACGAGCTTTAATTTGATCATCAGTTTCAAGATATTCTTTCATAATTTGTAATGTTTGGAATTTTAGATTTATAGGAAAAATTGAATTTATGCCCATATACCAAATGATAAGGAGATGTCCCAATAGAGTCGTTGACTCTTATTCTATCCACCCACAGTGCGAATTTCAATTTGTTGTGCCAATCATGAGGATTTTGCTCAAGTAATTTATTTATAATAGACAACAAGTTTTTATTAGAAGATTTAGCCAAACCATTACCTTGAGGATAATAATTGGATGAAAATTTAATGCTCACCTTATTTTCATAAGCCCAATATACAAAACAAATTGAAGAAAATGCAGAACCGTTATAAAAAAAAATTGAATTAGGTATTCCAAATCTGGTTATAATATAATCCTTTAGAAATTGAATAACAACTTCACTAGCGAAATTCTTTGGGGGGATTGCCTCAATCCATCTAGTACAATAATCAATAGTTGTAAGGATGAACTTGTGAGAAGAAAAATAATTGGTATTAATAACCCCTACAAATTCTAATCTCCACTGGGTAAATGGTCTCATTTCCACTACTGGTTGTAATGGCATAGCCATATTTCTTTCCCTATCGGCTGCTACTAGATAGATGTGACAAGAACACACATGGGAATGGGTATCCTTTAAGATGTGGGGCCAATAGTATCCTACTCTTAGAATATGGTGTGTTTTAGCACTCGTGACTCCGAGTCATGTTCCATACTTACCATGGAATTCATGTAGGATTTGGGTAGCTTCTTCCTTGTTCAGGCAATGAAGGAAAATCCCCTCGTGATTCTTCCTATACAAAGCACCAGATTTGATCATATAGTTTGTAGATGTTAACCTGAGAGCTCTCCTCTATGTAGATGTGAGGTGAGAGGGAAACTTACCATTTAAAATATTATGGACAATGTCAACATACCAATCATCATGTGTGATATCCCCTACACTATATTGTTGACATGATATTTGGGGATCAATTTCTGCAATCATTTTCATTAGGCATTGTACTCAAACTAGTTTCATTGGTTGAATCTCAAGGTTAAATTCTTGTATTGTAGAGATCCATTTCCCACACTTTTATCCTAGTTTGTTCTGCAAAAACATAGTTTTAATTGCTGGGTCAGGCACAATAGCAAAATTTTTGCTATGCAATATATAATATCTAATTTTTTTTACTATTTTAAATAAAGCATACATTTGTTTGTCCAAAGTAGTATACCTCAATTGTTCTTCCTTTAATGTAGAACTCACAAAAGCTATGGGATTTTTAGAATTACCTTCACTCTTTTGAGTCAATACACTTGCAAATGAATGATCAGATGCAAATGTGTAAATGTAGAACAACTTTGTATAGTCAGGACTTACCAACATCGATGCACTAGAGATAACATATTTAATATTTTGAAAAGCTTACCTTTTCTCACCTGTCCAAATTATATTGACATCCTTTCGTAGCATATCATTCAATGGTATTACTATTTCTACAATTCCAGAAAAAAATTTCCTCACAAAATTGATTTTACCAAAGAATGACCTTAGATCCTTTTTACTACATGGGAGGGGAATATTTTGGATTGATTCTATTCTTATGGGGTCTATGGAAATTCCTTCCTTTGATATCGCATGCCCCAATAACTTTCCATTTATTACCCCAAATATACACTTTTTAGGATTAAGAGAAATCCCATGCTCCCTACATCTTTGAAGTACCTTTCTCAAATCCTTGATGTGATTGTAGATTAAAAATACACGCCAAACAAAAATAAAATCACAATGACAGAGTACAGAATAGTTGCACAAAAACAAACGATTTCTATTAATCGATGGAGTTTAAAAACTCCTTTTTGAATACAACTGGGCCTGTAACCCTTTATTTGTGATACACAGTTACAAGTTATGCTAGGGTTCTCCGAAACCCTAGCTGGCACAAATGGTGGCGCTTCCGAAGAATGTATCTTCAATCCCAACAGAGTGAGTGGGCTTTGTCGTATCCCTTGCTTGGACCACTCCAACCTAATCACCGCCATCAATAAACCGGATCTCGTCATCAAAAACCCGCACACATTAACACTATCAAGGAGTTAGAAATTAATAAGAGGGCTCCACCGCGTGAGCCCTCGGAAACAATCTAAAACCCTAGAAAAATGGAATGCAGGAATTCAATAACAGATTAATAACAGAAAAGAAGTTACTTGCTTTAAACTAATTTATACCTGTTCTCTGTTAACGCAGCTAGACCAGGCGACACCCGGAAGTAATGTTGTTGTCAGAATAGGCTACGGAAGGCACCCCGGTGCACTCGCTGAACGCCCGCGTGCTTCTGGATCTGGGTTACAGACGCCGGTCTGAGTCTGTGGCTATAGGTAAACGCCCGCGGCACTTGGTAAACGCCCGTGGGCACTTGGTAAACGCCCGTGGGCACTTGGTGAAGGGGTAAACGCCCGTGGGCACTTGCGACAAGAATGGGGGATTCTGCAGAAGGAATGGCGGCGAAAGCGGCGACGAAAGCGACGATGGATGCGGCGAAAGGGTAGCAGAAGAGAGGAGATAACAGTAGAAGAATTAGAATCAGAGATAGAAGTAGCAAAAGACATAGGCGAAGAAGATAGGGTTTGAGCCATCAAGGTGACTCAATTTATAATCTACTCTTAGGGCACACTTTAGGGTTTTAACGACACTTTGAACGTGTGGCTAAGATTAAAGTGGATCCAAGGGTAGAGAATAAATCTAGGTTGTGAAATGGATTAAGATGGATGGACGGATGAGATTAAATGAAGGATGGACGGCTCGGATTAAATCACTTAAACTATTATTTAAATATATATATTAAAATATTAAAATATTAAAATATATATATAAATATTAATTTAAATAAATTTGGGGATGAAAAATGGCGGGAAAGGTGAAATTGGGCCAAATAATGGCGGGAAAGTGTGGATTTGGGCCAAATAATGGTGGGAAGGTGGATGACCGACACGTGGCTGACAGGAAGGTATAGATGACTTGCAAGTGGCTGGATTTTGGTGTCTACAGATGCCTCTTTTGAGCCGCTTTGTGTGAAGACACAATGCAAGCACAAAAACTTAGGACACCCGAAAAGTCGGGATCAGACGCAACTCTCTCTCAAGACTAAAGCACAACTTTGAAGACCAAAGAATAAAAGAATATTTAAAATTTATCAGCTTACCCCCTCAATTGGCGAGCGAGAATGGTTCTCACAAGCCAATTGGAAGAAATTCGGAAGAAAATGAACCGTTTTTGCCCCAACGGTGAAAAAGGGGTTGGTGTATGAACCATCTGTTTATGTCCCAACAGAAAAGGGGTTGGTGTACAAACCAGAAAAGAATATGATTGAAGACGATATGAGTGATGTGAAAGATGAACCGTTTTCTGCCCCAACGGTTAGAAAGGGATTTTTGCCAAATTTTAAATTCCATGATCATGTAAGATGAATTCTACTATTAGGAAAGTTAAAAATTGATAACGGATGCCCCAACTCCTGTGGGTGAATCCATACTATTGATGAAATTGCCTTGTTGGCGCCATTGATATGCAGAGATGCAATATGAAAGAGTCCAGAACTTCAGAGATGCTCCTAGTGACTGTATGGATAATTCCTCGGGTCGGAACCAATCAACCTAGGTAGCCTTAATCTCTAGCAAGACTCAAAATAATGATGATATTGAAGATTGTCCACGTTTAAGGCCCCATGAACTAGGCCATCAATGACAACTCGTTGAGCAAATTAATCTTGGTATGAGGTCACTTGAAAAGTAGGATACCCAAAATTGATTTCCAATTTTCAAACAGTGAAATAATTGATGATGATAAATGGTAAGTGTCCTTATGGTGGTTTAATCCTCTTACCGAATTGCATGGATGCAAATCGCCGCAATCGCCAAGGTGATAGAATATACCACTAGATACGAGGTTTACTTTAATTTAATTTGGCAAAAATATGCATGATGAAAGAAGAATGAATGAAATTGACGATAGATCAGAAGAATTGATGAATGTGGTTAATTTTGTGAAGGTTTTGAATGTTTTTAACCCAATTTGTAAATCAATGATGAATGATGCGCTTTTTGAGCAAAATGACAAAATTTGTTTCCAAAACTAGTTGTAACCTTCACAAAATGTTTTATTATGATAAGAAGAATGGATGGATGCAATTTGATGAAATTTGGAGGAGGTAAGCTTCAATTTTGTAAGTTTTGTTCTTTTATTCAATACCGACACCAAACGCCGGTATGCATTTGGAGGTGGCATAAACGCCCGCCGGTGTTTGAATGCATCATGAAATGCCCCACTACGTGTCCGAATGCGCCATGAAATGCCCCACTGCGTTTCAGGGCGCCAAAACCAGCTATTTAAACAGTTTCAACGAGAATTTCGCTCATTTGTGCGTTCAAGCTTGAGAGAAGTGCGTCTGAGGGAGTGAAATGAAGTGAAAGGTTGTGTAGGAGAGTGAAGCACGCGGGAGCTATGGCGGAGATGGGAGCGGACGCGCCAGTGCAGCCAGCTGAGGTATTTGTTTATTTAAGCAAGTACTTTTATGTGTTTTTTTTTTTTTTTTTTTTTTTTTGGAAAAAAATTTGTAACAAATTTTTGTTTTGTTGTTTTGCAGCTTAGGGTGTTAGAGGCACGACACCGATTCTCCCCTATCATTCCGGGGATGAGGAGGTCATTGTCCCAGGCAGACTGGGAGATATTGGAGGCAGTGGGACTAGCGGAGGCAGCCCGGTTGGAGGTAGTGAGTCTAGGCACACCACTAGGTCTAGGGCTCCTACTAGGTCTCAGGGGTCCTCTTTTGATGGTTAGCTTAGTGCTTAGATGCACTCTTTATGAGCCTTGGTGCTCTATTGTATATTGTAGCCTTTTGGCATTCATCGTACAGTTTTGATCTTTATACATATATATATATACATGGCTTTTATTTATTTGGTGTTTTACTCTCTTTTGTGTGAATGCCTATGTTTTTGTGATGCATGTTTTTATATGTTTTAATGTTTTTGATGCATATGTGATGGAATGGAATGCAAAGTTATAGATGATTAATGCGAGACTAAGTAAATGAAATATGCACTAAGAAGCACTCATACTTTTAGATAGTTAGATTTAGCCAACTGTTATCATAATTGTTTAATCGGGGGCACCGAACTTGGTGGCTTGTGAATGGATGACGTATGGAATGACATGAATATGGAAGAAGATATGGAGGTTGATATGGAAGAAAATATGGAGGAAGACTGTTTTACAAAGACTCAAACATGCTAGTGGTATCAAACAAACTTACTAATACCGCCTAATTCAACTAGGACCAAATGTGTGTGCATGTGAGTTCATTAACCAAATCGAAAGCATGGTAGTGACTCTAGGCAATCAAAAACCTGTGTGTGTGCAAGTGTGTTCATTAACCTCATCTTGCATAAATTAGGTAACCCCCGTTATGGAGAAGACCCCAAAGCTAGTTTGTCCGTATGAGCATTCGGAGGTCTCTTTTTGAGGAGAGACATGTCGCCACGCAATGAGTATACTCCACTCGCCACCAAGCGTCTATAGCCCCGTGAAGGTTAACTCCATAGTCCATGTTGTTTTTGACCTTTGTAAGCCTTGGGGATGACTACCTATCCGTCTCGATCGGACAAGTAGTACGATCCTTACAACTTATTTGGGATCAATGGTGTGTGAAAAATGTTCATTTCCTTAGAGCTTTGGGGAATCGGATTCTCAACCGAAGTATGATGAGAATTTTACCCTATCCTTACTACTCGGTTTATATTTATATTTTGTGATTGCTTGTGATAGTGGTAAGAACCACTATTTTATGGACTATGTTTGCATGATAGGACAAACGAGGATTACCCTTTTCACTTCAAGGCACAACCCAAGGATGGTGTTATCTCTCTTTGACACAAGATGTTTTTAAGATGTGAAAATGTGATAGGTTCAAGACCGCTTTTGAAATCATTTCCCAATACTCAAGATTTTATTTAGTGTAATTTGTGATATGGCCCTAGAGAACTTTGACATGCATTTCAAAGTTTGCTTAAAACACTAGGAATGGCCGAGTGACTCGAAAACATTTTGGCAATGTAAATATGTGCAAATGGAAAATGGGTGTACGAATGACAATTCGGTTTGATGGATTTTATGAAGGTGCCCCCGATTAAGGCAACATGACTTTTGCTTGACCAAATTTTATATCCAAAAGATAGAATGGTCTCTAACATGATATGCAACTATGGCTGAAAATGAAATGTTATGGTTTTCAATGAGATGTATGCACATGAAATGCAATGTTTTTGAATGAGATGTATGCAACTAACAATGAAATGCAAATTCTTTTTATTTTATTTGTTTTTTTTTTTTTTGTACAAGCCATGTATATATGTACATATAAAATTCAAACTATGCGTAGAATGCCCTCAAGTGTATAACATTAAGTGGTTCGGGTTCTTCCTCTCCCTCTAAACTGGCAAGTCTATAAGTTCCATTACCCACTCTTTCAAGGGACCATATATGGACCTAACCAATTAGCCGCGAATTTATCTCGAAGATGCGGCAATGCATTGGTGTTTTGTTGATTCTCTTTAAGGACAAGATCCCCTACTTGAAATTCTCTTAGATGAACTTTGGCATTGTAAGCACGTTTCAATCGGTCTTGATAAACTCGCAAATGCTCTAAAGCATTGATTCGTTTTTCATCTATGAGTGTGAGTTGATCAAGACGTGCTTGTCTAGCAAGATCATCATCGATAAATTCCTGCAAAGAAATTCGCAAGGAAGGGATCTCGACGAGGCGGAGCTAAGACTGGCGGAGACGCTAAGTACTGCTTGATGTCATCAAAGGCTTTCTGACACTCATCTGTCCATGAAAATTGTACCCCCTTTTGTAGTAGGTGGCAAAATGGCCTACATTTATCAGAAAGTTGTGCAATAAAGCGACGGATTGAATTAATCTTTCCTTGTAAACTACGCAACTCCTTCAAATTAGTTGGGGGACACATTTCCATAATGGCTTTGACCTTGTTTGGGTCCACCTCAATACCTCGTTTAGAGATAATAAAACCTAGGAGTTTGCCCGAGGTAACACCAAAGACACATTTCTTAGGGTTCAACCTTACTTTATGCTCTAGAAGTCTATCAAAAACTTTTTCCAATACATCAAAATGCTCTTGTCGAGTTTTAGATTTTGCCAATAAATCATCCACATAATCTTCGATAATCTTATGCATATAATCGTGGAAAATATAAGTCATGGCTCGTTGATAGGTTGCACCCGCGTTCTTAAGGCCAAAGGGCATCACCCCGTAACAAAAAGTTCCCCAAGGTGTGGTAAATGTTGTTTTGTGTTGATCTTCGTGGTTTATTCGAATCTGGTTGTATCCCGAAAATCCATCCATGAACGAAAGCATTTCATGACCAACGACAGTGTCGACAAGAGTATCAATGTTTGGAAGAGGAAAGTCATCCTTAGGACACGCTTTATTTAGATCTCAAAAATCGGTGCAAACACGTATCCCCCCGTTAGGCTTGCGAACGGGTACCATGTTAGAAAGCCACTCAGGATAATCAATCGGGACGACAAATTTAACATCCATAAGTTTCTGAATCTCCGATTTAACTATGAGGGCCACGGTAGGATGCATTTTCCTAAGTTTCTGTTTGACAGGTTTAGCATCTTTTTGTAAGGTGAGGTTATGGACAACCAAATTAGGGTCTAGGCCTGGCATGTCTTTGTAAGACCATGCAAATATCTCCTTCTTCCGCTTGAGTAGAGCAATCATTTGCTCTTGTTCCTCTGATGATAGAATTTTAGCCACTTTCACAATTTGGGTGCCATCTTGGTCCGTACTAAGGTCTACATCGATAGTTTCTTCAATAGACATGTGGGAACCTTCCTCAAGCCGATGGGGAGTAGGGATCAGATTTATGTCATCTAAAATGTCATCAAGCTCCTCGTGCCTTGCTCTCATCTATGTCTCGCTCGGAAGACCTCTCGGCTTAGAAGATGAAGGTGAATGTGGAGGTGAAGGAGGAATGTAGTTGGCGGAAGCCCTTAACAATTCCTCGAAAGGATGAACTCGAAATAGATGGAGGGGATGAAATCCGATCCATGTCAATCGAGCTTGGGTTGATCGGGATTGGCTTATCCGGATCATATGGATTATGGAGCGGGGTGAATAAGTCTTCAAAATTCATTGTCGACTTATGGAAGAAAGGATGGGCGGAATGGAAGGGAAAACCGGTGAAGACCTCGGAAGACCTGAAGTGCAAAACAACATAGTTTTTCAGTTTTTTTTTTTTTAGTTTGAGTTTTTTTTTTTTTTTTGTAGTGGTGAAAACCACTATTACACACATACATAAAGCAATAAAGTATTTTTTATATATTTTGATTTTTTTTTTTTTTGGAATTTTCTGATTTTTTTTTGTTTTTGGTAGTGGTGAAAACCACTATTTTAGTATATACATATAATACAGGTTTGGATTATGGCTTATGGATGTGGCGGAGGGGGTGGTTCACCTCGTTCTTGTGGAAGAAGCAAGCGAAAGATGGCCTCTTGGAGAGGGAACAATTGGAGATAAAACTCGCCTTGTTTAGTGAGGGGAACAATGGGCGCCGACTCTTCTTCGGATTCATCACCATTTGACATGACGTCAAATTCTTCATAGGCTTCATCTTCGGATTCGTCGTGGTGGAGGATTTCTTCTTCCCGAATTAAGATTAATGCTTTGAAAAGCTCGCTCAAAAGAAGAAAGGGATGGAAGTGGTTGGTAGCCCGCACCAAAACGCTCAGTGGGTCTCTCTGATATGGCATATCGATGCGTTCGGTTACCCCTTGCTCGTATCGACCTAGGCCAAATTGCCGCCAATTATGTCTCGTGGAAATAGCGAGAGGGAAAACCCTCCATCCTTTCGATATTGGCAGTGACTGGATGCTTAGGTTCTAGTATGGTGGTAGGACTAGAAGATGACTCTATTCCCCCATATACAAAATTAATGGAATTTGGCATAGAACCCATGTTATAAACCGATCCAATGGATAAATGTTGGTCATGTGGACGACCAAAATCTTTAACTCTTTGCACATTGAACGGTGTGATGTGGACATCTTGGATGGCATACTCACCAATACCTGCATCGGTGAGATGGACCTTGACTTGGGAGGGAGATGGACTAGATGATGGAATAGAAGAATGTGGGATAGAAGAATTGGAAGGATTTGGTTGGGTTGATGCTTCACTAACTTGTGAAACATCACCTGGTGATGGTTGGGAAGATGGAGGAATAATAGGTGATGTTGAAGAAGGTGTAGAAGAAGGGGGTAATGACGTGGAAAGAGATGATTGGTCATGGCCACATGTGCATGTGGTCACTGATGAAGAAGAAGGAAGATTAGTTGATGAAGAAAGTGGTGAATGAGATGGAATAGCGGAAGAGGAAGATGGTTGCGATATGATGGGTAGCTCCTCAAGAATGGGAGCTTTAGAAGAAGATGGTATAGAAGAAATAGATGGGGTCAAGAAAAGATGAGTGGATGGCAACACAATCTCATAAGGATTTGAGACATAGTTGCAATGTTTGAAGGGTTCTCATGTCAGCAGGTACACAATGAACCCGTCCCTCATATACATACTTCAGACATTGATGCAAGATAGAAGGGACACATCTCATCTCCCTAAGCCAAGGCCGTCCAAGCAATACATTGTATGCCATGGTCCCTTCCAAGATGTGAAACAAGGTATGCAAAGTTCGGGCCCCTACCTCAATGGGCAAGATAACCGTGCCAACCGTGGAAGATAAAGCATCATTGAATGCTTTAAGAGTAAAAGTCGACTTTGTGATAAGGGATGGCGACAGCTTTAGATGACTCAACGCCGATGTTGTAATGATATTGATTGAGGAACCGGTGTCAATTAAGACTCTCTTGAATGGCTTGTTATCGATCTTGGCCATGATATGTAGTGGAGGATCTATACTTTCTGTTGACATAGGTTTGATTTCAAAATCATAGAAAGTGATGGAGGGCTCCATGCATGTTTGAATACTCCCCACAAAGTTGTTGAAGGCATTAGTATCTTGAGTTTGAAGCTCGATTGACTTTAATATTTCCATTAATGCCTCTCTATGCGGGGGAGATTGTTGAATGAGGTCATAGATCGATAACTTGCGTGAAGCCATTTTTAAACCGGTAGTTAACCGGCTACTCAATGACATGATGGGTCGTTGGCGTTGAGTAGAATGATTTAGCGGTTGTTGAGAAGTACTAGCACGTCGTTGGGTCACCGTTACTCGAGGTGGACCGGGGTTTGTACAGGTGGCCGTGGTTCAACCTCGATTTGGTTGGTTCGCCCTTTGACCCCGGGTTACTACGTTAATAGTACCCACAAAACCTTGGTATTGTTGTACATGGTTGACTTGATTAGGAGGAGTTACCCGAGTTACTCCCCCTGAAGTTGTTGGAGCTTCCTCCCGATGTGGAAGGGGTGTTTGAAATATACCAAGATTTTGATTTTGTTGGGCTAAGGGGCTATCCAATTTAATGGCTCCAATCTCAATAAGATCTTGGATCACATGTTTGAAAGTCTATACAATTATTGATATCGTCACCATTTTGCCTATGATAAGGACAAAATAGGTACTCCTTGTAATACTTCCCCTTCTAGATGGGTCTAAAGGTTTAAACTCGGGTAAAGTTAACTGATTTGTGCTATATAACTTGTTGAATATGACCGCATATGGTTCATCTAAAGGTGTGAACTGTCGCTTGGGACGATTGTTTTGCCAAGGTCGAGTTTCCATGGTTGGCCCAAAGATTGGGAGCTGGTTGAGTAGGGGCGGGTACCGCATGATAAGCAATTGGTTGCGGTTGACTTTGCATTACTTGTTGTTGTTGAGCCATTACGGGCTCGACTCGCCACCACTTGATTAACTTGGTTAACATTTGAGGTCGTACTAGCCTCGTGCTTGTTTGTTTTGGCCATAATTATTATTTCGTTGTTGGCCCTTTTGTTGCCATTCTTTTCTACGGGGTTTTAAAACACCCTCTTGGACTTTAATGTCTTCTATGATACTTGCTTGGGCCAAAGCCTCTTCAAAAGTCCCGTATTGTTGTAATTGGAGTAACCAAGAGATAGGTTTTAGACAACTCGGGTGAACATTTTGGTTAACTCCTCCATTGGTAGGGAGAATGGCAGCTTATTAATGATAGCCCTCCAACGGTTTCCAAAGTCATAAACAATCTCATCGTCATGTTGCTTGAGCTTGTATAAGTCGGACAATGAAACTCTCTTTTGTACATTCAGGGAGAATCGTTCTAAAAACAGATTAATCAATTGCTCGTAAGCATAAATGCTATGGTGAGCTAAATGATTATACCATTGTACAAAGATCTCCTCCTAATGTCCGAGGAAAAGTTCTGAGCATAAGAGCATCATTATTTTGGATTCTAAAGCAAGCATGCATGAATGAGCTCACATGTTCATGAGGATCCTCAGTTCCTCAAAATTTGTCAAACTTCGGTAATGTGAAATCAACTGGATATGGTGGTGAAGGTACCGAAGGATGAATTGGTTGATTGATCAATGACCTTAGCGTAGGTTTCTGACTAAATGAGCCAGGCGCGTTAAGCATAAGGTTGTCAATCTGTTGTTGCATAGCATGGAGTCGTGGATCTTCATTAAAATTTTGACTTGTTTGATGATTATGATGATGTAATGGAAGAGTGGAAAATTGATGAGATGGGATGAAATTGCCTGGATTAGGCGGTGTAGAATGGACAAGTTGTTGGTATGGATGATACCGAAAAGAAGGTGATTGGGGTAGATGATGAACTGGACTAGGTTGGGAGAAAGGTGGGGTAGGAATGGACACCACCGAAGATTGGGGTACCCAGGTGGGGCCTGAGCTAATAAAAGCTGGCTGGGTAGAAATTGGTTGGGGTGTAGGTTTTACTACGACAGGTGGTTGAGCATTTTGTTGCTGTTGTTGCAAAATCAATTTGTCGAGATACTCCTTAACCTTATTAATCTCTAACCCAAGGGAGGTGGGATGATTGGATGAAGGTGGAGGGCAGGCTGCCATGGTAGTCACAGGAGACTGCATAGCAGGGGCAATGAAGGTGGTTGAAGTAGGCGGTACAGGGAAGGAACAAGAGACTCGTGTCCTGTAGGGTGAAACCATAAATGGTTTGGGAAGAAGAGGGTTGAAATTGGTTATGGTTAGAGGAGTTTCCACCAACTTCATAAAGAGAATTGGTGTACACCCGGTACATGGAGGAGAAGGTGGTCGGGAAGACACTACATTTGTCTCCAAAGGAGAACAATTGAGCATCCGGGAAGATGTTGGAGATGAAGCCGACTGAACAGATACCACATTAGCCTCAAAAAAAGGGTTAGTGTAGACCTGAGTGAAACCAACGGGTATGGTTGATGCAATATCCTGCTGAAAAATAGAATCTTGCATAGGGGAATCTTGGATTGGCTCAAGGACATAACCAATGCCATCTCTTAAGTGAGTTTGCACTTGGGCCATATCAATGTGGGTAATATGACAAGAATTGTCTTCCTCCATGGGCATGGCCATGTGATAGACGATAGAAGGACGTGAAAGACCTGCAGGCGAACCTGCCTGAAATTCACTAGGATAAGTGGCTATGTTGGTGGTGGGGATGTTCTGTGAATTACCCATTTGATTATTTAGATTTAACATTTTAGATTGATTCCTTGTTAAAACCATGAAGCAATAAATCTAAACAAATTCAGAAAAAGAAGAATGCAAAACTAGAATGATAAATTTACACTAAAAAAATTATCGTAAAACAATCACAACCTAGGTTTCAACCAATGTGTCTTACCTGCGGTTAATTAATTATTTTCTCGATCTTAATCGTAGTAAATTTTAAGTGTCCGGTTTATGAGTTTTGCATGTGATCTAATCTTGAATTATTCACAAAAAAAGGTAAAAACTATGGCTAGGAAAGGACAACGAGATTCTTACCGGTGATGAAATCCAAAGAAGTTTGCTCGGGGTGACCTATGGTGTCTAAGGCAGAAGTTTAATGGATGGAGATGAATTCCACCGTCACTAAACTTCAAGCAATACCCGGTGATGAAATCCAGATATCACTGTTTTAAATGCAATATGAAAATGCAATGAATTTTTTTTTTTTTAAATGTTTTAGTTATCTAATGTGTACATACAAGGCTATAAATCAAAAGTTCTAATGATCTAAGCAAGAGGCTACTGAAAACATGCCATTTCCTCTGAAGAAGTGGAGTACACCGTTTAAAACCCCCCTGCCTACCAATGATATCGGATATCAAAGGAGCAACCGGAAGGTTCGGTCCACTTCTCTGCCTGGAATCACCCAATGGCAGGAGTACTATTGACATCCAATCAATAGTCCTACTTAGATAATTAAAACAAATAATTTATAGCTATTCTAACATGCAGCTAGGTATGCAAAAATTTAATTTTTTTTTTAATGCAAGCAACAATCAATAATGCAAATGCAAAGAAAAATGTAATTAAAAATAACTGTTCTTTTCCAGATTACTTAGTTTTTGTTCATTTTAAAGTAATGATCTGAAAAAGAAACAAAATATGGCAGAAAAACCAAAAACGTAAAAAGTACAACACTTACTTGGAAGCCTACGCTTTTTTGTAAAACTGACTTCAAACGCCCACGGAGTCTCGCGACAGCCGAAACGCACCTCTCGCGTTTCGTATTGGACTTCCGTACGCCCCTCTCGCGTCCGCTCACGTTTTCTGCAAGCTCAGAAACCCTAGTTCACTGGAACAGCAAATTTCATGATTTCTGGAACCTGCAAAATGAAACAGAAAACAAGAAAAAATTAGTAAAGCAATGGCGACGAAAGCGGCGATGAAAACGGTGATAGATGCGGCGAAAAGGGTAGCGGAAGAGAGGAGATAACAGTAGAAGAATTAGAATCAGAGATAGAAGTAGCAAAAGACATAGGCGAAGAAGATAGGGTTTGAGCCATCAAAGTGACTCAATTTATAATCTACTCTTAGGGCACACTTTAGGGTTTTAACGACACTTTGAACGTGTGGCTAAGATTAAAGCGGATCCAAGGGTAGAGAATAAATCTTGGTTGTGGAATGGATTAAGATGGATGGACGGATGAGATTAAATGAAGGATGGACGGCTCAGATTAAATCACTTAAACTATTATTTAAATATATATATTAAAATATTAAAATATATATATAAATATTAATTTAAATAAATTTGGGGATGAAAAATGGCGGGAAAGGTGAAATTGGGCCAAATAATTGCGGGAAAGTGTGGATTTGGGCCAAATAATGGCGGGAAGGTGGATGACCGACATGTGGCTGACAGGAGGGTATAGATGACTTGCAAGTGGCTGGATTTTGGTGTCTACAGTGATCTTCTCTTTTATTTGAGAAGATAGGAATTTCATCAACATAAACAATTATGCATTTTCCTATGAGACCTTTGAAAGCATATTCCATGGTGCATTGGAATGTCACGCCTGCATTGAGTAAACCAAAAGGTATCCTTTTATAGGCAAATGTTCTCCACTTGGTGGTAAAGGTATATTTAATTCTATTATTAGGATGAATAAGAATCTGGTTATACCCTGAATAACCATACAAAAAGGACATTATCTCATAACCCTTTACCATTTGTAAAATTTCATCAATAGAAGGCAAAGGGTAATTATCATTTTGTGATGCTTTATGATATTTCTGAAGTCAATACATAATCTGATCTCCACACTCTTCTTCCTTATAGGCACAATATTAGCAACCCAAGTAGAATGTCTAATAGGAAATATGATTTTTGCATAAATCAATCTTTTAACTTCTTTCTCTATTAGGGGTTCTAACAATGGGTTTATCGATCGTTGCTTCTGCGTACAAGGCTTAGAATACAATTTTAGTGGGATAGTGTGCATGATAATATTTTGATCATAGGTATTTAAGTCCTCATAACTCCATGCAATACAATCTATATAGTCTCTGAGAGTATGCCCTATCCCTTCTTTCTCCTGGTGTGTGCATGCTTTGGAAATAAATACATCATGTGGAATTTCTTCACTCCCAAGGTTAACTACATCACAAGCATCTTTTGGGAGAGGAATTTTATCACACCTCTTGCTTTCATAGCCAATATCAAATAACTTCTCAAGTGAAATAACCCCATTTGGGATCTTATTAATTTTCTAAGTTTCCTTGTTCTCTACTTCTTCCTTTTATTGCCATCGTTGATCCTCATCGATTACCAGGTTTTCAAAAATATTTGAATTAGTAACAAAATTAAATATATGTCTATCACTTTCAAATATCTGTAAATTGTTAACATTATCAGGTATGGAAGGACAAGGTACTAATTCAATTTAAAACTTTTTAAACTTTCTATAGTGTACCTGCAGCTACTACCAAGGAATCAACCACATGATTACCTTTTCTAAAAATTAGAGATATATTAAAAACATCAAACTCATCAATTAGATCTCTAACCCTGCTTTTGTAATGAATTAACCTTTTGTTGTGACAAGTGTACTATCACTTGACATGTTTGACCACTAACATTGAGTCACCTAAGAACTTCAAGCATTTGGCATCCTTAATCAAAGCCAAATGTAATCCAAAAATTAGAGCTTCATACTCTGCTACATTACAAGTGCATGGGAATTGCAATCTATTATCAGTGAAAAAATGTTCACATTTAGGACAAGTGAGCTCAATACCAGCTCCAGAAACCTACTTTGACTTGGATCCATAAAACTTGAGTATCCACACAAGATTCTCATTATTACATGGGCTACCAAAAAGAATTTCGTCTTTAGGTTTGTTGGTGGCCGCATTTATATCTATGGTGTAGACCCCAAGTTTTGACTCTGTAAAAAGAGTTTCAGTGGTTTTGTTATAGTTGTAATCATTTATTTAAGTCTAGGCTCCCTATAAACACGAATTTGGTTGGCCACCCCTTTCCAAGGTAGCCATAAGTGAGAGCAATCTATGACCATATAGCCATTTAAATTCTTGCTCCAATCTCTGGCCAATAACATACCATAATTGTCTGTAATGTCGACTACATAGATTTTAAAATATTGTTGAATCCTAGGCTCAAAAGCAATATGGATATGAATATTATGGAGCATGCCTACCACCTTCACTTCAAACCTATCCAATTAAACCACCGTACTATTTTAGGGAATAGGCTTCAACCCTAAACTTTAACAACTCGCATAAGGCATGCCATTGCCTGATGCACCTAAGTCCACTAGGTAATTATGTAAGTTTTTACGTGTAATCCTAATTGTTAGGAGAAAAGGAGTAACCTCTCCTTTATCCTTTTGCAAGACTAGGTGTGACTCAGTAGCTTTTATATTATTGGTTTTTCATGATGATGCAAGTGCCTTAATCAAGGCATATTTTTTATTTGTCAATTAAGCAATCTCAAACATAGTGATATCGGTTTTGGTTTTTTCATATCCTCAATTATATTATAGGAGGTTTCATCCAAATTTTACATCTTCTGAACTGGTCTAGAAGACTCAATGGGAGATGTAGGAGGTGTATTATTGTTGGCCTTGGTATCTAGTGGAAGAATGGAATTGTTCGAAAGGGTAGATGAAGTATTTGGGGCTTTGGATCTATTCCTTAAGTGGTAACCATGATTCCCCTTTTAGAACTACCTAAAGGCCTACAATTCCTCCTCTAGGGTATCATCACTTTCCTCTTCTTCCACTTCTTCCTCTGGGTAGAAGGTCTCAACAACCAGGGCAGTTCCCTTACCCTTGGGTTGGTGAGGCAAACTATAGGAAATATGAGCAATATTTGTTGTCATTGATGTCAAAAGTCAGTTTCAGTGAGTAGTGCAAGAGGAAGGACTTCAAGAGTCAGTTTCAAAAATAAGAAGGTGATCAGATAAGGTCTATAGGAGAAGTTAGAAGGCCCAAGAAAAATAATATTATAATATTTTATTATAATATTAAAGGTCTAATGGAAAGACCTAAGGTAATTAAATATAAATTAATTATAATAATTTCATTATAAATTAATTTGTAATTTAATTTAATTAACCCTATGGTTATTAAATTAATTATAAGTTAATTATAATAATTTTATTATTAATTAAATTATAATATAATTTAATTTACCCTAAACTAAAGTTAGGGTTGCAAGGCAAAAGACATGCATCGACATCATAAAGAAAATCCCTCCGTCGACGTCTAAAAACAATGGTGGCATAATGGTATAAATACCATATGCCTTAGTGGCAAATACCTTACCTTCGTTCGAATTCTAAAAGGCCTACGATTAATGTGATTTATGTGATTTCATGCGAGGAAGAAGACAAATTTTTTTGTCTTGTGTGTGCCAGCGAAGGAGTAAATTTGGTGAGGCTCTAAGCCTCATATCCATCCGAAGGGTTGGCCTGGTGGCAAACGGTTGTGAGCTAAGGCTTTGGAAGTGGGAGGACCCATGATCGAATCTTAGTGGTAGTGGTCGTGAGTGTTTTGCTTGGGCGCCAAAGGAAGCAGCAAAATTTTTTGTTTAGGTGCCAAGAGGGGAGGATAAAGAGCACGTGGTGCTCTTTGCTCCCAAGGTGAGTGCCTAGCTCATGCGATGGTTGGAGCCATGGCTAGGGCGCTGGTGGAAGCATAGCGTGGGTTCGATTCCCACCAAGGGCAAAAGGTATTTAAATTTTTCAAATTTAATTTTGTCCTAAGGTTGTTTTGACATAAGGTTTTTAGGGAGATATAAGGGCTGTGAAAGTTGATTTTTATATTGTGATTTTTGGGTAATTAGAATATTGAATGGAGTGATAAGGTATTAGATGGTTTTGAATGTTATTTCAAAATAAAGTTTTATTTTGTTTAATATTTGAAAGGAGTAATAAGGTTAATTGAGTTTTCATGTTGTGAATGGTGAAAATAATTTGTGAGGAAATTATTGATTAAATTCTGAGAAGGTTTTTACTACCTAACCCTTAAAATTGGCAAAGAGAATAATTGTGATTGAGATAAGTTTTTAAGGGCACTTATTCATCAAACAAAAAGGTATGGGCACATATTCCTTGTGAGTGATTGTTGGATGTTGTGAATGCTAAGTTGGAGTGAAAAGGATTGTTTGGTAAGCATTGTTGAGTTTGGTTTTGTATTAATGCTTCAAGGTTTTTCTAGAATAAAGGTTGAAGATAAAAACCTTGTTTGATAAGCATTGTTGGAAATATTGGAGTGAACCTTCATATGCATGATTAGGGTTTGTGCAAGAACATGAGTATCATTGTTATGTGAAGTTGTGAACTATCTTGAACTAGGGTTTGTGAAAGAACATGAGTATCATTGTTATGTGAAATTGTTTGATAAGCATTGTTTACTAAGTGATTGATTGAGTGAAGTAAGTCTTTGTGAGAGCTTACAATACAAATTTTAGGTAAGTCTTGGTGAAGAATTGTTGAGCAGATTGGACAGGTTCTAGAGAGGACTTGTGGATAGATTTAAAAATAGTGGTGCAGACCTGAGGATATATTCATACCAAATCAGAGACAGGATTGAGCAGATTTGTGCTAGAACGAAGGATTGTGTTTAGTGTAGATCAGATACAAATATTGAGAAGATTTGTGCTAGACCGAAGGACTATGTTTAGTGTAGATTAGAGATAGATATTGAGAATATTTATGCTAGATTGAAGGATTATGTTTAGTGTATATCAGAGACAGAGATTGAGAAGATTTGTGCTAGATCGAAGGACTATGTTTAGTGTAGATCAGAGATAGAGATTGAGAAAATTTATGCTAGAACAAAGGACTATGTTTAGTACATATTTGAGACAGATATTAGGGGATTGGTGTCTCCTTTGGACAGAGGTCCATAAACATTGTAATAGGGAAAGGATTCCCAAAAGAATTTATTTGAGAAAAGTTTATAAGGAATATTTTCTCCGTGGAGTAGCCCACATTGGGTGAACCATGTTAAATCATGTCTCTCATGTGTGTGATGCTTTGTGTGATGATTACTACTTTAATATTGTTGATGTTATCATATGGATTAAAAAGCAAAAATTTTTATCTTATACTGTTCACCCCCCTCTCAGTATAAGCACATGTTCTTCAATTGGTATCAGAGTGAGTCTCTCCATGAAAAGACTAACAACTTGGAGGAGGATCCATCAGAAACACACATGACTTCAAAAAATGAAGAAGAGACCATGTTTGATATAAAAGAGGAATTCTTCACTACTCTCAAGAATTTGGAAAATATTAGAGAGAAGAACTCAAGTTTGAAGGAACAAATTCAAGAAGATGAAGAAGCAAAGATGGAACTTCTACAAAGTCTCATAGAACTCAAGATAAAGGTAGAAGAGGGAAAGAAAATTGAATAGGATATGACAGATCTATTAAGAGCAAGAGAAACAGAATGTGAAATATTAGAAGCAAAAATTGTTTATCTAAGGAATGAAGTTGAAAAGACCAAGGTACTACTAGATATAAAGTTTGGGAAACAGAAAGAGGAGCCAAGTCTTCAAGAAGTAGAAACTTCAAACAAAGATAAGCAAGTGATGTATACTCTAGAAAGAAAAGACATCAGGAAGGAAGAAAGCAAAGAAGAACCATGGACGAGAGTTAATCCCAGAAGGAGAAGCACTCAACCACAATCTCAAAAGCATCCAAATAGGTTACATAATTTCTTCCATGGCTATTGCTTTTCTTGTAACAAATATGGTCATAGAGTTGTACACTACACTGGTTATGTGAAAAATGATGTCAATAGAAATTTCAACTCTTTTGCACCTCTTATGAACAATGATATCATATGTTACAAATGCAATAATTTTGGACATAAGGCTAGATGGTGCAAAATGATACTTCCTGAGTCTAGTAAAAGGAATACAACTTCAACAACTAGGAAAGAGAAAAAGGGAAATGAAAAGGCTAGATCAATGTTAGTTCAAACAACTCTTCATGCTCAAGATAAAGAAGAACAATGGTATCTTGATAGTGGTTTCTCTAGACACATGATAGGAGACAAAGATAAATTTATTGTACTAAAAGAAACCAATAGAGGATTAGTAAGTTTTGGTGATAATGGATCAACAAAAATTGGTGGAAGAGGAACTCTGAGTTTAGATAATGGGAAAACAAGAACAAAAAATGTACTATATGTCAAAGGGTTAAAACATAATCTGCTAAGTGTAAGTCAACTTTGTGATCAAGGTCATATGGTTACATTTCACCCAGATAGATGTGAGATAAGAAAATTAGAAATTAGAAAAGTCATTGCAAATGCAAGTAGAACTCCAAACAATCTATATATGCTTAGTGAGATCAAAGGGGAAAAGTGCTTTCTATCACAAGAAGATGAGAGTTGGTTGTGGCATAGAAGATTGGGTCACTTGAATTTTGACAACATAGTCAACATAAGCAATAAGCAAGTTGTCAGAGATTTACCCAAGCTAAAAAGACCCCAAAACACAATCTGTGCACCTTGTCAACATGGAAAGCAAACTAGAACAAGCTTTAAATCAAAGGGATATATGTCATCTGAGCCATTAAGTCTAATACATACTGATCTATGTGGTCCTACCAGAACATAGAGTATTCAAGGTGAGAGTTACTTCATATTGTTTATAGATGATTACTCCAAAATGGTTTGGGTAGCTTTCCTGAAAGATAAGTCAGAAGCTTTTGAAAAATTCAAAGCATTTAAAGAACGGGTTGAAAATGAAACTGGCAAGAGGATTAAGTGTTTGAGATCTGAAAGAGGAGGAGAATTTACCTCAAATGAATTTGTAGATTTTTGTGAACAACATGGAATCAAGAGAGAATACTCAACTGCAAGAACTCCTCAACAAAATGGAGTAGTTGAAAGGAAAAATAGGACTGTTGAGAATATGGCTAGAGCTATGTTGAATGAGTCCAAGCTTTCAGATGGATTTTGGAGGGAAGCAGTCAACACAATAGTATATATAATCACTAGGGCTCAAATGAGGGTAAACCATCACAAGACTCCATATGAGCTTTGGAAAGGAAGACTAGCCACTGTAAAACACTTCAAGGTTTTTGGAAGCAAGTGCTACATAAGATGGGAAGAGCAAAACTTGGGCAAGTTTGATCCAAGATGTGATGAGGGAATTTTTCTTGGTTATTCTACTAAGAGTAAAGCTTATAGATGCTTCAACAAGAGAACACACACTATTGTAGAAAGTATAAATGTAACAATTGATGAGAAGATAGATTCAAGAGAACCAGTTCAACAAATTATGTATCAAGAAGATGGAAGTTGTCAAGAAGAGTTTCGTGAGGAATCAGATGAAGAAGAAGAAGAAACACAAAGACTTCTTCCTAAAACTCCATCCAGGTATGTACAAAAACATCATCCAAAAGATCTAATCATTGGAAATCCAGATGAAAGACAGACAAGGAGAAGGATAATAACACCATCTCAACAAGCAAATTTTTCTTTGTTATCTAAGATTGAGCCAAAAGACTTCAATCAGGCAAGTGAAGATAAGTTCTGGATTAAGGCAATGGATGAGGAATTAGATCAGATAGAGAAAAGCAAGACTTGGGAACTTGTTCCATGACCAAAGGACAAAAATGTGATTGGTACAAAATGGGTATTCAAAAACAAGTTAAATGAAGATGGATAGGTAGTCAGGAATAAAGCAAGGTTGGTGTGCAAAGGTTATGCACAGGTAGAGGGAATTGACTTTGATGAGACATTTTCTCCAGTTGCATGACTTGAAGCCATAAGAATGTTCTTAGCCTTCTCAAGTTTTAAAAACTTCAAGGTATATCAGATGGATGTTAAGTCAACATTTCTAAATGGTGTTCTAGAAGAAGAAGTTTATATTGAACAGCCAGAGGGATTCATATTAACAGATAAACCAGATCATGTATGCAGATTGAAAAAGGCATTGTATGGTCTAAAACAAGCTCCTAGAGCATGGTACTCAAGATTGGATAAGTATCTTCAGGAATAGGGATTCAGGAAAGGAATAGTGGACAACAACTTATACATAAAAAATGAAGGGAATAATCTACTAATTATGGTTGTTTATGTTGATGACATCATTTTTGGGGGAAACAATGATAAGATGTGTAAAGAATTTGCAAAGAACATGCAGAATGAATTTGAGATGTCTATGCTTGGTGAGTTGTCCTTCTTTCTTGGACTTCAGATTTCATAATCAGAGAAAGGAGTATTTCTTTCACAAACCAAGTATATAAAAGAGATGCTAAAGAAATTCAAGTTAGAATATTGCAAACCAGTAAGTACCCCCATGGTTACAGGATGTAAGTTAAGTAAAGATGATGAATCTCCAGAGGCAAATCAGAAATTATACAGATCTATGATTGGTAGTTTATTGTACGTCACAACTACTAGACCAGATATCATGCAAGCAGTGGGATTAGTGGCAAGGTTTCAGGCAACACCTAAGGAAACACATGTAGCAGTAGTAAAAAGGATTCTCAGGTATTTAAAAGGGACTATGGATTTTGGGCTCTAGTATCCCAAAAGTGATAGTTTCACTCTCACAACTTATACAGATGCAGATTGGGTTGGCAGTATTGATGATAGAAAAAGTACAAGTGGAGGAGCATTCTTTCTTGGAGACTGTTTGGTCTCTTGGTTAAGCAAGAAACAGGCATCAGTTTTCTTATCTACAACATAGGCATAGTATATTGCAGTGGTTTCCAATTGTACATAGGTATTGTGGATGAAGTGAACTCTAGAGGATTTTAAGATAAAATATGATCATCCTATTCCCATACTATGTGATAATACAAGTGTTATAAATATCTCAAATAATCTAGTGATGCACTCCAAGACAAAGCACATTCCGATTAAGTATCATTTTTTGAGAGAGCAGGTGATAGATAAATAGGTGAGGTTGGAATATGTTACTACAAAGGAGCAGATTGCAGATATTTTCACTAAGCCACTTTCGAAAGAGACTTTTGAGTATCTGTGAGAAAATTTGGGAGTAGTTATACTCCCACCCTAGAATTAACCACCTCAAGAGGAGGTGGGGGAGGGGCTAAGCTAAGAGTCTCATTCTTAGCCCCGAGCCCCAAAGGTGACCCTTTGCCATTGATGACAAAGGGGGAGAGCATTCAGTTAGGGGGAGCAGAATAGAAAAAGGTAAAAGGAATGGTAAAAGGAAAATGGGTTGCCATCAATGACAAAGGGGGAGATTGTTGGAAATATGAGCAAGATTTGTTGTCATTGATGTCAAAAGTCAGTTTCAGTGAGCAATGCAAGAGGAAGGACTTCAAGAGTCAGTTTTAGAAATAAGAAGGTGATCAGATAAGGTCTACAAGAGAAGTTAGAAGGCCCAAGAAAAATAATATTATAATATTTTATTATAATATTAAAGGTCTAATGGAAAGACCTAAAGTAATTAAATTAATTATAATAATTTCATTATAAATTAATTTGTAATTTAATTTAATTAACCCTATGGTTATTAAATTAATTATAAGTTAATTATAATAATTTTATTATTAATTAAATTATAATATAATTTAATTTACCCTAAAGTTAGGGTTGCAAGGCAAAAATAAATGCGTCGATGTCATAAATAAAATCCCTCCATCGACGTCTAAAAACAATGGTGGCATAATGGTATAAATACCATATGCCTTAGTGGCAAATACCTTACCTTCGTTTGAATTCAAAAAGGCCTACGATTAATGTGATTTATGTGATTTTGTGGAAGGAAGAAGATAAAATTTTTTTGTCTTGTGTGTGCCAGTGAAGGAATAAATTCGGCGAGGCTCTAAGCCTCATATCCATCCGATGGGTTGGCCTGGTGGCAAATGGTTGTGAGCTAAGGCTTTGGAAGTGGGAGGACCCACGATCGAATCTCGATGGTAGTGTTCGTGAGTGTTTTGCTTGGGCACCAAAGGAAGCAATGAAATTTTTTGTTTAGGCGCCAAGAGGGGAGGATAAAGAGCACGTGGTGCTCTTTGCTCCCAAGGTGAGTGCCTAGCTCATGTGGTGGTTGGAGCCGTGACTAGGGCACTAGTGGAAGCATAACATGGGTTTGATTCCCACCAAGGGCAAAAGGTATTTAAATTTTTCAAATTTAATTTTATCCTAAGGTTGTTTTGACATAAGGTTTTTAGGGAGATATAAGGGCTATGGAAAGTTGATTTTTATATTGTGATTTTTTGGGTAATTAGAATATTGAATGGAGTGATAAGGTATTAGATGGTTTTGAATGTTATTTCAAAATAAAGTTTTATTTTGTTTAATATTTGAAAGGAGTAATAAGGTTAATTGAGTTTTCATGTTGTGAATGGTGAAAATAATTTGTGAGGAAATTATTGATTAAATTTTGAGAAGATTTTTACTACCTAACCCTTAAAATTGGCAAAGAGAATAATTATGATTGAGATAAATTTTTAAGGGCACTTCTTCATAAAAACAAAAAGGTATGGGCACATCTTCCTTGTGAGTGATTGTTGGATGTTGTGAATGCTAAGTTGGAGTGAAAAGGATTGTTTGGTAAGCATTGTTGAGTTTGGTTTTGTATTAATGCTTCAAGGTTTTTCTGGAATAAAGGTTGATGATAGAAACCTTGTTTGATAAGCATTGTTGGAAATATTGGAGTAAAGCCTTCATATGCATGATTAGGGATTGTGAAAGAACATGAGTATCATTGGATTGATTGTGAAGTTGTTGAGCTCTATATTGAACTAGGGTTTGTGAAAGATCATGAGTATCATTGTTATGTGAGATTGTTTGATAAGCATTGTTGACTAAGTGGTTGATTGAGTGAAGTAAGCCTTTGTGAGAGCTTAAAATATAGATTTTAGGTAAGTCTTGGTGAAGACTTGTTGAGCAGATTGGACAGGTTCTAGAGAGGACTTGTGGATAGATTTAAAGGCAGAGTTTGGTGCAAACCTGAGGATAGATTCATACCAGATCAGAGACAAATATTGAGCAGATTTGTGCTAGATCGAAGGACTATGTTTAGTGTAGATCAGAGACAAAGATTGAGTAGATTTGTGCTAGACCTAAGGACTGTGTTTAGTGCAGATCAGAGATAGAGATTGAGTAGATTTGTGCTAGACCGAAGGACTGTGTTTAGTGCAGATCAGAGATAAATATTGAGCAGATTTGTGCTAGACCAAAGGACTATGTTTAGTGCAGATCAGAGATAGAGATTGAGAAAATTTGTGCTAGACTGAAGGACTGTGTTTAGTACATATTTGAGACAAAGATTAGGGGATTGGTGTCTCCTTTGGACAGAGGTCCATAAACATTGTAATAGGGAAAGGATTCCCAAGATAATTTATTTGAGAAAAGTTTATAAGGAATATTTTCTCCGTGGAGTAGCCCACATTGGGTGAACCACATTAAATCATATCTCTCATGTGTGTGATGCTTTGTGTGATGTTTACTACTTTAATATTGTTGATGTTATCATATGGATTGAAAAGCAAAAAGTTTTATCTTATATTGTTCACCCCCCCTCTCAGTATAAGCACATGTTCTTCACAAACCATCATTAGGCATCCACTCTAATTCATCCACTTCTTACAGAATATTCACAGATGACATGAATTCTAGAAAATATTTCTTACTATGCTCCTTAGTGACATGTAACCTACACCAATTGTTCATAGTCAAATCTGAAAGATTGACAATTATATTGGGCTGACTAGAACTTGTGGAGGCATTGGCTTGGTTAGTAACAGGAGTAGGTACACCCCCATTATTTGGTCTAGTATTCCACTACCTTTGAAAATTGATATTTCGATTTTGTTGAGGACCCTACTTTTGCATGTGGACCATGTCATTGCTTAGATTTTGGATAATATTTTCTAGTTTCTCAACATTTGACTCTAACTCTTTTGGTTGAGGCGTGATGGTAGGACAATTTGGGTTCCCAAAACCTACAATATTATGATTTTGTATTATTTTTTGGTTTTAGGCACTTTGGCTCATGAATGGATTCAAACTCTATAAGGGTGTGGGCATGGGAAATGAGGCCAAAGTGTGAGCATTGGTTGCAGTGACTCCTTGAGTAGCCAATTGATTATCTAGAAGTAAAGGAGTAGTTGTAGGAATGGATGTGTTCAAATAGGTGAGCATGGATGGATGAGTAGGCATAGATGGATAAGGTTGGTTGTAAGGTAGGGTATTCAACATCGCCATATGAGGTACCATATCCTGGTTCATCATAGGGATCTGATTATAAGGACTAAACTACCCTACCATAGACAATTGGGTTATCCCAACACCTTGCAGTATCATTTGTTGCTCAATGATCATGACCTATGAGTAAGCTAGGGCAAGGGTAGTAACCTGAGGATTCCTCTTGGTAAACATGGCAATCAAGGGGTCTAACGCCCTAAGGTAAATTTTAAGAGCCACATTGGCATCAACAACAAAATAACGAGTCAATATCTTGTAGGGTTTCTAAAATCTAGAATTGAACACCCTAATTGGTTCATTAGATCCCCTTTTACAAGTCATAAAGCGATGATAGATAATGGTAGGATATAAGGGTGACCTAAATTGGTTGAGAAAAGCAACCTTTAATTGGGTCTAAGAGGTTATAGTATCATCCAGTAGACTAATATACCAATCGTATGCCATTTCATCCATACTTAAAGGAAATAATCTACAAGCCACATCTTCATGTTCAACTTGTGATCTAATCAAAACATCCTTATAAACCTGGATGTGTTCTTTGGCTGACCTAGGACCATCATGCTTATACTTGGGCAAGAACATTTCAAATTTTTTGGGTACATCATGGACATTTCTAGCTATGTTCAATGGAGTACTATGTGCTCCATACCAAGCAACATTTTGAGCCATGGTATTCAATGAAGGTGTCCCTAAAGAAACACTAGGGGCAACAGAGTCAATAGATGAAGACACACTAGGTGCACTAGAAAAGGGTGGTAAGCCAACTTCGAGCACACTCGGTGGGATAAAAACTGTTTGACTCTTGGATTTTCTATTTCTATGAGTGGGAGATAGACTTTAAAAAATAGTATCCCTAGTGGATTTGGATCTAGTAATGATGAATTGAGGTGGATCCAACTTGGAAATGTAATCACTTAAAAAGAAACTCTCAAAATATCACTACTTTAATACACACATGTTTCATATCAAACGCCTACATAAACACAAAAAAAAATGAGACAAAACCATTAATCCTGCACATTAACTATAAAAAATGAAATCTTACATCAAAACAGTATTGTTAGATGTAAGCAACCTGCAGTAAACAAATCACAAAGCACTCAATCAGACCCTCCTTATAGCAACAATTTTTTGAGTGGAAATTTTGCCCAATTGCAAAATTACCATCACAGTCAGGGTATTAAAATGAAAACCCTCTCTTGCAAAGAAATATAAGATTTCTCCAAGGTTCCTTTTAGCATAAAAAAAGATGTGCTTGAGAATATGTGCCAATGTGTAAATCTGTATAATCTTAATGCTAAAATACCTCAGTGCTTATAAATAAACTGTTAACAAGGGGCCTGGTTTATGTGATTTGTGACATGTTTTTATTGTTCATTGATTAAAAAGGGCTTGATTTCCCTTATGTATAGAAATAAATAATGAATGAGGCTGCTCCTAATTCCTTTTTTATCTTTGGATTAATGTGACTTATCCCTAAAAACATTGTTAGTGGATTCCTTTTACTTCAAATTAAACTGTGAAAGTTAGAAAATGTTGTGGAAAATCCACTTCATTTTATTTGTGCTTTAATGTGAGATTGGAAGTTAGCATTTGGTGTTAGCAGGTTTATTTTACCTGCAAATTAAAATCCTGATGTTAGCATGTTTAGCAAGTGCTGTAAAAAAATCAACTTCATTGTTATCTACACTTTAATGTGAAAGTAGCAGGTTAGTAGAGTCATAAATTCCTTTTATCTTCATATTATGATATGAAAGTTAGGAAATGTTGTGGAAGATCCACTTCATTTTATCTGAATATTAATGTAAAATTGCATGTTAGTAGAACCTCCCTTTGAGCACAAAATTTATCTTGATTGTTAATGAATGCATGAAACTTGTGCAGAATGAATTCATTTTAATCCTTGAAGTGGAAATATGTCCAAATAATTGCCTTTATTAGTGCCTTTTAAAACTAATTATTTGGATGACTATTAACTGTAAAAATCCCCTGGTTGAATTTATGGGTGAAATAAAACCCTGGGATTCTGAGTATTTGGTGGTATTATTGGAAAAAAAATGTATAAAATGAAACAAAATGAGAAAGTAACTAATGTAAATGCTGAAAATATCTAAAAATAAAATACGGCCAGTGTAATGCTACCCTATCCTATAAAATCAGAGATAATGATAATTTTTGAATGTAACCTAATTCATCCGAAGTTGCATTTGCACAGTCCAAAATGAATAGGTGCAATATTCTAAGGAAAACAACATAAGCTCCATATTTCTAAACATTCAACAATGATACCATTAAATTGTGTAAAACATTATCTATAGGTCTAAAAGCATGGAAGGAACAAGTTAGAAATGTTAACTCAAAACACTCAGAAATATCTCCTTCAACTCTACTTATAAAGTGTAAGTTTTTATAGTCTTTGCATTCAAAAAGGAATATAATGTCTTTACTTACAAAAAATTTCCAGCCCTCATTCATTCGATTTGATGGGCTTTCAAAAGTTTCGTCGAAACCCTTCATTTGCTCTTCGCCCCTTTTATCACCTTCTATGGGTATTATTATATAAATAAATTACGTAATGCTCATGTGTGACTTTCTTTGTATTAATTAAAAGCATCTATAGTGCTTACAAATAAACTGTTAACAAGGGGCCTAGTTTATGTGATTTGTGACATGTTTTTATTGTTCATTGATTAAAAAGGGCTTGATTTCCCTTATGTATAGAAATAAATAATGAATGAGGCTGCTCCTAATTCCTTTTTTATATTTGTATTAATATGACTTATCCCTAGAAACATTATTAGTGGATTCCTTTTACTTTAAATTAAACTGTAAAAGTTAGAAAATGTTGTGGAAAATCCACTTCATTTTATTTGTGCCTTAATGTGAGATTGGAAGTTAGCATTTGGTGTTAGCAGGTTTATTTTATCTTCAAATTAAAATCCTGATGTTAGCATGTTAGCAAGTGCTGTAAAAAAACCAACTTCATTGTTATCATGTACTTTAATGTGAAAGTAGTAGGTTAGTAGAGTCAACAATTCCTTTTATCTTCATATTATGATATGAAAGTTAGGAAATGTTGTGGAAGATCCACTTCATTTTATCTGAATATTAATGTGAAATTGCATGTTAGTAGACCCTCCCTTTGAGCACAAATTTTATCTTGATTGTTAATGAATGCATGGAACTTGTGTAGAATAAATTCATTTTAATCCTTGAAGTGGAAAGATGTCCAAATAATTGCCTTTCTTAGTGCCTTTTAAAACTAATTATTTGGATGACTATTAACTATAAAAATCCCTTGGTTGAATTTATGGTGAAATAAAACCCTAGGATTTTGAGTATTTGGTGGTATTATTGGAAAAAAAATGTATAAAATGAAACAAAACGAGAAAGTAACTAATGTAAATGCTGAAAATATCTAAAAATAAAATATTGCCAGTGTAATGCTACCCTATCCTCTAAAATCAGAGATAACGAGAATTTTTGAATGTAAAATAATTCATCCGAAGCTGCATTTGCACAGTATGAAATGAATAGGTGCAATATTCTAAGGAAAACAACATAAGCTCCATATTTCTAAACATTCAAAAATGCTACCATTAAATTGTGTAAAACATTGTCTATAGGTCTAAAAGCATGGAAGAAACAAGTTAGAAATGTTAACTCAAAACACTCAAAAATATCTCCTTTGACTTTACTTATAAAGTGTAAGTTTCTATAGTATTTGCATTCAAAAAGGAAGATAATGTCTTTACTTACAAAAAAATTCCCATCCCTCATTCATTCGCTTTGATGGGCTTTTAAAAGTTTTTTCGAAACCCTTCATTTGCTCTTCCCCCCTTTTATCACCTTCAGCGGGTATTATTATATCAATAAACTACGTAACTCTTATGTGTGAATTTCTTTGTATTAATTAAAAGCATCTATAGTTTTACATTTCTTCCAAGCTCAATATCTCCATACATAAAATACATGACACACTTATCACACCTTATTCCTCCGGCTATTATCACAATAAAATAATCTAAGATAGACTTTGTACATAAAATAGAAATAATGAATTACAAAAAAACCTTCGGTGCATACCTTTCACAAACAACTTCACACTCCTCACCATGTTACTAGGACTTGGACTGTTTCCTCATTGGATGCCTGTTGCCTCTTACTAGCACTAGTGGGGGAATGGAACTTGTAGTAGACTCTCGCCCATGAAACCTAAGATATGTATCCATTTAATCAACCCACTGGGTATCTTAAAGTATCATATTGAGCTTCTATCTTGACCTTATTACACGTGAGCCTATCTACCTAATAACAAATCACCACCAATACGAGTGTTCTGCACTAAGAAAGAGTTCTCCAATTTTTCTTAGTTCACTGTATAATCCTGCACAATGCAGCATGAATTCGCTTGAATACATAGAACGACAAAGTCTCCAATCCCAACGTGAACTACGGTACTTTGAAACGTAATAGGGAACAAAATATTTATGATAACCGACATGATTTTACTGACTCAAGTATCAATTTATGAGGTTCTACACATGGCAAAGTTTGGCTGTGGCTCCTGCATTCCTCCTATTGTGCAGAACCATTCTTCTCTTTTTTTTTATGTTCACATTGTGCATGCAAACCATGAATTCCAGTGGCTCATAGGGAACAAGCCACACCCACCATTGTTTTAGCAATTGCTACATTTATTTTTCATACCTGTAATGATTTTGAAAGCTTCACCTATCATTAAAATGTCCCTCTTTGTCTCTCTAAACACTATGCATATGACTGCATCTCATTTTTGTTAGGGTAGATTTCCTGAGACCAATTCATGATTTGGTCTTAGTGGCTAAATATTATTATAACTAGACCCCCATATCAACATTTCGTGCTCTCACCAAATACAATCATACAATACAACTCTCTTTGACTGACTGCAGCACTAATGTCTCATTCACCGACACCCATAAAGGTGAAAATTTCACCTAACAACTTTTAAACTGATATGTATAAGATATGCACCCACTTTATTCGTAATTGCATCATTCGCATAGCTACCAAATCTCATATATTTGAATCAAACCACTATGTCCCATTGAATACAATAAATCGGCCACACATATTCATTGAGCGTTTTGTTGTGACATGAGCACTATCTTCACAACCATCAATTTTTGGCTAAAACTACCATATCCATGATTTTTCTGATAGGCTTTAGATTCTATTTCCATTCTACATTTAGCTATCTTCATGCCCATCAGTTGGCTGCTACCCTGATATTTGCCACCCAAGTTTAGAATTCTATGACTTCCCTACCAAAATAGGACTGTAAGTTCTCCTTCACCTCTGCCAAACAACATCTGACTTGTCACACATGCCATCTCAAAATCCACTCCATAGAAATCCTATCCTACATTACCATTGACCTTTGCCTAAACTGTAGCCTACATAACCCAGCCGGTCCATGTACATATTATCTCATTACACGTCTGTATCCTCCCATACTATAGCATTGTCTACATCTCGATTTTCATATTCAAACCCAATAACCACTCTGGTGTGTCCATATATCCACGTCTGCCAAGCCTCTCCCATAATCACTATTGAGTCATCTAAATTAGGTAGCCTACATACTATGATTGGTCCATAGTGTCAGGTTTGGGTCCACGTTGATACATAGCCCACACCATGATATTTTTTGGTTCATTTGGTCTTACTATCCATCAACATAATGCTACATCACTGCTTCAGGCTCGAGGTTGTGCCATTACGGGTCCCTCCATGGTCCTAGTCGATCATTGGTTTGGTATTTAATGTTTTCCACATCGTCCATTGGAGCTGGGTCCGAATCACCATCACTTGCATGAAACAAACCTCCTTTTAATCATTTGAATGCAGAACCAATCTAAAGATCATAAACTATAACTATCACAAATAACACTTGTGACTTCAAATCTAATAAACTATAGAGCTTAACGCTTCAAAACATGAAAATAAACTTAACGCTATCTTCCTCTACTTTGTTATATTTTATTATATATATATATATATATTATGTCTTTTATATATATAGACATATACATATAAATTTTATTTATTTATTTATTTATTATTTATTATATGTATATTATTCAATACATTTTTACTTTGCTTTATTTAATATTTTTTTTTTTTAATCAACAACACTATAAAAATAAAAATAAAAACTATATAACCACAACACTGAATAAATCAGACTAAGAAATAAAACAAAAACAAAGATTTTATTGACCAGTATGGCCCAATCCACCACTATCATCCTCACAAAACAATGGTTCAAGGAATTCAACCTTACATCAAGCTTCGTATGTGAAGGATATTGATCAGGAAACATATATTAAATTTGTGGAGGACACCTATAAATCATCAATCAAAACAAAATTTTTTAACCCAAACTCAAAAACTAAAGGTGGGTCCCCAAGTTTTGGGGCTTGTTGTGCAATGGCCACAACAATTCCCTCTATTAAAAGAGATACAATTCTCTTACATTTTTGAAGCATCATTTAAAATCTAGGTATAAGCATATCTATACTCATTAGAAAGAGCTTTTTGAGGCAAAATTAGTAAAATAAGAAAATTCATATTTTGTAAAAGTTTACTATGGCTAGTGGAGCACCAAAAGTTTTTGTTTCTAGATTTCTAATTGTTAAAGGGAAACAATTATATTGCCTAGAAAACCCAAATCATCACACAACTTGAGTTTGCAAAAGTTTGGCAAGTAGTATATGGAAGTACTTCTCATCCTACTACAAAAGGAGAAGATCAAACAAATTTTGACAAGGTAGACAAAAAGGCAAGACTCATCATCATGTTTGGAGTAACATATGAGGTCAAAGCATACATTAGGGATATGACCATATCTGTTAGGGTACCTAGGAATAGATATTTGGGGATCCACCTTTTGTTAATAATATCATTTTGAAATGGTAATCTCCAACTCTCACCCCATACAAAACTGGGAGAAAGATCATTAAGAAGCATATTATTAAGGGGTATTACAAATGAATCATTGGAAGCCTTAAACTTACTAGCAGGAGGTGATGTTTACCAAGCTCAAATGTCAAATATCCAACAATTATGTCAGAACTATTCTAGGATAAAGGGTAAACCAGTCACACGAGGAACAAAAATGATAGCCTCAATAACTAAAGCTAAAATAGGCACATTGCTAGAAGATATGAAGAGTGATATATTATCATCTCTTAAATTATAACTAGATATATTTTATTTACAAAAGAAAAATTAGGAGATATAAGTGGCATTGGCCTTTTTATATCTGAGATGTAGGAGGAAAAATGCAAAAAATGAGTGTCTAGAATATAAGATTCGAGTATGTGGGATTTGTAAAAAGGACCATAAATTAAAGTTGTGCCCAATATTAGCAACCATAAAAGAGGAACCAAAAGTAGTTGGAACATATTTTATGGGTAATAGAAGGAAATAGCAACAACCCCCCATGGGAGGCAAAATTCTAGGGGTAGCACCACCATATGGTAGGACTAATTTTATGAAACAAGGGTATGCCCAAACACCCAATATGGGTTGGGGAGGTTAGGCACCTTGGATGAAAACTATCCAAGGTACTTCCCCCTATACACCATACTCATGGATGCCATACCAACAATCTAGAGCACAGTGGAGAAAATTTAATACGTGGAGTTCACCTCTACAAATAATAACACAACCCCCACTACATCCCAATTTTCTAGCACCCCTTACTTATAGGCCACAACATCTATCGACACAACTAATACCAAATTCCAATAACAAAAAACCAAATCAAATGGCTTATCAGTTAGACATGGGAATGTACATAATGTATCATATTAGTGTAGAATATGTATATTGTAGCCCCATATAGCTTAGATCAGTTAGATAAATAGAAGTAGATCAAATGCTTTCAATAATAGAGGATGTAGAGATAGGAGATAAAACACCTTCAATAGTGGAGGAAGTGGAAGAAGAACAAAACTATACTGCTAAACAATTAAATAATGAAGGGATTCAACCTTACCCCCAAGAGATTACAAGAAATCAGGAAGAAAGTGCAACCACAATTTGACATAATGGAGGAGTTGACAAACCTTACTGTCACAATTCCCCTATATCATGCTATTAGATATGTGCCCATTTATATAAAAGCCATTAGAGAACTATGTATCAAAATACTAGAATAAAAACAACAACCAATAGTAGAGAAAATGGTAGGATAGCTAGTTGACTTGATGTTGGGAACCACCTACCATCCAAAATATTTTGATCTAGGAAGCCTAGTCTTAACAATTAAAATCATAGGCTTAATGTTACCCAATACTTTGCTAGATCTAAGTGTAGCCATAAATTTCATGCCTAAAGAAACCATACATATGATACAGTTAACTAGTATAAGACCAATGAAAAACCATGTTACAACTAGCATACAGGTCCATAGTGCTCCTGAAGGAAATGTTGGAAGATGTAATCGTAATTGTAGAAACATAGGAATACCCAATAGACTTCCTAGTCCTAAAGTCCAAGTATTGGGTGGCTACCTAATCATACTAGGACATCTTTGGCTCACTACAACCGATGCCTATACCAGTTGCAAGATAGGTAAAAAGATGATATTTGATAAAATAAGTGTAAAAAATCTAGTTATTTATCCACCTACACAATCCATCGATGAATTGGGAGAGCCTAGTTTAGAGGTCATAAATGATGATGCCCTTCCTATGTTACAAAAAGTGATGGTTCTCAAGGAAGTGGGGGATGAAATATATGAGGACTCAATCATAACAAATTTTCTAAGAGGAGAGTCTTCACACCCCTCACGGATTACCCACTTGTTGGTAGAAACGAATATCATGTCAAGAAAATTGAGATAAAACCTGGTAATATATTGAATATTAATAGCACACTGATTGCTTCTCAAGAATAAAAACTAAGTGAATTATTAAACAAACATAAAACTTCTTTTGCTTGGGATTATAGAGATGAAGGGTATTTCACCTGAGGTATGAACTCATAGAATTTACCTGGAAGATAATGCAAAACCAGTAACGCAACCCCAAAGGTTGATGAACCTAGCCATTAAGGAGATAGTAAAAATAGAGTTGCAAAAATTATTAAATATTGAGTTCATCTATCCCATTTTAGATAGTCAATGGGTGTTGCCTTTGGTGGTAGTACCCAATAAAAATGGTATATAGAGGATCTGCATAGACTATAGGATGCTAAATAAGGCTACTAGAAAAGACCATTTACCCCTACCTTTCGTAGATCGATTCCTAGATACCTTGGTTGGATGGAAATACTTTTCCTTCCTTGACGGATTCAATGGATACAATTAGATTCATATTTGGGAAGAGTATTAGGAAAAGACCACATTTACCTATCCTTGGGGAATTTTTACCTACTGTATTTTACCTTTTGGGTTATGTAACGCACCTGCAACTTTCCAACGAGTAGTGCTCAGTATTTTCTTGGACATGGTAGGAGAGACTATAGAAGTTTACATGGATGATTTCACCGGTTATGGTAAAATTTTTGAAAGAGCTACAACAATTCTAGAGAAAGTACTCCAACGATGCCAAGAAACTAACCTATCCTTGAGCTGTGAAAAGGTTTTTATGCTAATGACCGAAGGGATAGTTCTAGGACATCACATATCCACTGAAGGGATAAAGGTAGACAAAAGAAAAATTGAAGTCATTAGAGAACTACCTACTCCCCAAAAATAAAGAGATGTTCAGAGTTCTTGGACTCTGGTGGATACTACCAATGTTTTATTAAAAAATTAGTAAGATTGTTAAATTGTTGCATGTGTTATTGACCAAAGAAGTTGAGTTTATTTGGATGAATGAATGTGAAAAATGATTTCAAACATTAAAAGAAAAACTAAAAACTTCTCCCATGCTTAAAGACCCAAATTGGGACCTCCCATTCCATATCTACGCATATGCGTCAAACAATGCTATAGGAGCAACACTAGGACAATAGGAAGAAAATGAGGTGTATGCCATTTATTATGTCAGTAAAAACCTCATGGACACTGAATTAAATTACACCATCACAGAGAAGGAATTTCTTGTAGTTGTGCATACCATAAATAAATTTTGCCATTATATCACAAGCTATAAAGTTTTTGTACATACTGATCATGTAGCCATCATATATTTGATGAACAAGACAATGGTAAGTGACAGGATCATTCGATGGATTTTACTTCTAGATGAATTTGATGTAACCATTGTGGATAAACTAGGGAGAGATAACGTAGTTGTAGATTTTCTATCTAAGTAAATCTCTCATGATAACACTACAACATAGGATGCCTTCCTGGATGAGCATCTCTTTGCTTTGAATGACCAGACACCATGGTATGCTAACATGGCTAATTATCTGGTGATTGATAAAGTATCCCTTGCACTCACCCATCGAGAAGCTCAAAAATTGATTAAAAAGAGTGCAGTATTTTCAAGTATTTATGGTTGCTTGTTTAAAATTGGCCCTGATCATATCATGGACAGATGTGTGATAGAAAAAGAAATCCCAACTATTTTAAAATCCTATCATGATGAACCATGCGATGGGTATTTTGCAATAAAAATAACTACATTTAAATTTCTACAAATAGGGTACTATTGGCCCTAACTATTTAAATATGTAACTAAACACACCAACCATTGTGATCAATACCAAATAATGGGTCGACCAACCATAAGAGATGAAATCCCCCTCCATCCACATGTGCATATAGAGCCTTTTGACAAGTGGGAAATGTATTTTTTTGGGCCTATCAATCCATAATATAATGGTGAAAGATATATTTTAGTTTGTACTGATTATGTTACCAAGTGGGTTGAAGTGCAGATATTTCATAGTGCAAAGGAGGAAAATGTAGCACAGTTCATGTATGAGTTCATCTTCACTAGATTTGGTATTCCTAGGTAAATTACCACTGACTAGGGAGCTCAATTCACCTCAAATATGATACAAGAACTGATGTAGCAGTTCTAGATCTAGCACAACAAAACCACCCCATATCACGCACAAGATAATTCCCAAGTGGAGGTTACCAACCATGAGTTGGATAATATTTTGACAAAGATAGTGCAACAACACAAGAAAAACTGGGAGAAACATCTTTCGTAAGCAGTCTTGGTATACTAGAGTACATGGAAAACTACCATAGGGTTCACACCATTTCAGCCAGTGTATGGGAAGAAAGTTATGATGCCCATAGAATTCGAAGTGAAAAATCTATAGACTACAATAAAACTTAACATAAATCTAGATGCAACATAGTAAGAATGTATCCACCAATTGAATTAGTTGGGTGAGATCAGACAAGAAGCTTTGTAGCATATAAAGTTGATGTTAAAATAGAGAGCAATGTGGCATGACCATCATATCAAACCAATATAGTTCAAAGAGGGAGAATGGGAATTTTTGTACGACTCTCGATTCTAGGAAAGGAAAGGGAATCTCACACAAAGGTGTTTGGATATGTATGAGGTGATCGAGTTAATTAACAATAGAGTCGTCCATATAAAAACTATTGATAATAATGCATTAGCTTTTATGGTCAACGAACATCGACTATGTTCTTACCATATGCCTCAAAATTGTGACACAATTTCAAATGTAGGCATGGGGGAGATCCCATATTTAGAAACATTTTTAGTAGCATGAGAAACGTGAACACATTCACTGAATATACGTGTGTGTATGTTTAGTGTGTTTTTTCTTTTAATGCTTTTATATAGGTTTTATTTTATTTTCATTTTTGTTTTGTAGGACAACGTGGAACCCATTGCAGACTATAGGTATTCATTTTTATCAAGCAAGAGCCACTTCATCCTATTTAGTGTAAGTTTCTTTTCTTTATTGTGTTTTACAAGATAGTGTGAAACATGTTGTAGACTGTAGGCATTCATGCCTATCAAGCAAGAGCCACTCTATCCTATTAAAAAAAAAATATTAGGGATGCAACACCTACATCTGGATGAAGTACAGGTGGCACCTGCACTTGAACGAATGTTGAAGGTACGTATTTCCCACTAGGAAGGTAGTGCCTATATTCAGGTGATACTTGTACTCATATGCCACCTATTTTCCCACCAGGAAGGTGGTGCCTACATTCGATCCAGAATAGATTGTGCTTACTCCATACCAGGAGAGTGATACCTAAATTCAAGAGAGTAGAGAAGGCATCTACCACCCACCAGGAGGACGATGCCTATATCCAGGTAAACATAGTTTGATGCTTATTTCCAACCAAGAGGAAGGTACCTACATAGAACCAGGCACGAAGCTATTTTTTGATGAATGAAGTATACCTACTTCCTAGTTTCTAATGATGTAGTATGCCTCCTCCCCAACTTTTGATGATGGAGTATGTTGATTTCCAATACTGGGAATAACTACTCCCAAGAATTCAATGGGGTACACCTACTTTCGCATCCTAATGTTGAAGTGCACTTACTTATGTGATGAATAATGTTAACAAATGTTTTTTTATGTTTATTTTTGACACACGAGCCATCAAGATCTGAAATAATACAGTGCCCAATAAAACAACTTCCAATGGAAAAAATGTCACACAAAAAATATCGAAAGCTTTTGATTCTCTGATAGACCCTAATTGGGTACCGTCCAATCATGTTGCATCACTTGGTGCTACACAACCTATTTTGTGAATTACACCCTAGTAAGTACCATTATTTTTCATTGATTATATGCAAGGTTATCATAAAATTTATTTATGTGTTAAGTGTCAGTATGTGCCCACCCGATTCTGTCTTCCAAATCGTGCAAACCCCACATCAGCACTTGGCTACTTGGCACCAATCGAATGAAAGAGGATTTAAGATTAAGCCCAACTACATTCTCACGCATGTCTCAAAATGAAATACAATGATTACGAGGATATGGTAATCATGCATAATTAATAGAAAATAGGCACCTACCTTGGCATGTAATCAACACGGGTGAAGATACCATTGAAGCATTACATAGACATAGAGAGAATAGGAAGCAAGTGTGACAACCATGGGAGGACCGTCGAGGAACCATAACCAGAGAAAGAATTATCTCATTGATATATCTACCATAATAGGGATAGTTTGGGAACAATTTGAAGTCATGGGTTGGCTAAATTATTGTAGTCTAGTTAGCCAAAATAAGCCTAGTTGTGGCCCATGAATTTGTAGCATTCATGGAGGATGCAACGGTGCATATGAGGGGCCTTACCATACCAATGATGGAAAAGTATATTACTACAATTATCGGCCTGCCATGCAAAGGTAACAAACATATAAGGGCAACAATATTGAGCGATGCATCTAGAGGTTTTTTGGCCTGTCGACGATGCAATTGAAATGCATAAGGCTTCCTAAGTAGTGTCTTCCAGATGCTTAGAGGCTTGTGTTCAAGTAATTAGCTTAATTTTTCACCTGAACTAGATGATATTGGATCGTTAATGCAAACCACCTCCACTTTTTAAATTATCTGTTACATGACGACTGGAATAATATCATGTTCTATCTCGCTAGTGCCCTATAGGATGAATCCAGTAGATACAGGTTAGGCATGAAGATTGCATTGGATCACCATAGGCTCATTTTAGACCTAATTCAAAATGTAGAAAGGTAGCAAGTTGTGTTGCCACCACTAGTCATTGTTGAAGAACAAGCTATGATATAATCATTAGAGGAGAAGAGCAAGGGTGCCCCTAATGAAGAAATAGAGGTGTCTATATCTCAATAAAGTAGTTTATATGGAGAGGCAAAGCAGCCTGAGTTGAGTTCATTATGAATAAGATCAAAGAATCTTGAGTGAAATAAGATAACCCTCCACGTCTGAGAAATCTGTAGTGCACACTGTAGATGGTTGATTTATAGAGCACCCTGGGGCATAGCCTACATCGTACCAACCAAAACTAGAGTAGTCTATGCAGATTTACTCTACAAAAAAGTCTTCTACATAGGAAGTAGGAGGTAAATTATAGTTACCACCCCAAGAGGAAGATCTGGTGCTCATTCCTAAAGCACCTACAACAAAAAAAAAAAATGGGAAGAAGAGAAAGAAAATAGCCCCAATGCGACACTGCAAAACAAGCGAAGGGTATAAGATGACATTACTTCTGATGAAGAATGGACTATTTCACTCAAATTTTTTGAGGCCCATCAATGAAAAATGGATGAAATCAGGGAGAGTTTGAAGGCAGGTAATGCAACAAGAAAATATACAAAGTGGTTGTAGAAAGAGCTAGGAATCAGTGTAAATACAACCAACCTAGAACAAATAAAAGTGATGCATACTCTTGTCGATGGGAACACTTATTTGTTGTTTTCATTGCACCACCCATCATTGACTATTTTTATTGGATTGGAGCATTCGAATATGGACTTATATGGGTACCTCTAGAAATAAATAAACAAACTCAGCCATTGGATCATATGGAGATTAAGGAAGAGGCTAAAGTAAAAGAAGAGGCTAACATAAAATAAGGGTTTCTAGTAGAGGATTCCCAGGCACCAGTCCTACCGAAGCCATGGATGGTTGATATGTTATACATAGTGCCATGGGACACCTCATTTGTTGTAGACATAGTGTAGTTGGACCCAAATCATTTCCTATGGCAAAAAGCAATGCCAACACTACAAATTAATGTAGTCATCATTGTTGGCCCACCATCCAAAGAAGCAGCTCCCAGTTGAGCCAATAAATTTGGTCAATGACTAAGAGATAGGGCAAGAGATAATGCCTAAGTATGAGAGCGACACTACCAAAATAGATCATACCATCAGGCTATTGATTTAGCAAGGAATGTATGGAGAAGGTGATATGAGGACATGTAAATGATTAGGCATGGGGGTATGATGAGCACCAAAAATACTCATCTTATTTATAATTGTGTGGGTACTGTACTGACATGAATGACACTAGAGATGCATTTTTGTATAGTTATTGTGTATGATTAATGAATAATTGTAGTATTAATTATTGATTGGTATTTTTTGTTATGTGTAGCTACAGGTTTTTAATCATTCTTTTATAATTTTGAGTTGAGGCCCTACACAGACTTGTCATTACACGAATGAAATATTATTTTGAAAGAATGAAGATATTATAAGGGTACTTTTGATGAATATAGAAGGTATCTATATCTCGAGCATAGGAAGGTGCCTATATCTCGAGCATAGGAAGGTGCCTATATCTTGAGCATAGGAAGGTGCCTACACCTCAAACTTAGGTAGGGTTCCTATATTATAAATTAAGGAATATGTACCTATATCCTAAGTTTAGGAAGCCTATATCCCGTTGACTAAGGAAGGCATCTACACTACCCATAACCTAGCGCTTATATCCCACAGAGTTTTGCACGTGTGTGTACCCAGCCAAAAGATATGGCGCTTATATCCCATCGATATGGTGCCTATCATTATCAAAAATATTGTGCCTACTCTCCAAAAAAAATGCCTATGCCCTGATTAACAAAATGTTGATCAGTTTACCACATGATTTCTAAAAAAATGATAGAATTCATTTCACGTTCCATAAGAGCATTGTTCTCAACCGCGAATGCTTGATCACATAGAACAACTATAACTATTATTATTAGATAACATAGTTGCACTGATAGCCGATTATAGCAAGATCAAAAATATGATTAATTTATATTTTTTGTTGTAACAGGTGTTACCTGCATCTTGTATAAAAATGTAGGGCAACCCTGAATATTTCTCTCTTCTTTTTCTCATGATTTTCAAAAACTGAATGTAATTTAATGAAAACACTGTAATTATTTTCCATCAATTGAAAGCTTGGAAGGTTTAGTAAATTAAGAGGTTGAATATTCGAATTTAGTTGGACGGAACATCTATGGGAGCTTGGGCCCATTTCAGGTAGTAATCCTCTCCTATTTTTATTCCTGTTATTTATAGTTTTTAATGTGTGTGTGATTTATTTATTCCATGCATTTTTTTTTTAGTGTGTGCAGATTTATTTATTTCTTGTAGTTATAATTCAGTTTTTATTTTTGTAATTTTAATTCCGCAAGTGTGTTTATTGTAGCATATATTTTCTACATGCATTTATTTTTATTCCATGCATCAATTTTATTTGCTTTGTTTAAATATCTAGTTTCATTGGGTTTGGGTTGAACTGAAAAAATATGAACAAATAAAACTCTCATAAAACCATTAGGAATAGAGGGACTCATCCTCCGTACTATAGGCATTTATTTTGCATAGGTACTCACAAGTTTACGATCCCATGGATTGACATAAGTAGAGAAGACTTGACCAATTTTCAAAACATAATTTTTGCCTGTCAATCTTTGTATATAAAAAAATGAAACTATATAGATGATTTATGACTTTGATACTATGCTTTGAGAGGTTTTGAGTCATTTCCTATGTTTATAAATATGAACATGCTTTTCATTATGGTAGGATTAAGAGATAGATTGTTAAGGTTTTACTTTTGATGTTGTTCCTTTTGTTAAGGGAGAATCATTAAGGGAAAAATCTAAGCAACCTGGTATAGAATCCCTTTAAGATGATGGGAGTTGTGGGAGGCAACACCCAGGAATTTTGCAAGGGGAGCACATCTGATAAAATAAACTCAAGTATGATCCAAATGTGAGGAGTCTTTAGATAAGATTCATTGTGGGTTAGCTAAATATTTATTCTATCGTGGAGGTTAGGAAACCCTTGTGCATTGGAGATAGGTGATGGTACCCCGAATGACATTTAGGTGTCCATGTGAAGATATCATACGAAGTGATAATCACCTCATTTAAACCATCACAAAGATGGTTTAAATGAGCATTATAGTTTTATTCATTCCACCTAGACGTGCATTGTTTAACTAAGAGGATTTATGCCTATACACTAGCATAGATAGACTTATTCTAGTAAGGGAATTGGTGTCCCCTTCTCTAAATATTTATAAGGGATAATCCCAATGTTGTGGTCAAGATACCTTGCATTCAAATCAACGGTTTTAAAAGGAATGAGTTATGTTGTTTATGACCATGTAATAAATGCATATTAAACTACTCTTGGATGATTTCTTTTGATGAAACTTTCATTGTAAGATGATGAAAACATTTTAGATATGCATGGTGCCAAGACATCATGTAGACCTTGAAGTGCTATTAAACATTTAATGGTCCATAATTATTAAGAGAAAATCTTCCTCATTTTCTGAAAATAAATTCAATGTTCTTTGTACCGCATTCTTTTGATGTCCATGTCATCCTTTCGTTGTAGAGAAGAGTTAAACATTAAAGGTTGGCCAAAATTAGTCTACAAGATATTATATGAGGAAATTAAAATACATTAAAAACATATTCCCAATGACGAGACTGCTGAAACTTAAATGATTTAAAATGATTACCATATTCGAATTATCTCTTTTCGTAAAAACTTTATTTGAGGATATCCAAAATTGATATTTCATGAGGTTATAAAAGAAACGAATGAATTGTTTTATAATTTTTTTGTCACTCATTTAGGTTAAAATAATATTTGAAAATAAGTATTGGGACTTTGGTAAAAATGATGTCTTTTCTAGAGAATATGTAGAATATTTTATGCTTGTATTAAATTGATATCGCTTTGCCTTCGAAGCTAATATTAAGTTTAGTTTTATATTGTCAATGACTATCTTATTTAAGTATTGACATTCTATTTTGTTTTATATATCATGCATTAATGTTAGAATTTTAGTTTTATGTATTGTCAGTATTCTATATGACTATCTTATTTAAGTGTTGACATTCTATTTTGTTTATATATCATGCATTAATGAGATAAATCATAAATGTTAAACTTTTGTGTGGGTACTCATAATCCTTTGGAATTGATTATAAATGAAAGTATGATATAGTTGATATATATCCACTTGAAAATTATATAAGGGTTGACTATAACTGGAATAAGAACTAAAGTTGTAAACAATAAAATATTTGGAAAAGACCTTTGACTTGAGAAATTATCAAAAAAACAAAAATTAGTGGCATACCACGAAAACAATACATCAAGAAGGATGTCTACTATCTGAAGAAACAATACATCAAGAAGGATGTCTACTATCTGAAGAAACAATACATCGAGAAGGATGTCAACTATCTAAAGAAAAAGGTGGCTATTAAAAAATGATGGCTTACCATAATTTTGATGACATTGAGAAGAATGTCATCCACCCAACTCCGACAGATCATAGTTGATGTTTATTGTGATTTCAGGGATAACCGTTCTTTGGAAAATATAAATGTATGTATATAAAGGTCAAAGGACCCTATGCCATTGAGAGTAATGAATGGTGGTATGGGACGTCATTCCAAGTTATCGTATGAGGTAGTACATGAGGGTTCTCAAGATTCAAAATCTGGTTGTGGAATAACCAATGATAGCCCAAGACTAGAGATTTTGTCCTTGAGGTTGGAAGGTCCAATGATAGATGGTATGGGTAGCATTATCATCAACTAGGATTTAATTTGGGATATCTGGACCAAAAGCTAGAGTATTGGTGGGCCCTGATAGCACCTTAGTAGAAGGTTCGTTATCAGGCACAAACATAACTATGCTAACTCTAGCATGGGCTTAAAATCTTAATCAAGATGAAAATAAGGTCAGTGGACCATTAGGATGAAGATAAGGTCATAGACCAATGTCCTCCATGCTACGAGATGGGGAAAATATGCGTCCACCCTTCTAGGTGTTATGGGCCCTAGAAGGATAACCCCTTGTCGAGTACCCAGAACTCGAGTAAGGAGAAGATGGGTCTCATAAATGGCAGCCTATTGCAAGAAATTGGCCAATACCGAGCACTCGTGATTCCATCTGCAGTGGTATTTTATCTTGAAGTGCAAAAATTTATGCCTATGTACTAATATAAAGTTGGGTGTACATGTGTCAATTTGTGAATTTACTTTTTAAATAGATCAAAATTTTGAATTTGAGAATTTGAAAACCAGGTGAGTAGACTTGGGTTGTTACAATTGGTATTAGATCCTAGGTTGTGAAAACCTTAGGTTACAAAATGATTTGTTGAATTAACATAGCTCTTTTATCACTAGGTATAATGGTGAGGACCTCTAGAAGAGCTAACACTGATCTGCAAGAGGAGGTTGCAGAAGTTTTGAGAAGGGGACTAAGACGACTTGTGAGAGAGTCAAAACATGTTCAAACGGTTGAAACACCTTGATGTGTATTGAGAAAAGAAAAAGATCCTATAGCGAGAAGAGCTGCGCAAAATGATGATAACATGACAAAAATGATTCAGCTAATGCAAGAACAATTGAATCAAAAAAAGAGCAAATAGAAATCCAAAGAACTCAGATGAGTGAGCACATGGAACAACAAAGAGTACAGATGACTCAGCAACAAGAGATTATTACTCAACAACAAAAGGTAATAGAAAACTTGACTAAAAGTAAAGAATCTGAAAGAATAAGTGAATTTCCTGAGGGATCTTCGAGAAGGAAAGTCGGAGTGGAATTACAAAAGGAAATAAAAAAGTTAGACATTTCTAAATTTTATGGAAAGGGGGACGGTGAAGTAGCCGTAAACTGGTTAAGTGAGGTTGAGGGGTACTTTTCCATTCAACCCTTGTGTGCAAAATCTAAAACTACATGGGCAGTGGCACATTTAATAGGTCCAACCAAGGATTGGTGGACCACATACAAGAAAACAAGCCAAAAGGAGGTTATTGATATTCCTTGGGATGAGTTTGAGAAAGAATTCAGGGATAGATTTCTTACACCACAATTTTACATTGAGAAATACTCTAAATTCATAAATCTGCATCAGGAGAACATGTCGGTAATAGAGTATTACCAAATATTTGTCCAACTATTGAAATATGCACATGAATATGATAAATGAGAGGATTTTAAAGCTCATATATTTGTATTCGGATTACATCCTAGAATTGGGACCCTTGTTGGATGAGGTAAACCCAAAAATTTGACAAAAGCTTTTGATGTCGCACGTTATGAAGAAATAAGCCAAAAAAATAAAAAGGCTTATTTCCAAAAATTTGAAAAGGATGAAACTAAGAAAAGGAAGTATCCAGAACCTACTAAAGGAAAGGATCATTATAAGAAAAATAGGTTTAATTACTAATTCAGAAGAGACAAATAGAACAGAGGAAAGTATCAAGGTTACAAAGGACAACAGGATAGGAGGAATTTTCCAAAAAAATCGACACAAAAAATTGCAACACCAGGAAAAGGAAAGAACACTACAATTCAAAATAATGATGGAGAAAGATGAATAAACATGTATGCTTTATTTGTGGATCTATAGATCATTATGCAAGTCAAATCTTGAAGAGAGCAGATAAGAGGAAGCTAGCTGAAGAAGCTCTTCACCAAATTTATTCTACCACAGGTAATTTCAATCTTTCAGGGTAAACCACTCCATTTCTACTAAAATGAAAATTAGGTAAAAAAGAGGTTTGTATTTTGATAGATAGTGGTGCAACTAATAGTTTTATATCATCTAGTATTATAAGGGACATACCGGTAAGGCCTGGGATTATGGCAAATGGGTGGCAAGTTGAGTATGGATCAAGACAAACCTATATGGTTAACGAGTGTTTATTTGACTCCTAGATAGATATACCCCAAGGAAAAATAAATTGGCATCTTTATGTAGCACCCTTGCATGCTTTTGATATCATCCTAGGTATAGATTGGCTAAGAGCTCACAAAGCCTTGCTAAATTTTGAATAGAGATGGCTAGACTACACAGATGATTCCAATCAACGAATCCGAGTCCATTGCAACCGAGTGACCATAGAACCTCACTTACTATCTGCCATGCAAACAAAAGGGGCTTTAAGAAAGGGTTTTAGGCTTTATGTAGTCAAAATGAACAAGAAAGAAGAAATTGAGTCTAGCTCTACTCTATTTCAATAGTATCCTTTATTGAATGAGTTTAGAGATGTTTTTCCTAAAGACCTGTTGGGACTGCCACAAAGAAGATAATTTGATTTCTCTATTGATTTTATACTAAGATAAACACCCATAGCTAGAACCCCTTATCAAATTACTGCCCTTGAGCTACAAGAACTTAAAACTCAGCTACAAGATTTACTAGAAAAAGGCCATATCAAGCCTAGTGTTTCACCTTGGGGTGCACTAGTTTTGTTTGTTAAGAAGAAGGATGGATCTTTGAGACTATGTATTGATTATAGGATGCTCAACAAAATGACTATTAAAAACAAGTATTCCTTGCCAAGGATAGATGATCTCTTTGATCAACTTAGGGGAGCCACTATCTTCTCTAAGATCGACCTTAGATCTAGATATCATCAATTGAGAATTAGAGAGGAATATACCTTCAAGACTACTTTTAGAACCCATTATGGGCATTATGAATTCACAGTGCTACCTTTTGGTTTAACTAATGCTCCTACTGCCTTCATGAACTTGATGAACAATGTATTTTGGGAACAATTAGATCAGTTTGTGCTAGTATTTCTGGATGACATATTGATCTATTCCAAGGATAAGGTAGAGCATGATCAACACATGAAAATAGTCCTAGAAACACTTAGAAGAAATCAGTTGTATGGAAAATTATCTAAGTGTGAGTTTTATACACCACAAGTCCAATATTTGGGACACATAGTTTCAGTTGATGGGGTTGCAATTGATCCTAAAAATATAGAAGCCATAGTAGACTAGCCAACACCCACCAATGTAACTAAAGTAAGAAGCTTTATGGGAATGGCTAGATATTATAGATATTTTGTAAAAGGGTTTTCAAATATTACCTCTTCCATAACCAATCTGCAAAGGAAGGGAAAAGTTTTTATATGGACTCCTTAATGTGAGGAGGCATTTAAAACACTTAAGGAGAAGTTAACAATTGCACCTATTCTTCAAATTCCATCCCAATAGAACCATTTAAAGGTTGTGCAGATGCCTCTTTGGAATGGCTAGGTGGAGTTCTAATACAAAATGAAACTGTTGTAGCATATGAGTCTAGAAAACTTAAGAAATATGAAGTAAATTATGCTACTCACAATCTGGAGCTAGTTGCCATTGTACATGCTCTTAAAATGTGGCGATATTACTTATTGGGTAAACCTTTTGAATTGAAAACAGATCATAAAATTTTGAAAATATCTTTACCCAACCACTATTAAATGCCAGACAGCGAAGATTGATGGAATTTTTGGCTAACTTCAGGATAGAATATATATATAGGGGAAAGAAAAAAAACTAGCTGATGCACTTAGAATAAGCAGACACATAGCTACTTTAACACAATGCCAGTATGGATTGAAGGAACAAAATAGAGTGTTGTATAAAAATGATGAATTTTGTAACCAATGTCGTATTAAGGTAGAGCAAGGACCAAATCAGCACATGGATTTCAAAGTTAAAGAGGATTTGATGTATTTTAGAAACTGCATAATAGTTTTAAATAATGAAGAGATAAAAAGAGTAATATTGCAAGAAGCACACAGTGCCCCGTATTATGCTCATCTTGGAGTGGTGAAAATGAGGGAAAATCTGAAAAAGGACTTTTATTGGCCAAGAATGAAGAAATATGTGATTCATTTTGTTGCCAAGTGTCTAGAATACCAGAAGGTTAAGGTCGAGCATCAACATCCTAGGGGACGACTACATTTATTTGATATTCCAACACAAAAATGGTAAGTAATTTCCATGGATTTTATAGTTGGTCTATCCAAAAATTGATTTAGGCATGATGCAATTTTTTTTGTAGTTGATAAATTAACTAAGGTGGCACATTTTATACCTGGTAATGTGCATGATGATGCCCCTACAATAGCATAAAAGTTTGCTAGGGAAATTGTGAGATTGCATGGTTTCCTAGAAATAATCATCTCTGACAAGGATTCACGATTTACTTTAGAATTTTGGTAAGCTTTGCACTGAGCATGGGGTACAAATATTAACATCAGCATAGCCTATCATCCTTAAATGGATGGGCAGATCAAGAGGGTCAATCACGTACTGGAAGATATGTTGTGTATGTACTGTATGGACCACTAGAGTAAGTGGGAAGATTATCTCTTCCTGGTGGAATTTGCTTATAACAATAGCTACCATACCACGTTGGGCATGGCCCATTTTGAAGCCCTATATGGGCAAAGGTGTAGAACACCATTAACATGGGATAACTTGGATGATCAAGAAATCATCGATCCTAATGAGGTAAAAATAATGGAGGTTCAATTGAAAGAAATCCACCAGTGACTTAGAGAAGTCATAGATCGCTAGAAGAGCTATGCAGATCTAAAACGAACTCCTAGAGAGTTTGTTGTTGGTGATAAAGTTTTCTTGAGAGTCAAACCAACCAAAAGCTCCATAAAGTCCACTAAACTCAGCCCCAAATTTGTAGGACCATTTGAGATCATTGCCAATATTAGCCATGTTGCCTACAAACTAGATTTACCACCTAATTTATCCAAAATCCATAGTACCTTCCATGTGTCTCTCCTTCGTAGATATGTGGTTGACCCCTCGCATATACTAGATGTTTCTCATTTGTAGACGGTGGATCCATAACTCATTGAAGTTAGACCTATCAGGATACTGGGATATATAACCAAACAATTAAGAAAAAGGATTGTTGATCAATGTAGAGTCCAATGGGATCTCTACTCCAAAAGAAACACCACATGGGAATATGTGGCAACAATGAAAGAACAATTTCCATACTTGTTTGAAAACTAAATTTTGCATAAAAATTTGGATATTTGATATATGTGTGTAATTTGAGATTTTGATGCACATTTTGAAATACTTTTGTGAACATGCATATAATTTTTTTTAAAGTCAAAACTATGATTGATATTTGTTTATACTTTACTTGAGTAATTTGAAAACCTGCAAAACTATTTTTGAATAACACAGGGACTGTGTTTAATCCTAGTGGGGGAGAATGTAACATCCCCTCTAGTTAGATAAAATATTTACTTGAAGAATGTGATACTGCTGAAGAATTTTTGTGAGTGTAGGTGCAAGTTTTCACTCCATAGCAAATGAACCGGATAAGGAGAGCACCCACCCCTAGTGGAGATAGTGGTTGACAACATCAGGTAAGGTGGGATATGATATCGTGCATAATGCACCTTGGCCCGTGGGTACATGGAAGCCCACTAAAAAATTTCATATAGGTCATTCTGCTTGCTACTGCATTTTGTGCATATGTTTGATTATGAAAATAAATTTGTATGATTTGCTCTTGCTGGGTGAAATTGATCTGATGTGGAGTCTCTTTTCATAAAAGGAAAATTAATATATATATATATAATTATTTATTTATTATAAATATTAAAAACACCATATAAAATATATAAAGCAAAATTAAAATAAAGAAAGTAACAATAAAATTATAATATAATTATAATATATAAATAAATATATAATTAAATAAATTAAATAATTGCATATGGTGAAACATCTAAGTAAGTTTCATTCATCGGTGGAATGAAGACACCACCACCTGGAAACTATCTGAGCAACCTTCTACATGGTTGAGTATTATGTGTCACCTTATAAATCATCTATAACTTCTATAAAAGGAGGTGGAAATCTAGAGTATATGTCAATGGTTGTTGTTCGAATTATGTCGGGTTTTCTTCCATGTTTTTTGTTGAGTGATTGACTTCAATTTTGGATACCAATGACAGTCTAATTCATAATTGTTTTATATGTACTGTCTGAAGAGTGTTTGGTTGTTTTTGTGATCTTTGTCGAGTGATTGGCTTCAATCTGGAAACCAACGGTGGCTTGATTCTCAAAGTGTCTATTTTGATTTCAATATCTCTATTGAGTGATTGTCTTCAACCTTGAAACCACTGGCAACTTGATTCTCAAGTGAGTTTTCATTTAATCATTCCTTCTTTTGTTGTTGTGTATGGTTGTCACAAACTTGATATAATAAGGATAGAATAAATTAAATTAATTATCGTGTATGGTTATGTCTGCGGCTTGGTTTGTATGTTTGTCTTATGATTGGCTCAAATAATGAAAATAATATATATGATGGTGAATTTTTCATGTATGGTTATGTCTACGGACTGGCTTGTGTGTTTTGTCTTATGAGGGACTATGAAATATAATGGCGACTTCCAAACCATGTTATAGTGAATCATGTTGATGCTACAAATATAAAAGTAATACATAAATCACAATCTCCATAACATATGATAGCTCTAAAATTGGAATCTCTAGACCATGTTTATAGATCGTATTATTTCTTGTCAGATAAAGTGATTTGGAGTATTCTTTCATTTATTGTTGAGATGCTTTGGTTGCTGCATAATGCTTTCATATAGAAGAATTGCATCCATTATAGGGCCAAGCTGACCCAAAATAGCTCTCAACCTCTTATTTTTCTACCTTCTCGGGTGCCAAAGGAAGCATCGTTGTTGCAGTTGCTCGCCTTGATAGTTTAGACCTCCTTTGGAGACATTCGGATGTTCTGGTTTTACCTGTCTACACAGACATCATCGTGTTTAACATGGAGACTTTATACAAAGTTTGTAAATTATTTTGTGATATCCAAATTGTATGACTACTCGTCAATTGTGGAATTGTAAAGTTTGTTTGAGTATGATGTATGGGTAAATTATTCTGGATAAAATTTTAGAGATGAATTCTGAGGTATTTATAAATGTTCAGTATAAGATATATATAATTGGAGACTTTATTTTCCTTCAAAACATCAAGGTGAACTCCAAACGATTAAAGAATTTGACAAATGATTTCTCTTGTTACTTTGTTGAAGGTTTTCTTAATATCCGATATTAAATCTCTCTTTAATTTTTGGATTTAGTTCTAGTGTAGCATAGCTAAACAATTCTCTTTATTTTCAAAGAATTTCTCATACTCTGTTTTAAGAAGATTTAAACCTAAGTAAATATAGGAAGAAATCATGCATTCTATAAAGCTTCACCATGAGATTAGAGCCCAACTCTTCTCCGACCATCTAATGTGATAGGTTTATAATTAGGTTTGTTTTTCTCCTTATGAAGTCCTTGGTTAAATGAAAGGTGGTAAATGAAAGTGTTATTCACCTAGACGTCATCGATGTCAGGATTGAAATCCATGGTTTTAAAAGGAATGAGTTATGTTGTTTATGACCATGTAATAAATGCATATTAAACTACTCTTGGATGATTTATTTTGATAAAAATTTCACTGTAAGATGATGAAAACATTTTAGATACGCACGGTGTCGATATGTTGTGTAGACCTTGGAGTGTTATTAAACGTTTAATGGTCAGTAATGATTAAGAGGAAACCTTCCTCATTTTTTGAAAATGAATTCAATGTTCATTGTGTTGCGTTCTTTTGATGTCCATGTCATCCTTTCACTGTAGAGAATATTTAAACATTAAAAGTTGGCCAAACTTAGTCTACAAGATATTATATGAGGAAATTAAAATACGTTAAAAACATATGCCCAATGAAGAGACTACTAAAACTTAAATGATTTAAAATGATTGCCATATTCGAATTATATTTTTTTTATAAAAACTTTATTTGAGGATATTCAAAATTGATATTTCATGAGGTTATAAAAGAAATGAATGAATTGTTTTATAATTTGTTTGTCACTCATTTAGGTTAAAATAATATTGGAAAAATGAGTATTGGGACTTTAGTAAAAATGATGTCTTTTATAGAGAATGTGTAGAATATTTTATGCTTGTATTAAATTGATATCGCTTTGCCTTTGAAGCTAATAATAAGTTTAGTTTTATATATAACTATCTTATTTTAAGTATTGAAATTCTATTGTGTTTTATATATCATGCATTAATGTCAGAAGTTTAGTTTTATGTATTGTCAGTATTCTATATGACTATCTTATTTAAGTGTTGACATTCTATTTTATTTATATATCATGCATTAATGAGATAAATTGAAAATGTTAAAATTTTGGGTGGATACTTATAATCCTTTGGAATTGATTATAAATGGAAGTATTATATAGTTGATATATATCCACTTGAAAATTATATAAGGGTTGACAAACTGGAATAAGAACTAAAGTTGTAAAAAATATACCATGAAAATAATACATCAAGAAGGATGTCTACTATCTGAAGAAACAATACATCAAGAAGGATGTCTACTATCTGAAGAAACAATACATCGATAAGGTTGTCTACTATCTGAAGAAACAATACATCGAGAAGGATGACAACTATATGAAGAAAAAGGTGGCTATCATAAAATTATGGCTTACCATAATTTTTATGACATTGAGAAGAATGTCATCCACCCAACTTTGATAGATCATAGTTGATATCTACTGTGATTTCGGGGATAACCGTTCTTTGGCAATTATCAATGTATGTATATAAATTTTAGAGGAACCTATGCCATTGAGAGTAATGAACGACGATATGGGATGTCATTCCATGTTATTGTATGAGGTCGTGCATGAGGGTTCTCAAGATTCAAAATTTGGTTGTGGAATAGCCAACGGTAGCCCAAGACTAGAGAGTTGGTCCTTGGGGTTGGAATGTCCAACGATAGATGGTATGGGTAGCATTATCATCAACTAGGATTTGATATAGGATATCTGGCCCAGAAGCCAGAGTTTTGGTGGGCCCTGATAGCACCTTAGTAGAAGGTTCATTATCAGGCACATGCATAACTACGTTAACTCTAGCATAGGCTTAAAATCTTAATCAAAATCAATATAAGGTTAGTGGACCATTAGGACAAAGATAAGGTCATAGACCAATGTCCTTCATGCTACGATACGGGAAAAATATGCGTCCATCCTTCCAAGTGTTATGGGCCCTGAAAGGGTAACCCCATGCTGAGTACCTAGAACTCGAGTAAGGAGAATATGGGTCTCATAAATGGTAGCCTATTGTAGGAAATTGACCAATCCCAAGAACTCATGATTTTATCTGTAGCGATATTTTATCTCGGAGAACAAAAATTTATGCCTATGTACTAATATAAATTTGGGTGTACGTGTGTCAATTTGTGACTTTACTTTTTAAATAGATTAAAATTTTGAATTTGAGAATTTGACAACCATGTGAGTAGACTTGGGTTGTTACAAATAGGCATACATATAAGGAATGTAGCATCCAAAGTCATCCCAAAAGAAGTTATAGTTGGTGGTGTTACTATAAGTTATGGTATAAATCTAACCAACTAGACTAAAGTGATAGACACAATAGAAAATACAGTGACATTAGGACCAATCCCTATCCTTGCTAATAGTCCATAAAGTGAAACCATAGTAGACAAGATACTAGTGTGGTCATTATTATAATATTGTATTATTACTGCTCATGTTATAATAATAACAATTGTGATTTTTTAGGAGGAAGAAGTATGAAAAATAAATAAAATAAATCGCTATGTATGTTGTTTTTTTCCTTCATTTCCTCTTTTACTTGGATATTGAGGTCAAAGAACACCATTTTTGACATGGATCTGAAGAGAATGTGAGTTTTTTTGTAAAAAAATATCAATATCTGTGGAATGTTTATAAAATTGGTTGTGTTTAAAATATTCCTATTTTGTGTAGGAATAGGATTTATTCATAGTATAAATTAAAATTTTAGCTTCATAGATCCAGCAATTCATATAGATGACAAACTGTGCAAGTTAAGGTTTCATGGTGGAGGAATATTATAGGGCCTCAGAAGGAGGAAGGAGGGGGGAAGAAAATAAGTTGCTAAACATATTGGTTTTTGTTCTTTGATTCCTCTTGTATTAGGATATTGAGGTCAAAGAACACCTTTTTGGCATGGATCTAAAGAGAATGTGAGATGTTTTGTAGAAAATATCAATATTTTTGGAATGTTTGTAAAATTGGTTGCATTTCAAGTATTCTTATTTTTGTGTAGGGATAAAGTTTATTCATAGCATAAATAAAGCAATTAACTTAACAAAAAATTTCATCTTGATAGATGGCAAATTGTGTAAGTTAGGGTTTTGTGGATATTGGGATATGGAGGTCAAAGAATATCATTTTTACATGGATTTGAAAAGAACGTGAGATGTTTTGATAGAAAATATCAAGAAGTTTGGAATATTTGTAAAATTGGTTGTGTTTTAAGGATTTCTATTTTAGTGTAGAGATAGGGTTTAATCATAGTATAAACAAAAATTTAAACTTCATAGATCTAGTCGTTTGGATAGACGACAAACTATGCATATTAGTATTTCATGGTGGAGTAATACTATAGGGCCTTGGAAGGAGGAAGTGGGGGGCAAAAACAAAATAATTCACTATGCATGTTGGTTTTTATCCTTTAGTCCCTCTTGTACTGGGATATTGAGTTCAAAGAATGCCATTTTTGACATGGATCTAAATAGAATACAAGATGTTTTGGCAAAAAATATCAAGATCTTTGGAATGTTTATAAAATTGGTTGTGTTTCAAGGATTCTTGTTTTTATGAAGGGATAGGGTTTATTCATATTATAAATTAAAATTTTAACTTCATGGATCTGGTTGTTTATATAGACAAAATACTATGCAAGTTAGGGTTTCGTGGTGGAGGAAGACTATAGGGCCTTGGAAGAAGGAAGCATTGGAGAGGGTGGATTCAAGGGATTATTGCATTATGTCACACATGGAATCCAAGCATTCAAAATTAACCACCTAATAATCAGCTCCAGAATGTATGGTTTAGGTAGCCATTAAAGAAGAATAAGTTTATAGTTTGTTGAAATTTCATAAATTTGGTCATTCGATTAGGCAATAATTTATACAAGTTATGGTTTCATAGAAATACGAATGGAGAATAGCACTAGGAATTTATAGTGATAGCTTTTGAATCCTAATACTTAATTTAAATATTACAAGAAAACATCACAGTATCAAAATAAAGTTGCAATATAATGAACTAAATAAATATGATAATCACAAAATAATTACATGGAGATGCTCAAAAAATACTAAAAATGTTATTGAATAAAGGTTTACTAATGCATGCAATAATCTATGTATTTTCAATACCAATTACAATGCTTTGTCACAAATATATAATATTATGTGACTCCTCATATGGTGCACTCTTGAACTTCTCTTTTCTTTGTAACTCTTCACTTTCCTATTCTAAGGACACATGTGCACTCATACATAATGGACACTTCTGTCCATTTACACTCACAACACTTGCACACTTAATTACATGACACTTGCGCATTTCCTAAATATTTTTATATTACATGAAATATAAACTCACACTCTAATCTAAGACACACACCTAATCTAATAATGTACCAACATGGTACATTGACATGTACCAAATAATGTAATATTCTCCAACACCCCCGTATTACATTATTTGATTATTGAAGACTTTAGTCTTCAATACAGTCTTCATCCTTTAATTCACTTTGCATTGTATGCATCCTTCATCATGATCAAGTTCCTTTTCTTCTTGCTTGTCTTTATCTTTAGTCTTAGCTTCATGTTCTTCAGTCTTTGTGCTTTCTTGAACTATCATATTATCATTAGATTCTTGTAAACGAATTTTCCCTTTGCCTTTGTTCTTCATATCACATGTCTTCTTTAGTATAGAGACTTCTAGATATTTGCTTAAAGCATCATGGTAATATTTTGAATTAGATGAACTTGATGTATCAATATTGCATGAAGAATGAAATATCTTTTCCAAAAAGGATTCATCTATTTTTTCTTTCTTCTTAAGGGATTCAATCAATTCCTTTTGTTTTATGCTTTCCTCTTTGTGATATTTAAGTGTAAGCAATACCATATATAATATGCTACCAATATCCAAAGAAATTAGAATATTATATTTTCCATTATCAATTGCTTCAATAATCCTAGCATGTAGATGATATTCCAAAGTTTCAAAGCTTTCTTCAATTGCTTCACTATAGATCAATTTTGAAGCTAAATCTAATTTTCTTTCAATTTTTGTAAGCAATTTTTTATTCTAGTTTTTATATCATTATCTATAGAGTTCCTAGAAGTAGACATCCTTTTGACTTCCTAGGTTTTTATTATCTCTAATTTCTAAATTTTATAAGAACCTTTGTCTAGAGACCTAAAAATATCACACTTGACCTCGTGCAACAACAATTAACAATTGAATAACGAAACACTCAAAAACTAGTTAGATTACCCTAAACCCTAGGTAAAGCTAACCTAAAACCTAGGTGAAGCTAACCCTAAGCTAACCCTAGGTTATCCTAAACCCTAGGTAAGGTCCATATCATCCCCCACTCACACCCCTCTACACACTTCCCTAAGCACCCATCCCTCTTCATGTAGCATCCACTCCTTCCCTCCTTAAGGCATTCAACAAAAATTAATCAGGGATTTTTTCACTTCCCTAGACCCTTTTCTCTTCCCTAGGTGTTAAATGAGCATGGTACATCCTTGGCCCACTTCATATGCACAATAGGAAGGCCTTACCCACTCACCTACCATATTTAAGTATCCCTTCTCTGTCCCCTCTTTTCTCCCACCATGTCGTATACATTTTTCCTTCTCAAGTAGGCTACAAATAAACCATGGTACCTATGATTTCAAGAGGGGGTTTTATGCACCGTTATGTTACCTGAATATTGACAAATATATTCTTGAATATTTTGAGCACTCAACACTCCCCTCACTAAGGTTTTCTTGCAGGTATTTGTGTTTGCAGGTGCAGAATAAGTACTAGCGATTCCCAGATCAATCTCAAACTTCATGGATGGACTATATGGTCAAATAACTAACCAATCAAAGTAAGAAATTAGAAAATGTACATACAAGTATGACCACCCAAAAAATGTACAAATGGGTATAATTTCCATTTTTAGGCTGCCAAGTCAGCCTGCTAGGTAACCCCTTCCTTCCACATCAATTTAACTCATTTTTATACTTCCTTCATGCATTTCTACTTGATTTTGAGTCATTGTGTTTGTGTTTATAGGATGTCTGATTAAGGTAGACCTCTAAATGATCTGACAAGTTTTTATAGGATTACACAAGTTTTGAGGATTGGTGTAGCTCGTAGTGGCATGTGTCATAAGTCCACTCCCTTCTGGGGATCTAAAGGAAGACTCTTGTAATACCACAAATACATTCAATGATATCATTCCTCCTTATGGAGTCCCTCTTTTGTAGCCTTAGGGCATATTGTAAAAGGATATTAACACATATTTGTAACACTTATAAAATATCAATGAAATATGACATATTTTTCTCTTAGTTTTATTTTGGCGATTATGGTTTTATTTGCTTGTGTTGGTTTGATAAATAAGTACTAAATTTTATGGTCTTGCTATCATTGTAGGTACTACAAAATGGACATGGAGTCTCCCAAAGGCCTAACATGCATCTCAGGCTCAATCTACACAACTACGCGATTCACCTTTTATGGTTTTTGTGTAGTTAGCTTTTTCAATTTAGTTTGCTAAAAACATGCATCTTTTACATTTTCATGTTGAAAACATGTATATTTCTTATAGTTGTTTAAATTTCCTTAGCTAAAAACATGCACTGTCAAATTTTAGTTGTTGAAAACATGCACATTTTGACTAATTAAAACACTTTTGCTACAAAAACTGCCAACACACATCACCCAAAAGTAGGGTCATATTTGACCCAACTTTTAACCTAAAAAATATTATCTAAATTTATCAAAAACACAACCATTGGATCAGCCTCAAAAAGAGATTTCCAATAGTATAATTTTTAATTTAATTTTGACATCATTTGGTCCCCCAAACTACAAAAAAATTGTAAGGGGGTTCCATCAAAAAAATTGTACAAATAGGTGCAATTTTATAAAAAACATATGGACCCATGCATGTTTAGTTTTGGCACATGAAATAGGGTCTGTCAAACCTCAAAAACCACCCACAAGTGGGAAATCACATGTAGACACATGAAACACCCTAAATTGCATTAATTTTTGTCTTATTTCTGCCTACCTTCCACATCGAATAGTAGTTTAAATTTATTTTCAAAAAGGCACCTAGATCATTAGGTCAACTTGCAAAGTAGCTTAAATTTCCTTTTCAAATGCACCAAAATCACTTGGTCAATTTCAAAGTAGTGTAGATTTATTTTCAAAAAGGTAATTTCTTTCAAATATCACATTTAAAAATGTTGTCTTCCTATCTTTGTGCTATAGCATAGCTTCATTTTCATATTTCAATTTCTAAAAAGGAAAATACCAAAAAAAACACACACTCATAAAAGGTAAAATATTGGTTTGCATTGGATTTCATCACCAACCACCAATAGAGATCAATGAAATTAGCTCCCATTAGCAAGCATTGACTGACCCCCCTAAACACCTTAGTAGCTCTCATGAGTGGTTTTCTGGACTTTATCACCAGAAAATCCCCTACTCTTGAGATTACCTTAGGGTAGGATTAGGATAGGCACCCCTTCTCATAGGGCTTCACATAATCAATGAGTGTGCAGTTGTCATTCTTGACTAAGCCTATTTGAGGGTGAAGAAAAATTCTGGGTAGGTCGACAACAAGTCTTAGACAACACCATCTCTTTCATAAGAGGAATTTTGTATCACCCCTTCTAGTTACCCCAAGCCTTCCTCCATCCTAGGATGCCCTTCACATATTCTTGTATCACCACTCTTTGCATACCCTTGGGTATAGTCAAAAGGGTGTGCATCAATATAACCTTGTAGATATCATTCATATACCTTGTGTTTATAGTAATATTTTTATCTCAAAACACACAAACTACAACACAAAATAATCAAGAAACAGACTCAACATCAACTAAAATCACAAAACACATTGATAAAAACACTTCGAACACATCACTCACACACTTTTTTATTGTCTATTGTTTGCTATATTAATTAAAATATTGTTGCTACAAAAATTGCCAACACACAAACACCAAAAGTAGGGTCATATTTGACCTAATTTTTCTACTATTAATTCTTCTCCAAATTTATCAAAACCACAACCATTGGATCGGTATCAAAAATAGATTTTAAACGGTATAAGTTTTACCACATTCTAACATCGTTTGGTCGTCTAAACTATAGAAAAATTGTAAGGGTTCATAAAAATATCGTACTAACAGGTATGATTTTTCTTAGGAACTCATATGGATAGGTGCAACCACCTAGAAAACACATGGACAAGTGTATTTTCCCCAAAACTACTTCAGTTTTTCAAAACCAGACCTCAATTATTATAGACAGCTAAAATATTTGGATTTTCCTCTCATAGAATCAACTTGTAATCCATTTTTCTTCATCATGGTTCTTATACAAAACCAAGTGCTTGAGTAAGAGCACATTGCCATGGAGAATGCCAGAGTGAACCCTTGGATTGAACACCAAGGAGGATCATCTATTCCACTAGTGCATCATTTGCCTACACCTCCCATAGACCAGCATTAGAATGTCACCCCTTCAGGATATACCCTTCATCATCCATAACCAGACTCACCTCAAGCCTTGTTGGTCCCTCTCTCCATCCCCAATCCACACTTTTATTTGCTAATGTAGATCCAAATAGAACCCCCTATTGTCTCAAAAATCAAAATATCAGTCTTGGCCACCTTCATACCATCCCAAGCACATGTCATTCCTTTTTTTTAGAGGTAAGAATTTGCCTCAAAATTTTCCTTCTCAATCATCTTCATCATCATCATATGAATGGCCTACACAATAGGTGCACATTCAGGTTCCAAACCATCAATGGTACAATAAAATATCCCAACAATAAATGCACATCCATGTGCCAATACAACAAGGGTACACTCAGGTGCCCCAAAAATAGCAAATGCACATTCAAGTGCTAACACAATAGAGGTACACTCACGCAACCCAACAAAAACAAGTGCACATTCTGGTACCAATCCAATAAGGGTACAACCTAATACCCTAACAACAAATGTACATCAAAATACCAATACAACAGGGGTACACTTAGGTGCCCCAACAATAGCAAACATACATTTAGGTACCAATACAACAAGGGTACACTCAGGTATACCAACAACAACTAGTGCACATTCATGAGCCAAACCAACAACGGTACAACTAACTACCCCAACAAATGCACATTTAGGTGCCAACACAACAAGGGTGCACTTAGGTACCCCAAAAACAACTAGCACATATCCAAGTACCCCCACAACAAGTCCACCCTCAAGTGTCACCCCAATAAGGGTACATCTAGGTACCACAACAAAAATGGCACACTTAGGTGCCTTACCAAGAAGTGTAGGCCCAAGTACCATATCCAATGCACGACCAGGTACCCCTTCACTCATACGCTCCTAGAGCTAACGCAGATGCAACAAAAAATACCTCACAAAGGATTGAACTTGTCATGACCCTCCCAAAACATGATTTATAATATTACTATTTCTATATGTATATAGTGTTAATATCTATTGAATTAATATGTTTTAACATTTTTTGTATATGGTACTACTGATGATTTATAATGTTACAGGTATAGGTCCTCAAAATATTAAATGGGAAATGATGGCGGTGGAGATTTTCACTGTGGTGAAACATTCACTTTTAGCCAAAGGGAAGAATAGCCCTGGCAGTCAAATATTCACCAATGGCTCAAGGATACATAGAAGCCCATGTAGATGCATAGATGCATTCATATAGGTATTATAAATGAATATTTCATTGAATAAATGAGTAGTCTTGTTTGAAAATCCTCTAACAACAAGGAAAGTTCTAAAGCATGGGAGTTATTTTTGTCTAGCAGATAATAATATTTTTTTATCATTAAGTTGACTATACGAGAAGAATTATTGGAGGTATATACATATGTGATGGGTTGTAGCATTTCTTATTTATTTATTGCTTAATTTTAAATTAATAAAAATCATTAATGAATTATAAATTAAAAAGGAATTTTATTAGGCATTTTGAGGATTTTAAGTAATTCTAAAAGAAGCTTGCATATCTCAATAAATAATTAAATAATAATAATAATAATAATAATTGATCACCACTTGGCCAACGGATTAAGGTTTGAGTTGGCCATTTGCATGGCCTTACACATGCCTAGTTGTCCCTTCCCAATCTTCGTTTTAGAAAGGAAAACAAAAAACTGAGAAAGGGGGAGGAAAACTGAGGAAGGGGAAGAGGAAAGAAGAAAAAAAAAAAGAGAAGCTTAGAGTGGAAGGAAGAACATGATTTGTATGTCTATACTTGTCTTCTATCTTAGCTAAATTATCCAGGTATTCAAGTTGAACTATCTACTTGTTGGAGATTGGTTGTTCGAATGATCATGTTTTCAATTATACATACCTTTGTGTGTTGGGATAGCATTTTCATGTGTTGGAGATTGTTATTTATTTATTTTAAGAGTGTGTGTTTAATTTTCATAATTTAATATGCTACAAATGTAGGAGGTTATCCCTCTAGTAGATATGATTATAACCTTCCCTATCTACTCTTCAATTGAATATGTGTTTGCTGAAAATATTTTATCCATTCTTTGTTTGCTTAGATAGTCCATAAGTTAAACCCATTCAGTTTGAATTGATTAAGCCTCAGTTTATTTCCCTACCACATACTAGAAATTACAGAAAGAATTATATTTTTTGTATCATGGTGTTGACTTCATTTATTCTTAAATCAACTTTATGTCGATTGGGATATTTCTTGTTTATCGGGCCGCTATTGTCCATGAGTTATTGACTATATTTTCCTTTTGAAAGTTTAACATTAAATTATATAGAGTTTATTTAGTTTTTGTAACCAATGCCTGCACATATTAGCATTTACAAAAAAGCTACAATGCTTTAACTACATTTGTTAGACCCATGTTAAAATTAATACAAGTTATGTGTATAGTACCAAAGCTAGACAAATACCTATGTTGGAATTTATTTTATTTTAGTAAATAAGTGCACTCGAGCCATTTTTATCCCTCATATGGAGGCTCTCGAGTTTCTATGAGACTACCTAGAATTACCAGATTGTGGAGTAGCGACGCAACCCCTTGATGAAATTTGATTGCAGATTTTTAATTTGAAGGAAAATGAAACCATTTGTATCAAATTATTATTTATTTGGTACAGTATGTAGCATATCATTAACGTTGAAGAACTCCCTGTGCTAAAGTGTATATTAAAATGCCTCGTTTGTATTGAAAACTCTTTTAATTTAGCTAAGGAGACATACGCAAAGTTTAATTTATAATAGAAGAATAAAATGTAACTCTCTTTTATGTCCTCCCTTAGTTGATTATTCATGTGGTAAAATAGCTTCTTTAAAAGAATTTAAAACTTTTTACTGCTTTGATTATTGAAATACTCTAAAAATATTAGCGATATAAGGAAGAATAAAGTTATTTCTTTAAAATTAGTTTTAAAAGCACGTTGATATTTTTAGAATGTTCATCTATTAAAGATACTAGAGGTTCTTCTTAAATTACATTTGTTGTCCTCTTTAAAGAATTTTACTTGACTTCCTTTTGAATATAAATATATCTCTCCATCTGCGGAGTGCAGTTTGTCTCCCCATAAATTCATATTGAAGTCATTGGCTAAAGAAACAATGATGGTTGCTTAAAAATTTTACATTACACATTATGTTGTTTTTCTTTAATATTCTCCATTAAAAATAAATTAAAATGATATCTTCTTAGTTTATTTACCTGTATATAGGATACATGTATGTTGTAACATCCCATCCAATTTACCATTTTTTCAACTTGCTAATATTATTGAGGATCATATATTGTTGATGAAACAGGATTCACCGCAAATAGAACATAATCGTAGCTCCTAGTGCCCACCTTCAGGCAAAAAGATAGTGGTTTCTGCAAGAGGTAAGGTGGGAAATGATGTGTACAGTGGCTTGTGAGTACATAGAAGCTCACTGGGGGAAATTTCATATAGGAGCATCTCCTTGCTACATTACATGCATGTTGCTTGATAAAGTTTCGTTGCATTCTGCATATACTGGTTTAGTGAATTCATTCCTAGGGATTAAATCCACTTGTGTAATTGTTTGGTCATATACAAATAATTTGCATCTACCTATAAAGAAGTATAAATAAACATAATGGAGTATTATTTAAAATATTGAAGAGTTATAATAATAAAAAATTAAAAATAAAAATAAAAATATATGTAAATTAAAAAAAGTAAAAATAAGAGCCATTTACTCCGAGGTCTAATAGTTATAAAAATAAATTAGAATAGAAATAATAATAAATATAAAATTCATAATAATATATTTTGATTATATATATATATATATATATATATATATATATATATACTGCAAGGTCTTTTACCACGTGGCAATATTCCATCCTTCCTCCTTGCATGAATTTTACGCATGGCAACCAGTTTTTACCTCCATTTTGATATTTAAGCATAGGATATCATGTCTTTTGGGTTGGTCGATGAATGTTTGGGAGCTTTCTTCTTTGCACATTGAGCGGGTGTTGGTGAATCACCGTTAACAGGTCTACCAAGTCGCTCCTTTTTCCCTATGGAGTTCTATTTTTTCTAAAGGAAATGATTTTGCTATTGATTTGTGAAGTCAAGCATGGTTCAAATATTTAAAGTATGCAGAGGATTAATTCGTTGGTAAAATTATGTGTATTCTAAATTAATTAAAATTGCTATTGAATTGTGAAGTCAAGCATGGTTCAAACACTTAAGTATGAAGATAATTAATTCGTTGGTAAAATTTTGTGTGTTCTAAATGAATTAAATTTGCTATTGATTTGTGGAGTAAAGCTCGGTTCAAATATTTATATATGTTGAGAATTTATTCATTTGGTAAAATTTTAAATAGATATATATACAAATAAAGAAAAATTCTAAAATTTGTAGTTGAATCATGATTTAAATTACACAACTCTCCACTGTTAGAAGAAGCTATGAATTAAAATTGGTGAAAATACAATTTAACTTGGAATCAATTGTTAAAATGGTGCACAACCTTATCCATCGCCTACCGTCTAGTTTTTGTCAGTGTGATTGAATTAATCGATGGTTGATTTTTCATTGCATTGCCTTAAAATTCATCCCTAATAGGTAAATACAATATTTTTGTGTGTTTTGCACACTGCTTGCATGGTAGGGTAAAGCATTCATTAAGATCGTGTTGATCCTTTTCCTGCATGCCAATATATTTCTGTCGAAGCACTAAAGAAAGCCTCATGAAAGGGATTTTTCGTTGTGTAAGATGCCAACCTCTAAACTGTGCGAAAGACATCCAAAGATTATTGATGGAACATCCAAGCTTGAACGTTGATCTTGTTGAGTTGAGCTTTGTGATTCAACTTAATTATAAGACTTTGACATGTCTTTTCGCAAAAGCACGTGAAGGGAAAAATTTGTATTATAAACTTGAAGAATTATTTTTAATTCACACTTTGATTTACCTTATGGTAATTGGAAAATGTTTTCATCAACTGCATATTGTTTACCAGTTAGTTCCTTTATTTTTGGGTTTCACCATCAACTAATATGGATTTAGTCAGAAAACACCTGCTATAATAATGATGAACCAAAATACTTTACCATCATTATCGAGATTGAACATATTTGCTTAATCTGCAGTGTATCATTTAGATCGAATATTTTAAATGCGCTTGCAGCCTTGCTAAAGCATTTTCCATTGATTAATTAATTTTGTTTAATTTTCTTTAGCCAACGAGTTACATAGTGTTTCTAGCTTTGAGGTAATAGTTTTGTTAAAAAATTTAAATTCAGTTGTGTATTGATGATAGCAAAGATTCTATGAAATATTATATTTAATATCTACATGTGAGTTCTTTCAAAGTTCGTTGACGGATGAAAACTTGTATAGTCTCTAGTTATTTAATATTTCTTAGATGCACATACATATGTACTATATCATTGGTAAACATATTTGATTCGAGTTGTTCAAGCCTTTTAACTCTTGGACTACCGAAGGTGTGAACATTAAATTGTCAATTCATAGATTTTTCTTATCTTTTTAAAAGAGCAACACTGCCATTTTTACTTTTGATCAATAATGCTTTTGTGAACCGCAGCCTTGAATTCATAGGCAAATAATTTCTAGCCAAATTCAGCCATAAAAATATATATATTTTAAATGTTTAGAAATAACAGCCGAATAAGAGATCAATACTCAAAGTGATATCCGCAATTGAAGGTGGTTTTATGAAATCAATCTTGTTTTTGTGTGCTTTATTTATTTAAATCTACCGGGTGTGATCTGTGAAACTTACTACTATCACCATCTATCAGATCATGCCTAATGTTAATTGGTGTCATAAAATGTAGCTAATTTTATTCATGTATATATGTAATTATTGTCTATAACCTCCCAAATTTGATATTAATGGATCATGATACAAAAAAAATTTAAAAGGTCTTTCCAATATTGATTAATTTACTATGCAAAATCTTGAATGTAATGTTGTAATAATGCTTGCATTAGGCAGTTGTTTTAAAATCCTTATAAGAAAAATAGAGAAAAATCCTTTAATGATGTGCCTGATGGATGGTTACTCTGCGCTCGAGCTGACCAAGCCCTTTTAATCACTAGTTGATCTAGAATTGCACCCCTCTAAATTATTTGCCTGTCGTAAAAGTTAGAGTCATAAGTGCTTGGAAAGGAATACTCAAGTAATGGATTTATTCTATTAGTTAGTGGACCATGACTTATGAAGATTATTGTGTTTTCCAAGAAGAAGTGGGTGTTTTATTGAAAGTGCTTTGTTTTAAGTCTCTATTTGTATAGCAAGGTTCCAAATTAGAAATTAAATATTATTGTCTTTTGCATATGTTAAATTTAGTGACTAATGTGAATGGCCTCATTAGTTTCATTGTCTTTAGTGGAAAGATATCCTTCTACGTATTATATCATCTTAGGTAGTGAAATTGATTAAATATTGTATTATTTTTAGGATACATTGACTTTAATTTCATCAATTTAAAATGAATGTTAAATACTTTATGATTTATTTTATAAATAGATAGTTCCTCTTATTTAATATTTATTAAGATTTATTTAGGAATTTAGCTAACTTGATAATTACTTTTAGAAATAGATAATCTTCTTGTTTGAAAAGAAATATTTGAGGATTTAATTTTTAAAAGAAACTTAAAATCTTGCTAAATTGTCTTATAGCATGGTTACTTATGGAATATTTGATTATTTATATTATTAGAAGATGTGTATAGTCAAATTTTCATTAATAAAATCCATTTTTTTAACTCCAAACTTTATTCCAACCTAAACCTATTATCGTCAAGAGAATGATTATACAAACCTATCAAAAAGAAAGTAGTACTTTTCAGTAATTCACCAAGGCAGGTGAATAACCTTTCAACACTTTGATGATTTGTCAAGTCGAACGAACATCACCCAGCTTTGGTGGAGTGGTAACTATCGTGATTCGATGTTAGCCATTTTTTCTAGCAGACTTTCATGGGACAAATGGTTCTTCTGCTATGAATAAATTATGAAACGTGGAATGGTACACCATTTCTAAAATATCATATGAGTAGTACCATGATGGGATCCCACGTACATAGTTCAATTAGGGAATCTCTAGCAATGATCCAACTCTAGAAATTGTTAGACTCTGTATCTAAAAGGTCCAATGGTGAGATAGTATGGGACATCTCATCATCAGTTGCAAACATGATCTAGGATACCTGGACCCGAGCCAGAGAATTGGTGGGACCTAGCTAATTCCATAAGATGATGGACTCCAGCTAGGAACTAGACATACTAATGTTATACTCTCGTATGACAATTGTACAAGTAGTGATGAAAAACAAGGATAACTCATAGGTTAGTAGAACCTACGTCCTCTATGCTTTGGTACATGGAATTATGCATCCACCCTTCTAGGTGTTATGGGCCTTAGAAGGACAACCCTATACCATGAGTGCAGAACTCTAGCAAAGGAGAAGAACATGTTCATAAATGGCACCTTTTGTAGGATCTGGCCAATCTCAGCCACTCAAGAGACCGTCTATAATGATCAGAAATCTTAGAGCGAGTAAATCATACCTATGTACTAAATAAATGTTGGATGAATAACAAATTTAGAGTGACAATACCCTTATGTTGTGTTGAAAATTTTGTCTTAGAGATCCTAGGAGCAAGGCTATAATGGACAACCAGGTGAGATGTATCTAGGCTGTAACAGTTGGTATTAGAGCCCTAGGTTGTGAAACCCTAGGTTATAAACTTCGTGTTAAAAAAAACTTATGTCTTAAAACTATGATAAACCAAAAATAACATAGCTCTTTTGCATCCAAGTTAAATAACGGGAACCTCCAAAATAACTGCTATTAATCTACAATAAGGGCTTTTAAAGGGTCCGAGAAAGGGGTCGAGAAGGATTTTTAGAGATTCAAATAGAGAAAGAGTTGTAGAAACTCCTCGATGACCCATCATAAAATAAAAAGAGCTTGCACAAAAAGAAGACAACATGGCTAAAATTATTCAATTAATACAAGAACAATTGAATCAACAAAAAGAACATATGGAGTCACAATGGACACAAATGAGTAAACATATGGAATAGCAAAAAGCTCAACTATCCCAATAGCAAGAAATAATAACTTAGCAACAGAAAGTAATCGAGAATTTGACTAAGAGTAAAGAACCCAAAAACCGTCAAGATGATTTGCCCGAGGGATCTAGTAAAAATAAAGTTGATGCATAATTAAGCAAAGAAATAAGGAAATTAGATATTTCTAAATTTGATGGTAAAGGTGATGGAGAGGTAGTCAAAAAATGGCTAAGCGAGGTTGAAGGATACCTTGTTATTAAGCCCCTCTCATCAAAATCTAAAACAACATGGGCAGTGGCTTATTTGCCAAGACCTGCATTGGACTGTGGACAACATACAAGAGAAACAAACAAGTTGAGGTTGTTGATGTACCCTGGGACACATTCCTAAAGGAATTCAAATATAGATTTCTAACTTGATAATTTTATGTAGAAAAATTTGCTGAGTTCACAAATTTACACCAAGAAAATATGACTGTTATAGAATATTATCAAAGGTTTGTGCAATTATTGAAATATGTACCAAAATATGATCGAAGGGAAAAATTTAAGGTACAAAAATTTATCATGGGTTTGCACCCAAGGATTGGATCTCTAGTTGGTATACTGAAACCAAAGGACTTGGCTGGACCTACAATTTGACTCGATATGAGGAGTTAAGTCAAAAAAATAAGACCTATTACCAGAAGACAAAGGATAAAGATGATCATAAAAAGAGAATAAAACATGAGGCTAGAAAAATGGAGCAAAGACCAGTATAAAAGACCTAAGTGCAAGGATAAATACAGTGGTGATAATAGAAATAGAGAAAATGGTAGATTACAAAATAATAAGTGTCGGTAAGAAAAGAAGAATTTTCTAGGCAAGAATGAACAAAGGACCACAAATCAGGATTTAGGAAAGGGAACTGCTAACCTAAACAATGACAGGAATAGCTAGAAGAGAAAAGTATCTCTAACTGGTTGTTACATATGTTCCAAAGATCATTATGCTGACCAATGTCCACAAAGGGCTGATAGGAGAAAGGCAATAGAAGAATCTACTCATAAGATCTATGCGGCTATAGGTAACCCTACTCTCTTAGGACAAGCTACACCATTTCTTTTGAAAGAAAAAATATGTGATAAGGAAGTATGCATTTTTTATTGATAAGGGGTTTTGAAAGGGACCCAAAACCTTTTTACAAGTCACAAAGGGGATCCCAAGTGGGATCAACCCTAAGAGGAACAACCCAAAAAGGAGGACCACCCTTCCTCGAAACTGAAAAACTATACACATCATAGGAGGATAAGGCCCATAGGCATACACATAAAATAAAAATTAACAATCATCAGATAGAAGGGGAAAGTCCAAAAAAGGAGGGGCCAACCATAATGCATCATTCCATGACATAGTCCTTGTCATCATTGTCTTTGGGAGCATCCCCTCCAGAATGGGTCACTTTCTGGGCCTTCATATGATTAATGATCTTGCCTACCCTTAGCAACATTGACATGACTAGTGAAACAATGTCATCCAGATTAGATATATGGTTCACATAACCCATGGGTTGGATGGAGAGCACACCAGGAGATGGTCTAGCCAGAGTCTTCTATAGCTTGTGAGCAGGGAAAGCATAATAAATTTTAGAAATAGTTGAAAAAAAATACATTTTTACCTTTATCGTTGAAGAATTTAACCTATGCCAAGCGCCTGCTAGGATTTGAGGAGGATCCCACTACCATTCGCTACTTACCCATCCTACTAGGATTTCCAACTTCAACATCAATGACTGGGCCTTCACAGACAACATACAGAACCTCCAAGGGAGAGCCCGGGATGGGCTCTAGGTTGGGATTTACCACTAGACCACCATATTTGAAAATTCTTTGATCCAAATTTTTACTAATGTAATTGTATATAATCAAATGTAATCCCTAATGTTTTGGATACGTGGATTTACCTTTACGTACATTGTCAATGTAAATTTCCATTGATCAAAAAAGATATTCTCAGATATTGATTAACTTAACATCCTTCAGATAGTTTAGGAATGCCATATGAAAGCTCTATATATGGAAGTATAGATTGTCAATCATTAGATATTGCATTATTAGGACCAAGGCATGATTCCACAGTGGAGAGAGGTCTTATCGAATGAAACTTTTGTCCTTCTTGGATAGGAATTTTCCTTTATCTTGAAAGAAGATAAGCTCCCCCACCATCGAATACTTATCTCGATGGATGATCTTCCTATCATTTGGAAGCTCTGTTAACTCGGCCAAAAAATCAATTGTTACCACAAATGTAATTCCCCTCAGGGACATAGTGCACTATCCCAAGTCTGGACGAATTCTCTTGAGATCTTTGGGTCATGGCCCTAAATTTTTTTTAGGAAATTCAACAACCCATGGGATGCCAAAATCTCTTCCACCATTGGGTCAAGTTGTATAATTTTGGTTTCAATAAGATCCATTGTCCTCCCCTCACCAAACACATGCCCACTTAGAAAAAAGGTAGAAACCAGATCACAACATGCTTCTTGAATGCACTCAAACTTCACATCCACGTAGTAAAGCATCCACTAGTTTAAAAAATAAATCATCAAAGGATGAGAAGAACTCATGCCACCATCCTTGAGCCTAGTTTTCAATCTGGGTTGTTGAGGGATAGGCCCAACCTTGAAAGGTCTTGCCACACAAGCCCTACCACACCCAAGAATGATTAGATTCATCAACCGAGCAAAAGACAAACAAAGAGGTAGGAAATGAGGAATAAAAATCTTGCAAACATCATTGGGATTGGCAGTACAATTTGGATTATATGGTTTGAGAAGTTGGTAAATGTGTGCTAGTGTGGACCAATGAAATCACTCCTCATAGCAAACCCAAGTCCATACAAGGAAACCTAGTCAAGAACGACCAAAAATACCATCCACATAGAGGTGGTGTTGGCAAACCCTATTGAAAATGGTAGCATGATTAATTAGTTGGGATAATTTTTTGGTCGTGTCAATATTATATATGTCACATGTGAGGAATACATGGGTAGATCTAGTTTTTCCATGCGTATTCCTGATCCTTGTTCGATGCACATCCCCTTGCATCTCAATATTTCCTCCTTTTCAATGGTGATCACCATAGCTAACATGGTCATTGGATGGATAACCACAACCATATTTCCACTTATAACTACTAATTTTGATATGGAAAATAATGTTCTTCTAGGCCTTGGGCTTATACATCAGCTTATGATCGCACCAGCACATAAAATTAAGAGCATTATGGTCCTGATAAATTTTGGTTGGGTTCCTTGGGAGATGAACCTCAACATTCTCACCCACGTGCCTCAAGCGCAATGGATGAAGCCTAGTCAATGAGGTTGATTGAGATCAATATCTACCCCAGTATAAGTGATGATGTCTACTCATCAAGATAGGTGCATAGGATCCTCTACTCCAGCACATATGGTAAGGCCCATTTCATTACAAATGTTTAATAAGCACTAAGGAAAATCAACACTCCAGGTCTCAAAGGAATCCAACGTCCCAAAGTTTACCATGATGTTAGTAGATTTGTTGCCTTCTTGGTACACGTGCTAAATTGACAGGTTATTGAAGCTACGAATATTAAGGATGGTCTCATGAATTAATGGGGCAACATTCTAAGGGGTATTTTCTGTGTCTGTAATGAATTTTATCATATTCAGGAGTCACTCTCGATGACAAGACTATGGACATGAAGCTCCATAGTAGCCAGGATGCCTCAGTAAGCGGCATGGGCTTCCACAAAATTGTTGGATTGCACCCCCAAATTTTCTACATATGCTAGGATGATTTTGGTATTCTCATATCTAATAATTCCCCCACAACTAGCCCTTATGGGATTACCCTTGGAAGTCCCATCAAAATTGAGCTTTAGCTAATGAGTGTTGGAAATTAAGCCAGTTAAAAGGAGTAAAAAATTTGTTTGCAACGGTAAGCTTTGGATCTTACCCTTTTACCTCCTTGGATGGCAACTGACTTGGCAGGTAGTTTGACTTGGATGATAGCTGACTGGGCATATTGGATGGCATGAGCGGTAAGGCAGACAACACCAAATTCCCTTTCTCCTTTCCTTCCTATTCTTCTTATTTTCCTAACTTCTCCTATATTCCCTAAGGTTGAATATAATATTTTTGCATTTTCCTATTGCTCCTAATTCTCACGTGCCCACATCTGGTATCAGAGCCAAAGCCGAAGAGGGCGCTAGAACTGAGGTTAGTGAATGAACCAGGCCTGAGGACCGAGGTGGAGGAACTAGGTAGCATGAGCATCGAGGCAAGGTCGAGTGGGACCCATAGCACACAATCCAATGCAAGGAAGGCCCATGATTTACGAATCAAGGTGAGGCCTAGAGCAGGCCCGCATAGTAAGCACGCGAGGAGGAGAAACTCATAAGAACCAACCAGAGAGTGCCACGTGGTGAGAGGAGAACAAGGCTGACGTAGACTGGACGACTCAAAACTGGTGCAGACCAATTATGTGGCAGAAGGACAGATTACGTGGCAGAAGGACCGATTACATGGTAGAATGAGGACAAGCAACATGGCAACAGATGACAGGCTCAAAGGAAGTAATGTGGCGGGGATCGATTGCTCGAGAAGGAAGCAAAAAGGCAATCACTGATTTCCCGAAGGCAATCGAGTGAGTATTCACTCGCTGAAGGTTTTAAACACCTTCATCGCCCTTCGCATGGTCGATGTGGGACAAAAATCCCAAAAAAAAATTAATTAAAGCACGGTCGAGAGAAGTATAAGGAAGGCAAGCTTCCCTTGCCTTCCCGTCGAGCCGCATAGCTTGACTAGATCATGGAGCCAGCCATAAGGTGTCGCCTTCCTGCAGGTCGCAATTTTGAAACCCGGTGACAGTGAAAGCTTGAAATTTTTTTATTTTTGTTGAAATTGGATCTGAAACAGAATATACTTGTAATCTTGCCCTTGGGTTCTCATTGGCAGTGGTAGCCGAGTTGGTTAGGACAAATTCTTGCATGAAATAGGTCGCAGGTTCGATTCCTGTGAATGATAAATTTTTTATATAAAGTTTTTTTTATATATTATTATTAAAATTAATTATATTATATTTAATATATTAACTATAATTGCTTTTCTAAAGTTTTTTTTAAAGCAATTATTTTTTAATCTATTAAATAGTAATATATATATTTTTAATATATATCATATAAGAAAGAAAGACATTGTCTAAGAGACAATTATTGTGATCGAAGGATAAATTTTTCACTTGATTCAAGGAATCATAAACTGTATAACTTTTGTGTAATAAGCCTAAGAGGCTTAGTTTTTTTTGTAAAAGAGACAAAAGATCCAAATTGTAAAATTGTAAAGAGGCATTGATGATAAGACCAAATGGCTGTTATCATGCCTTATGTGCAATTCTAGCAAGAGAAGGTGCAAAGAGGTTTGATGAAAAAGTAAGAGGTTATTGGCTCAACATTGTGTATAGCCAACTTCAAAATGCAGTGATAGCACATCAAAGGCATCCTGACTCAGGGTATGAGGCAGACTTTGAAGACAACTCATTAAGGAGTCAATTTGAATAACTGGAATCCATACAAATTGCACCACAAGAATTAGAGTATACACACTACAGTATTTCAGTGGATATCTTAGAACCAGAATCACCAAAAATAATATTGATAAGTGACGACGAAGAAGAAGTAGCAGATAATTTTGTGAATCAAGAGATAGCATCCCCACATAAAGAGGAATAAGCAGTGAATGATAGAGTAGAACAAGTCATATTTGACTTAATTTTGTAATCTCTTCTTTATTCCTTCTTCTTCTTCTTTCCTTCTTTCAAACAACAAAGTACTTTATTGTAACCATGAAATAAAGAGAGTTTTTTTGGTAACTATGGCCTCACACAATAGCTTACCTATACCAGAATTTAACGGTAATAACTATGAGTATTGGTCTATAAATATGAAGACCTTGCTCATAGGAAGAGGTTTGTGGGACATAATAGAAGAGGGCTACACAGGACCCTCAAACTAGACAACACTAAGTACCGCAAATAAGAAAACATGAAAAGAAGAGAAAAATAGCAACTCTTTTGCTCTTTCTCATTTCCAAGTTGCATTGGAGAAAAGCATATTCCCTAGAATCGTCGCTTGTACAACTACATAAGCTATATTGAAAGCATTGAGTGATGGATTCCAGGGTAGTAATCAAGTGAATCAGGTAAGGCTTCAAACACTGAAGAGAGATTTTGAAAATCTTTGAATGAAAGAAGATGAAAATTTTTGTGATTATTGTGTTAGAGTAAAAGCAATTGTGGATAAAATGGTTACACTAGGCGAAAAAATGACGCCTGAGACAATTGTAACAAAAGTTTTGCAAAAACTTACAAATAAATGGAACCATATTGCCATAATTATAGAAGAAACCAAAGATCTTTCCCCTTTAACATTCGATGCATTAATCGGATCGTTAATGTCACATGAAGAGAGGTTTCCTGAAACTCCTTAAACCAGCTATGAAGGCGATTATAAGACCTTCAATTCCAATGAAAAAAATGGAAGAGGATGGGGAAGAGGTCAAGGCAGAGGCAAGCAAAGATTTAGAGGCAGAAGCAACTACAAAGGAGGCAATAAAAATAGAGGCAATTCCAACAGAGGAGGCAATTCCAACAGAGGAGGCAACTCATACAAAGGAGGCAATCAGCAAAGAGGCGGAAATAAAAATCGAGGAGGAAATAAAGGACAAAGTGGAAATCAAGGGCGAGGAAGTGACAAGTCAAAATTAGCTTGTTTCAACTGTGGCAAGCTAGGTCACTTCGCTCGTGACTGCTGGTCAAAATATTCACAAGGTAGCAGTAGTCAATATGGTAATTATGGAGAATAAGATGATACCTCTAATATTTTTCTTTCATATGGACAATCAGAACACAATCTAAATGACACATAGATTCTGTATACTGGTTGTTCAAACCACATGAGTGGCAAAGAACATTTATTTGCTACTCTAGATTCCACTTATAAATACCAAATCAAATTAGGGGATGATAAGACATTGCAAGTAGAGGGTATTAGAGCCATGGAGGTTCCATCCAAAGAAGGACTAAAGAAAGTGCATGACATCTATTACACTCCAAAGCTCCAACATAATCTGATAAGCATTGGATAAATGATGGAAAACAATTACAAGCTTGTATTTTATGAAGGACAATGTATCATTTTTGATAAAAATAATTGTAATCGTGTCATCACATAGGTTCCCATGACCAAGAACATGTTATTCCCTCTCAAATTTGGTGATCCAGGAGGAGCTCAACTTGCAAATGTATCTATAACAAATCCAAATATGCTTTGGCACTTGCGATATGGTCACCTTAATTCAGCTAGATTGAAACTTCTCACTTCTCAAGCTATGGTGACAGGACTTCCCAAAATCAATGAACAAAAGGAGGTTTGTGAAGGATGTGCTTTGGGAAAGCACTCAAGGTCAAAGTTTCCAAAAGGACAAGTGTGGAGAGCTAGCTATCCACTTAAGTTAGTACATTCAGATATATGTGGACCAATGCAAAAATAGAGTCTTGAAAACTATTCTTATTTTCTCACTTTCATAGATGACTTCTCTAGAATGTCTTTGGATTTATTTTTTGAAACATAAAGATGAAGCTTTTGATTGCTTCATATATTTTAGAAAAAATATAGAGAATCAAAGTGGGAATTATGTAAAATTTCTTAGGACAGATCGAGGAGGTGAATACTCTGTAAAAGCATTCTTGAAATATTGTAAAGCAAGTGGGATTAAAAGGCAATTCACCACTGCCTATACCCCACAACAGAATGGTGTGGTCGAGAGAAATAACCGCACCATAGTTGAAATGGTGAGATCGATGCTTCAGACTAAGCATCTAACTCATATGTATTGGGTAGAGGCTGTAAGAACCAGTGTATATATTCTAAATAGAAGTCCTACTTCTAGTTTAGATGGTGTCACTCTTTATAAGGGGTGGTACGGAAAGAAACCTAATGTAAAGCACTTCAAAGTGTTTGGTTCTTTATCATATGCGCACATTCTTGATGAGAAAAGGAAGAAGCTTGATCCAAAGAGTTAAGCTTGTATATTTGTATGGTATTGTGAGTCTACAAAGGCATATAGAATCTACAATTCCAAGACTCATAAATTTATACTCTCCAGGGATGTAATTTTTGATGAAGGGGGAGAAAGGGGTCATAAAAGAATTTTTGTTGATGATGAGTCCCAAGATGTAAGTTCTTCACAGGTATAATAGGTGTCTCCAAAGAAAAGCAAAGGCACGCCACCCCCTCCAAGCCCAAGCAGGAGTACTACATCAAGTACTTCAATTGCCACTCCAAGTCCTTCTCCACAGATATCAGTAAGTTCTTCACTGATGGACATTGACAGAGACTCTCCATCAAGAGGAAAAAGAACATTACAACATCATCCATATTTTTAAATTTTGGATCAAAATTTTGAGAGAATATTCACTAGAATCCAAGCTAGTGAAATGAATATAGTTTTGCAGCAACTTGAAAATTTGCAATTGTATGGGGATGATGACTCCCATGATCCTAGGGGAGATGTAGTCAATTATACTTTATTGGCTAGTACACAACTAGAACCTTGACTAGCTATGAGAAGGCTTGTACTCAAAATGTATGGCAAGAAGCCATGAAAGAGGAAATAACCTCTATAAAAAATAATGATACATGGGAGCTAGTAAAGCTACCCAAAGGAAAAAAAATGTGTTGTATGTAAATGGGTCTACAAGACCAAGTACAATGTTGATGGAAGCATTGAGAGGCATAAGGCGATACTAGTAGCAAAAGGTTTTACTCAAAAATTTGGCATTGACTATGAGGAAACCTTTGCTCTGTTGCACGACAAGAAACAATCAGATCAATTCTTTCCTTAGCAGCCCATAAAGGATGGAATGTTCAACACATGGATATGAAAAGTGCTTTTCTAAAAGGATACTTGACAGAAGAGGTTTATGTTCAACAACCTCAATGTTTTCAAGAGCAGAGAAAGGAGAACCTTGTTTACAAATTGAAGAAGGCACTTTATGGCCTCAAGCAAACACCAAGAGCTTGGTACTCACGCATTGATGGCTATTTTAGCGAGTATGGATTAATGAAAATCAAAAGTGAACCAAATCTATACTACCTAAAGAATGGAGTATACATTCTCATAGTTTGTTTGTATTTGGATGATCTAATATTTATGGGTAGTAACAATAAATGAATATGGAGTTCAAAAACTCAATGATGAAACAGTTCGAGATGAAAGATCTTGGTTTAATGTGATACTTCCTAGGGATGGAAGTGAATCAATCAAATAAATGTATCTTCATATGTCAACACAAGTATGCTCGAAACATGATCAAGAAATTTGCCATGGAGCAGTGCAAATCAGTTGCAAATCCAACTGGACATGGGATCCAATTAAGCAAGGATGATGGAGCATAAAAGGTTGACATGACCACTTACAGAAGCATGGTTTGGAGTCTGATGTTTCTCACCAACACAAGGCCCGATATTCAATATGTTGTTTCTCTAGTTTTAAGGTTTATGGCTAGTCCATCTGAGCTGCATCTACAAGCAACTAAAATAATCTTAAGATATATAAAAGGTACATTGGATTTTGGAATCCATTACGAAAAATGTAATTCTATGAAATTATTTGGCTTCAGTGACAGTGATTGGGGCAGCAATATAGATGACAGGAAATCTACATCAGGGAAATTGTTTTAGTCTAGGATCGGGACTAATTACATGGAGTTACAAGAAACAAACTGTTGTAGCATTGTCATCAAGCGATGCTTGAGTATATAGCCATCACACATGCTAGTACTCAAGCCCTATGGTTGAGAAAAGTTCTTGAAGAGTTTGGAGAAAGTCAAAGTGGTCCAACTCGACTGCATTGTGATAACATAAGTGTCATTCAGTTGGCATACAATCCAATCCACCATAGCAGATCAAAGAATTTTGATATGAAGTATCACTTCATTCGAGATATGGTGGAATAGCAAATAGTTGAGCTTCAATATTGTAGAACTTTGGATAATATTGCATACATCTTCACCAAAGGTATAGCTAAAGCTCAATATATAAATTTAAGAGACTGTATAGTCAGTCCTCTCAACTTTAAGGGGGAGAATGTTGGAAATTAATCCAGTTAAAAGGAGTAAAAAATTTATTTGCAATGGTAAGCTTTGGATCTTACCCTTTTACCTCCTTGGATGACAGCTGATTGGGCAGGTAGTTTGACTTGGATGGCAGCTTACTAGGCATATTGGATGACATGGGCAGCAATGCAGACAACACCAAATTCCCTTTCTCCTTTCCTCCCTATTTTTCTTCTTTTCCTAACTTCTCCTATATTCCCTAAGGTTGAATATAATATTTTTGCATTTTCCTATTGCTCCTCATTCTCATGTGTCCATAGTGAGGATGGGGACAAGACACTAAGGATCAATCCATAGCAGCGTGGGGTTGACTGTTTAGCTCAAGGGATAAGTTGAGGAACTTGGCTAACTGAATCTTAGATTGGGACTTTGGATAGACATTGGAAGGGGTCAAGTTAGCATTCTCAAAAGCAAGGGAAACAATCCTAAGGAAAATGGATTCAGAGTCTCTGCTAGAATCGTGGAAAGCTCTATTATTCCTCTCAAGCCAAACCTACCACAAGAAGTGGGGTAAAATGAAGGACCACCAAAACTTAAGGTGGGTGGAAAAGAAGGGATTGGGCCATTGGAGAGAAAATTTTGTTATAGAATTGGGGGTAACCCAAGCAATGGAATTCAAGGAAAATAGAGAGGAAATAATTCTATTGGAGAAGGGACATTTCATAAAGATATGGCTCCCTTATTCTCAGGCATTCTGATAAATGAAGCACCTATTCGAAAGAATCATGCCTCAGGTCAGGAGATTATCCATCGTGAGGATTATATTTTGAACCACAAGCCAATAGAAGTAGGCAACTTTGGGTATGATATGTTTTAACCAAATGTTCTTGACTGGGAACCAGTCATTAGTGGGCTTATCCATGATGGAATAGGAAGACTTGATTGAAAACATCCCTAACTTGCACAACTACCAAAAATGGGTATCCTATGTTGGGTGACTAGGTATGATCTCAAGACGAAGCATCTTAGAGATGAGTCAGCTAGCAACACATTGATTCAAATTTCCAATATCCTGGGGAAGAGGTTTCCATCTTGGGATAACATATTGAAAGGATATAAAATTGCACACCTTACTTTCGAACAGTTGATCAGAGATGATTTTGAAGTTTTTCACAGACTAGTTAGAAATCAGTGGCTAAGTGGATAGCCAGGGATCTTCCCAAAACCTGATTTGGGATCCATCACTAAGTTTCCATCTGCTTCCTTTTTGTAAGATATATCTAACTTGGAAAACAGAATTCTAGAAAGCAAATCCATGCAGAATGGGGGAGTCACCAAGAAGAGTGACATGCCTGAGGTATTTTCTTTTAATGATGTCCATCCATTGAACAAGAGAATTAGAAATAATTTTCCACCCTTGTTTGCAAATCATTTCCATATTAATTTTATGGATTTTTTGAAATCCCAACCTACCTCTAGATTTCAGGAGGTAAAATTTATCCCAAGAAATGAGAGGAAATCTAAATTTATTCTCCGTTCCTGATAAAAAAAAGTTCTTTTGAATTTGCTCAATTTTGTTGTAGACTGCTATTGGGACCCTAAACAGAGAAATAAAATAAATGGGAACACTTTGGAGACAAGATTGAACTAAATTTTATTTACCTGCACTGTTGAGGATGGCTCCCTTCCAGCTGGCTAGCTTTTTTATTATCCTTTGAATAACATTGTTCCACATACATTCCGATGGACACCCTTGAAAAAGGGGAAGGCCCATATATATTACAGGGAACTTGGCAATGGCACATTCAAGGATACTAGCAATTTTTAGATGCCTTTGATTCAGGGTTAGTTAAAAATATGTTGCTCTTGAGGTAATTAAATTTCTAGCCAATAGCCATCTCATAAGCACCCATAATTTATTTGATCGCTCTGGCCTCAAGAACACTGTAGCGGTTGGCCAGGATGGTGTCATCCACGAACTATTAGTAGGAGGTTGGGTGGAGGCCAGAGGAAGCTATAATGCTAGATATGGCACCTAAATCATAAGAAGCCTTGAGGGCCCTCCCCAAAGAGTCAACTACAATGATAAACAAAAATGGAGATATTGTATCCCCCTATATGATTCCATAACTACTTCTGAAGTATCCTACCACCGTCCCATTGACAAGAATAGAGAACTAGGCGAACAAGGTGCATGCTTTTATAAGGCAAACCCATTTGGGGTGGAAACCAAACCTGGTAAGAATGAAAAAGAGAAAGTCCCAGAAAATCCTATCAAAGGCTTTGCTGCAACTTCAAGAAAAATCTTGGCATCTTGTTAATGGTTACTGAATGGATCAACTCATGAATTGTTATCACGCTATCAGTGATTACCCTTCCTTGCGCATAGCTTCCTTGACAAGGTTCAATGATGCAAGGCATGACACACTTCATCATGTTAGCCATGGTCTTAGTAATAAGCTTGTATAACACATTGCACAGGCTGATTGGGCAATAATCAAAGAGGGTGGAACACTCTAGGACTTTGGGATGACGACGAGGAAGGTGGAGTTGAGGTCTTGAGGAACAAGGTTAGATCTATGAATTTCTTCGATGGTCACAGTTTCTTTCTCCCTAATACAATCCCAAAAGGTTTGAAAAAATATTGGCAGGAACCCATCCAAGGCTGGGGTCTTATCTGCCAGCATGGATAACAAAGCCTTCTTTATTTCATCATGAGAAAAATGTTGGAGCAAGGAGTCATTGTCAGCTTAGATCAATAGGGATAGAATGTGTTAAATCAGATATTCTAAAATATTGACAAAGCATGACTAGGATGACTCGAGAATGTTACAAAAATGATTTACTACATTCGTTCTGATTACTTCTATGTTATCAGTGTTGGTTCCATCACTTTTTTGTAAGACTCTAATAATGTTGGCACTCCTATGACACGTAATAGTAGCATGGAAAATTTTGGAGTTAGAGTCTCCTTCAGCCATATTGCCCTAAACTTCTATCTTCAAAAGGTATCCTCTCTTGCAAGCGTGTTGTGAAATTCAGCCAAAAGATTATTTTCCTTGATTTTGAGGTTGTTACTGGCATTCCCGGTCTGAACCTGCTCTTCGATTTCTTTTAGCTGAGAGCATATTACCTTTCATGATTCAAAAAATTTACCAAAAACTTCCTTATTCCACTTCTTGAGCTGGGTCTTGAGAAATTTGAGTTTCATACTAACCTAGAATGTGTGGGACCCACTAAAAGGCTATCATTGCCACTCAATAATCTTTGGCCTGAGATCTGGATGATGAAGCCACATGGCCTCAAACCTAAATGGAGGCTTGTGGATAGGACCTGGATGTGACGCTTCAAGAAGAAGCGGATTATTATTAAAGATAATCCTCAGAAAGGAAGATAGTGTTGCATCACCAAAAATGGGAATAGCTTCCTTGGACATGAGGAACCTATCAAGTCTAAGTTGAATGTGCTGATATCCCTATCTAAGATTGATCCACATAAACAATGAGCCTCTTAACTCAACATCCATCAATTTATTGGAATCAAAAAAATCAAAAAATTGCTCATATCTTCTGGGAGTGATAGGCGCACCTCCAATTTTTTTTTTAGGATATAGAGGGTTGTGTTCGATATTTTGAGTCCTCAAGTCAAAGTTGTCATTGACGTCAAGAAATGAAGTCATCATTAATATCCAGGAATTTGTCAAGAAACAAGTTATCAAAGTTGTCATTGATATTCAGGAAGAAGCTTCTAATAAATTCAAAGGTCAAGAGGAACAATGCAAAGGTTAAAAGCAAGGGCTCCATAATATTTTTAAATATTATGTGGAAGCATAAGTTAAACGGTTTTCATAAAAACCCAAGAAAGTCTATTGCAAAGCTAAAGGAAGGTTTAATATTTATTTGATAAATTATTTAAATTCAAAATGAATTTAAATTTTATAAATAAATATTATATATACCAAGGAGCAAATTGAAAGATGGTTTAAATAAACCAAAGCATTTTAAAAATAATTAATTTATAAAATTTAAATATTTTATAAATTAATAAAGCTCCAAAGGAAATTCGAGCGCCGACGTCCAAATATCACTGAAGGCAATTCAAGCGCCGATGTCATGCATGGAGGAAGGAAATTTGGTATATAAGCTAATGCCTTAGAGGAATTTTAATTCATCCTTTTGCTCGATGATCAAAAGCGTGCAATTGTGTTTGAATTCATGAGGAAGAAAGTGCAACGACCAATCTGTTTAAGCACCAATGAATAACGTCAAGGGGATTTGCGTTGAAATTCTAAGCACCAATGAGGCAAGTGGCCTAGTGGCAAAGAGGACAACATTGGGGTGTTGAGCGCAAGGAGGTATGTGTTTGAAACACAGTGGGAACATTTTTGTGGTAGTTGCATTGGTTTTGGAGAGCGCCAAGGTAAGGCACACATTTTACGCAAGGTGAGCGGGGAAGCTTTTTGGAGCATGTGGTGCTCGTTAGTCCCCAAGAAAGTGCCTAGCTTGCGTGGTATTGGGAGTCGCAGCTAGGGCACCGGTTGAGGCTATGTGGTGTGTTTTAATCCCCTCCAAGGCAAGGTATTAAGTTTTGAGTTTTAGTTTTGTGTGTTGCCTAAAGTTTAGAGTTAAAAGGGTACATGAAAGGTTTATTAGTTGGAAATGATTTTTGATAAGTTGGAGGAATAAGGTGTTAAGTTTTATTTTAATAAAGTGTTTAGGCATATTGATTTATTGAAATATTAAAAGGATAGAGGGAGCTTCTTGTCTTAGGTAATTTTGAAAAGAAGAGTGCATTGAGTATTATTAGGAGATTATAAGGTGTAAGTGGTAATTTACTTTTTGTAAATGTTGATGAATGTGTTCTTAAATATGGAGTGATAAGGTGTATGTGTGTTTTGATGTTTACATTGTATTTTGAGGAAGTTAATCACCTTATAATTTCTTTGAGATTGGCAAGAAGTGTTTGATATTTTTGGCAAATTTAGAAGATTCCTTCAGCATCAAGAAAAAGGTATGAGCACATTTTCCAAAGTTTAATTTGATTGGTTGGTTTTTTGGAAAATAAGTTTGGAGTGAAAAGGACTTGATTAGGGTTTCCTTTTGATAGTGTTTGAGTTAATGCATCAAGGTTTTATGGAATAAATAGTTGTGATCAAAACCTTTTTTAATAAGCATTTTTGTTGAAGCCATTGGTTGTGTGAATAACTTGAGTTAGGGTTTGAAAATAACATGAGTATCATTGTTATGTGAGAGTTGTTTTATAAGCATTGTTGTTGAAGTGGGTTTTTATGCAAAGAACTTGAACTAGGGTTTGAAAAGAATATGAGTATCATTGTTATGTGATATTTGTTGTTGAGCATTGTTGGAAACATTTTGAGTTGATGTTTACATGCTTGGACTAGGGTTTGTGAGAAAGGGATGTTTCATTGAGATATTGGTTGAGTAGAGTTGGTTGAGCCTAGTCAAGTGGATATGTGAAGTGATTGTTCAAGTTCCATAAAATAAACTATTCTATATTCTGATTTGAGTTGATATTGAGCATTGAGTTGAAATATATTGGGTCTCTAACAATTCTCTCTATGTTTCTATGATATTGGACAAGTTCTGAGTGGACTTGTTAAGCATATTTGAGCAAGTTCTGAGTAGACTTGTTGAGCAGATTTGAGCAAGTTCTGTGTGGACTTGTTGAGTATATTTGAGAAAGTTATAGATGGGCTTGTTGAGCATATTTGAGCAAGTCTTGTGTGAGCTTGTTGAGAAGATTTGAGCAAGTTATGTGTGATCTTGTTGAGCATATTTAAGCAAGTTTTATGTGAACTTGTGGAGCAAATTTTGGTGCAGATTTGACGACAGGTTTGTGCCAGACCAGAGATAGATATTGAACAGATTTGTGTTAGACCAAAGGACTATGTTTAGTGCAAATTTGAGATAGAGCTTTGGAGGTGATAAAGTAGAGAGTATAGTAGTCTCTAGTGGATAGAGATCCATCATCCAGGGCAGTGAGGATAGGTATTTTGAGTAGGGATAAGAGTCTTTAGTGGAGAGAGATCCACAAGCCAATGCAGTGGAGGTAGTAGTCTTCTAAAGGATCAACAACCATAGCAGAGAAGGAGTTCTCATGTGGATAGAGATCCATGAACTTGATTTAGGAGATTGGTATCTCCATTGGACAAAGGTCCATAAACATTGTAATAGGAAAAGTGTAGTGACCCCGGGATGCACGCACTGCTTTACTCTACTTGCAATCTTATACCCAAAATGAAATGAAAGACCATGAAAAGCACATAACACATAAAGTAACAAATACAGATCTCTTTATTTATATTGAAACCTAGTTACATGTCGGTCCCTCTTAGGGATACCCATTTTGATACAATGAATTACAAATAAGGAAGATGTCCCCTAGCAAGGGGTGGTGCGCTTTCACAAGCTTCTCGATTTTGTACACAAAAATGTATGAGGGCTTACAGATGCCTCCTTCTCTAGGTCTTATTTCTAGAGGGATCCTCTTGCTCTCGTGTGTTGTGGATTTTCTTGATGATCTTGTAGCCCTGTAGACAATGAAATAATAACACACGCTTAGATGTCTAAAATTGCCTCCTCGGATGAGGTTGTTAGAAATTAATAAGCTCAATAAATGCAATAAAACTAGTACTATGCAATCGAATAACTGAAATAAATCTTATGCTAATGAAATGAAAGAGAAATCAGAATAAAAGAAACTAACACCTAAAACCCTAGACTAGGTTGCGGGCCACTGTCCAAGACAGTGTTCGCTAAGGTGAAATATCTCTCTATTGATCCAACGGCTATGGGCTCAAGTATGCTACTTAATGTTAAAATTATTACCTTATGTGTTCATATTTGCCCTCCAATCTGACAGGGCTCCGCTACAAGAATTGATCTCCAAGGGAAGCTCTCCAAGTCTCTAGAAGCTCTCCTCAATGATCCAACCTATTCAAAGTTCCGATGTATGATGTTCCCTCTCTCTTTGATTGAAATAAGGTCTCATAAAGTCCCCTTAATTGATTCAAGAAGGTCTAGGAAGGTCCCCTAGTGCTTTTAGGTTTATTCCTTATAAAGTGTGAAACCCTAGATCTATGTTCAAAACCCTAGGATTGAATTCCTCATGCGTACTAGATGTTAGCATGAGAAGCTTTTGTCTTTTCTATGTTTAAAGGCCAGTTAACTAAAGTCTAAATTCAAACTCAAGTCCTCCATGTGAACTTGTCATGAAGGGGAATGCAAAGTTACTCCCGATCACCTTTATTGCATGTGGACTGCCACTTCCACCCTTTATTAGGCCTATTTGTTATGGCTTAGCCACTATCTTTTGCAACGACTGAGATTTAGCTGCTTTTATCTACAGTGGCTAAGGTCTGGCCGCTCTAAGCTTGAGCGGCCAAGGTCCAGCTACTCTGGTTTACAATGGCTAAGCTTGAATGGTCCTAGAATGCCCCATATGAGTGGTGAGGACCACTTTTGATACTTGGAAAGTCCAAGGTTTAGTCATATGGCCTATGAATGTGCCTATGTAAGTAGTTCTCCTAAACATGACATGTTTTAGGTGTCTACAGATGCCCCTTTTTGTGATGCGCTATGTGGAAAACACAACGTTGAGCAAAAACGTAGACTGGTTTATATGTAGGGTGTATGATGATCAGTAGTCTGATTAACGCTGGATGGCCCAATCATGCAAGATGACGTGCATCCTTTGAATTATTGCTTCAATGTTTGGAAGGCTTAACTTAGCATAGGGCTTTGCACATGTTCAATTGCACTCATTCCTCAAACTCAATTGGGTAGCTTCAACTGCTACAATCAGTTTCGACAGGTAGGAGAGCTACAAATTGATAATGTCATAGTTTGTTTATGATCCCAGCAAACAAAGGAAAACTTTGTAATTGTTGTATGCAATGATTCACAGGACGAACATGATTTTGATATGATCAAGTGATATTTTATTGATTTTGACTATGATTATTTTTAATATTTGAACTACCTCCTCACACAATGAATTGGTGAGGAAATGACAATAGATACAGCGACAAGTCACTTGACCAATATGACTAATTTGGTCCTTTTCTAGCATTTTTTCTTCTAATGAGCGAGACCCTCATCCAAGAGTGATTCCAATTTTTTATGGAGATCATCCATCCCTATGTCGGGGAGCAGTCCGGCTATCAATAGCCTTCTTAGGGAGTTAGGAGGAATGATCCTATTTATGCTTATATTGTATCACTTTAGCTCAGTATTTTTGATGTCATAAGAGAATTAGGATGATTCTATCACACCCGTGGAGCAGTTTGACCATCTTGGTCTTCTTCGAGATTGAAGGAGGTCCATCATAATTCCTAAATGAATTTTTTACCCCGATTAATCTTATGGTAACTTACTCATACCATAGAATTGCATGGAGTGCAAGTCGTTGCAATGGCTGAGTCGATAGAGTAAGTAATTGAATATGAGGCTTACTTGAGAATTTGCTTTTAAGTGAATTTTTTGTTATTTTGAGCATTATGATAATTATGAACCATCATAATGTGCTTCTTTTATGTTTTTATTGCTTCCCATGGAGAGAATTCTGCTTTTTTTTACCTAGGATATTGGCCACTTTTAGGTCCAGTGACCCCCAAATGCCTGGTCGTGGCCACTCTCATCTTGAGCAGCCAATAAATGCAGTCCACTGATGACAGTAGCGACCAAGGCAAAATTAGGGTAATAAAAAATGAACTAGGGTTTTGACTTTTCACTTTTGTCAGCTGTTAGTTTTGCTTTTCAAAGCTTTTGGAGTGAAAGCGACCTCTACAAATTGGAGTGCTTCTACGAGTTGGAGAATCATGGCCATGCAGGGTGAGGCGTCATCAAGCGAAGGAGTCGGAGCTTCTTGGGTACCCTCTTAAACCTTAACCTTGCTTGTTTTTTTTGGGTAAAATAAACTACATTAAGTAATCGGTAAATGAACCTCATTAAGCTCATTGGTAATGAATTAAACCCGTAGTTAGGCTTAGCTTAGAATTTTATGTGGTGGGTTAGCCACCTTTTTGCTTGTTTTCAATTTTTTTGTTATTTTTGGCCTAGGGTAGATGCTTTTGCTGCATTGCCCGTCGACCGCTGTGGCTCAGAGTGGCTAGCTCGGCCTCTGGCCTGGCCACTGTCGCTCAGAGCGGCAAGGTTTGAATTCCAATGGTCAAAATTTTAAGCGTTGGGGCTTGGCCGCTCTCAGCTTCAAGGTCCGATTTATGGCCATTGTAGGTGACAATGTCCAAGAACCCTTAGTAAAGTTTTGAATTTTTTTGCATGATTAAGTGATTTTTTTACATTTTTTTTTGCTTGGACTTGGATTAGCCCATCGTTATTTGCATTGTTTTGATGTTTTATTATGATTTATGCCTTATATGCATTGTAGTTATGCTTTGCTTTCTTTTTTGCTCTTAGATTCTCGATGCTCGGGATCATGACCCAAAGCTCATGAATGACCTTCTACCCATGTTGGATGACATGGACTGGGCCTGGCTCAAGGCCTGCGGGATTTTGTACATCACTAGGATGCCTCACCTCATGTCATATCAGGCTTACCTCATGGCTTTGGTCCATCGGTGGGACCCTCGGACCAACACCTTCCACCTTCCTACCGGTGATATGAATATTACATTGAAGGATGTGTATAGGATCTTTCATCTTCCTTTTGATGGAGTGGCCATTACCTCATCGGCCACTAATGATCGTGAAGTTGTATTTCTTTTAGTGTTCGGAGGGTGCTCTATGAAGACCTTCAGGGACACCAAGTCTGGAGTAGTGTCTATATTGTAGTGGTATGAGGTGGAGGTCTTCACAGCGAGGCATGCAGTGTTGCTAATGGTTATCAGCAACATCTTGATCCTAGATTTCTTAGGTTTGAGGTTCTCGTGGAACCTTCTTATGATGGTTCAGGACCTAAGGATAGTGAGGCACCCATCATCTATGCATGGGATAGGTCACTATTAGCCCAGTGCTATGATGAGTTGTACCATATCTTCTAGTGGGGTCACATCAACATCACTTGCAGTTTGCTTCTATAGGTTTGGTGATGGGAGCACATCAAGGTAGATCACCCTAGAGGGCTTCCAATCAATATTATAGTCATAGAGGAGCAGATCCAATGCTACGCTACTATATGGGATCGATGGTGTGAGGGGCGCAATAGCCATCCTCATGCAGGGGAGCTTTCCCACTATATTGGTACTTTTATTGGGTTGCAGGCCAGAGATGTCATCTAGCGGCCATATCATGAGTGCCCTGGTTGGGATGATCCAGCTAGTTTCACAGCTATGACGCGGTGTGAGTGGTGTCTCATTGGACACAAGGTAGGCATTCGAGAGTATTTCTTCTACTCTTGAGTTCTTCGTCAGTACAGGCTACAGTAGGATGTATCACTAGTTCCATTTGTATACAGGTGCCTCACAGAAGAGGGAGATCTTCTTCCATCATGGATCATAGAGCTGTCAGATAAGGAGGATGCCCCAGTGGTTTCCCCAGGAGTTGTTGGGGTAGTTACAGAGGCATTTTCTCAGTGGTGGGGGGATTGTATGTGGCATGGTGATGGCAACTTAGGTTGTGAGGATGATGGCAGAGGTGATGGTGCAGATCCATAAGGGTGCAAAGTCTGAGCCAAGACTGAGGTATGGGGCTAGCCAATAAAGCAGTGGTAATGTAGGAGTAGGAGGCTCCTGAGGAGGATGAGGAGGAGCTGGATCCTGAGGAGAGAGATTCTCCTTTGAGATAATAGTTGCATGAGGTTGAGGTTGAGCTCCAATCGACCAAGATCCAAGTACAGCTACGAGATGCTTCCATAGCACAGTGGGATGCCATCATAGAGTATATCACGCTATAGATCCAGGATTTACAGGCTACTATCAAGGGTGGTGCCGCTAGGATGTAGTTTTTTGTTCCTCCTACTCCACAGGGTGATTCCAGGGCAATTCCAAGGACAGGCTTAGGGGCAGAGATTCTACGCTTGCAGGCATTGCTAGATGAGTACAAGGGGTGGATCCAAGGATAGGTTGGTCACATCACCTCTCTCCAGATGTAGCTCAGGAGGTATGGGATTGTCCCTAGGGAGGCACTAGGTGCAGGCAGTTCACAGGTTAATGGGTGCTCCACCATAGGGCAGTCTTCCATCCATCCTATCCAAAGGACTCGAACTCGTACAGAGAGACCAGCAGGGTCACATCACTCTACGCATGACACAGCCACAAGGTGCGGTGATGCTGGGGGTACAGGCCCTGTGTTTGACTGATGATGCCCTTTGATTTATTATTTTTGAGGTATGTCTGACCTATATGACTGTAGCCTATGGGCAATTTTGTACATCCATATTTTTGACACACATATTTATAGGACCTCCTTTTTATTCTGACTCATTATGTGTATCATTTATTGCTTATGTTTTTGTTATTATTTGTTTTATGATGATGATATGATGATTTGATGTATATGATAGATGATAGATGATTTTTATGATGATGTGGATTTTTAGATGGGTGTTTATGTAGATGAGATATGATATAACTATTTTGATATGATGTGATGTATTATGTAGTGATCTAATGATGGATTTTATGATTTTTTTATATGCAAATTATGATGTGATTTTTATATGTGAATGGATGAGTTATGATTTATGTATTTATGAATGCAATATCTATTGTTAAATGCATGTTTTATTTTGATTTCATTGTGTGCATCTAACTTGTGTGATGATATGGTGCATGTAATATGTGATGTGTTATGTATGTGATGTATGCAATGTGTAATGAACTTGTATGTTTTAATCACTTAAAACACAAGGAATGCATATGCTATGATTTTGACAATCTAATGGGTGATACCACAGAAAGTAAACAACCATGAATGTTAAATAATAATTCTAATAATAATAATTAATTATTTTAAACCATCCATATGTGCGATGTAGTGATGTGAAATGAATGTATTTTCTGGATAAGCTTCTGTAATTTAAAAGATATAAAATAATCAATGGTCGTCTAAATATCATTTCTGACATATGATCGATTTTTAGTTTATTTTATTAATACCCCCTAATTTATAGAAGCTTATAAATAAATTTTATGATGTGGTTTATGATATGTTTTGTTGCTATGTAGGAATTTTTTAGGTTTCTCTCCTGAGACTTCAAACATTCTAGTTACCCTATTAGCATATGTGTACTGACCATACAAGACTTTTGAAAATAAGGCTTTTCACCATGTACTTGTATATTCATTTTCTCTATGTGTGCACATGAATATATTTAGATAGAGCTCAGTCATTTCCTTCGATGTCAGGTGGGATTCTTTCAGCCCATTGCTAAGATCGGGGATCCTTGAGAGTTCATCTTATCCTTATGTTGGACTTAGTTGGATTATACCCCTTGGCAGTATTGGGTTACCTAAGCTAGCTCATCTACATTCAAACATTGGTCTACACAAATTCCAGAAGCTTATGTAATAGACATATCATCATGCGTAAGGATTTCTCTTTCTAGTTTTGTATGATGCTGAGAATTCTAGGGATTCAAACTCCATTCCCTTATTTTCTTCATTTCATTTGGGATACTTTCTTATGTGTAGTGATGAGAATCATTGTTTATTTTGATTGATTTTTTCTCTTGAGCAAGGGACCTATGTAGTGATGATAATCACTATTTGCTTTGAACTTGACTTTGAAAACTGGGTTTTGAATTTGTGCTCTGTTTCGAGATTTTTGCTTTTGTTGATGAAAGCAAGGTATTTATGCAGTGATGATAATCACTCATTTTTGGGTAGGGTGGAACCTGTCCTTTTGCCAATTCTCAGCACATTTAGACTAGTTGCATAAGGGGATAAGCAAGGAAGATAATTTTTACTGAAGGTAACCTAGACTACTTTTGCAGTTTTCATCTTTACCTTGTACCAACTAGGATTTTAGTGTTTCAATTAGTGATGGGATATTGAATATCCAAGGTTTTACCACGATTAGGCCTTACTCTCTACTAATCAAGATGGCTTTTAAAAAAGCTGATAAGACCACTAGATATGGTTGAATAACTAGGAAACCTCAGTATGTTCATTATAGCAACATGAAATGGTTGTGTTGAAAAATACAGTTACTCACATGGATGCATGGATGAAGGTGGATTTTATTATTGTGATTAAGATACAAACTGTGGCATCGTTTGTAAGAATGTGATCGTAACATATGCAAAATGCAATGGATATGTATGTTATAATGAAATTCAACTATGTAAATGTGGATGTAAGATGCAAATGTTTTGGATTTTTTATTTTTGCATTGTTTTTGTATTTTGTTATTTTTTTTTTTTTTGGTAATTAAGGTACAATTTCATTACATCCGGGTTTTCCAGGTTGACCCAAAACCTTTTACAAAAATCAGCACTATGCTATTACGGATCAAAACCTCAATAGGGACAGTCTGTCCTTCGCTACTAGTACCCTTCTGAGGCCACCCTGCCAAGAAAGAGCACAACCCCTTACACATATTTAACAAACACCTTAGAACACAGGCAGCGGCCCACCGCATTGCTTTCTTGCTGCCCCAGCCGTGAAAATGCGACCTGTCACGAAATCGCGACGTCCTTAAGTCTTCTCCTTCATTTGCTCTGGAGAGTCGCGAAACGGTGACATGTCACGAAAATGAGACATGTCATGAAATCGTGACATTCTGCCTTCGTTCTGCTCCTTTGCCGCTATAAGTCGCGAAAATGCGACATGTCACGAAAATGAGCCATGTCGCGGAATCGCGACATTCGTCTCCCATTTTGCACTCTTTCTGCTTCCAGCCATGAAAATGCGACATGTCGCGAAATCGCGACGTCCTTAAGTCGTTTCCATATTTTACTTTGGATAGTCGCGAAAATGCGACCTGTCACGAAAAAGAGACATGTCGCGAAATCGTGACATTCTGCCTTCGTTCCGCTCCTTTGCCGTTGCATGTCGCGAAAATGCGACATGTCGCGACAATGAGACATGTCACGAAATCGCGACATTCGTCTCCCATTTTGCACTCTTGCCGCTTCCATCCGTGAAAGTGCGACATGTCACGAAATCGCGACGTCCTTAAGTCTTTTCCTTCATTTGCTCTGGATAGTCGCGAAAATGCGACATGTCGCGACAATGAGACCTGTCGCGAAATCGCGACAATCTGCCTTCGTTCTGCTCCTTTGCCACTGCCTGTCGTGAAACTGAGACATGTCACGAAATCGCGACATTCGTTTCCCGTTTTGTTCTCTTGCCGCTTCCAGCCGCGAAGAATCGACAAGTCGCGAAATCGCGTCGTCCTTGAGTCTTTTCCTGCATTTGCTCTGGATCGTCGTGAAACTGCGACATGTCGAAAATGCGACATGTCGCGACATCGCGACACTTCTGCCTCTTTGTCCTCTTTTGTTGCTTTTGGACACGAAAAGGCAACATGTCGCGATATCGCGACACACTCGCCTCCTTGCTCCTTTTCTTGGCTTTTGCCCACGAAAATCCAACATGTCGCGATATCGCGACACTTTCGCCTCCTTACTCTTTCTCTTCTCTTTTGGTCGCGAAAATGCGACATGTCGCGATATCGCGACACTTTTTCCTTCCTACTCTTTCTCTTCTCTTTTGGTCGCGAAAGTGCGACATGTCGCGATATCGTGACATTTTTCCTTCTTACTCTTTCTCTTCTCTTTTGGTCGTGAAAATGCGACATGTCGCGATATCGTGACACTTTTTCCCTCTTGCTCTTTCTCTTCTCTTTTGGTCATGAAACTGCGACATGTCGCGATATCGCGACACTTTTTCCTTCTTGCTCAACATGTCGCCAAAACGCGACACTTTTTCCTTCTTGCTCAACATGTCGCGATATCGCGACACTTTTTCTTTCTTGCTCAACATGTCGCGATATCGCGACACTTTTCCTTTCTTGCTCAGCATGTCGCGAAATCGTGACACTTTTTCTTTCTTGCTCAACATGTCATGAAATCGTGACCCTTTTTCCTTCTTGCTCAACATGTCGCGATATCGCGACACTTTTTCTTTCTTGCTCAACATGTCGCGATATCGCGACACTTTTTCTTTCTTGTTGTATTTTGCTTTTCCTTCTTTCTTGCGATATCGTGACATTTTTCCTTCTTACTCTTTCTCTTCTCTTTTGGTCACGAAAATGCGACATGTCACGATATCGCGACACTTTTTCCCTCTTGCTCTTTCTCTTCTCTTTTGGTCGTGAAACTGCGACATGTCGCGATATCGCGACACTTTTTCCTTCTTGCTCAACATGTCGCCAAAACGTGACACTTTTTCCTTCTTGCTCAACATGTCGCGATATCGTGACACTTTTTCTTTCTTGCTCAACATGTCGCGATATCGCGACACTTTTCCTTTCTTGCTCTACATGTCGTGATATCGTGACACTTTTTCTTTCTTGCTCAACATGTCGCGAAATCGTGACCCTTTTTCCTTCTTGCTCAACATGTCGCGATATCGCGACACTTTTTCTTTCTTGCTCAACATGTCGCGATATCATGACACTTTTTCTTTCTTGCTCAACATGTCGCGATATCGCGACACTTTTTCTTTCTTGTTGTATTTTGCTTTTCCTTAAACTACGACATGTCGCGAAATCGTGGCATCGGTCCTTGGCAGCTGCCTTTGCCCCTAACCCCATAACATGAGGCCACCATGCCACCTGGATCCTTCCCCCGTTGCAAAGAAAACTAAAGCCATCACAAGAAAGACCGAAGCAATACTGACAAAACAAAAATGAAACTCCTCTCCCTTTTTTCGAACCCCACAGTTTCATCATCATTGGCGGTCATTTTGAATAATTTTGTCCACATCACTTGGGACCCCATGTTCCCAAGTGACCAGCCCATCGGCTTCCACCCCTATATTGGCCAAGATATCAGCTATTTTATTTGCTTCCCTAAACACGTGCTTGGCCTTCCGATCATTCCTGGCTTGGTAGAGGATCCTAGCCTCTTCGATGACAGTCTTAATCCGCCACGGAGGATTTTTCCCATTGCTGAGAAGGTTTATGACATGCATCGAATCTCCTTCGATAATTAGTTTACCTTCAATCTCCTGAGCCAACTGAAGACCCCTCCATAACGCTCTTGCTTCCGCCTCGTTGTTAGTCCTTGTTCCCAGCTGCTCAGAAAAGGCCATCACCAGCTTGCCTTGATGGTCTCTCACTGCTCCTCCAGCCCCTGCTTTGCCAGGGTTACCTTTAGAGGCCCCATCGAAGTTGAGCTTGAACCAACCAACCGGGGGCGGTTTCCACTTGACATCTAATCTGGGATTGACCTTGGTAGACACAGGTTTCTCGCCCAGAGTAATATTTAAGGATTGAGCGATCAGCCTCTCCCAGGGGGAAGGATTTCGAGCTTCATGAGGAATAAGGCTGACGTTTTCACGGGCGAAGGTAAGAATCTTATTGGTGATGGAGGTGACATCATGGCTCGACTCATGGAAAGCTCTATGGTTTCTTTCTAGCCAAACCTGCCAAAGAAAATGATGGAGACAAATCTTCCAAAAAAACCTCAGTCTAAGGCTAACAAAGGGATTTGGCCATTGGTGGAAGAGGTCAATGATGGTGGCTGGTCTGACCCAGAAAATGCTAAAGGCTTGAAATAACCCATTGAGGATACTCAGAGAGACCGGGCATTCAAGGAAAATATGGAGGGTGGACTCCCAATTGGCCCTGCACAAAAAATAGCGGTTAGCAACTATCATACCTTTCCTTATCAAGTTGTCAATAGTAAGAATCCTGCCTTGGATCACCGACCACGAGAACATTGCAACTTTAGGAATAAGATTTTTGACCCACACCAGTTGTGTCTAGAGTGTGGGGTCCTCAGTATCTAACATTAGCATGTATGCAGATTTGACTGAGAACTGCCCATTTTCGGTAGCTGCCCATATTACATGATCCTGCTCAGGTCTCATAGAAATGAATTGTTGATGCAGGATGCTTTGGATTTCTTCTGATTCAGCTTCAAATCCTTGAATCCTTATCTGTTTCCAAATAAGCCTTCCTCTGTCCTGTCTCATGAAATCAGCTACTTTCCTTCCTATGATATCCTCTGTGATTCTTTTGATCCTCGCTAGGTGAGGAACCTGAGATAAAGCTTCATCCTTGGCCCACCTGTCATCCCAAAACCTGATCTTCTACCCGTTACCTAGAACCCATCTTAGGCCTTTCTTTATGACCTCTCTGCTTGTTAAGATTGCATTCCAGAACGCCGAACCTCTACTGTGCACCGTGTCATTTAGGAATTCGGTATCTTGAAGATATTTTCTTTTAATTATGGCAGTCCACTCATTCTCCTCATTGTTAATGAGACGCCAAGCTTGTTTGGCTAGCAAGGCTGTGTTTAGGTGAGCAACTCTTCTCAGTCCTAGCCCCCCATTTTCTTTCGGCCTGCAAACCTTGCCCCAGCCCACAAGGTGGATCCTCTATTTTTCCTCTGACCCAGACCAGAGAAAATTCTTTTGGAGCTGTTCAATTTTTTGGTATACTCTGGTTGGGGCCTTAAACACAGATAGAAAATAAACCGGAATGCTCTGTAAGGATGCCTTAGTGAGAGTAAGTTTCCCGGCCTGAGATAAAAAATGTCCTTTCCAACCAGCCAGTTTCTTTTGGATTCTTTCTACCACTCTATCCCACATAGATTCTCTCGGAGAACCATAGAAAAGGGGAAGGCCTAAATAAGAGGTAGGAAGAGTCGCTATCGAACATCCCAAAATCTTTGCTATTCTGGCTTGTCTCCGAATTGGGGTGTTGAGGAAGTAAAGCTTACTCTTGTTGAAGTTCACCTTCTATCCCGTCGCATCCTCGTAGAGTTGGAGAATGTGCTTAATCCTTCGGCTTCAACCACAGACGACTGGGTCAACATCAGAGTGTCATCAACAAATTGTTGGTGAGTAAGCTGGGTTGGTGAGAGAGGTGGCTTTAATCCCCAAAATTAATCCAGCAGTGCATGCTGCTTTAATAGTTCTACCTAATGCCTCTGCTACTATAATGAACAACATTGGGCTAATCGGATCTCCTTGTCTGAGCCCCCTATGGCTCTGGAAATACCCAGCTGTCGTACCATTGACCAACACTGAGAACCAAGGTTCGGATATGCACTCTTTTATCAGATTGACCCACCGAGGATGAAAGCCAAACTTCAGAAGAACAACCATCAAAAAATCCCGGTTAATGCGGTCAAAAGCTTTATTCATATCAAGCTTTAGGGAAAAGACCTCCTTGTTGGTTTGCCTAGCAGAGTGTAGCTTCATGGAATGTGATCGCACCATCCACAATTGATCTCCCCTGAACTGAGCTTCCTTGACCAGGGTCAATAATGAGGGGCAATATTTCTTTCATCCTGTTAGCAATGGCTTTTGTTAAGATCTTGTAGGATACGTTACATAAACTAACCGGTCTGAAATCTGCCATTGTCTCCGGTGTTGGGCCCTTAGGAATCAGGGCTATAAAGGTGGACTTGAACCCTCTCGGGATATGTTTTGAAGCCTGAAACTCTTTGATAGCAGAAATGACATCCTCTCCCACAATATCCCAGAAAACTTGGAAGAACCGAGGAGGGAACCCATCAGGGCTGGGGGCCTTCTCGGGTTCCATACTAAACAAAGCATTTCTGATTTCTTCATCAGTGAAGGGAGCAAGAAGCTTACCATTAATGGCCTCATCAACCAAGCTAGGAATGAACTGGAGGAGAGTGTCCTTGGCTTCCTCTATACACTGGGATTCATCCCCGAGAAGGGAGCTGAAATAAGCAATTGCTTCCTCTCTGATCTCAATCAAATCCTGGGTTTTGGATCCATCAGCTTTGGTCAACTCTCTGATCTTGTTATTACTTCTGTTCCTCAAGGTTGTGACGTGAAAGAACTTTGAGTTCAAGTCACCATCCTTTAGCCATAACGCCCTGGATTTTTGTCTCCAGTATATCTCTTCACAAGCCAAAATATTGTGATATTCTGAAAGCTTGGCTTGCTCCTCCTTCCTAGTAGCTTCATCACCGATACCATTTTGTATCGAGTTGTCAATGACCTGCATCCTTTCTCCCACTTGTTTCTTATTCTCAAACAGGTTCCCAAAAACCTCCTTATTCCAAGTTCTAAGATTATCCTTTACTAATTTCAGCTTTTGAGCAAGTTTGAAACCTGAACTTCCCTGAAAGGGTTGCTGCCACCATCTGGAAATATTTTCTTTTAACTCCGGGTGCCTGATCCACATTGACTGGAATCAAAAAGGTTTTTTGAAGGAGTTTGACTTTGGAACCTCCAAAAGGATGGGATTGTGATCGGAGGAAATTTTGGGAAGAGTTTGCAGAGTAGAGTCTCCAAACCCAGCAATTGCCTCCTTAGATAAGAAAAACCTGTCAAGTCTTTCCTGGATAAGTTGGCTTCCTGTTCGCCTGTTGCTCCAAGTATACTTGGCTCCTCTTAGCCTCACATCCATCAGTTGGTTCGAGTTTACGAAGTCATTGAAGTCTTCCATACTTTGGTTGGGAGCCCTGTTCCACCCTTTTTGTCCGAGGGGTATAATGGCGTGTTGAAGTCGCCAGTCACCACCCACGGGATGTCATGGAAAGCATCACCCAGTTTACCCAGGTACTCCCACAAAGAAGCTCTCCCTTGAACAGAATTGGGAGCATAGACATTTGAGAAGATCCACGATCTATTGTTGTCAATATCATGGAAAAAAACACTCAGCACCCTGTCATCATCTTGGATAATGTTGCCTTCCACCACCCGAGGATCCCAAAGAACCATGAGCCCCCATGAAGTTCCTCTAGCCGGTTTGTACACCATGTCCCCTTGACTCCACATCTTTTTTGCTATTGTTTTTGACTGGGCTTCGTCTAATTTTGTTTCTTGCAGCATCAAAATTGTTGGATTGTATTGCCTTCTTAACGAGCTAACCACCCTCTGAGTGGGTCGGCCATTGAGGCCTCTCACATTCCATGAGAGAACCTTCATTTAGATTGTTTAGAGTTTTTCCCCTTCCCCCTCCCTTGAGGAGGTTTTCCTGATTTGTTATCTTCATGCCCCGGGATAACTTGTTGTATCGGTGTTTTCTGTTTGCCACTGGCAATCTCATTGTCAATCCTCATTCTGTTGTGCTCTGCATTTGACATCCTCCCCTTCTTTCTCTCACTGCCATAGTCAATAGGTGACTTAGTAGTACTCCTGGTCTGCTTGGGGCTAAAAGGTGGATGAACTATCTGTTGTAGAACCGGACTAACGCATTCCTCAAAATCATTCATTTCTACCACCTCAATCCGTGATTCTAACTCCTCCATCTGTTTCCTGTATTCTCCTGATTTTTGTATTGAACCTTCTAGATGGTTTGACGGGCTTCTGGCTATGATGTTGGGAAGGTCTATTTTCGAAGACTCTATCTCCTCCACCCATTTTCTATATTCTCTGGGATTTTGCCTTACCCCTCCCTGGGGGCTTGAGGGGTTCTTGGTTATGGGGTTTGTAGGACCCGCCCTTGATGGGGATTCTAGGGTTTCAGGGATTTCACCTTGCAGGTTTCCTTCCTCTAATTCCTCACTCTCCCCTTCTACCATTAGATCATCTAAAATTTTGAACTTATTTGAGCTTGGAATTTTAGGGCTTACCCGATTTTTCTTGTTCGTCGGTGAGATGTTGCTTGTCTTTGCTCCGACCTTGCCTACCCCCTGTTTTGTCTTCTCCTGATAAAAGTGGTTATTTTTAGATGGCCTAAACCCTCCTTTGCCCACAGGGCCTCCTTTTAGAGGGAGGTTCCTAGGAAACCCTTTCTCATTTGCTCGTTTGCCTTCCGTCCTTTGGATTTCTCTGCTAGTTGCTAGATTAGGGCACTCGATTTTGCAAATGGCCTTGGGTTTTGCACTCGGGGCAAAAAGTTGGCCTGTTTTCATATTCCACCGCCTATTTTCTTAGGTAGTTGTCGTACCCTAGCTCCACAATATTTGGCAGCTCAGAGTCTAAATTAGCGTTGACGCATATTCTTGCATGTGTCATCCTTGTCCTAGCCAAGGTTGCATGATCTATGGAAACCAGTTCTCCAATCGCTCTGGCGATGCCTTGCAACCAGTACTAATTGAAAAACTGAGCTGGTAGGTTAGGAAGTCGAACCCAGATAGGGGCAGTATTGATATTCTATTTTTTAGGGTCGAAATCCTCCCCCCACTTCCTAAGGAATAGACTGCGTTTCCCTAAAAACCAGGGTCCTCCAGTTAGAACGTGGTTCGCATCCTCCTTGTTATTAAATCTTATGATGAAAAAACCCCTGGACAGGGCAACAACCTCCATACTCCCCACCGTTCTCCATTTGGATAGAGCCCAGGATCGTATAGTCTCTATATCCGGCCTTCCACCCAGAAACTTACCCACTAAAGAAAACTCTTCCATGGATAAAAAAGAACCCATCGAAGCAGTTAGAGCCATTATCCTATTATTCACCGGAATGAGGGGCGGGAGTGAAAGGAAATCACTCTTTCTCCCCTTAACAGTTTCCGCAAAGGACCGGCCTCCTCTGGGACCCGCATCGCCCTTCTGGGTCCCTTTGTCCGGATCTTTTTGAGGAGGGTCGAGCCCTCTTTGGACAGCCCCACCTGTCGCCGAAGGCCTCCCTTCCTCTGGATCCTCGCTTGATTCCTTCTCGAGGTTCCTTCCCAAACCCTCCGTGCCTTCTCTGTTGTTCCCGCCCGAAACTTTCAAACTTCCTCCGCTGCTTCTCTCCTCCATTCCTTTGTATTTTGTTATTTGACCAAAGGGCTTAAAGATGCCTTTGGGGCCTTTTATGTTTTGACCAAAGGGCTTAAAGATGCCTTTGGAGCCTTTTATGTTTGATTTGACCAAAGGGCTTAAAGATGCCTTTGGAGCCTTTTATGATTGATTTGACCAAAGGGCTTAAATATGCCTTTGGAGCTTTTTATGATTTGACCAAAGGGCTTAAAGATGCCTTTGGAGCCTTTTATTGATTTGACCAAAGGGCTTAAAGATGCCTTTGGAGCCTTTTAATGATTTGACCAAAGGGCTTAAAGATGCCTTTGGAGCCTTTTATGATTTGACCAAAGGGCTTAAAGATGCCTTTGGAGCCTTTTATGATTTAAGTGACCATGTTTTTTATTTTATGAATATTTGAATGTTTTTGATTTTATGAATATTTGAATGTTTTTTATTTTATGAATATTTGAATGTTTTTGATTTTATGAATATTTGAATGTTTTTTATTTTTATGTGTGAAACGCCTTCAAATGAATGATGTTGAGAGGTTCAGGCTCTTCAACCCCATCCAATGATGTAAGGTGATATGCTCCAGGTCCAACCCTTTTTGAAATTATGTAGGGGCCTATCCAGTTTACCATAAATTTGTCTCGCAAGTGCGGCGGTAGGTTTGAGTTCTGTTGGTTTTCTTTGAGCACAAGATCTCCAACTTTGAATTCCCTCAGATGGACTTTACTATTGTATGCTCGTGCAAGGTGGTTCTGATAAACGTGGAGATGCTCCAAGGCATTGACTCGACGTTCATCGAGAAGCGTTAGTTGATCAAGGTGGCCTTGTCGTGCGGTGTCATCATCTATGAAATCTTTCAAAGCTACTCTCAATGTTGGAATTTCCAATTCTAAGGGCATGATGGCCTCAGTGCCATATACAAGTGAAAATGGTGTTGCCCCAGTGGGTGTCCACACACTAGTCCTGTATGCCCATAATGCGAGAGGCAATTGTAAGTGCCAATCCTTATGATTATCCTTCATTGTCTTCCTCAAGATGGAGACAATGGTCTTGTTTGAGGCTTCTGCTTGCCCATTTGCTTGCGGATAATATGGTGTTGAAAAATTGTGTTGAATATGGTATTTGTTCATTAAAGCACGCACATTTTTGTTCTTGAAAGATGGTCCATTATCCGATATTATCTTCGAAGGGACCCCAAAATGACTTATGATATTGTGGAGTATAAACTCCACAATCCTTGGTCCAGTTGTTGATGTTAAGGGGATCGCTTCGACCCATTTGGTGAAATACTCTATGGCCGTTATGATGAATGTGTGTCGGCCTAAATATGGGGGAGAGATTTTCCCAATCAAGTCTAGTCCCCACTGCGAGAAGGGCCATGCTGCCTGGATGGGTTGCAAGGCTTGTGATGGCAAGTGTGTGAGGTTTGCATGATGTTGACACTTAACACATCTCTTGACATACTCACAACAATATTTTTCCATAGTGGGCCAATAGTAACCCATTCTCAAGATGCACTTAATGATGGCCATGCCACTAAAGTGGCCACCACACGTACCATCATGAGCTTGCGAAATTTCCCAGGATGCTTCTTGGGGCTCAAGACAATGAAGGAGCACTCCATCATAGCCTCGTCTATAAAGGATCTCTCCTAGAAAAATGTACCTTGTCACCTTCTATTTAAATGTTCATCTTTCGACATGCGACAAGCCTTGTGGTACCATTCCAAGCTTCAGGAAGTCCCGTAATTGGGATAGCCAATCCTGATAAGCCACAACTTCTATGGATAAAATGACATGTTCTTCTTGTGGTCCAGCATTTGTGAACATAGATTGAGAAACAATCCTATGATGAATGGTTGTTCCACACTCCGTAGGACCTTGGGATATCAAATATTCCCAAGGGGCCATTTGCAAGAAAGCTCTAACTTTGAAGGACCAATCCTGATTTGGTTCATTCTGGATCATGTTGACTGACTCTAGGTTGTCAATAACCTCACGTTGTATTGCTGAAAATGTGAGCACTTTCACATGAACGGTTGTGAAGTCAGCAGATGGATTTTGAGGGATTAAGGATCCCAAAGATGCCATGGTGTCTACAAATATGTTCGACGTACGAGGGATTGCCTCGATGTCATACCATTCTAGCTAGGCTAGGTAGGTGTCAACAAGTTCCTTATAAGCTTTCAGGAGTGGGCACCTACATTGGAATAGGCCTTTGACTTGGTTTACTATGAGCAAGGAGTCACCAAAGATGTTCAATATTTTAATGCCCATTGCTATGGTTGTTTGAAGTCCCAAGATCAGGGCCTCATACTCTGTGTTGTTGTTTGTGCAAGGGAAGTCTAGTTTGAATGATAAGGGCAATGGAGCACCCTGTGGTGTGATAAAGACTATCCCTGCTCCACCCCCTTGCTCGCATTTTGAACCATCAAAGAACAATGCCATGTCTCTTTCTTTCTCAGGTTCTTCGAGTTTTGATGGGTCTGATAATGCGAAGACTGCATCATCAAGTAGCTCTATGGTGAGAGGCTTGCTATCCTGAAGAGGTGCCTCTGCTAATTGATCCGCTATGACTTGTCCCTTGATGGACTTTTGGCTTATGAACTCTAGATCAAATTCTATCAATAGCATGATCCACTTTGTCGTACGCGTATTGTGATATGTCTTGTTCATCATGTACTGCAAAGGATTTTGTTTGGATATAACGTAGGTCGTATGGCTCAACATGTAGTGTCACAACTTTTTGGTTGCAAAGACCACTGCTAAGCATAACTTTTCTATGTACGCATATCCCAGCTCGTAACTCACCAAGGTGCGACTAATGTAATATACGGCTTGCTCTTTGTTTTGCACGTTCTTTTGGGCTAACATGGTGCCCAAAGCAAAATTAGTAGCCGATATGTATAGTAAGAATGGTATGTCTGGCCTTGGTGGAGCCAATACTGGTGGTGTTGCCAGGTATGTTTTGATCTCTGCAAAGGCTTGTTGGCACTCTTCATCCCAATGAAATGGGACATCCTTGCATAGCAATTGGTTCATGGGTCGACACTTGTCTGATAATTGAGCGATGAACCATTTGATTGATGCTACCTTGCCTTGTAGGCTTCTCAACTCCCTAATGTTGGTAGGGGTGGCCATTTCCAATATAGCCTTTACTTTTGTAGGATCGACTTCGATGCCTCTCTTTGAAATGATGAATCCTAAGAGCTTACCAGAAGTTACGCCAAACACGCACTTCTTAGGATTCAATCTGACGTTGTGTTCTATGAGGCGATCGAAGACCTTTGTAAGGACTTGAGCATGTTCTTGTCATAATAAATATTTGGCTAGCAAGTCATCCATGTAGTCTTCCAAGATTGTGTGCATGTAATCATGGAATATGTATGTCATGGCCCATTGGTATGTGGCACCAACATTCTTAAGACCAAATGGCATCACTTTGTAATAGAAAGTTCCCCATGGAGTAATGAAAGTAGTCTTGTGTTGGTCTTCAGGTTTAATCTGGATTTGATTGTATCTAGAAAAACCATCCATTAAGGAGAGCATCTCATGACCTACGGTGGCATCAACAAGAGCATCTATGTTTGGCAATGGGAATGAATCCTTTGGAGTTGCCCTATTCAAGTCTCTAAAATTTGTGCAAATGCGCACTCTTCCATCAGGTTTTCCCATGGGCACCATGTTTGAGACCCATTCAGGATAGTCGATGGGAACTATGAAAATCACCTCCAATAGTTTTTGCAATTCATTCTTCACCATCAAAGCGACGGTTGGATGCATTTTTCTCAATTTTTGCTTGATTGGCTTCTTTAGGGGATCCAATGAGAGGTTGTGGACCACTAACTTTGGATCAATTCCTGGCATGTCTTTGTAAGTCCAAGCAAAAATATTTGGCCTCTCTTTAAGGAGAGGGATTATGATGGCTTGTTCCTCTAGAGATAGACTTTCTCCGAACTTGAATTTCTTTGGTTGAGTAGGATCATCACTGATGTCCACCTCGAAAGTCATTTCTATAGCCATATGTGACCCATCCTCCAACTGGTGGGGCATGGGTATCAAGTGAATGTCATCGATAGGATTTACAGGTCCTACTGACTCAGGATCCAAACCAGCATGGAACACATCGTATGCACAACCTGCTACAAAATGGAATGGTTGTAACGTCTCTTCATTAGAGAAAATATCCTCAAGCTCTATGGGTGAATCAACGTGATCCCAATCAATAGCCTCCATATCAATACACAATGGTTTTGTGGGATCGGCTGGGTTATGAAGTGGAGTGGTCAAATCGATGGAGATTGTATTGATGGATGGAATGAAATCTCCAGGACCACATGGGTGGAATCTTGCCTCAGAGGTTTCCCTTCCATACTCATGATGAGGCTCTGGAGGAAAAGGAATCTCTGGATCTGACCTATGAGCAGGCCGGATAATAGGATCATTGGGCTCTAACCACTCTCTGAATGTAGGCAGAGGGGGATTGACCATCTGATGAATGGCAGCTAAGTCAACAGGTCTCCCTAAAAACCACAAATGAGGGTCTATGGCATGAAGTGCCACCTCTCTCTCGACTAATGCATTGACTTGCTACAAATGGTGAGGCCCAAGATAGGCCATCTTGATTTCATCCTCAAAGTCATCATCACTTATCCAAAAACCATTTGCATTTGTATGTGGCCCCAAGACGAGAGGCTCATGTCTTGACCCCAAGTAGGCCATTTCTATCTCATCTTCATATTCTTCATCACTTATGAAGAAGCCATTTGCATTAGTCTCTTACCCCAAGCTTTGGGGCCAATGCCTTGATCCTAGATAGGCTCTCTCTATTGAGTCTTCTGACTCATAGCCACTCTCATCCGATATGTATCCACTCTCATTGTGGATGGACCAAGTAAAGCTGTGTAAATAGCGAGGCCCATGATAGGCCAAGCCCTCTTGTGCTTCATCATCACTTGCCACATATCTATTTTCTTCTTGCTCATCATCCCATGAGTTGTAACCTATTGGGGTGGCATCAATTATGGATCTTGGATGATAAATTTTGGGTGGTGGTATGCTTACCATGGCCACTTACCTATTGCTCATAAGTCTTGCACTTAGTGGGTGATAAGGAATAAAATCAATGTCTTCTCCTAACCCCAAGCTCAATCTATCCAAGGCTGCTGCTAGAGAGTCATCTCGACCTCTGATGTGATAGCCTAACCCAAACCTATCAGTGGGAAGCTGGTATTGTGGCTCGTATGGCCATCTTCACCCCTACTCATATATACCAAGACCGTAACCATGCCAATGGCAATATTCAAAGTAGCTTAGAGAAAACTCAAGATTAGAGAGGTAACGAACATTAATAGTGAATAATTCATCATTGTCCTCTTCCTCATCAATAGACTTATGGGTGCAATCTAGTCCAACATAGACAAAGTTTATCTGGTTGGGAGGGATTCCAAGTGGAACCACTATCCCCACTGGTGGTCTTAAGTCTTTTGGTCATCCCATGTCTTGTGCAGACTCTATGATGGGCGTGAATGTTATGTTCTACACAAGGTATTCTCCTATCCCTGTACTTGCCAAGTGTATAGTTGCATGTGAGGTAGATGACCCCACGGATGACACTAGTGAAGTGGGGTGGTAGTCATCATCTTCGACTTGATCTTGGAGATCTTCTTCTTCCATGGGATTTGGACCTTTCTCAATGGCTATGGTTAGCACTTCCTTGAGCTTCCTTTCCTCCCCCATGGGTGCTTTTAGCTTTTGATTGTCTTTTGGCTTAGACATTGATGGTTTCTTAGAAGCATTAGTCATGTTGGGCGCTAAATGAGGTGTTGATGTAGATGGGTCTTTTTGCACCCCTTTGTCTTTGTCATTTAGTTGCATAGTTGGAGATGAAGGTCCAACGTACAAGTGGGCAGAGGGAATCACAAATTCTCCTAGGACAATCCACCTGATGGACATACTTGAATGGCTCCTCATCAGCCAACACCATGTAGACTTTGTTATCATGCACATACTTAACACATTGATGTAAGATCGAAGGAACACACTTCATGTCCCTTATCCAAGGTCACCCTAAGAGGATGTTGTATTGCATGGCCCCTTCCAAGACATGACACATCACGGGGATGGTCTTATGCCCCACCTTGATAGGTAAGACTATCATTCCCATAGTATTGCATAAGGCATCATTGAAAGCCCTCAATGTGTAGGCTCCCAGAATGATATGAGACTTGGGGATCTTGAGGTGCTCTATTGTTGTTGTTGTGATGATGTTGATTGATGAACCTGTATCGATCAAGACCCATTTGAAAGGTAAATCATTGACTGATGCCACAATGTGCAGTGAAGGGTCTGGTAAGGTAGTGGGCACTATCTTAATCTCGTAATCATAGAATTGGATTACAGGTTCTTGGCATTCTTGTACTTGTCCCACAAAATGGGTGAATGCATTTGGATCTTGTGGTTGGAGCTCAATCGACCTTAAAATCTCCATCAAGGTCTCCCTGTGCTTTGGGGACTATTGTATGAGCTCATAGATGGATAGCTTAGCCAGAGTCGTTTGTAAGTTTTGCTCAAGTCTACTCCGAATAGTCACCACAGGTCGGGTTGGTGGACCTGGAAGGTTGTTTTGTCCCTACCTCTACCTAGGTGTAGCTGGGGCATTAATGGGAGCTGCAGGAGGTTGTGGTTGACCATACCGTCTACTCCTGGTTGCTATATTGACAATCTCGACCATCCCAACACACCCGTGGGTAGGTATATCCACTCGGACCTGATTGACTTGGGCCCCTTGCCCTCTAGGGGCCTCATGATTTGGTAGCGGGTTTTTGTAAATGCCCATATCTCTATTGTTGGGAGCTAATGGGTTGTCAACTTTGAGCTCTCCCACCTCAATCATGTTTTGCACTTGATGCTTAAAACCAATGCAAACCTCAATATTATGCCCCGGTATCCTATGATAAGGGTAAAATTGATCTTCCCTATATCCTTTTGGCTTAGGATGGTTGGGATCAATAAGAGGTATATCAAGGAATCTGATCTTTCCCACCTCGCTCAATTGGTTGAAGATTGACTGCATTGATTCTGTTAATGGTGTAAAATAGCGAGGGGGTTTGCGTTCTCTATTTCTCCCTTGATTATTCTTTTGATCATAGTTGGCTGGTGGGGGATGCGCTTGATAATTTTGTGGTTGTTGTGCAGCCCCATCCTTAGGTGCAGCCAATACCACTTGATTAACTAGGGCAGGGTTGGCCTGCTTCTGCTTATTTTTGCCATTTTTGTCATTTTTGTTCCACTCCTTCTTGGTTCGGAGTTTTATGGTTCCCTCATCTACTTTTATGTCCTCAATGAGTTTGGCTTGTGCCAAAGCTTCCTCAAATGAGGGGTATTTTTGTAGTTGTAGCAAGAGGGAAATGTGTTTGGAACAACTCTTGGTGAACATCCGGATGATCTCTTCTATGGGAACGGAGAATGATAATTTTACCATGACTTTTCTCCATCTATTCCCATAGTCCATTACTGGCTCATCATCATAATGTCTCAAATTGGCTAGGTCCGAAAGGTTCACCTTTCTCTTAGTACCAAAAGAGAAATGCTTCAAGAAAGCGTTCACTAGTTGTTCAAAGTTGGATATGCTATGCTTGGGCAGTTGGTTGAACCATTGAGTGGTTGCGCCCAAAAATGTCATTATGAATGTCCTTAGCATAAGAGCATCATTGTCTTCAAGATGAAAACATGCATTGATAAAGTTGGTAACATGCTCTTGTGCATCCTCTTCACCCTTAAACTTCTCCAGCCTAGGCATCTCAAAGTGCTTAGGATAGGCAGGGCTAGGAACTGATGGGCACAATGGTTGGTTGTGTATTTTGCTCAATGTTGGTTGGTTCCCAACCATCTCTTGTTTCTCAAAGGACTTCATATTTTTAGCAAGTGCTTGGAATGCCTTTGAGGCGAGGAGTTCCTCTTCTTGTAGGCCCCCTCATGGTGGCAATGGAGGTAGCACTCTATCCACTTGATTTTCTCTATTTTCATCCCTCCTACGAGGGGATTCAGGATGTGTCTGATCCTGATCTATTAGGTTTACCCTTTCCCCACTAGTTGGATTTCGCTCATGATTTGGTGGGTGGTTTTGTTGTGGGTTTCCTTCTTGCCTAGTGCACCCCTCTCTTGGTGAGTCAGTGCATTGATCTCTTTGATGATCATTACCATTTACTTGTTGGTTATCATGAGCTAGTTGCTCAGCTTGCTCTCTTAACCATTGCTCATGTTGGTGCAACAACCGTTCTCTTTGTTTATCATGCTCGAGAGCTTCTACAAGCTCTCGCTCTTTGCGCAAGGCATTCTCTAACCATTGCATGTGGTTAATTTGTATTGTCATGGAAGACTCATGCTTGTCTGACCCTGTTCTTGTGGTCTTGACTCGCAGATTCCTCGAAGAGGTTTTCACTGTGTCATTGCTCTTGCTAGCTAGTGTAACTTGTTCAGTGTATTGTTGAGTGTCTTCATGATTAGACTCTGTATGTTTACTATGGGGTCACCCTGAGGCACCCCTAGTCTGAGAAGTGGGCTTAGAAGTCATGGTTCATGAGCTTCCAGATGCAGAATTTTTTATAGCTATGGTTTTGGGAGGTGGCCTCGAATAAATCTGATCCAACTCATCTAACTATCTTGTTTTCCATGGCTGATCCCATGGGGTGCCATTTATCCCAATGAGGTCATAGTCTATTGGAATCCTTCCTCTTGTGTGAAGGATATCATCTATTTGATGTCTATGACTAGATGTATCTCTAGTTTCCTGCCCCTCAGTGGGCTGATCTATTCTAAGTGTTTCATGTGAATGTTGGGATGTTGTAACCCCTGCATGTCCTTTTGATGATGAAGGCTTTGTGGTCACCTTATTTCTCCAAGAAGATGGAGGTGTGGAATCCTCATCATCCCTATGTGAAGAATGGGTTTTAGACCCTCCCTTATGTCCATGTGGGGAGGAAGCTCTTGAGGCCTCCTCATGTCTTTGAGAGGTTTCTATGTGTTTAGAGGAGGCCTTTGAGGTCTCCTCATGCCTCCTTGATGAGGATGGCCATGAAGCCTCTTTGTCCTTATGCGATGTAGTTCTATGATGTTGCTCCCTATTTGGGGTTTCTTGAGGAGATCCCCCAAGGGTTGAGTTATCACCCCTTAGACTCGTAGAACTGCGTCTCACGGTCTTACGAGTAGGTCTTTCAATGTTACTACGACTTCGCCTAAGGGTGTGAGTTGCTTCAGATTCCCCTTCGGTATCAGATCGAGGGTGTTTACTTCTTGTTTTGACCATTTCATTTTAGGACTTTAGTTTTGTGTTGCACTTAAATATAACCAAACAATATCAAGCAAATGTTTATCTTGATTATCAATTTAAGTGTGCCCTAAACTATTTGTTGTATCTTGATGATTTGTTGTTTCTTTGATTTCTTGTTTTGCTTTGGATTGAGAATGAGGAGACTCATCCATAGTGATAATCAAGCACACTTATGCCAAACATGATTTCTCAAAAGAGACTAGGGTACACCGCTTAAATCCTAGTGGGGGGTTCGCCTAGCTCTTCCACTCTGAACCAATGATTCCAATAGTGGGAGACAGTTTGAACACAAATAACTTAGTGCCACTATAAGCAAGTTCCTCAATCCATTTCTAGGAAGCTCTAGGGGGAAAACCGGTGGAAGGAGATGAATGCCAACATCACCGGACTGAATTGAGGGTTGGTGATGAAATCCAACTCCCCAATGTTTAAATGATGTGTGTGTGTGGTGTTCATTTTAAGTTTGCATGAATAAGAATGCATCATACAACAACAATGACCTTTTCCTATATGCCTAATGCAAAATGCATTTCAATTTCAGAAAGGTGCATAGCTACTATGAGATTAATGAATGCACTCTATTAGGTGCAAGTATGGCCTTTAGAAAGGCCCCAAAGCAAGCAAACAACACACAGTGTCTAGCACGTTGGATTCTAGGGTGAAATTTACAGATAAAAGTCAATGTTCCTAGCAACGCCTAGTGAAAAATCTAAAAGAAACCTAAGATGTGCGAGATGCAAGTTCATTCTTATTTCATTCTTTCAGTTTTCCAAATTGAAATATGTCTTAATTATCACTATTTTTAAGAAAATAGAAACAAATAGAAAACCATAGAGTGTCAGAAGAGTTGTACCAACCTTTAATCCAGCTCAGAGAATCAATGTTTTGACCTCTGCTGCACTCCAATTATGGTCGTTGTTGACCAGAGCGACTGATTTCTAGCCACTATAGAATAGAGCGGCTGACTCCTGGCCATTGTAGACCAGAGTGGCTGACTCATGGTCACTGTAGATCAGAGCGGCTAAACCTGCACATAAAACTAAGTTAGTATTCAGGCCGAGAATGAAAAATTAGTGGAGGTCCCACCGTGATCGCCATCTGTAGCGACCCCGGGATGCATGCACCGCTTTACTCTACTTGCAATATTATACCCAAAATGAAATGAAAGACCATGAAAAGCATATAACATAGAAAGTAACAAAGATAGATCTCTTTATTTGTATTGAAACCCGGTTACATGTCGGTCCCTCTTAGGGATACCCATTTTGATACAATGAATTACAAATGAGGAAGATGTCCCCTAGCAAGGGGTGGTGCGCTTTCACAAGCTTCCTGGTTCCACACATGAAAATGTATGAGGGCTTATAGATGCCTCCTTCTCTAGGTCTGATTGCCAGAGGGATCCTCTTGCTCTCGTGTGTTGTGGATTTTCTCGATGAACCTGTAGCCCTGTAGACAATGAAACAACAACACACGCTTAGATGTCCGAGATTGCCTCCCTGGATGAGGTTGTTAGCAATGAATAAGCTCAATAAATGCAATGAAACTAGTACTATGCAAGTGAATAACTAAAATAAATCTTATGCTAATGAAATGAAAGATAAAGCAGAATAAAAGAAACTAACACCTAAAACCCTAGACTAGGTTGCGGGCCACTATCCAAGACAGCGATCGCTAAGGTGAAATATCTCTCTATTGATCCAATGGCTATGGGCTCAAGTATGCTACTTAATGTTAAAATTATTACCTTATGTGTTCAGATTTGCCCTCCAATCCGATAGGGCTCCGCTACAAGAATCGATCTCCAAGGGAAGCTCTCCAAGTCTCTAGAAGCTCTCCTCAATGATCCAACCTATTCAAAGTTTCGATGTATGATGTTCCCTCTCTCTTTCTGATTGAAAGAAGGTCTTAGAAAGTCCTTAATTGATTCAATAAGGTCCAGGAAGGTCCCCTAGTGCTTTTAGGTTTTCTCCTTATAAAGTGTGAAACCCTAGGTCTATGTTCAAAACCCTAGGATTGAATTCCTCATGCGTAGTGGATGTTAGCATGAGAAGATTTTGTCTTTTCTATGTTTAAAGACCAGTTAACTGAAGTCTAAATTCAGACTCAAGTCCTCCATGTGAACTGGTCATGAAGGGGAATGCAAAGTTACTCCCACTCACCTTTATTGCATGCAGACTGCCACTTCCACCCTTGATTAGGCTTGTTTGTTGGCAAAATACTTTTTATGGCTTAGCCACTATCATCTGTAGTGACTAAGATTTGGCCACTGTCATCTACAATGGCTAAGGTCTGGCCGCTCTGAGCTTGAGCGGCCAAGGTCCAGCCACTCTGGTTTACAGCGGCTAAGCTTGAATGGGCCTAGAATGCCCCAGATGAGTGGTGAGGACCACTTTTGATACTTGGAAAGTCCAAGGTTTAGTCATATGGCCTATGAATGTGCCTATGTAAGTAGTTCTCCTAAACATGACATGTTTTAGGTGTCTATAGAAAGGATTCAAAAGATATTTATTGAGAAAAATTTAGTGAAATATTTTCTCTGTAGAGTAGCCCACATTCGGTGAACCACATAAATTGTGGTGTCTCTATTATGTATGGTGATTTGTGCATTACTTTGATTACTATTGTTGATATTGTTATTTATACATTGCATAACATTGATTTGAAATAAAAGTAAAAAGTGGTCTTATACTGTTCACCCCCCCCTCAATATAAGCTTGTGTTCTTCAATTGTTATCAGAGTGGGTTCCTTCATAATAGTTTAACATCTTGAATTAAAAGCTAACAAGAGCACAATGGATCCTAAGGAGGTTTCCTCAAATAATTCAACACCAGTATTTGATGGAAGTGACTATATATTAGAGTATGATGATGAAGATCTACCTGATGGCACTTGGCAATGAAGTTTGAGTAGTGGAATTTGGATACGATCCCTTAGTCAATCGTCCTATATATAAAGAAGGTAAGCTTCTAAAGCACTATAATTCAAAAGCAATGAATGTACTTGTGAGAGGTTTACGTAGAACAAAGTCTATGAAAGTTATGCATTGTCAAACTGTAAAAGAAATGTGGGATAAATTACAAAATATATATGAAGGAGATAAGAGTTTCAAGAAATCAAAAATTCAAAATCTCAAAGGATAATTTGAAGCATTAAGAATGAACGATCAGGAAAATATTAGTGCTTATCTACTTCGAATTGATGAGGTTGTTAATGACATGAAAGGACTTGGAATGAATATAGATGAATATGATGTTTGTGATAAAGTATTAATATCTCTTCCAAAAATATTCAGTGAAAATATTTTTACTATAGAAGTATCATTGGATGGTGATATTTTTACAAGAGATATGTTGCTAGGTATGATCACAACATTTGAGATAAGAACAAAAGATCCTATTCCTCAGAAGGAAGCAACATTCAAAGCAATCAAGAAAACAAAGGGTAAGAATTCAGAATCAAGCAATGAGTCATCCAATGATGAAGAAGCTAAGTATGGTAGAAGAGATAAAGACTCCATAATATCCAGAGATCTAAGATCTGTTAAGTGTTTCAATTGTGGAAAGTTTGGATATTTTGTGACAGATTATCAAGAACCAAAGAACAACAATGGTGAAGAAAAACAAGATCACAAGAACAGGGAATCAGAAATATATAGGCACCTGAAGAAAATCAAGGATGGACAAAGCAAACAAGGAAAGAAGTTCTTTCAAAGACAAAATAGGAGCTACTATGCGGATAAGGCAAGTAAGTACTCAAGTGATAGTGATGCTAGCTTTTCATACAATGATAGATATGAAGTCCTATTTATGATTGAATAAAAAGAGCAAGTTAAGAAAAAGACTCCAGTAATTCTCAAGTTTTTTAGATGTGGTAACTTTGATATTCACACAATGACACTGAGATGGGGGGTGAATCAGTGTAGTTATTTTAAAATTCAAAACAACAGCATTCAAAAACTGAAGCACAGAGAACTTTAAAACAAGAAAAGCAGATTGAACAAGAGAGCACACCACAACACTCAATATACCGAGGTTCACCAATTTGGCTACTCCTCAAAATTGACTGCTTGGACTTCAATCCAAATCCAGTCTTTGCAAAATACCAATTTTACAAATTCTTTACCAGCATCTCTCTGGAAGGAGCACCAACCCCTTAATTTTCTGCTGCAACAGATGGAGCACCAACCCCTAGTACCAAGCACCAACTTGGACTGCAATTCCGATCAATTTAGAATGACATAAAAATGTCTTCACTTCATGCACGACCCTGATTGGTCTGCAATTAACCCAACTCTGCACACTCTCACGGCTCTGCTAATTTTTCTCTTGACTCTTTTCTAACCCTCCTTTTACAGCAATTTCTCTCTAACAGCAGCAACATATTTTTTGTACGACTGTCCTTTTTATAATCTGTTTTTCTCATCGGAACTCTTTGTCTTCCATAGCGTTTCAATCCTGCATGCAGTCGGATTACATTCTCGAGCCGTTCGAATTCTTTTCTCCTTTCCAATGCGGCTGTTCGAATCCTTCCAAATACGACTGTTCGAATGCTGCACATCCTTCTTCTCGAAAGCTTTTCGATCCTTCCTATTTTATGTTTCGAATGCTGCAAATACGTTTATTTTAATCGACTGTTCTAATGCATTTTCAATCGGCTGTTCGAATGCATTTTCAATCGGTTGTTCGAACGCATTTCAATCGGCCTATACGACACTTCGAACGCATTTCAATCATGCATATACATCTGTTCCCATGCATGTCCGACACCTGTCAACGTGTAACTGTCGATCTGACATCAGTTACTTTTTACGTAACAGGCTGCATGATTTTCTATATGCTTTTTCGACACGTGTCACCTTGCATGCTCCTACGGGTTTTACCTGCCAGACTATTACCTGTCGTGATATCGCGACACTTTTTGAAGCCGTACACTTCATGCCCTTGTTGTCGCGAAATCGTGACCATTTTGGCTTTGAAAGCTTTCCCTCTATTCATGTCGCGATATCGTGACACTTAGAACTTTTGCTGACGTCATCCTGTATGTTGTCGCGAAATCGTGACACTTTCGGCTTCCAGCAGCTTTCCTTGCACCCTGTCACGAAATCGCGACACTTTCTGACTTTGCTGACGTCATCATCATTCTTGTCGCGAAATCGTGACGCTTTCGCTTTTGCTGACGTCATCATCCTTCTTGTCGCGAAATCATGACGCTTCGGCTTCCGTACACTCTCCTTGCAACCAGAAAATGGAACATGTCACGAAATCGTGACACTTTGGGCTTCCGTACAATCCTCCTTGCAAACTTCAACAAAAATGGAACATGTCGCGAAATCGTGACACTTTGCTCTTCCGTACAACTCTCCTTGCAGACTCCAGCGAAAATGGAACATGTCACGAAATCGCGACGTTCACTGCTTCCGTACACTCTTTGCTTCATGCAGTAGCGAAATCGCTACAACTTTGTGCCTTGTGCTTTTGACTTGTTACATCTTTAATTTTTGCAACTTTGAATGGTAGCGAAATCGCTACACCTTTGTTTCCATGCATTTTGTCATGCAGCGAAATCGCTACACCTTCTTGTTTGTGCTTTTTCACTTGTAGCGAAATCGCTACACCTTCTTTGCCCTTCATTTCAACATGCAGCGAAATCGTTGCACTCTTTCGCCTTGACTTTCAAACTTGTAGCGAAATCGCTACACCTTCTTTGCCCTTCATTTCAACATGCAGCGAAATCGCTGCACTCTTTCGCCTTGACTTTCAAACTTGTAGCGAAATCGCTACACTTCCTTGACTTAGTGCATTTTCCTCCAACATGTCGCGAAATCGTGACATCTTTTCACCTTGCTTCCTTCTCTGCCCACATGTCGTGAAATCATGACAAATTTGCTTGCATCTTCTCTCTCCTCGGACATGTCGCGAAATCGTGACCATTTGGCGTGCATTTTCTCTCTCCTCGGTTATGTCGCGAAATCGCGACAATTTTTCTTTCTGCTAACGGACCTCTCAACCTGTCGCGATATCGCGACAGTTTTCTTACTTGGTCTTTTCTGCAATTTTTTGAATCTTGGTGACTTCTGTTTTCCTGCAAATTTACTGTACTTGATCTGACTGACTTCAAAATTCTTGTCCATTGCTTCAACTGCATCAATTGTTGTCTGTGTTGACAACAATGACAATACTCTTGTTGTACCTTGTTCAACAATCTCCCCCTTTGGAATTGTTGGCAACACTCATGCACTTTCCTGTAATTCTTCTCCCCCTTTGACAATAATACCAAAGGGTTGTTGCAGACTCCCCCGAGTCTCCGCACACCATTCTCGGACAAATGTTGTTATAGTTAGCAAAAATCATAAGTATAAGCAAAACTATAAGTATAGGCATAAATGCACCCCTTGAGAATGTGATCCCAAAAGATAGTCAGTTCTTGGGAATTGTGACCACTCCCAACTTATTTCGAAGGTACTCAAAAACATCCTTGGGCAATGGTTTTGTGAATATATCAGCTACTTGCTCTGTAGTTGGAACAAAGTCCAATTTTACCTCTCCTTCTGCAACTTTATCCTTCAAGAAATGATACCGGATTGCAATATGTTTGGTTCTTGAATGCATAACTGGATTCTTGGATATGTTGATAGCACTAGTGTTATCACATTTAATTGAAATTGGCTCTTTGAAATGAATACCAAGATCTTTCAACGTTTGTCTCATCCATAAAATCTGAGTACAGGATGTTGTTGCTGCAATGTATTCTGCCTCTGCAGTGGATAGAGAGACTGATTCTTGTTTCTTGTTGTGCCATGCTACCAGCCTGTCTCCAAGATAAAATGCTCCTCCACTTGTACTCTTCCTGTCATCAATACATCCTGCCCAATCTGCATCAGAATATGCAATCAAAGTGAAATCTTTACCTTTTGGGTACCACAACCCATAATCCATAGTACCCTTGAGATACCTGAAGATCCTCTTTACAGCTGTTACATGAGTTTCTTTTGGACTGGCTTGAAATCTTGCAACCATGCATACTGCTTGTAATATATCTGGTCTAGTGGCTGTTAAATATAGCAGGCTTCCAATCATAGACCTGTACATTGTTTGATCTACATCTGGAGATTTATCATCCTTGCTCAACTTGCAACCTGTTGTCATGGGAGTGCTTACAGGTTTACTGTCTTCCATTGTGAACTTTTTCAGCATTTCTTTTACATATTTAACTTGAGAAATAAAAATGCCTTTTTCATTTTGATTGACCTACAGTCCTAGAAAATAAGAAAGTTCACCAATCATAGACATCTCAAATTCTTTCTTCATTTTAGTTGATATGTCTTTGCAGTATTCATCCATGCTGCTGCCAAATATTATATCATCTACATAAACAACAAGAACAATAAGATGGCCCTTCTCTGTTTTGACATATAAGTTGTTGTCCACCAAACCTTTCTTGAACCCTTGTTTAATTAGATAATTATCCAGCCTTGCATACCATGCTCTGGGTGCCTGTTTCAAACCATATAATGCTTTCTTTAACCTGCAAACAAAATCTGGGTTTTCACCAAGTTGGAAGCCATCTGGCTGTTCAATGTAAACCTCTTCTTCCAGTTTTCCATTCAAAAATGCTGATTTTACATCCATTTGATATACTTTGAAGTTTTTATGAACTGCTAATGCCAGAAACATTCTATTGCCTCTAGTCCAGCTACCGGTGTAAAATTTTCCTCAAAATCAATGCCTTCAACCTGAGCATAGCCTTTATAGACCAATCTTGCCTTATTTCGACAACTCTGCCCATCTTCATTTAATTTATTTCGAAAAACCCATTTAGTGCCAATTATGTTTTTATTTGTTGGTCTAGGTACTAATTCCCAGGTATTGTTTTTCTCAATCTGATCTAGTTCTTCATTAATTGCCTTCAACCAACTTTCATCAGTGCTTGCTTCAGCAACATTTTTAGGTTCAATGCTAGATAACAGAGAATAGTTCCGCACTGCTGCTCTTCTTGTCTGAATACCATCTGTGGGATCCCCAATAATCTGTTCACTTGGATGATTTTTCTGCCAGTTGCCTGTTTTAAATTTCCTATTTTCTTCTTCTTCAGATTCAGTTTTTACACCATCTGGATCAATTTTCTGATTCTTATCTGTTTCCTTTTCATCATCACCTTCAATGACTTCTTCATACATAGGGTAGTTTTCTTGATAAGTAATTTCTTGTTCTCTACCTTCATCAACTTTCACATCAGCACTCTCAACAATTTTCTTTAGCCTCTTGTTATAACATGTGTAGGCTTTGCTTTTTGTTGAGTAACCAAGAAAGATACCTTCATCAACTCTATCTTCAAATTTACCGAGGTTATCTTCAATCCGTTTTATATAGCACTTGCTGCCAAATACTTTGAAATGTCTTGTTGTTGCCTTTCTGCCAAACCACAGTTCATAAGGTGTTTTGCTTTCATGTGGTCTTAGCATGCACCTGTTTTGAATGTAAACTGCAGTATGTACTGCCTCTTTCCAAAATCTGTCAGCTATTTTGTTTTCAGCCAGCATTGTCCTTGCCATTTCCTGCACTGTCCTATTTTTCCTTTCTACAACACCATTTTGCTGAGGTGTTCTAGCTGCTGAAAATTGTCTTCTTATCCCATATTTTTGACGATATTCTGCAAATTCTTTCTGAAATAAACTCTCCTCCTCTGTCTGATCTTAGGCATTTAATTCTTTTCCCTGATTGATTCTCAACAAGATTTTTGAAGGTTTTAAACATCTCAAAGGCTTCTGATTTAAGTTTCAGAAATAGTACCCATGTCATTCTTGAGTAATCATCTATACACAGCATAAAATATTTGTGTCCATTTATGCTTTCAGTTCTCATGGGTCCACATAAATCAGTGTGAATTAATTCTAATGGCTTGCTTGTGAAATATTCTTTTGCTTTGAAAGTGGCTCTGGTTTGTTTTCCCTTTTGGCATGACTCACAAATACTTTTTGAAGGTTTACCAATAGTTGGTATGTCTCTTACTGCCCCTTTTGAGCTGATTTTTACCAGATTATCAAAGCTTATGTGACCGAGTCTCTTGTGCCACAGCCAGTTTTCTTCTTCCTGACCAACCAAGCAAGCTCCTTCTGAAGTCTCTGAAAGTGTATACAGATTTCCGGAAGTTCTCAGTCCAGTGGCTATTATCTTTCCATTTTTTGTCTTTCTTACTTCACAGCCCTCCTTCTTGAAGATTACATCATGGCCTCTGTCACAGATTTGACTTACACTCAGTAAGTTATGCTTCAGACCAATCACAAACAAGACTTCTTTTGATTTTATATTGCCATCACTGATCTTGACTGATCCCTTTCCAACAATCTTTGCTCCATCATTATTTCCAAATTTCACAGAACCACCTTCATAATTCTGCAAATTCTCAAATTTTTGCTTGTCACCTGTCATGTGACTGGAACAACCATTGTCAAGTATCCAAGGTGCAGATTTGTTCTGAGCTTTAAAGGCAGTCTGAACAATTAAAGATTCCTTTTCTTTCCATTCCGGTTTGATGACAGATTTGGCTACTTGTTTTGCCTTTGTCTTCTCATTAGCATGTACTTGTTTTTCAGGAAATTTCTTGTTTTGTTTCAACTCACTTGGTTGAGATTTTCTACCCTGATAATTATTTGCTGCAAAAGTGCTTCTACAGTTTCTAGCAATATGTCCAAAATTATGACAATTATAACATTCAACTGCATAATTCATTAAAGGAGAAAAAACATTTCTGCTTGTGAAATTCCTTTGAGATACATTATGCCTGCAATCTGAAATTTTATGGCCATAAGCATTGCATTTAAAACAGTAACCAGAAAAGGAATGATTAAACCTGGGTGCCGGTCTTTGCCAGTTTGAAGTAGGAGCCATAAATCTTTTCCTTCTTGGATGTGTGACTTTTATGAAGCCATCTTTGTCAGTACTCTTCTTGAGTCTGGCATTATTGCTTTCTTGGGCATGTTTTGTTTTTTCTAGATCAACCCTGATCTTTTCTTCTTTCTTTATGGGTTCTACATTCGAGGCCTTTGAACCCTTTGATGATTCTCCTTCATCGAAGCCTAAACCAAATTTGATGTCGGAAGGCCTTTGGTTATTTAACATTTTATCCAGCTTTACAGTACTTTCTTCAAACTTATGAAAATAGTTTAATTTTCTATTCATCTCCTCTAACTGCATTCTTAACTTAACCATGTCTTCCTCTAGCTTGCTTCATTCAACTGTCTTTACAGTTAATTGTTCATCAAGAACTTCAGTCATTTTCTTGAATTCCTCTCGTCCTGTATTTTTAAACTGTTTATTATGTCGGTGGCATCTTCTAGTTTTCTTGAAAACTTTTTGTTCTTTTTCCTTTCAACACTCAACTCTTCAAGTGCAGCAACCAATTCTCCTTCCAGATAAACTTCAGCTTCATCTTTAAAGTTTTCATCACTTTCCTGATTTTCTTCTGTTCTTTCCTCTTCAAGTGCCATGAACAGAGCTTCACCTTTTTCTTCTTCAGAATCCTCATCCGAGCTTTCTTCGAAGTGTTGACATTCTTGGATATGAAGCTTTTCTTCTTGAAGTTGTTCTTTCTGAAATTTTGTTTCTTCTTCCAGTCACCTTTTTCTTGGTGTGAGCCTTCACCATTTTTGGTTTTCTCCTGCATTGGACATTTGGCTGCAAAATGACCGACTCCTCCACAGTTGAAGCATTTGAAAGGTAGCTTTCCTCTATATTTTCCTTTTCCTTTTGTGAGTTTTCGAACAAAATTAGCTTCTATTTCATCCAGAGTCTCTTCATCCTCAGATTCATGTTCAACTTTTATATTCTTGTGTGCTTTAAAAGTCTGCTTCTCTGTCTATAGACTTGGTTTGTCCTATTCTCATTTCATATGCTATCAGAGAACCATGCATCTCATCCAAGCTGAAGTTGTTCAGATCTTTTGCCTCTTCTATTGCAGAAACTTTGGAGTTAAATCTTTTGTGCAGGTGTTCGAGAACCTTTTTCACAACAACTGCATCATCAATTTCTTCACCGAGTCCTCTGATTGCATTAATGATTCCGTTGACTCTCAGCATATAAGCCTCTATGTTCTCATCTTCATTCATTTGCAGTGCTTCGAACTGTGCTCGATGAGTTTGCAGTTTTGCTTCCTTGATCTTGTTGTCTCCTTCATGGATGCTCTTCAGTTTATCCCACATGTCTTTTGCTGATTTACAGCTCATGACTCTTATCAGTTCACTGTCAACAAGCCCACACATTATAGCATTCTTAGCTTTGGAGTTGTTCTCAAATTTTTTCTTCTCAGCAGTATCTGTTGGAGGGGTAGTGGGTGCTGTGTATCCACTATCTACAGAATCCCAAATATCATATCCCAATGCACTCAGATATGTTTGCATCCTGAGTTTCCAGAAAGTGTAATTTGTTCCATCAAATAAGGGGGCTTTGTTGGATGAGAATCCTTCACCGCCTGCCATTGTTTCTTCCAAGATCTCCTTAGCTGATTAAGCTTGTACAAGGAACCTTGCTCTGATACCAATTGATATTCACACAATGACACTGAGAGGGGGGTGAATCAGTGTAGTTATTTAAAATTCAAATCTACAACATTCAATAACTGAAGTAAAGAGAACTTTAAAACCAAGAAAAGCAGATTGAACAAGAGAGCACACCACAACACTCAATATACTGAGGTTCACCAATTTGGCTACTCCTCAAAATTGACTGCTTGGACTTCAATCCAAATCCAGTCTTTGCAAAATACCAATTTTACAAATTCTTTACCAGCATTTACTGGAAGGAGCACCAACCCCTTAATTTTCTACTGCAACAGATGGAGCACCAACCCCTAGTACCAAGCACCAACTTGGACTGCAATTCTGATCAATTTAGAATGACATAAAAATGTCTTCACTTCATGCACGACCCTGACTGGTCTGCAATTAACCCAACTCTGCACACTCTCACGGCTCTGCTAATTTTTCTCTTGACTCTTTTCTAACCCTCCTTTTACAGCAATTTCTCTCTAACAGCAGCAACATTATTTTCTACACGACTGTCCTTTTTATAATCTATTTTTCTCATCGAAACTCTTTGTCTTCCATAGCGTTTCAATCCTGCATGCAGTCGGATTACATTCTCGAGCCGTTCGAATTCTTTTCTCCTTTCCAATGCGGCTGTTCGAATCCTTCCAAATACGACTGTTCGAATGCTGCACATCCTTCTTCTCGAAAGCTTTTCGATCCTTCCTATTTTATGTTTCGAATGCTGCAAATACGTTTATTTTAATCGACTGTTCTAATGCATTTTCAATCGATTGTTCGAATGCATTTTCAATCGGCTGTTCGAATGCATTTTCAATCGGCCTATACGACACTTCGAACGCTTTTCAATCATGCATATACATCTGTTCCCATGCATGTCCGACACCTGTCAACGTGTAACTGTCGATCTGACATCAGTTACTTTTTACGTAACAGGCTGCATGATTTTCTGTATGCTTTTTCTGACACGTGTCACCTTGCATGCTCCTACGGGTTTTACCTGCCAGACTGTTACCTGTCGCGATATCGCGACACTTTTTGAAGCCGTACACTTCATGCCCTTGCTATCGCGAAATCATGACCATTTTGGCTTTGAAAGCTTTCCCTCTGTTCATGTCGCGATATCGCGACACTTAGAACTTTTGCTGACGTCATCCTGTATGTTGTCGCGAAATCGTGACACTTTCGGCTTCCAGCAGCTTTCCTTGCACCCTGTCGCGAAATCGTGACACTTTCTGACTTTGCTGACGTCATCATCATTCTTGTCACGAAATCGTGACGCTTCTGGCTTTTGCTGACGTCATCATCCTTCTTGTCGTGAAATCGTGACGCTTCTGGCTTCCGTACAATTCTCCTTGCAAACTCCAGTGAAAATGGAACATGTCACGAAATCGTGACACTTTGGGCTTCCGTACAATCCTCCTTGCAAACTTCAACGAAAATGGAACATGTCACGAAATCGTGACACTTTGCTCTTCCGTACAACTCTCCTTGCAGACTCCAGCGAAAATGGAACATGTCACGAAATCGTGACGTTCACTGCTTCCGTACACTCTTTGCTTCATGCAGTAGCGAAATCGCTACAACTTTGTGCCTTGTGCTTTTGACTTGTTACATCTTTAATTTTTGCAACTTTGAATGGTAGCGAAATCGCTACACCTTTGTTTCCATGCATTTTGTCATGCAACGAAATCGCTACACCTTCTTGTTTGTGCTTTTTCACTTGTAGCGAAATCGCTACACCTTCTTTGCTCTTCATTTCAACATGCAGCGAAATCACTGCACTCTTTCGCATTGACTTTCAAACTTGTAGCGAAATCGCTACACCTTCTTTGCCCTTCATTTCAACAAGCAATGAAATCGCTGCACTCTTTCGCCTTGACTTTCAAACTTGTAGCGAAATCGCTACACTTCCTTGACTTAGTGCATTTTCCTCCAACATGTCACGAAATCGTGACATCTTTTCACCTTGCTTCCTTCTCTGCCCACATGTCGCGAAATCGTGACAAATTTGCTTGCATCTTCTCTCTCCTCGGACATGTCGCGAAATCGCGACCATTTGGCGTGCATTTTCTCTCTCCTCGGTTATGTCGCGAAATCGCGACAATTTTTCTTTCTGCTAACGGACCTCTCAACTTGTCGCGATATCGCGACAAAAACTTGTCGCGATATCGCGACAATTTTCTTACTTGGTCTTTTCTGCAATTTTTTGAATCTTGGTGACTTTTGTTTTCCTGCAAATTTACTGTACTTGATCTGACTGACTTCAGAATTCTTGTCCATTGCTTCAACTGCATCAATTGTTGTCTGTGTTGACAACAATGACAATACTCTTGCTGTACCTTGTTCAACAAACTTTGGACATCTTGAAGATAATTGTACAAGGGATGGTTATAGTTTTAGTGATGATGAGTATGATAATGCACTTGAAGGACCAGATGAAAATCTTCTAATGGCATTAGAAGAAGAAGTAAGTGATCCTATAGAAGACAAGCCCATAGAAAATAAAGATGTGGACAAAGGTAAACAAATAGAGGAATATTTAGAAAAGGATGGTTATGATCTCAAGGGAGAACTTATTTTTGCACTTGACATGGTAAAGAAGTTAATAAAGCAACACTCTAAACTTGAAATTTAGTTTCAAGAATGTGATGAAGAGAGAATATTGCTTATAGAGGATTTAGAAAAATCAAAGGCTAAGGCAAAAAGGTTCAAAGATAAGTTAGAAGCAAATATATTAGAATGTGATAAATTAGCACAAGAAGTAGCATTACTAAGATAATATTTAGAAGACTCCAAGATCAAGATGAAAGGGTTTAAAAATAGCTCAAAGAACCTGGATAAGTTCATCAAGACACAAAAGACTACATCAAGCAAGACAAGTCTTGGATTTGAATAAGCTCTAAAGAAATAGGAAGGAGAATCAATCTCGAGTTTTAGAGGAAAATAAACTTCATATGAAGATACTTTAGAAGAAGATAGTGTAAAATAAAGTGAGACATCTGAGGATGAGTTGGACAATAGAGAGTTCAACAAAGACAGGAACAATGCACAAAGAAGATACATATGGAATAGCAATCAGAACAGGTCAAGAGAGACTAAGAAACCAATGAGGTCAAGACAAGGAAACTTCAATGGAAGATGTTTTTCATGTCACAAGTTTGGGCACATGGCTTCACAGTGCTATACATAGGAAATACAGGAATATGGGAACATAGAGCTTTTCCATGGGTATTGCTACTCATGTAATCAGTTTGGTCACAAGGCAATAAATTGCAGGGTTCATGATAAAATAGGATATGGCTTCACTAGGAGAAATCCTATGGCATTTGCACCTCCAAGGAATAACAACATTAAGTGTTATAAGTGCAACAATGATGGTCACACAACAAAGTGGTGTAGAGAAGACATTCCAGAAACAAGTATGAATAGGAACAAGAACAGGAATATGAATATGAATAGGAACAAAAATAGGAACAAGAACATGGATATGAACAGGAATAAGAACATGGATATGAATAGGAATAGGAACAAGGATGTGAACAGGAACATGGACATGGAAAGAAACAATCAAAGGAATCAGAAGGATCTGATAATAAGGAAAGAGGATAAAGGTAAAGAAAAGTGCTTTATGGGAGTAGAAGTACTCCCACCCTAGAATTAACCACCTCAAGAGGAGGTGGGGGAGGGGCTAAGCTAAGAGGCTCATTCTTAGCCTCGAGCCCCAAATGTGACCCTTTTCCATTGATGTCAAATGGGGAGATATTTGATTAAGGGGAAGAGATTTGGTATTTGCAGAGAGCATTGAGCCAGGGGAAGCAATGTCCCAGGGGGAGCATAACAGAAGAAAAAGTCAAGTTTTCGGTAAAAATAATTTTGGGTTGCCATCAATGACAAAGGGGGAGATTGTTGGACATTTTGATTCCTCAATTCAAAGTTGTCTTTGATGTCAAGAAATGAAGTCATCATTAATATCCAAGAATTTTTCAAGAAATAAGTTATCAAAGTTGTCATTGATATTCAAGAAGAAGCTTCTAATAAAGTCAAAGGTCAAGAGGAACAATGCAAAGGTTAAAATCAAGGGCTCAATAATATTTTTAAATATTATGTGGAAGCATAAGTTAAACGTTTTTCATAAAAACACAAGAAAGTCTATTGCAAATCTAAAGGAAGGTTTAATATTTATTTGATAAATTATTTATATTCGAAATGAATTTAAATTTTATAAATAAATATTATTTATACCAAGGGGTAAAGTGAAAGATGATTTAAATAAACCAAAGGATTTTCAAAAGAATTAATTTATAAAATTTAAATTCAAAGGAATTTGAATATTTTATAAATTAATAAAGCTCCAAAGGAAATTCGAGCGTCGATGTCCAAAGATCGTTGAAGGTAATTCGAGCACCGACGTCATGCATGGAGGAAGGAAATTTGGTATATAAGCTAATGCCTTAGAGGTATTTTAATTCATCCTTTTGCTCGATGATTGAAAGCGTGCAATCGTGTTTGAATTCATGAGGAAGAAAGTGCAGCGAGCAATCTGTTTAAGCACCAGCGAATAACATCAAGGGGATTTGTGCTGAAAGTCTAAGCACCAATGAGGCAAGTGGCCTAGTGGCAAAGAAGACAGTTTTGGGTGTTAATTTCAAGGAGGTATATGTTTGAAATACAGCGGCAGCATTTTTATGGCAGTTGCATTGGTGTTGGAGAGCTCCAATGTAAGGCGCACATTTTGTGCAAGGCAATCAGGGAAGCTTTTTAGAGCACGCGGTGCTCGTTAGTCCCCAAGCAAACGCCTAGCTTGCATGGCTTTGGGAGCCATGGCTAGGGCACTGGTTGAGGTTGCATGGTGTGTTCGAATCCCCTCCAAGGTAAGGTAATTAATTTTGAGTTTTATTTTTGTGTGTTGCCTAAAGTTTGGAGTTAAAAGGGTGCATGAAAGGTTTATTAGTTGGAAATGATTTTTGATAAGTTGGAGGAATAAGGTGTTAAGTTTTATTTTAATAAAGTGTTTAGGCATATTGATTTATTGAAATATTAAAAGGATAGAGGGAGCTTCTTGTCTTAGGTAATTTTGAAAAGAAGAGTGCATTGAATATTATTGGGAGATTATAAGGTGTAAGTGGTAATTTACTTTTTGTAAATGTTGATGAATGTTTTCTTAAATATAGAGTGATAAGGTGTATGTGTGTTTTGATGTTTACTGTTATAATACCAAGTATTCTAAATTGAATGCAATTTGAAAATGAAGAGATCGCTTTTAAATTCTGAATCACTTTTTTAATATTGGAGGAAAAACCTGCAATTGATATATAATAATAATTGTTCTTGGATGATTCTAAACCAAACAAGACTACCCTATTAAATATTATGTTATGGGTTGCCTATAAAAGGTCACACCCTTTCATAATATGTTATAAGTAAAATAATATAGAGTTTAAGGTTGGTTAGGAGATAGATCCTAACATGCCACCCCTCTTAGAAAAGCTTTGACCTCAAAGCTGGAATGTTGGAAAATGTTGCTGGATATGATGGAGTGTTTCCCAAGTAGCATCTTCTAAGGGTAGACCTTTCCACTGGATCAAGACTTCTGTGATATCTCGATTACGAAGGTGACGAGATCGGCGATCCAAGATAGCTTCGGGTTCGACCAAAAGTACTCCATCATCAGTAAATTCTGGAAGGGTAGTTTGGATAGTGATATGTGCTCCAATTACTGGCTTAAGGCAAGAAACATGGAATACGGGATGAATTTTGGAAGTTGGTGGTAACTCAAGTTTGTAAGCAATGACCCCAATACGTTGGAGAACCTTATAAGGTCCATAAAATTTGGGTGCTAACTTCTGAGAGCCTTTTTGTTTGAGAGATGATTGACGGTATGGTTGGAGGCGTAGGAAAACCTTATCACCCTCTTGAAAACTATGCTCGCTCCTATGTTGATCGGCTTGTTGCTTCATGCGATTTTGGGCGATGTGTAAGTTCTCTTTTAGGATCCGTAGAATGTCATCTCGAGTAGAGAGTTTCGTCTCCACCGCTTGTACCTTTGTACTCCCGAGAATATAAGAAGTGAGTGATGGCGGTGTTTGGCCATATAATGCTTCATAAGGAGTCATTTTGATGGATGTATGGTATGAAGTGTTATACCACCATTCTGCTAATGGAAGCCATTTTACCCAATGGAGCGGTTGAGTAGAAACGAAACAACGAAGGTAAGTTTCTAAGCATTTATTAACAACTTCAGTCTGGCCATCGGTTTGAGGATGGTAAGCGGAGCTCATACGAAGTTGAGTACCTTGTAATTTGAACAATTCCTTCCAAAAAGTGCTAGTGAAAGTTGGGTCACGATCACTAACAATCGTTGAGGGCATACCATGTAATTTAAATATGTTATCAAGGAAAAGGTGGGCTATAGTACTAGCGGTGTAAGGGTGAGCCACAGGACAAAAATGGGCATATTTGGATAAACGATCTACTACTACAAAAATTGTTGTTTTTCTACCTGATTTTGGTAGTCCTTCAATAAAATCCATAGAAATATCTGCCCACGTTTTGGTTGGTATAGGAAGAGGTTGAAGTAATCCTGGAGTAGCAATTGTCTCCCCTTTATGTCTTTGGCAAGTCTCACATTCTTTTACAAATGTTTTGATGTAGTTTTTCATACCTACCCAATAAAAAGATCTAGTTACTCTTTTATATGTCTTTAAGAACCCTGAGTGTCCTACAGTGGGTGAGGTATGTAATTCATGGAGAAGTTTTTCACGATAAGAGGAATTAGGGGAGAGGACCATCCTTCCTTTGTACCTTAATATATTATCCATCCAAGTGTATGGAGGTTTGCTATTAGGATTATGTTGGAGTTGTTGAATTATTGCGTGGGTAGTAGGATCATTAATCCATTCTTCATGCACCTCATCTAACCATTTAGGAATAAGGGAGGAAAGAGCATGGAATTGAGGCATGTCTTCAAATTTTCTAGAGAGTGCATCGACCGCCATGTTGTCCTTTCCCTTTTTGTATGTAATTTCGTAATCATAGCCAAGTAGTTTAGTAACCCACTTTTGTTGTTTCGGGGTATTAGTACGTTGTTCCAAGAAGTATTTTAGGCTATGATGATCAGTGTGTATAATGAAATGTTGTCCAATAAGGTAAGGTCTCCAATGTTGAATAGTGTGAACAATAGCCAACATTTCTTTTTCATAGGTAGAACGGGCTAGATTCTTTTTAGAAAATGCCTTGCTTGTAAAAGCTAGAGGCCTTTCATCTTGCATGAGTACGGCTCCTATTCCTACCCCCGAGGCATCACTTTCAATGATGAATGGTTTAGAAAAGTTGGGCATAGCTAGGACAGGAGTGGTACACATTGCATTTTTTAATGTAATAAAAGCTTCATCCGCTTGAGATGACCATTTGAAGGCATTTTTCTTAAGTAATGTTGTTAGAGGAGCTGTGATTTTACCATAATTTTTGACAAATTTTTGATAATATCCTGTTAGCCCAAGAAACCCTCGTAGACCTTTTAAGGTTTTTGGAATAGGCCAACTTTTCACATCCTCAATTTTGCGTGGATCTACCTTAACTCCTTCCTTAGAGACAATGTGTCCTAAGTATTCGATTTCTTGTTTTCCAAAGGAACACTTTGATATTTTTGCATAAAGTTGATTTTCCTTCAAGATTCTCAATGCTTGGCTAATATGTTTCAAATGATCTTCCCATGTTTTGTTGTAAATCAAAATGTCATCAAAGAAAACTAAGATAAATTTACGAAGGAAAGGGTGGAATACCTTGTTCATTAGACTTTGAAAAGTGGAAGGAGCATTGGTAAGGCCAAATGGCATCACCAAGAATTCATAGTGCCCTTCATGAGTGCGAAAGGTTATCTTTGGAATATCCTTCTCGTTAACTCTGATTTGGTGGTAGCCCGATCGTAAGTCTAATTTGGAAAAATAGGTAGCCCCATGTAGTTCATCTAATAGTTCGTCTATGACTGGAATAGGAAATTTATCCTTGATGGTCATTTTGTTAAGTGCTCTAAAATCGACACATAAGCGCCATGACCCATCCTTCTTCCTTACTAATATAATTGGAGAGGAGTAAGGGCTTCTGCTAGGTCTAATGACCCCTGCCTTAAGAAGCTCTTGTACTAGTTTCTCTATCTCGGTATTTTGAAGATATGGATAACGATAGGGCCTAATATTAGGGGGTTGATGCCCTGGAAGTAGTGGAATAGTGTGATCGTGACTTCGTTGTGGAGGTAGTCCTTTTGGTTCATTGAATACTTCTTTATGGTGTTCTAAAATATTTTGTAGCTCTGGTGCCTCCTGTTCTTCGTGAGTGGGTTGGATTGAGAACAATTGGGCTACCATTCCTTTGCCTCCTTTACGGATAATTTTTTCCATTCTATGAGAACTTATGATTTGTGAGGGTCCAGATTTTAATCCCTTGATAGTATAAGTTTGGTTCTTCTCTATGAACTTCATCCATAATTCATCAAATTCCCATTGAACTATGCCCAATGTTCATAGCCATTGTACTCCTAGTACGATGTCACAACCTCCTAGAGGTAGTACATACATGTCTCCTTTCATGTTATAATCCCCCATAGTTAGTTTTATATTTCTGCATTTACCTTTACATGTAATTTTTCCTCCGTTTCCAATCATCACTTCAAAATTATTGCAAGGATATATAAAACAATTAGCTTGCTTAGCCACCTTTGGATCGATAAAATTGTGCGTGCTACCGGAGTCTAGGAGCACAATAAGGTTTTGTTTCTTAAAATACCCTTTTACCCTCATCGTTTGTGGAGCAAAAAATCTGGCAAGGGCATTGAAGGAAACTTTAGGTGTATTTTCATCATCACTTTCAGGTGTGTCGGATACTACTTCCACTTCTATCTCAGTTTCTTCTTTGGTTGAATTGCCACAGTCCATAGCATCCAGAATATACAACTTTTGTGAGGTGCATTTATGATTTCGATCAAATTTCTCATCACAGTGGTAGCAAAGACCTTTAGCTTGTCGTTCCTTCATTTCCTCGAAACTAAGACGTTTAATTGGTAGGGTTGGGTTAAGTTTGGGGGTTGTGTAGGAGTTTTGTACCCTTCCATTTTGCATAGTTTTGGGGTTAGTGTAAGTGTTTGATGATTTCCCCATGGATGGTTTTCCCAATCGATGTTGTGCCTTGATTTTATCCTCAGCTAGTTTTGCCAACCCTATGGTCTGCATCATGGTTGTGGGATTATACATTTGTACCTCTATCCAGATTTCTTCCTTTAATCCACTGATGAAACAATCTTGAAAGAATGAAGCATCTAGCCCGGTTGTTCGATTTGCCAATCTTTCAAATTCAGCTTGATATTCCCTTACTGAAGTGGTTTGGCATAATTTGGTGAGAGCTCCTATGAAATTTTCAAAAGCGCTAGGTCCAAACCGTACTAATAGATTTTGTGTAAAGTTGAACCAAGTAGGAATGCCGTTGGTTTTTTTGAACCATTGGTACCATTGGATGGCTTCATTCTCTAAGTGAAAGGATGCAATATGCACTTTTTGTCTTTCAAGAATTTGATTCAACGAGAAATATTGCTCTGCCCGATAAATCCAGTTTGTAGGATCACCGCCTTCAAATTTTGGAAAATCTAACTTGGTAGTCCTAGGTAGGATGGATGTTTGTGGCCCTCCCAATGGTGTCCGAGGTGGTGATCCTCTGTTAGTTTGATTTGTTTGCATTAGTGCCATATTCTGACTGATAGAGTCTAGTTTTAAGTCTAATGCGAGTATTCTTTCCTGGATTTCTTGTGTCTTAGCTGCGTTCTCCTCTTTGCCTTGGTGAATTTCTTGGAGAAGTTTATCCATAGTGATATCTTGTGATCTTCTTCCTTCTACCATTTAGGATTTTGAATCAATTTTGCAATTTTATCCTCCTTTCCAAAATGAGCAAAAGTTAGTACTTTTAGCAAAGGTTTGACAACTTTTTGTAATTTGCACTTTTTAGCAAAAAGTTGTTTTAGTAATTTGCAAAAAGTTGTTTAACTTTTTGTAATTGCACTTTTTAGCAAAATTTACTTTTTGTAATTTGAAATCAAGTTGTTTTGTTTGAAAAAAAAATTGGGCGACTGCCCTTAATAGTTTTTATTTCTCACTGTATTTTGTATTCTACTGTTATTAATTGACAGTAAGCAGTAAGCAGGCTAGGACAGTAAGCACGGTAGAGAAAATAGGGTAGCACGAAACACGGTAGAGGAAAATAGGTAGCACAAAACATGAAGAATTGTAGAGAGAACTAGGCGGCATGGAACACGATAGAGGGAATCGAGTGGCACGAAACACGAAGCATGACAAAGGGAACAAGGCGGTATGGAACACGAAGTACAGCAAAATGAAACACAGTGGCAGAGGTATAGCAATGGTGGTGGTAGAAGAAGGTGGAGTGGGGTAGATCAGGGTAGGCAGAGCGAAAGCATAGCATAAGGCACGAAAAACAAAATGATCAAGTCAACATCAGGTTAAATCTACGATTAATGCGGGAGTCACGCGAGGCATGGGACCCTCTACGCTATCACGTATTTAAAATGCTTCCTTCCTTTAACACCATGAATGTGGGATTTAATTCCTAAATGAAAAACAAATAACTCTTGCATTTAGGGTGATCCCATGACAAAATTTTGATCGGAGAGTTTACCGATGCCAAAAGTGTCTAAAACTTTATATTAAGCTTTTATTTTTATGAATTTTTATCGTTGTTTCTTTTATTTATGCCAAAATTTATCTGCTTCACCAGAGAACGTCGCAGACGTTGCTGTGATAGAAGGTTTTCTTCGATCGCGAATGAGAAACTTTAGTACTGGCTCCAAATAAATTTTGTCACACACCTGGGTGATGAAAACTATCACACCTGCGAATATAGATGAAATTTGTCACGCATGATGAAATTTTTCATGCCTGATGAAATTTGTCATTCGATGCTTGTTTATGTTATAATACTTTTAACCTGCTCAATTGAAGTTCAAGTATTTGCAGTATATCACAGGATCTTTATCAATTAAGAGGAGGAAAAATTTTGCTTCACACTTAGCTCTGATCCAAGATGTTATAATACCAAGTATTCTAAATTGAATGCAATTTGAAAATGAAGAGATTGTTTTTAAATTATGAATCACTTTTTTTAATATTGGAGGAAAAACCTGCAATGATATATAATAATAATTATTCTTGGATGATTCTAAACCAAACAAGACTACCCTATTAAATATTATGTTATGGGTTACCTATAAAAGGTCACACCCTTTCATGATATGTCATAAGTAAAATAATATAGAGTTAAGGTTGGTTAGGAGATAGATCCTAACATTTACATTGTATTTTGAGGAAGTTAATCACCTTATAATTTCTTTGAGCTTGGTAAGAAGTGTTTGAGATTTTTGGCAGATTTAGAAGATTCCTTCATCATCAAGAAAAATGTATGAGCACATTTTCCACAGTTTAATTTGATTGGTTGGTTTTTTGGAAAATAAATTTGGAGTGAAAAGGACTTTATTAGGGTTTCCTTTTGAGATTGTTTGAGTTAATGCATCAAGGTTTTCTGGAATAAAGAGTTGTTATTAAAACCTTGTTTAATAAGCTTTGTTGTTGAAGTCATTGGTTGTGTGAAGAACTTGAGTTAAGTTTTGAAAAGAACATGAGTATCATTGTTATGTGAGAGTTGTTTTATAAGCATTGTTGTTGAAGTGGGTTGTTATGCAAAGAACTTGAACTAGGGTTTGAAAATAACATGAGTATCATTGCTATGTGAGATTTGTTGTTGAGCATTGTTGGAAACATTTTGAGTTGATGTTTACATGCTTGGACTAGGGTTTGTGAGAAAGGGGTGTTTCATTGAGTGATTGGTTGAGTAGAGTTGGTTGAGCCTAGTCAAGTGGATATGTGAAGTGATTGTTCAAGTTCCATAAAATAAACTATTCTATATTCTAATTTGAGTTGAGATTGAGCATTGAGTTGAAACATATTGGGTCTCTAACAATTCTCTCTATGTTTCTATGATATTGGACAAGTTTTGAGTGGACTTGTTGAGCATATTTGAGCAAGTTATGAGTGGACTTATTGAGCATATTTGAGCAAGTTCTGTGTGGACTTATTGAGCATATTTGAGCAAGTTCTGAGTGGACTTATTGAGCATATTTGAGCAAGTTCTGTGTGATCTTGTTGAGCATATTTGAGCAAGTTCTATGTGAGATTTTTGAGCATATTTGAGCAAGTTTTGTGTGAACTTGTGGAGCAAATTTTGGTGCAAATTTAAGGATAAGTTTGTGCCAGAACAAAGATAGAGATTAAGTAGATTTGTGCTAGACCGAAGGACTATGTTTAGTGTAGATTTGAGATAGATCTTTGGAGGTGACAGAGCATAGATGACAGTAGTCTCCAATGGATAGAGATCCATCAGCCAGGGCAGTGAGGACAGGTCTTTTGAGTGGGGATAATATTCTTCAGTGGAGAGAGATCCACAATCCAGTGCAGTGGAGGCAGTAGTCTTCTAGAGGATCACTAGCCAGAGCAAAGGAGAAGGAGTTCTCCTATGGATAGATATCCACAAACTTGATTTAGGAGATTGGCATATGCATTGGATAGAGGTCCATAAATATTGTAATAGGGAAAGGATTCCCAAGAGATTTATTGAGAAAATTTTAGTGAAATATTTTCTCTGTGGAGTAGCCCACATTGGGTGAACCATGTAAATTGTGGTGTCTCTATTGTGTATGGTGATTTGTGCATTGTTTTAATTACTGTTGTTGATATTGCTATCTATACATTGCATAATATTGATTTGAAAGAAAAGTAAAAAATGGTCTTCTATTGTTCACCCCCCCTCTTAGTATAATCTTGTGTTCTTTAGGGTGTTGAAGTCACAAGCTAGCATCCATTCATGGTAAGGAATGGTTCTTCTCATTTGTGATAGAACATCCCACATGGAAGCTCTTTCTGTGAAACTATTGGGGGCATAAATATTGGCCAACATCCAATTCCTTTTTGTGTCATTATAAAAAATCGAATATTGATAACTCTCTCAGTGAGAGATATTAATTGTCCATCTACTTTGAGCGGGTCCCATAAACACAAGAGTCCCCGTGAAACACCATGGGTAGGGCTTACAACATACTTGCAGTTGTTCTACATTGACTTAACAATCCTCTCTTTATTCATAACATCCACTTTAGTTTCTTGGATAACAAAAATTGAAGGTTTGAAATCTTTCCTCATGGATGTTTCTCTATTTTGTCACTCCATTGAGACCTCTTGCATTCCATGACAAGACTTTAATTTGTAAGGTTTGGAGATGGATCTTTTTCCTCCTTTCCCATAGGATGGATTGGGTATTTTTCCTTCTGCTTTGGACATTTCCTTGAGAGCATACAATGAAGATAAAAATGTTGTTTGGATGCCATTTGCTATATCCTCTTCTATTATTTTTTGCCTTTGATCAAGTTACAAGGACTGACATTTATTTTTCTCCATACAAACATTAGCTTGAGGTTTTTTATGGATTCTGGTGTTATACATAGGAGGGCTTGAAGACTCACCAATGGTACGGAGCAAGGGGAGATAAGAAGGGGATCCAGAGAATAAGTGTGTCTACAAGGAAAAACCACTAGCAGTGCCTAGTAGAGAAGGGTTTAGAGGAGAGGATAGGGAGGGGAGCAAATATGAGTGACTCATTGAGGGTAAATATCCTTTAGAGGGGAACATGAGTGGAGAAGAAGAAATAGAATGAGGGAGGATGGGAGGGTTCACAAGAATGACATACCAGATTTTAGATACACCTTGATTCACAAGAGAAGGGTCAGGATGATCTAGTTGTTCAATAATAAAGTCTTTCGAAGGGAGACCATTACCTTCATTAGAAAGAGCTTCAAACTAGTTGGACTTAGTGAAGAGAGAAAATACCTGCGTAGCATCTTGGCCTTGAGATTTAGAGGAAGGCTCAGGGGGAGCCTCTATGCACTTTGCTTTGTCAACTTGGGCACTTGAGTTGAATGGTCCTATGCATCCTTCGTGATGATGGAGAGTCAAACTTCGAAAGTGCTTGCCTAATGGGTGAGCTGGTCGATGTTCTTTCATAAGCAAGGGGTATTGTCCTTTGGAGTTATGTGTTGACTTTGGACTTTAGGTCCTTTTTGAGCGACGAGTTTTGGGTTCTAAGATGACCCTACTTCTGGAACTCGATACAAAAGGTAGTTTTGTTTTCATATTCAAAGGCTTACATTTGTCGATAAGACCCATAGGTTAAGTCAATGAAGGTAGAGAGTTGTGAGTCTAAGTTGGCCATAATTCAAAACTAGGCATAAGACATTCGAGACTGAGCTTTGGTAGTTGGATCAAGAGAAATGAGGTCACCAACTACACGTGTGATGCTTCTGATAATGTCTTCATCCCAAAATTGGTACGGGATATTTGATAGTCTAACCCAAATGGGAATGATGTTAATGCTCTAAGTCTTCGAATTGAAACTTGGGTACAAGCGCAAGATGAACAGAGATCGCCTACCAAAAAACTAGGGTTCACCAATGAGGATGTGGTTGGGATCACTAGGGTTTTTTATATGAATGATTAAGAATCCTCTAGATAAAAAAACTAGGTCCATATGGCCAACCAGTTTCCATTTACTGAATGCCAATTGGCAAATGGACTCAATATTAGGGCATGAGCCAATAAAATTTCCAATGAGGAAAAGAGATTTCTTGCTCAAAATAGGATCCATTACATATTCGAGGAGACTAAGTTCCTTGAATTCATCTGAGAGAATCCCAACACTCAAAGAGGGATCAGACTGGTAAGGGCAGGAATGCCCTTTGACTTTATCAACAAAGGAAACTTTTGGACCAGGCAAGGGTCTCAATGCAGGAACATCCTGCTCGATGATAGTTGGGGACCCTACTAGGGATGATCCAAGCACAACTTCAGCAGGGGGCCCATCCGAGGGTTCACCAAGAATATTATATTTAGCATCGTCATCGAAGTCTTATTCCTGATCGCAAATCAAGTTACCACCACTTGGTTCAATCGACCCATGATCGCCATCGACCATCCCATGACTTCCAGGGGAACCACCATCGCTCTCGCCTTGACAAGATTCAAAATTCAAATACCTACACTGCTGAGATAAACCACCTCCATATTCTATCTAAATCTGCTAAGACAAGTACACATTTTAATTAATAGTGGGGCTACCGATAGTTTTATATCTACTAGTATTTTGAGGGACATTCTGGAAAGTCATGGGATTATGGAAAAGAGGTGGAAGGTTGAGTATGGCTCTAGATAGACCTACTCAATAAATCAATGCTTATTTGATCCATAAATCACTTTAACTCAAGGGAAAACTAGTTGGCACCTTTACGTATCTCCTCTACATGATTTTGACATTGTTTTAGGTGTAGACTGGTTTAAAGCACATAATGCCTTACTAAAATTTTAAGAAAGATGGCTAGACTATATAGATAACTCCAAAAAAAAAAATTGATTTCATTGTGGTCGATACACTTTAGAACCCCACTTTTTGTCAGCCATGCAGGTAAAAAGAGCCTTAAGAAAAGGGCATAAACTCTATATAGTCAAGATGAATAAGAAAGATAAAAATGAGTCTAGTTCGGGTCTTTTCCAACAATATCCAGTCTTAAAATAATTTCAAGATGTTTGCCAAGTCTCCCACCTCAAAGAGAATTTGATTTCTCCATAGAACTCATACCTGGAGCGGCACTTATTGACTAAGCTCCATACAAAATGACTCCTATAGAATTACAAGAACTCAAAACCCAACAACAGGAATTGTTAGAAAAATATCTTATCAAACACATTGTATCTTCGTGGGGTGCTCTAGTCTTTTTTGTCAAAAATAAATATGGATCATTAAGGTTATGTATTGATTACCAAATTCTCAATAATATGATAGTCAAAAACAAGTATTCACTGCCAAGAATAGGTGACCTTTTCGATCAACTAAGAGGAGCCACCATATTCTCAAAAATTGACCTTAGGTTCGGCTATCACTAGTTGAGAATTAAATAAGAAGATACCTACAAGATTGCTTTCCAAACTAGATATGACCATTATGAGTTTATTGTGTTACCTTTTGGCTTAACAAATTTCCCTACCACATTTATGAATTTAATGAATAATGTGTTTTGAGAATAGTTATATCAGTTTGTACTTGTGCTTCTAGATGATAAACTAATATACTCTTGAACCAAAGAGGAGCATGACCAACATATGAGAATTGTCCTAGAAATCCTTAGAAAGAACCGGTTACATGGTAAGTTATCAAAATGTGAGTTCTATATTCCTTAGGTACAATATCTAGGGCATATAATCTCAACTGAAGGAATTATCATAGATCCCAAAAATATAGAAGCTATTTTAGAATGGCCAACCCCCACAAATATCTCTAAAGTAAGAAGCTTTATGAGAATGGTAGGGTACTACAGATGATTTGTACAAGGATTTTTCAAAAATTGCTTTTCCCATAACCAACCTACAAAGAAAAGAAAGAGCCTTTAAATGGACAGCCTGATGTGAGGAAGCATTTTGAATACTAAAGAGAATTTAACAACACCTATCCTTCAGATACCTTATCCAAATAATTAATTTACAGTATGCACTGATGCATCCATAGAATGTTTGGAAGGTGTTCCTATACAAGAATAAGCGATGGTTGCTTATGAATCCATAAAATTAAAGAAACATGAAGTTAATTATGTCATCCATGATTTAGAATTTTTTTTTGTAGTACATGCTCTAAAAATATAGTGATATTATCTGCTCGATAAATACTTTGAGCTCAAGACAGATCACCAAAGTCAAAAATACATTTTTACGCAACCTATGTTGAATTCTAGACAAAGACATTGGATGGAATTTTTAGCTAAGTATGACTTTAATATAGAATATATAAAATGGAAAGAAAACAAGTTAGCAGATGCACTCAGCAAAAGAAGATGTATAGTTTCCATGACTCAATGTTAGTATGGGTTAACTAGGCAAATCAAATAACTATAAAATATTGATGAGTTATGTACTCAAAGTTGAGTTCTAGTCGAGCAAGGATCTAGCAAGGATTTTAAATTCAAGAAGGACCTATTGTATTTTAGAAATGGAGTAGTTATCCCAAATAATGAGGAAATGAGAAAAACTATTCTTCAAGAAGCACATAATGCTCCATATTCCATGCATCCAGGAGTGGTGAAGATGGGTGAGAATTTGAGAAAGGACTAATACTGGCTTGGGATGAAAAAAGGCATAATATACTGGGTAGCAAAATATTTGGAATACCAAAAATTCAAAGCTGAGCACAAACATCCAAGAGTACGATTATACCCTTTTTAAAATCCTGCTCAAAAATGGCAAGTCATATCCATGGAGTTCATAGTTGGTTTACCCCTAACATGATTCAGGCATGACTCTATTTTTGTTATAGTAGATAAGTTGACTAAGATGGTTCACTTCATACCAAGGAATGTTCATGATGATGCACCTACAGTAGCTCAAAAATTTTCCAGAGAAGTGATAATGCCTGCATGGGTTTCCTGAGGTGATTATCTTAGATAGAGATTCTTGTTTCACATCTAAATTTTGGTGAGAATTACATCGAGCTTGGGGTACAAAGCTCAACATCAGCACTGCATATCATCATAAAATTGATGGGCAGATAGAAAGAGTTAATCAATTATTAGAAGATATGTTGCGGATGTATTGTATGGATCACTAGAGCAAGTGGGAGGACTATCTCTTTCTGGTAGAATTTGCTTACAACAATAGTTACCATGCCACATTGGGCATGGCTCTATTTGAATCCCTATATGGGCGTAGGTTTATAATACCTTTGTCTTGGTATTTTCCAAAATATCGAGCAATAATCGAATTGGATACTGTGAAACAAATAGAGGAACAACTAAAAGAAATAGGTCAACACCTCAAGGAAGTCTCAAATCGTAAGAAGAGCTATTTTGATCTCAAAATATCACCTCAAGAATTTGCTATAGGCGACAAAGTCTTCCTTAGAGTTAAGCCCTCAAAAAGTTTGATAAAATCCACCAAGCTTAGTCCTACTTTTGTAGGACCATTTGAGATCATCGACAAAATCAGTCCAGTAGCCTATAAATTGGCCTTACCACCTAATTTTTCTAATATCCATGACACCTTCCATGTGTCCCTCCTCAGAAAGTATGTAGCAAATCCATCACATATTTGAGATGTTTCTAATTTGCAGATGTCGGATTCGTACCTCATTGAAGTCTGCCTGATCAAAATTCTTGGTTTTAGATCCAAGCAACTCATAAAAAGAATTGTAGATCAGTGCAGGGTCTACTGGGACCACTTTTATGATACAAATGACACCTGGTAAGATGTGGCAATCATGAAAGAATAATTCTCTTTTTTTTTTTACTGAACATTGAAATATATACATGCATATATATGGTTTTTGGAATTGACATTTATTAGATACATTATGTTAATAAATATATCTTTGATTTGATAATGCATAGTTCTCTTTTATATCTTTGTGATACTAACACATGGGACTATGTATATTCTTAATGGGGGAGAATGTAACATCCCACCCAATTTGTCATTTTGTCAGCTTGCTAATATTATTGAGGATCAGATACTGCTGATGAAATTTTATGGATCCAAGAACAATATTCACCGTAAATAGAACAAAATAGTAGCTCCTATTGTCCACCTTCAGGCGGAAAGATAGTGGTGTCTTCAAGAGGTAAGGTGGGAAATGATGCATATAGCAGCCTGTGAGTACATAGAAGCTCACTGGGGGAAATTTCATATAGGGGCATCTCCTTGCTACATTGCATGCATGTTGCTTGATAAAGTTTCACTGCATTCTACATATACTGGTTTAGCAAATTCATTCCTAGGGATTAAATCCAGTTGTGTAATTGTTTGGTCATATACAAATAATTTGTATCTACCTATAAATAAATATAAATAAGCACAATGGAGTATTATTTTAAAAATATAGAGTTATAATAATAAATTTTAAATTAAAATAAATATAAATATAAATATATATAATAAGTAAAAATAAGAGTCATCTACTCTGAGGTCTAATAGTTATAAAAAATAAATTAGAATAGAAATAATAATAAATATAAAATTCACTGTAATATGTCTTGATAATATATATATACTACGAAGATATAAATCAACACCACGATTGGATAAATAATAGCTACTTAATTTCCATATTTATAAATATATAAATATGTTGTTTATAACATTTTAATTCCCTAATTAGTTGTACAGTTTAGCTCGTGGACTATAGCACCCGCCACTGTAGCAGTCGACACTGTAGAAGCCTGTAAACTGTAGCAACCGCCACTGTAGCAACCCGTGCACTGTAGCGGCCGCAAAAATTTTGGCCCTAAAAAAAAAAATGGCAGATTTTGGAGGCAGCAAGTTGTGATGGATGGAGCAGCAAGGAGGAGTAGGAGGTCTAGGGGAAACAAACCCTAGGTGTGGGGCTTCGGAGGGTAGATCAGCAGACGCGACAGGTGGGGGCTCTGGTGAGATAGCAAGCCCCCAGGTGGAGGATGTGGACAAGGAAGTTCTATTGGAACTGGTCCAAGGGCGTTGGGCGGATGCGGTTGAAGATATCTCTGAGGGGGACCAGGACTCTGTGCATCAGGATCAAAGGAAGACCCAAGAAGGAGACAAAGAGAAACTTGGTAACTGGAGACCTTCATATCTTAATGCTCTTCGCGGTAAGCAAAAATTATCCGACTCTTGTTTTAATCTAAAATCTATCAATGGTAGGTTGCACGTCCCGGATACCTTAGCTCAGCATGTGGGTTTGGATGGCAGAACATCTCTGGTGGCTAAATTTATGGGGGTGAGGCCGGACTTGGAAGTCATAAGGAGATGGGCCGTCCAAAAATGGCAGCCAAGGGCCGGTATGATGATTAAGGCTTTACCCAAGAGTTTTATTTTGGTGACATTTCAATGTGAACAACACATGGAAAGGACTCTCCAAGGAGGTCCTTGGTTTTTTGGGAAAAGAGGCTTGTATCTGAAGTGTTGGTCCCCCGATTTCAACCCCCAGACTCAGGTGCTGGATTTGGCTCCTATTTGGGTTAAGATGCCGGGATTACCTCTACTTTTTTGGAATGAACAAATATTTGCTGGGATAGCTACAAATATTGGAGAACTAATAGCTATTGATCCTGCAACCTTGAGCAAAACAAGACTCCTTTCTACTCGCATGTGTGTGTTGGCGAACCTGAGTAAAGAGCTCCCTAAATCCATTATATTGTCGTCTATGTTTGGCCTTCATACTCAGGTCTTTGAATATGAAAATATGTCTTTTAATTATAGTTTTTACGGGAAGGTAGGGCACCAGGGTATCCACTGCATTTCCAAGAACCAACCCCCACTCCAAAATACTGCTCCTCAAACCCAGAATAATATCCCTCCCCCATAGATCTCCATTCCTACCCAACATGGGCCTCAAGAATGTGGATCTCGAAATCCGAATATCAGAGACCATATTCGCCCTATTGTAAGCAAGAGGCAACGTTATAACCCTCCTCCCAAAAATACCTATGCCCCAAAACCCTCTCACAGGGGAGCTGGTCCCTTTGATGGGAACCCTCAAGCTCAACCTGCTCCTAAGATGATACAACAAGCCTCAAAGCCAAATCACAAAGGAAAGAACCCCATAGATCAATGCCCTGGGGCAAGTAAGTTTGATTGGGTAATACGGGAGGCCTATGGAGGCTTGGTGGAAGTGGTCCCATGTATTGCAGAGGAATTTATGGGAAGAAATTCCAAGGAGATCAACATCCCAGTGGAGAACAGTTTTGATGCATTAAATCATCTAAAGGGAGATCAGATGGATAGCCAAGAAGTGGAATCTAAGGTAGAGGAGACTCAAGAGAAGGATTTAGAGGAGAAAAATTAGAAGAAGGAGCAGGAAACTAATAATACAGGCAAGGATACTCAGGAGGAAGAGGTGAACCACCAAGATCAGTGTAACCCCAAAGCAAGGAAAAAAGAATCTACTAATCAAGAAGCTAAGAGCATGGAATCATCTCCACTGTCAGAAAGACCAGTTAACTTGGAAAGCCAGATTGTTACCCCAAAGACCAAGACTGACCTATCCAAGATGGTTACTAGAAGCCAAGTGAATCCCAAGGAACCCCAGCCTAGAGCGGATGTATGGGGATATGGTTCGGTAGGAAGAGGGAAACCTAGCAATGCTGCCTTAAGGTAGAAAGAAGCAGAGCGAGGAGTGGCTGATGGCACTCAAGCAGTATTGCTCTTTGGGGCGAAGGCTCGAGGATCCAAAGCCCATAAATGAAGATTCTTTCATGGAATATTCATGGGAGTAATCCTGCAAAAATAAGAGCTTTGTATGCTCTTAGACAAGAACACAAACCGGATATGATTTTACTGCAAGAAACTAAAATGGAGGAGAGTAGAGTTATTCCTTTTAAGAATAGGACTTGGCAAGAAGCTAAAGTAGCAGGCCAAGAGTCCACTGGAACAGAAGGAGGGTTGCTGGTTATGTGGAACAAGAATGTGATTGATAGTAGAGTGATTCTAATGTCTAGTTGGTTTATTTGTCTCTTATGTGTGGATAAAACCACGTAGGAAGAGTGGATCTTAACGAATGTATATGCTCCAGTTAGATAGGGACTGAGAAGGGTTCTTTGGAGTCAGCTAGCTGAATTGAGGGAGACGGTACCCAACTACCCTTGGATTTTGGCGGGGGATTTCAATTGCTACCTTAATCCTGCAGATAAATTGGGGGGATCTCAAAGAATAACTACTAATATCTACGAGTTTAGAGATTTTGTTGAGCAACATGAGCTGATGGATGTGGACCTACGTAGATTCTCCTATACATGGTCTAACAAAATATTGAAGGAAAACCAAATTCAGATCAGATTAGATAGGTTTCTTCTTTCTCAAGAATGCCTAGAGAGGTTTGGGGACTCTTCATTAACGACACTCCCAAGAATCGGGTCTGATCACAACCCAATTATGTGGGAAACAGGGGAGGACTCTAAGAAAAGATACATCAGACCCTTTCGATTCGAACTTATGTGGTTCCAACATCAGGATCTCAAGGATCTGGTTGCCCAATGGTGGGACAAAAAGTATAATGGTTCAAAACTGGCCCAAGTGGCATGTAAACTAAGGAATATGAAGGCTAACATTAGAGAGTGGAACAAAACTTCCTTTGGCAATATTTTTTTTAAAAAGGCAGAACTAAAAGATAAGATCAATGAACTATAGGAGAAGCTGAAGTCAGTGCAGCTTACAGAGGATCTGAGAAACCAGGAGAGGGAGTTGTTAGCCGATTACCACACGATGCTAGGATTTGAAGAAACCTTTTGGAGGCAAAAATCCAGACTGCATTGGTTAAAGGAGGGTGACAGAAATACAAAGTTCTTCCATGTCTCTACTCTTCGCCATAGGAGTACTAACAAAATTAAGGAGATCAAGATGGCCAATGGGTCTAACACCAAAGATATGGAAGACATAAGGAGGGAAGCGGTTGAGTACTTTAAATCGTTGCTAGAAGATGTAAATCTGACTATTGAAGAAGAGGACTCTCTGTTGGCAGCAATTCCACCCCTCGTAACTGAGAATCTTAATGGATTCTTACTTAGTCCTTTCACAAAGGAGGAAATCAAGAAGGTGGTTTTTGACATGGATGGTAACAGCTCCCCAAGACCGGATGGCTTCCCTGCAGCTTTCTTCTAGAAGTTTTGGGATATCCTAGGCAATGATGTAGTGGAAGCTATAATTGAGGCTCAAAAGGACATGGAAATCCTAGGAGTTAATGCTACATTTTTAGTCCTCATCCCTAAACTAGTGGGAGCAATGGAATTTTCCAGTTTTTGCCCTATCAGTTTATGTAACACTCTGATGAAGATTCTCATAAAAACAATCACCAATAGGCTGAAGGTTATCCTTCCTTTCATCATTGATATGAACCAAGGAGGCTTTGTGAAAGGGCGACAAATACTAGATGGTATCATCACAATTCATGAGGTTATTCATTCAATGGTGGCTAGTAAGGAAGCAGGTATGTTACTAAAGCTTGATATGAATAAAGCCTACGACCGGGTCTCATGGCGGTACCTCACCAAGATTTTGGGTAAGTTTAGTTTCTGCTCCCAGTGGATTAAGTTGATTTTTAGTTGTATCTCTACTACAAGATTTTTTGTCATGGTGAATGGGTCACCCTCCGGTTACTTTAAGAGTGAAAGGGGGTTGCGACAAGGAGATCCTTTGTCTCCATACTTGTTTATTATTTTAGCGGAAGCATTGGGTAGGAACATTTCAGCAGCGGTGGCAGATGGTCGATTGGAAGGTTTCAAACCAGCCTCAATAGCAGAGCCAGTGTCTCACCAATAGTTTGTGGATGATACAATCATTGTGTCCAAAGCCTCGATGCCTCAGGCTAGGAAGTTGAAGAGAATTCTAACCAAGTATGAGACAGACGGGACAAGTACATAAACTATAAGAAGAGTAGCATCTATTTCTTTAACATGCCTGGTGGGAGGGAGGAAAGAATAGCTAACCTCTTCGGTTGTGGAAAGGAGCTTCTACCAGCAACTTATCTAGGCATGCCTATGTTCGAAGGAAGAATGAAGGCTACATTGTGGAACTCAGTCATTGATAGGATCTCCAAAAAATTAGCAGGGTGGAAGGGCAGCCTTCTTAGCTCCATAGAAAAAGCCTTATTAGTTCAAACTACTTTACAGAGCATTCCAATTTACTGCATGTCTCTATTTAGAATGCCTGCAAAGGTCTGAGCTACATTGGAGCAAATTCAACGTAACTTCTTGTGGTTAGGTTCAGAGGAGAGATAGAGAATTTCGTTGGTAGCATGGAATCAGGTGTGTGCAAGCAAGGATCAGGGGGGCCTGGGGCTAAAGAGAATGAAAGAAATGAATCAAGCTCTGATTGGCAAATAGGTATGGATATTTATCAATAATGATCAATTGGGATGGGTAAAACTTCTTAAGGCAAAATATATCAAAAATAATCAGGACTTCCTGAAAGCTGATAATCTCCCTAGAGGATCCTATTTCTGAAATTGTTTGCTCGAATGTCGAGAGGTAATCAGGAAAGGCATCAGATGGAGAATTTGTAATGGAATACAAGTGGACTTTTAGCAAGACTCATGGTTGGAAGAGGCCCCTCTGAAAGATAATTTAGACCTTCAGGTCCTCCAACATAAACTTTCGAAGGAAATGGGAGGAAAAGTAGGGGATTTTATTGCTGTAGCACAGGAAACTTCCTCTTGGAAGAAAATCACGATTCGGAATCTGTCGAGCAAGAGAAGGTGGCCCTAACCAAACTCAATGATGCTTTAAGGGTGTTCCCGATCATTCCCGGGGAAGGAAGAGACAAGGCGATTTGGGGCAAAACTACAAGTGGGATCTATTCAATAAAAACTGCCTATAAGTTAATCCACTCAGGATTCAATGGCTGGACTCCGACTTCTATTATTTGGTTAAATAATTTAACCCCAAAAATTGCTTTCTTCTTTTGGTTGGCAGTTCAAAATAAGATTCTGACAATAGATAATCTGCAAAGGAGAGGTTTCCAATTCATCAATCGATGTATCTTGTGTGAGAAAGTGATAGAATCTGTAAGTCATATATTTCTAACTTGTGAATTTTCTTGTACAGTCTTCCAAATGATCCTGTCCAAATTTCATATAGATTGGGTCTGTCCAAATAGCATGTCTGACTTCTGCATACAATGGGCTTCCCCCTTCCGGGTGAAACTTTTGACTTGTCTCTGGAAGCTCAGCTTACCCCATTTTTTATGGGGGATATGGAATGAGAGAAATAAGAGAGTATTTAAAGGACGTAAGAAAGATCCCGGGTTATGTGGTAATAAAATAATCGGAGCTTTGAAAGAAAAGCTGGAAAACTTTCTACTTCAAAAATGAGACCATGTCTCTAAGGGAAAGGAGGATTTTGCAGAACTGGGGAGAGGAACTTCCAGACCTAGACATTACAACCAACCCACGGGATGGTGTCAAGTGGATACCCCCACACAAAAGTGGGTTAAGTTTAATTTTGACGGGGCAGCTAAAGGAAATTCGGGGCCGCAGGAGCAAGGAGGAGTTCTACGAAATGAGGAAGGAAAAGTGGTCCTTGCCTTTGCAGAGCCTTTGGTAACTCAAACAAATCATTTTGCAGAAGCCCGAGCCTGCATGCAGGCAATAAGAATTTCCAGACTTGAGGGTTATAAGGAAGTTATCTTTGAAGGGGATTTGCTTAATATAATAAAGGTAATTAAGGAGGATAAAGACCCCAGCTGGACCATCTTGGAGCTTATCCTAGAAGCAAATATTCATAAATATCATTTGGTTAATGCCGAAATCCAACACACCTTCAGAGAAGGGAACCAGGCGTCGGATCTAATGGAAAATATTGCAGTTTTTTTTGGGGAAATGCAAATTTGGAAGGATAACTTCCCTCAAGAACTATTGGTGTTGGCTTCTAGAGAAGAGCTAAGATCAAACCTGTTAGAGCATCAGGAGATCATAGGGGTTGATGATGAGTAATCCGACAGATGGAATTAGGCAGAAAAGGCATCCCATTTGCTGGGGCCTGGGAGGTGACAAGTGTACAGTATAACAACCTAGTGGTATTAGTAAGTGCTAGGTGTTGTTTGGTTTTTGTTTTATCTCGAATAGTCAAGCGACAAGTATAGGACTTTGGACTCTAAGTATGGCTTAATGTGGGTCTTAGAAAGATCCATTTTGTATTTTGATTATACGGGCTTGATGCTAGAACCAGCCCATTTTGACTATGTAAAAGGTTTGTGGACCTTATAACCACCTCTACCTTATACCAAAAAATATATATATACTACGAGGTATTTTTCCAAGTGGTAATCTTCCAACCTTCCTCCTTGCATGACTTCACGCATGGCAACGAATTTTTACCTTTTTTTTGATATTTAAGCATAGGATATCATGTCTTTTGGGTTGGTCGATGAATGTTTGGGAGCTTTCTTCTTTGCACATTGAGCAGTTTTTGGTGAATCACCGTTAATAGGTCTACCAGGTCACTTCTTTTTACCTATGGTGTTATGTGTGTTCTAAAGGAATTAATTTTTCTATTGATTTGTGAATTCAAGCATGGTTCAAATATTTCAAGTATGCAGAGGATTAATTCGTTGGTAAAATTATGTGTATTCTAAAAGAATTAAAATTGCTATTGAATTGTGAAGTCAAGCATGGTTCAAATACTTAAGTATGCAGAGAATTAATTCATTGGTAAATTTCCGCATGTTCTAAATGAATTAAATTTGCTATTGATTTGTGGAGTCAATCTCGATTCAAATATTCATGTACATTGAGAATTAATTCGTTTGGTAAAATTTTAAATAGATATATATACAAATAAAGAAAAAATCTGAAATTGGTAGTCAAATCATGATTTAAATTACACAAGTCTCCATTGTTAGAAGAAGATACGAGTTAAAATTAAACTCTGGAGAAAATAAAATATAACTTAGAATCAATTGTTAAAATGATACACAACCTTATCCGTCGCATACTGTGTAGCTTCTATCAGTGGGACTGAATTGATCAGCATTTTTTTATTGCATTACCTTAAAATTCATCCCTCATAGGTAAATACAATAGTTTTTTGTGTTTTGCATGTTGCTTGCATGGGGGGTAATGCATTCATTAAGGTCATGTTGATCCTTTTCCTGCACACCAATATCTTTCCATCGAAGCACTAAAGAAAGCCTCATGAAAAAAAAAATTCATTGTGTAATACACCAACCTCTATACTGTGCAAAAGATGTCCAAAGACTGTTAATGGAATATCCAAGCTTGAATTCTGATCTTGCTAAGTTGAGCTTTGGAATTCAGCTTAGTTATAAGACTTTAACATGTCTTTCCACGAAAGCACCTGTAGGAAAAAATTTGTATTATGAACTTGAAGAATTATTTTTAATTCGTACTTTAAATTACCTTATGGTAATTGGAAAATATTTTTGTCAACTGCATATTGTTCACTAGTCAGTTCCTTTATTTTTTGGTTTCACCGTTAGCTAAGATGAAGTTGGTTAATGAACACTTGTTGTAATAATGGTGAACCAAAATACTTTACCATCATTATCAAGATTAAAAATATTTGCTTAATCTGTAGTGTGTCATTTAGATCGAATATTTTTAATTCACTTGCAGCCTTGCTAAAGCATTTTCCATTGATTAATTAATTTGGTTTAATTTTCTTTAGCCAATGAGTTAGTGTTTCGAGATTTGAGGTAATAGTCTTTTTTTAAATGTTAAATTCAGTTGTGTATTGATGATAGCAAATATTTTGTGAAATATTATATTTAATATCTGCATGTGAGTTCTTTCGAAGTTAGTCGACATATGAAAACTCGTATAGTCTTTGGTTATTTAATATTTCTTAGATGCACATACATATATACTATATCAATTGTAAACATCTTTGTGATTCGAGTTGTTCAAACCTTATAACTCTTGGACTACCGTATGTGTAAACATTAGTCAATTCATAGAGTTTTCTTAGCTTTTTAGAAGAGCAACACCACCAATTTTATTTTGAGCAATGATGCTTTTGTGAGTTACAACCTTGAATGCACAAGCAAACTTCATCTAGAAAAATTCAGCCATGATAATATATATCTTAAATATTTAGAAACAATAGCCGAATAAGAGATCGACACCCAAAATAATATCGATAATTGAAGGTAGTTTTATGAAACCAGTCTTGGATTTGTGTGCTTTGTTTCTTTAAATCTACTATCACCGTATGTCAGATATTTTCTAACATTAATTGGTGTCACCAAATGTAATTAAGTTTATTCATGTATATCCATAATGATCTGTAACCTCCTAGATTTGATATTAATGGAGCATGATACAAAATAATTTAGAAGGGCTTTCCAATACTGATTAATTTATTGTGTGAAATCTTGAATGGAATGTTGTAATAAATCTTGCATTAGGTAGCTGTTTTAGAATCCTTATAATAAAAGGAGAGAAAAATCCTTTAATGACATGCCCAATGGATTGTTACTCTACGCTCGAGCTGACCAAACCCTTTTCTATTAATCATTAGTTGATCTAGAATTGCATCCGCTCTAAATTTTGTGCTTACCATAAAATTTAGAGTCATAAGTACTTGAAAAGGAATACTTAAGTAATGGATTTATTATGTTAGTTAGTGGACCATGACTTATGAAAATTATTGTGTTTTCCAAGAAGAAGCAAGTGTTTTATTAAAAGCGCTTTGTTTTAAGTCTTTATTTGTATAGCAAGGTTCCAAGTTAGAAATTAAATAATGTTGTCTTTTGCATATATTAAATTTAGTGACTAACATGAATAGCCTCACTAGTTTCATCATCTTTAGTGGAAAAGATTGTTTTGCATATTATATCATCTTAGGTAGTGAAATTGATTAAATACTTTATTAGTTTTAGGATACGTTGACTTTAATTTCATCAATTTAAAATGAATGTTAAATACTTTATTATTGCTTTTAGAAATATATAGTTACTCTTATTTAATATTTGTTAAGATTTATTTAGGGATTTAGCTAACTTGATAATTGCTTTTAGAAATAGATAATTTTCTTATTTAAAAAGAAATATTTGAGGATTTAGTTTTTAAAAGAAACTTAAAATCTTGTTAAATTGCCTTATAGCATGGTTACTTATGGGCAGGGTTATGCATAGTGGCGAATATTCACAAATTGGGCGAATATTAGGATTTCAAAAATTGGAAATTGATGAATATGAGGACCCTTGACATTGGCCCATTCACCTAAAATTTTGAAGATCAATTTTTTCTTAAGGTCAAATTGCCAGTATATATCCAAACATAGGCATATTTGTACTCGTTGGAAAGCTCGTTTCAAGCCTGATCTGATGGTGGTGTTTTTATGAAGTTATAAGATAATTTAATAGGTCAAAATTGGCCATAAATATGATCTTACATTTTTGGGCTTCAAATACCCCAAATTTTGGTATGTAGATGCTTGATTTGATTTTCTTAGGATTCTCCATGATTCACCTTGATTTTGATTAGGATTCGCTATTTTTTACAAGTGCATTTTGAGTCCAACTCCTTATGCATCACCCTGCTTATGGGATATTGGATTATTTAGATTAAATTATTTATATTATTAGAAGATGTGTATAGTTAAATTTTCATTAATAGAATCTATTTTTTTTTAACTCCAAACTTTATTCCAACCTAAACCTGTTATCGTCGAGAGAGTGATTATACAAACCTATCAAACTGAAAGTAGTACTTCTTAGAAATTCACCAAGGTGGGTGAATAACCTTTCAACACTTTTATGATTTGTCAAGTCGAACGAACATCACCCAGCTCCGATGGGTTGCAAGTGGTAACTAGCGTGATTCGATGATAGCCATTTTTTCTAACAGACTTGCACAAGACAAGTGGTCCTTTTGCTACAAATAAATTATGAAAGATAAAATGGGACACCATTTATATACTGTCACATGAGCGATACCATGAGGGGATCCCACGTACATAGTCCAATTTGGGAATCACTAGCAATGATTCAGCTCTAGAAGTTGCTAGACTCTAGAACTAGAAGGTCCAGCAGTGAGATGGTATGGGATATTTTATCGTTAGTTGCAAATATGACCTAGGATACCTGGACCCGAACCAGAGAATTTGTGGGCCCTAAAGGATTCCATAAGATGATGGACTCCAGCTAGGCACTAGGTATACTAATGTTATACCCTGGTATGGCATATGTACAAGCAGTGATGGAAAACAAGGATAACTCATAGGTTAGTCAAACATATGCCCTCCATGTTTTGGTGTGAGGAACTATGCATCTACCCTTCTAGGTGTTATAGGCCCTAGAAGTACAACCCCATGTCGTGAGTGTAGAACTCTAGCAAAGAAGAACTTGTTCACAAATAGCACCTTTTGCAATATCTGGCCAATCTCGACCACTCGAGAGACCGTCTGCAGCGGTCAAAAATCTTAGAGCGAGTAAATCATGCCTATGTACTAATTACATGTTGGGTAAATAATAAATTTAGAGTGACAATACCCTCATGTTGTGTTGAAAATTTTCTCTTAGTGATTCCAAGAGCAAGGCTGGAATGGACAACCAGGTGAGATGTATCTAGGTTGTTACATACATGAAGAAATTAAATCTTCAAATAAAGGCTATGGATGTAGTCGCCAGTCAATTTCATTATGGTTAAATTTTATTTCCTCTTAGAAAGGGGGACGAGTTAAAAGTTAATCCGAGATCTGATTCTCTTTTATTAGTACTCTTAGAAAAAGTATATAAGTTAATTTTTTATTAAGTATGAGCTTAAAGTTTACAATAAAATAATTAAATAGTTATTTTAATTATTAGAATATTAGTGGGTTAAAATTCTTATTTATGTTATGATTTAATAAACTTAAAGTGTTGTTATTTTAATCATATAAATATTGTGAATATTAGGTTTTGAATCTATTATAAGAAGCACACATTTCATTATATTATTTATGAATATTTATACATGGATATAGGAAGGGATGTACCCTTTCACTTATGAATATGCCCTTACATTAAGAGCTAATGTATTATTCTAACATTCCCCCCATAATACATTAGGTGGGATAATGTATTATGTTCTTGATTTTTTGAGTTGCTCTGACTACTCTAGGTTCTAGGTACTCTTGCATAGGTAAATACCTCTAGGTCTGCCTCTAGGTCTATCTCTGGGTATTTTGCCTCTGGATCTATCTCTGGGTCATTTTGCCTCTGGGTCTGCCTCTCGATAATTTGCCTCTGGATCTACCTCTTGGTTGTTTGATGTTGGGTCATCCTTTAGGTCTAAGCAAAGTAGGGTATGTTCCCCCTAGAGGGAAAATGCGGTGGATAGTTGCTCCTGATGAACAAGAGCAAAATCCTCAGTTTCCTCCTCCTCGTCAGTATTGGTAACATTCCCTTGTTTATTTTGTGGTCGACATTGGTTCCATTCTCCCTGGTTCTTAGGAGGTGGTCCTCTTTGCATAGGATTCTTGTTACTTGAATCTCCCTGAGTAAAAGTATTATACCAACATTCATGCAAGTCATGGCCCTTTTTACCACAAATCAAACAACTTTTCTTCGGCTTGTTGGGATTTTGGTTGCCTTTCCTTTCTGATGGAATGACATTGTGCCCATCTGATTTGTTATCATGGCTTGCTCTTCTTCATTTGATTTCTCATGGAATGCTTCCTCTTGTTGCAATAGGTTGACCAATTATTCAAAATTTTGCTTCTACTTCAGGATGTTCAAAGATGTCACAAAGGTTCAATACGACTCTAGGAATGCTCTCGAGACAATGGGTACAAGGAAATTATCTTCTAAAATCTCTCCTAGTGCTTGTAGGGAGGCACAAAGCATAACTACTCGATGAAGAAATGATTCCAATTTTTTCCACCTTTCAAATTCAAAGTGTGCAACTGTCCTTGAAGATGAAGAATTTTATTTTGGTTCTTGGATTCATACACTTGATGTGACTTCATCCATACTTCAGTAGAAGTCTTAGCATCTTGAACATGAATTTGGACATCGTCTGAGATACCAAGTAGAAGGATCATACGAGCCTTGTGGTTCTAGTGATCAAATGACTCCTGATCCTTGATAGCTATCTGTGGATGTTGCTCAGTCCCAGTAACAATCTTCCATAGGCCTTCAAATTCAAGAATGTAGTGAATCTTTGTTTTCCAGGCCACATAATTGTCACCTTTGAGGACTTGAGAATCGAAGAGCAGAAGTTTAGGAGCAGTTGATTGCGCCATTTCACTTGGGAAAAAAATTCACCGTCACCTTCTTTTTTTGGTTTTTTTATGAAGTAGATTTATAAATATTAAATTTATAAATAATAAAAGTAACTTTATAAAGTTACTTTATATATTGAATATATAAAATTTATAAATTTATAAATATTTAAATTTATAAGTTTATAAAGTTTATTAATTTATAAGTTATAAAATCATTGTATAATGATTATTATATTATAACTTTATAACTTTATATTATAACTTTATGAAGTTTCATAAAGTGAAGTGATGCTTTAAAAAAATTTGTATCCTTCTCTATGACGTAAGTATGGTGGTCGGTGCTCGTCTCTTTAAACCACAAGTTCACTATATTCATCCAACCAAAGGGTAATCTTATCATTTTCATAGCTGAGTTACATGAGTGGTTAATCAAACGCTTGAGGATTTTTCAATTTAAACCTCCCTTGTGGGGAATGTAATTTTTTATTATTTTCAATGTCTGCCAATGCTTGTTGGCTGGTAGAGAACACGGTTTTTATTGAATATACCAAACAATCCAGGCCGACTCAGATAGAGCATAAATGATGGATCATCAAAGTCTCCATGCTCATAATAAAATTTCTTTATCTGATAGCTAAACCCAAGCATCGTTCTTGCTTTCAATATACTCGATGATTGTTGACTATATTGATATAAGTAAAGGTTTGTATGCTCAAAAATTGAGTGCTCAATTCTCTACGTATAAATGAGACAACATTATATGTCTTTTTTTTATATGCTTGAGATGTGCTACGCACTGAGACGTATTCTATTTGCTTCAAAAATTGTGTAAGGACTAGCGTTCAATCGTCAATCAACCAAAAATTTTAGAGATCTTCGCCTTTTTGGATGGTAGAAGCCCTAGTTCCCCCATTGATGGCCTTTTTCGGATATGGACCTGGGTTCATCATTGTTCAAAACTATTCTCGTTGTGAGTTTTTTGGGTAATGTATACAACTGTTGGATGAGGGCTACATAAGAGCTCGTGTTACAAGCCCTTTTAACATCTCAATCCGATCACTGTAGAAAGGTGCTTCACTTCAGCCTCAAATCATAGTGCACAAGAAAACATCGTAATACCTCAGATCCACACTTCTCATAGCCATAGTGTGTCAGTCTACAATAGCATTCTACCACCTTGAATCGCTTGATGTAATTAAAATTTGATACAAATCAAAAGTCCTACTGCTTTCCTGCGCTTTGCGTGATGGCAAAAGATATTTTATTATTTTTTTTTTACTCCAACTATTGTTTTTTGGTTAATGCGTGATTTCATAGATTTTAAAAAGAGGACATTGGATGAATTGGAACAGTTATAGGCTACCTTTTGCAAATGCTTGTTGTGCGTCTACCGTCCATTTATTTTTTGGAGCAACTGTACCATTTTTAGGACTATTTCATTGTTGATTTAAGAATCGGTACTATCAAATACCATTCCTCAATCTTATTATCATTCCTTTATTAGAACTGGTATTTCCAATTAGGTTAGAGGGATCTGAAGTTCTATGCAGTTTTCTTAATAGGCTTGACAGCAAACTTGGGCTTAAGGTTGGCTGGCCATTGGATGCTCCAAGCCTTCATAGGTCTATTGGAAAACCAGGGTGCTCTGATACCATATTAGGTTTAGAATATATAATGAGAAGCACACAATTCAATATATTATTTATGAATATCTATACATGGATGTAGAAAGGGATGTACCCTTTCACTTATGAATATGCCCTTACATTTAGAGCTAATGTGTTATGCTAACAGTGGAACTTTTTGAGTTAAAACCTTATTAGGTATAGTTTAAATAAATATTGGGTGACTCTCTTTTAATAATGTAATCATTACATTATTAAATAATGTATATGTTTGAATTTCTCTTTAAGTTATAATCAGGTCTTAATATTTAAAATTAGGTAACTTTGTTTAAATACTCATGAAAATAGAACTAATATTTATCCTGATTAGATAAGTTTGGAAGCTTATTATAGATAAATATACCCTATAGAGGAAACCCCGCTTTGGGTGAGAGGTCACCTCTTCATGTTCTTGCACCCTCCTCGGTTCCTCCTAGGGTTCTCAGGTGGATCTCTTGCTTTGCTACACAATTCTAGGAAGATATCTTAGTTTTCTTAGGGTTTCTCACCCTTCCTACCGTTGCTTGGTGTTTGGAGGGTCTTCGAGACTTTTTTGTTTCTTATTGAGGTATTCTAGGAAATAGGGGGTAGATATTATTTTCTTCTGGTAGATCCATAGCATGCTTAGGATATGCCCCAATGCGAGAGCAAAAGACCTCCTACTATGGGTGGGAGGTCACCTCTTCATCTTTGTGCTCCCTCCTTGGCTTTTCCTAGGGCTCCTTGGTGGATATCTTGCCTTGTTGTGGAATTCCAATCATATCTCCTAGTTATCCTAGGGTTTTTGGACCTTTCTACCGTTGCTTGGTGCTTGGAGGGTCTCCAAGCCCTTTTCTACTTCTTGAGGTGCTCCAAGAAAGAGGAGGAAGATCTTATTTTCTTTTGGCAGAACCGTAGCGCACTTAGGGATGCCCCGGTGTGGGAGCAAGAGACCTCCCACTATGGGTAGAAGGTTACCTCTTCATCTTCTCGCTCCCTCCTTGGCTCTTCTTAGGGTTCTCAAGCGGATCTCTTGTTGTGTTGTGGATTTCCAAGTAGATATCTTAGTTTTCCTAGGATTTCTTGCCCTTGTTGCCATTTATTAGTGCCTAGAGGGTCTCCTTGATATGGGTCATGATGTAAAGATGAGCGGTATGGGGCATCCATCCAAGTCATTATGCAAGCAATACAATGATTATCCCTTGAACAATTTATGGATAAGTAGAAATATAGTAAAAAAAATGGCAAGATGGATCCACAATGATTGGTATGGGATAACTCATCGTAATATTCATGACTTGACAAGGGATAACCATGATCAGTTCTAGGTGAATGGCATGATCTTAAATACCCATGGTGCTAGTTATTAATCTAGACATGTGGTCACCAATTAAGCATTATAGCATGTACGCTACACCCTTACATGTTATTGTCATAATAGATGAATTAAATTAAACTTAAGATTTCACATTTCAGTATCATGTTAAGGGAGGGGATTTATGCATCCACCCTCTAATTTTTATGGTCTTGAGAGGATAACCCCAAGCCATAGTTCTAGGTTATCATGCCAATACAAAGGGTGAGAGGGATAGAACCATTAAAGGCACATATTACAGGATTTGGCCAATTTCATCCACTTGAGGATCATCTGTAGCAGTTATAACCCAAGAGTGGTATTCAATTCTATGTATTGATTTCTTTATGGGTGGAAAATTTAATATTACAAACAAAAAAATTCACCCTAGTCAAACCATCTCCCTTGTTTGTCAAACCTATAAGTTAGATTATATTTTTACAACCAGTGTGTTATACTAGGTTGTCATAGTTTGTATCAGAGCCTAGTTTATAAGATTTCTAGGTCTTAGAGTCCAAAGACTTCCACAAATAACTTTAAACTTTTATACCCCAATAAAACCATGAGCATTAAAACTTTCATGGCTCTTTTCTACCCAAAAACAGCTCCAATGCTTCAAGGAGGATCATCTAAGAAAACCATACCTGCTAGCCAAGAAGAAGCACCCATTTGATCACGAAGGGAAAGGTAGCTTAATGAGATAATGAACCTACCAAGGAAGTAGAAAATTTTAACTATGTTAGTTCAACTATTTTAAGAATAGATGCAACAATAAAAGGAATAAATGGATCAACAACATGAACTAATGAACCAATAATATAAAATTATAGAAACTTTAGTTAAACAAGTCAAGGGAAAAAATTCTAAAACCAGATAAGAAAGGAGTCCTGATAGACAAGTAGAAACTGGTGGAACTTGGGTAGGGGTAGAATTGGATAAATATATGAAAAATGTAAAAGTTTCTAAATTTAATGGAAAATAATGTGGAGATGTTGTAGAAATATGGCTAGCTAGGATATAAACCTATTTTTCTATGAAGGATTTTTCATCGAAATTCTAAACTGCTTAGGCTACTCTCCACCTAGTCAGCATAACCTTGGAATGGTGGAATACAAACAAGGAAGAAAAGAAAATCCAATCCTCTTATATGAAATGGGATAAATTTTTCAAGCAACTTAGGGGTATTTTCCATGTATGAAAGTCTTCCATGAAATCTATGGCGTTGTCTTATACTAGTAAGGATGGTGTGATGTTGCACTGCTCCTCACTACTCAGGAAATTTTGAATGTTGTAATGCTCTTCTCATTGCTCCTAATGCATTTTTGAATGCTTTCCAATCTTCTTCAAGACCTTGAAAACTTGCAAAAAGCATACAACTTGGTGTGTCAAGAAGAAACTAATCAAAGAAAAAAATAGCTTATTTCAATTACTAGAAAATATAAGATAAATAGAAAAAGAAACTCTCACAGTCTGAGTGTGAAAGAAAATGCATCAAAAAAATGGTGTTATAGGAGCTCCTTCATATGTCCTTCAAAATCTATCAAAATCTGCTATATATAACAAAGCTCATGAGAGGTGTTGAAAATGGCAACGAGAATAGCAAGAGTTCATTGTTGTATGCTCTATTGGAATTTTTCTTAATATCCATAAAGTCAAAATAACACCTAACATTAGCTTTGCCAAATTCAAACCTAGACGAGCTTCTCTTGTCATCAGTATGCTACAAATAATTTTCCTATGATGGGGTACTAAAATAGGGGTGCAAGGAGGAAGCCAGAGGGGTGGCCTATGCAATAGGTTGTGTAATGCATATTAAGGTGGTATACTACTCTATTGAGATGCACAGATGGTAGCAAGGTGGGCATGCATGGTTTATGGGACACACGAAGACCTAGGTGATGGTGGTGTGAGGTCAATATTAACATTGTGATTGGGCAAGTATGGTGTTGTGTAGGGCACATGAGGACATAGGGAATCATGCATAGGCAACACATAGGTCATGCAAGGGTGGCATGCTAGCGATACATGGGGTAAAAAGGTGTTGCACATAGGTGATACATAGGGCATACAAGGGTGGCACATAAGCAAAAGAGGAGGAGGTATGCTGACCTATCAAGATATTTAGGGGTCTAGGCAATGGTGGCACATGGAATCTATGATTGGGGTAGCACACAAGATAACACAAAAGTGATAACCAGGTTGCTCATGTAGTATTTGTATGTGGAGAGGTGGAATGCAGGGCAGTGCGCAAGCGTAGAACTCCACATTTACATTGGTAGGGATTTCAAATCTATAAAGTTTTAGTCCTTCATGAGACAAAATAAAATCCCTCAAGGAATATTGTCGTCATCCTCCTTCTAGGCATAGGCCTTGTCATCGATGGTGATGGTATGTTCGGTGGGAGTGGATTCAAGCTTGAATTGTCATGTCATCTACTAGCTTGAATACCATACACCCTTCTTTTGAGGAGGTGTTAAAGATAGTAGAGCAATAGTGGGATGGGCATACACATTTTTGTTGGCATTCCCCTAGAAGAATAACATGTCAACATTATTCATGGTGAGGCTATCGACAAGGTCCAAGTTTGTGTTGTCCATTTTTTACTTGATTGAAAGAATATTTGCACTAAGATTATTGGCCATATATGCTAAATCCTATAGAGATAAAATTTTGAGGTGTTCTTGGCTAAGCACCATAATTTTGTTACAAAGGAGACAATGTAATAGAGAGCAAGGCTCTTAATTCAAACTCTCAAGAGGAATAATAGACCTAAAAGAATTGAAATGATTTGATACCAAACTGATGAGGATCAAACCTCCAAAAAACTTGTCTAATATTTCCATTGATATTCAAATGTATATATAGCCATAAAGATACCAATACAATAATACAAAAACATGAGATAAAATTAGCAGTAACCAAAACCATGTCAAATGCCCTTACAAGAGGATGGGTGATGAAATGGCCCATTAGGCTTTTGTAAGATACTTTTTAGGATTGCTTGTTAGGTGCTTTTTAGAAGGTAGAATTTAACCTACCTAATATCATTAAATTGAAACCTTAAATCTAATATTTAATTATTTTTTAATTCTCTATCAATACCCACCTTATACTCTTGTTGTCTTCCTCCATTTCTTTACGTCATTTAGTATTGTTATCCTCTAATTGCATTATCTACTTTTTGGCATATGATTATGGTGAATGGAGGTTTTGGAATGATTCTAGAAAACATTGCAAATTCAAATATTTTTTTAGCTTAGATTCAATTTTCTCCTTTGTTTAAATATATTACCAAAATATTTAGCTTTCTAAATCTTCATTTTCTCCTTTAGATAATTTATCTTTTAAACTAACTTATGCATACATTATCCTTCAAACTTGGCTTCATCCCACCATACTATAACCATATTGAAGAAATCAAGGTTTTGAAGCCATGTTCATATGTTTTCTTGACCATCGTAAATCTCATGTCCATGGTTACCCTAATCTCCTACCAAATTTAATATGAAGTCTTGAAAAATTAGGCCTTCATGGCCAGCTCTAGCAAAGGCCTTTAATATGTGGGATAACTTCTCAATCTCTATTCATATGTCAAATATAAATTTATGTTTTGGAAGATTAATAATTGCTCTATCAATAACTTCCTTTACTTTTACATTTTTGGCTTCCAAGGCCTCCATATTTTTCTATGTGCATAAATAAAGCTCTTCCATCTGCTTCATTTAATGGCAGGTCAAGCTCACTGCAAAATATAAGAAAAATAATAAAGTAAAATATTTTTATATTTTTCACAAGGTAGAAAAAATGATAAATGAGAGACCAATGGTGAGTAACTTCAAGGTGAAGGATAAAATGCAGTGAAGGAGCACTCTAGGGAATTGTAATTCAATCCTGACAATTTTGAATATATTCCAAATACAACCCTATGAAGCCAATCGTCTAGAACAAGGGCAGTGAGGATATTTTTCAAATCGTAAAATATGAAACTACAGATATCTTTGTGAGTCATAATAAGCAAATCAATTGTTATTTTATTTTATTTTGAAGAAAAATTATAAAATTATTTGTTGATAGAAAGTAATAGAAGAGATTTGAACAAAAAATAAAAACCCTAGTTTCCTTATAAAAAAATTGGGGTTGAAGTCATGGAGTTGCCAATTTCAGGGTTATGCATAAGCGCAAAATATCGTAAATTGGCTCTATTTAGGATTTTTAAAATTTTGAAAAGGCTAATTTTGGATCCTTTCACTAGGGCCCATTCGTCCGAAATTTACGGGGTGGAAGTTTTTTTGGGGTAAATTCGCCCATCGTTGATAATCATGAACCTAATTTTATTTTAATTCGTCGACTTCAAATTACAAATGATTTTGATTTTCCCGCCCAATTTGCCTTCAAATTATAAATGATTTTATATTTCCCATCCAAATCGCCTTCAAATTATAAATGATTTTATTTTTCCCACCCAAATCGCCTCATATACTACTCGTATATATATTGTACTGGGTACCAATAAACATACATTGAAAATACTCTAACTTGAAAATAGCTCTGAAACAACGAAAAACTTGACAAGGTTGCAGAGGAGTGTCTATCGAAATAAGTCGATCGATTGCAGAGCCCTGTCTGTCGGCACCTGATCGGTATTTTTGCAACGGATAGTCATATATGCAACTGATCGGCATCCCTGCAACGAGTCATCATTCCTACAATAGATCACCTTATGTGCAATCGATCGGTATTCCTACTATGGATCATCATATATGCAACCGATCGACATCCCTGGTACCGATTGGCATCCTTGCAACAAGTCATCATTCCTACAATCGATCATCATGCATGCAATCGATCGGTATTTCTGCAACCGATTCTCATACCTGCACCAAATCGGCATACCTACAACTTATCGATATACCTGCAACCAATCGTCATGCATGTCACGGTCGTCATATTTGTAACTGATCATCATATCTCAAGCCGATCGTCATACCTGTAGTCGATCATCATGCCTTCAGTCGATCCATATTCCTACAGTTGATTGTCATGTCTATAGCTGATTGTCATGCCTACAACCGATCAGTATTCCTACAGTCGATCATCATTCTTGTAGCTGATCGTCATGTCTGTAGATGATCATCATGCCTATAGCCAATCGTCATACCTGCAACCGATCGGCATTCATGCAACCGATCATCATGTTTATAGTCGATCGTCATGCCATCGATCGTCATGTCAACCTAAAGTCTTTCATATTGACCTAAATATTTTAAGTATGATGTACATTTTTAGATTTTGCAAACCGATATTCATAACCCCCAACACAGAAAAATTCGCCACGGTTTGAAAAATTTTGGAGATAAATTAATGAAATTCGCCACGGTTTGAAAATTTTTGGAGACAAATAAATGCAATTCACCATGTATACTTCTACAAAATTTCTTCGGGATTCCAAGATAATTTGCCTTGATTTTATAAATAGATTTCGGGGTCGACCCCTTATGCATAACCCTGGCCAATTTTCACTAGAAAGGATGATATTGATGTTCAAGAATGGTGGATAAATTTTAGATCTCTACATTTTAGTAACAATTTTTATCTATGCCACCTTTGTAAAATTTAAAAGAAGAAGCTTATTTTGGTAGGTAAGTTTTGCTAAGGAATTATAGTTATACTTGGGATGAAATGGAGCATGCATTCTTAAGTCAGTGAGACCCATATAAAACGGTAGCTAGTTTGAAGGTCACCATCAAAGGATATGAAGAAGAAATAAAAAGGATTCAGAGGAAACTAAAAGAAATATATAAAGAGAATACAACATAAGGAAAAAATATAGATGACATTGTGTAAGTTCATGGTTACATTCAGAAGGAAAAGCTTAAGAAAGGATCCAAGGAGAAGCAAGAAACAATTATGGCAAGGGAATAAACTGAAAAATCAACAAGACTCAAAAGTTGAATTTATAGTAGCAACAACAGTATAGTCCATGGAAAAAGTAGCAGCAAAGTCTAAGGAAGCTCTATTAAAATTGCATAAGGATGCACCAAAAGAAAGTCACATGAGAGAATATTGTGAAGAAGAATTTAAAATAAAGAAATAAATTGCTAAAGAATCAAAGGAAATAGAATGTCAGGTTAAGTTTACAACATATCACCACCCACATCATCTTGAGTAGCAATAATCTTGGAGGTATGGCTTAAGGCATCAATATTATGGATCTACATTGAGTCAAAAAGGCATCAAGTATGGTAGTGTTTGGAAAAAAAAAGCTTAGTGATTTTGGATTTCAAAGGGGTGCAGTAGTATCAAGGAACAATAGAATCAGCCATTCAAAATATAAGAGCAAAGCAACATAAGCATGGAGACAATAGAGAAATAATGGATATTCAAGTGGCATAATAGCAGCTTGGCATCATAGAAGACTACCTCTAATCAAGATTTCACTTGTATGGATGGATGAACAAGATTGGAAAATGTCAAGAAGGATGTTGAATATTTGTATTTACAAAGAAAATTAAAGAAGACCCAAAAAATAAATATCAAGAATTCAGACCTTTTATAAAAAATTATCTAGGTATCTAGCTATAGCATCTCAATTGAGATGAGAATTAAATATGTTTGTAAACTCTCAAGATATAAATGGGATATTTGTAATTTATCAAGGGTGGGGGACCTGAGTACAACCCATTTTTCTCAAGCAAAAAAAAAAGACCTGAAGACACATAGACAGAATTAAAAATAGATTTGGATAGCAACTATTTAGTAAATTACATCTAAAAGAATGGGTTTTGTGTTCTAATCCTACTTACAATAAAATGTTTGAATATGTTGTACAGTCTATTTGCAATCATGTATTGGATAACAAAAATCTATTTAATATTTCTTCTATGTGATTTTGTCTAATGTATCTATTATTTCATGTATATTGGAAGTTTGAAGGAATAACCTTTCAAAGGCTATTTGAATTGACAAATAAATAAAAATCCTACATTGGTTTAGACCACCTAGAAGTACCACACTTCTTTTTTGAAGAAGATAGAACTGTGTTAAATTCCCACCAAGAATCCATAGATAATTATTATGAATCATTGTTGTATTTGACAAAAATATGGAGGTCCTTCCAACATCTTTCATGAGGAGTAACTATAGTTGAAGAGTATATATTTATAAACCTGATTTTGATATTTTCCTCTTTCCTATAAAATAGACAAGTAACCCAATTACTTTTTCTTCTATAAATTGTCCTTCCCATTTGTGTTTGTTTTATATTGTTATAATACCTTCAAAACCTCCTATAGAAGAATCTACCAAACAATCCCCTATCTTCTAAATCTTTTTAAAAGTATCCTTGCATTCATCACTACTTGTTTTTATTTCTTGTATTAAAATAAACTTGGAACTATAGCAATATATTAATTTCTTGCCTCCTTTTTTAGAGGACTTGTTCATACCCCTAATATTCCATGATACCATTTGCATCACCACTTTTTATTTTTATTTGTGGGTTTAGCCCCACTGCTTGTTAACTCATTTGATTTTTTTTTGTTTTCCTAATATCCCTTTGAGTTTTCTTTTCTCTTTGTTCTTACTTTGAGGGTGTTCCTCTCCTTTTTCTATTCCTACCAACACTTTTATCTTCATCAATATCTTATATTTTCTTCTATGTTGTTCATCAATCTCTTATATTTTCTTTATCAATATATTATATTTTCCAAAGGGTTGTACTACCTTAGAGAATCTAAATTGGAAGGAATATCCTCACAAATATGTTGCCCTAGAAAACCTAAAGTGCTAGGATGATCCTCCATAGTAGTTACTTTATATTGCTCTATTAAGTTATTAAGAACCTCCTTGCTTGTTACAGAATAATTATTCATATTTATTGAAATAAATAGCATTTATCCACAAATATTAAGTACAATAAAAATTTCACAATAATACAAAAATATAAATAATTTACTCCAATGTGTTTTAAATTATAAACCAAACCCTTTAGGTAGGGCAACACCATAAAATACTCCTTATTGGAAGGAAGCCACTAATTAATATATCTCAATATGAGATCCCAACAATACAATATTCTTATCCTCCTTAATATGAGTCTCTTGTTTACATTATATAATAACTACCTACCATTACCACTTATCCATACATGTGGGACAATTATATTTGTTATAATATTAAGTACAATATAACAATATTAAATTACTATCTTGGGTACCCAACATTCCATCTCCCTTACAAAATATTTCCTCCTCGAAACATAAGAGACTAAATAATATGATCTTCTACGCCTTGTTGTGGACTGGTACCAATCTCAATCACTCCATCCATCCTAGTGAAACTTTGATTGGTTGTGGTCTTTGCTAACATTGATATGGCATTCTACCATTTGAACTTTTGGAAGTAATCCCTTAGTTCCATGTGTTGAAGGTATCTTTCTACTAGCAATAAATATCACTCTTTTTCATCTATGCTTGATTTTGCTACTTGAGTATCCAAGACTGTTTTGGTGGATCCACGCTTCTATTGCTCTAATTTGGTAACTCGAATGATGGTTCCATTTGTTTCTTGATGTCGTTGCACCACTCTAAAAAATAGAATCATATGCTTTCTTTTTCAAACATTATCATAATCAGTGCCTTCTTATTCCATGTAGAACCATAATATTGTTGCCTTAAGCCATACCTCCAAGATTGTTGTTGCTCTTGGTGGTGAAGATGGCAATATGCTACAACCTTAACCTGATGTTATACCTTATCTCCACATTTTTCTTCTCTATTTTAAATTCTTCTACATGGTATTCTCTCATGTGCCCTTCATTTGATGTGTCCTTGTGTTCTTTTGTCTTTCTTGGACTTTGCTATTATTTTTTCATGGACTTCATTTTTGTTTATTCCATGGACTCTGTTGCCACTTATTCTTTCTTGGATTCTATTTCAAGTTATAATATTTCTTCCTCAATTTGTTTCCTTGTAATAGATTCATGTATTTTCATCATAAAAAGAGATTCTTGTTCTTCCTTAGATCCTTACCTCTTCACTAACAAATATCTTGTACTATTATTTTCTTATTTTTTGTACCAAAATTTCTTTTTTTTTAAAGCGAAAAACCCCTTGCGGTGCCGCCTTGGTCTGAGAGACCAATGCCAAGGGGTTCTACACCGTTAAAGTCACCTGGGAGTCATGCCCGACCCTGCCTACACCAACGTTATCAATTGGATTTTGGGTACCCAATTCAACTTTTTTGGTAGGGTGGAGATTTGAACCTAGGACCTCCCTTGGAGGATTGCCTTCTCCTCTCCAACTCACCTACAACACCTAGGTTGTACCAAAACTTCATGAACTTTATTTGTACATTAATATTAACAATATACAAAGAATTTAACCAAGGATAACCAAGAACAATGTCTACATCATCTTTATCAATAGCATAAAAATCTGAATGTAAACTATATTTGTCAATGGTGATCTTCAAATATTTAAAATTTTAAAAATTCATTCCCTCAAGTTGTATGTCTTTGGTTTTATTTGCCTAAACCTACAACCTCTTAGGCAAAGACATATTAATGGCATTGTATCTATTGCTAGGGTTTATAAAAATAATATCATTTTCCTTCTTGATGTAGCCATGAACTTGTATAATATATCTTTTAAATTCAAGAAATTCTTCCTGATCACTACTTGACTTATCTAACATCAAATATGTGCTTCCTTCTACCTACATATTATTCCCCTTCTCAATTTTTGCTAATTTCTTCAATTTTTTCAACTCTCTTTTTAATTCCTTTTGTTCATCTTGGAGCCTAGCTATCTTTTCATTTTTTTTATATTCCATTGGCTTCAAAATGCAACTTCAAATTCTTCCCTTGTATAAATAATATCATGAATACATATAAGGCTTCAATACCAAGTTAAAGCTTCTCCTTGCAAATAATTCAACAAATTATGTCTCCATGACACATTAGAAAAATTTGAAGACTTAAAAATTTTCCACCATTCCCAAGCATCACTATCATCCTCTCCAATGAATATTGACAACTCCATGTCCTCAATTCTCAAAATTTTAGAACTTGGAAAGTTTTTTTTAAATAAAATTCTTCAAATATCCTCTATTCTTTTCAATAAACAATTAAATCTGCACTTAAACTAGCACCGTTAATGGCTTGTAGACTATGTACTTTAGATAATTGATAATGGTCTACTCTCTCTCTCTTTCTCTCTCTCTCTCTCTCTCTCTCTCTCTCTCTCTCTCTATTTTGCACTCAACTTAACAGGTTAATGGTTTACAAATTATGTACTGCTCTGCAACTTATAATAACCTACTCTGTGAACCTTTTTTATTTGGAATGCAACCAAATTACAGATATCTTTTTTTATGGACTACTACCAAACTATAGGATTCTTTTCTCTTTTTTCCCAGACTACTACCAACTACGGGCTATTACTATATAGACTTTTTTTTATGAATTAGGTCCTACCAACTAAATGTTGGGTATTTCGACACTGCTACCAAACTTGGGTTGCTACGCTGTAGACTTTTTTGGACTAGGTATTTTAGCACTACTACAAAACTAAGGTTTCTACTTTGCAGAATTTTTATTTTATGAACTAGTTATTTTGGCACTGCTACCAAACTACGGTTGCTACTCTGTGGACTATTTTTTGAACTAGGTATTTTAGCACCACTACCAAATTATAGGTTGCTACTCTAAATATTATTTTTTATGGACTATCTGATAACTGCAAGTACTTGTAGTTGTTTGCTCTGTTTAAATTATGGAAATTATGTAAAAATTATTATTGAAGCTATTGTTGACAGTTGTATGGCACTTTTATGGAAATCTTAGCAACAAATTGGGCCCCAATTTGCAGCTTCCTAGTGGTTTAAGATAAATTTTACCGATCACAAAGGTTTTCTAAGAAAATATTGCTCTTTGATTACCAACAATATTCCCACCAGGAAATAATTATTGGGAAACTAGCCATGAGTTTACCTCTAAATGATATCTCTCTGTATACTCTCTCAAAATAAAAATACTATTAATAGGATGTGGGATTGTTGACCCTTTTCACTAGTGACACATTCAAACCAATTACTCTAAGGTTCTTGGGGTACTCAATAAATTTTAAGGCAAATATTAGCCCAAGTACTTTCCCTAGTTAAGTGGTCAAGGCTTACACCTGATCCTACAAGACGTTATTAGCCTAATATAGATGCTTAGTAAGCACCAAAATTTAAATTTTAATAGTGAATAGATGGCTAAAACTTTTACAACAAAACATGGCCTCGGAAAGTACTCGCAATGAATAGACAGCCACAAACTAACTAAAACTTTTGTAACAAAACATGTCCTTAGAAAGTGCTTTTATACCACTTGTTAAGATCTCTTTGCTTACTATAGCAAAATTATTTATATTTACTGAAATAATAGCATTAATCCACAACTATTAAGCACAATAATAATTTTGTTAGAGTAATATTTCATCATTTGGTATACTTACCCTTTTCCTACATTAGGTAGAATTTATTTATTGCATGGTAAAAAGTAGTTTGTTACTTTTTACTACTAGTATTTACCTTTTACTAGTTACCTAGGGTTAGTTAGTCATTGTAGTCATTTTGACTACGTAACTAGGTTAGTGGTTAGCTACCTTCACAGGGGGAAACCTTTAGCGTGTTTGTTAGCTACTTTAGGGGATAATATTTTATATTATTTCCTAATATTATTCTTAGCTACCTAATGTACTATTTAAACCCTTTGCATATTAATATATTCCTAATGCTTATGAATTGATTAATTCTTATATTATTCCTAATCTAACATTGGTATCAAGATCTATTGACGTGGCAAGGCGAAGGGTGAGGCATTGGCAATTTACGTGGATAACGGGACACAAATTCCTAAACGAAACCCCCTCCTACACGACTTTCAAGGCAATATTTCTTTACAAAATTCTTGAATTTTGTTGTTGCTCAAACCCCTGGTTTTGCCATGCGGATTGGAATATTTCATCGATTTTTTTTAAAGTTGGGTTATTTTTTAGTTTAACTATCTGATTTAATTATCGTGATTTAATTATCATTTTTTTTTCGAGCCACCTGGAAGGCCCGCAGCTCCGAGCCCCCACAGTGCATCGAGGGGGCTGACCGAGGGCAGGAGCGCCCTCGATCTTCGACCATCGTGCATCGAGGAGCTGACGACCCGACCCTCACACCTAGCGGTACGTGGCGATCTGCGATTGGTCCTCACGCGTGATGTGGTAGTCTTTGATTGGTCCTCTGATGCCTAACATGGTAGTCTACGTTTTGTTGGTCCTCATGCGTGATGTGGCAGTCTTCGATTGAACCTCCGACGCGTGATGTGACGATCAATGGTTCTTTGGCTCGGGCATGACGTGGCAATATATGGTTTGTTTGCTTGGGCGGCAAAAGTTCTCCCTAGCTGGTGCACTTGTCCAACGGTAATCAAATACAACGGGGCATCCATTTGGTTTTATACCCCGCTTCATCCCACAAGGGATGCATGTGGGATAAAAAATTTTAAAACTCCCTGCATCCATAATTCAGGCTAAAAGGAAGCCATGCTTCCTTTATTCTCAATGATGGACCACAGCACGGTGGTAAGCGCACTCCTTGGTGAGCACGAGGTCTTGATTTCGACCCCGCGCACGCACAATTTGGCTTCATGCCATTTTATTATGCACAAAACAAAACAAAAAACCTAGGTAAAGTGTTTTTTTTATTTTGTTTTATTTAAAACTAAGTTTTTTTATATTTTTTTTTAATAATTTAAAATATGAATGATGTTTTTAAAAAATTATTTTTTTATATAAATTGATTTTTTAATATAAAACATTTGTTTATTTTTTATTATTAATTAAATTTATATGATTAAATTTTTTTTTAATTTTGCAAAATCAAAAATTAAAAGGGGGACCTATTTTTTTTTTTGCAATTCTCAATCAAACAGGGCTTTTGTTTTCTCCAACAAAGGGGATATAAGACATTTAAAAGCACCATTATTTTTTGCAAATTAGAAATTCCTAAAATCTTCTCAACCTTGTTAATTTTGCAACATCAAAAGGGAGACAAAATCAAAGACATTTGATTCTTTCTTGCAAAATTGTAAAACAAGGAGACACAAAAAAATTTTAAAAGACAAAGACAAATTGTGCATTTGTTTTCTCCAAGACCGAAAAATGAATATCAAGAATTCAGACCTTTTATGAAAAATTATTTAGATATCTAGCTATAGCATCTCAATTGAGATGAGAATTAAATATGTTTGTAAACTCTCAAGATCTAAAGGGGAGATTTGTGATTTATCAAGGGTGGGGGACCCGAGTACAACCCATTTTTCTCAAGCAAAAAAAAATGACCTGAAGACACATAGACGGAATTAAAAATGGATTTGGATAGCAACTATTTAGTAAATTACATCTAAAAGAATGGGTATTGTGTTCTAATCCTACTTACAATAAAATGTTTGAAGATGTTTTACACTCTATTTGCAATCATGTATTGGATAACAAAAATCTATTTAATCTTTCTTCTATGTGATTTTGTCTAATGTATCTATTATTTCATGTATATTAGAAGTTTGAAGGAATAACCTTTCAAAGGCTATTTTAATTGACAAATAAATAAAAATCCTACATTGGTTTAGACCACCTAGAAGTACCACACTTCTTTTTTGAAGAAGATAGAACTATGTTAAATTCCCACCAAGAATCCATAGATAATGATTATGAATCATTGTTGTATTTGACAAAAATATGGAGGTCCTTCCAACATCTTTCATGAGGAGTAACTATAGTTGAAGAGTATATATTTATAAACCTGATTTTGATATTTTCCTCTTTCCTATAAAATAGACAACCCAATTACTTTTGCTTCTATAAATTGTCCTTCCCATTTGTGTTTGTTTTATATTGTTATAATACCTTCAAAACCTCCTATAGAAGAATCTACCAAGCAATCCCCTATCTTCTAAATCTTTTTAAAAGTATCCTTGCATTCATCACTACTTGTTTTTATTTCTTGTATTAAAATAAACTTGGAACTATAGCAATATATTAATTTCTTGCCTCCTTTTTTAGAGCACTTGTTCATACCCCTAATATTCCATGATACCATTTGCATCACCATTTTTTATTTTTATTTGTGGGTTTAGACCCACTACTTGTTAATTCATTTGATTTTTTTTTTGTTTTTCTAATATCCCTTTGAGTTTTCTTTTCTCTTTGTTCTTACTTTGAGGGTGTTCCTCTCCTTTTTCTATTCCTACCAACACTTTTATCTTCATCAATCTCTTATATTTTCTTCTATGTTGTTCATCAATCTCTTATATTTTCTTTATCAATATATTATATTTTCCAAAGGGTTGTACTACCTTAGAGAATCTAAAGTAGAAGGAATATCCTCACAAATATGTTGCCCTAGAAAACCTAAAGTGCTAGGATGATCCTCCATAGTAGTTACTGTATATTGCTCTATTAAGTTATTAAGAACCTCCTTGCTTGTTACAGAATAATCATTCATATTTATTGAAATAAATAGCATTTATCTGCAAATATTAAGTACAATAACAATTTCACAAGACTACACAGATATAAATAATTTACTCCAATGTGTTTTAAATTATAAACCAAACCCTTTAGGTAGGGCAACACCATAAAATACACCTTATTGGAAGGAAGCCACTAATTAATATATCTCAATATAAGATCCCAACAATAAAATATTTGTATCCTCCTTAATATGAGTCTCTTGTTTACATTATATAATAACTACCTACCATTACCACTTATCCATACATGTGGGACAATTATATTTGTTATAATATTAAGTACAATATAACAATATTAAATTACTATCTTGGGTACCCAACATTCCATCTCCCTTACAAAATATTTCCTCCTCGAAACATAAGAGACTAAATAATATGATCTTCTAACCCTTGTTGTGGACTGGTACCAATCTCAATCACTCCATCCATCCTAGTGAAACTTTGATTGGTTGTGGTCTTTGCTAACATTGATATGGCATTCTACCATTTGAACTTTTGGAAGTAATCCCTTCGTTCCATGTGTTGAAGGCATCTTTCTGCTAGCAATAAATATCACTCTTTTTCATCTATGCTTGATTTTGCTACTTGAGTATCCAAGACTGTTTTTGTGGATCCACGCTTCTATTGCTCTAATTTGGTAACTCGAATTATGGTTCCATTTGTTCCTTGATGTCGTTGCACCACTCTAAAAAATAGAATCATATGCTTTCTTTTCCAAACATTAACATAATCAATGTCCTTCTTATTCCATGTAGAACCATAATATTGTTGCCTTAAGCCATACCTCCAAGATTGTTGTATCTCTTGGTGGTGTAGATGGCAATATGCTACAACCTTAACCTAATGTTATACCTTATCTCCACATTTTCTCCTCTATTTTAAATTCTTCTGCATGGTATTCTCTCATGTGCCCTTCATTTGATGTGTCCTTGTGTTCTTTTGTCTTTCTTGGACTTTGCTATTATTTTTCATGGACTTCATTGTTGTTTATTCCATGGACTCTGTTGCCACTACTTCTTTCTTGGATTCTATTTCAAGTTATAATATTTCTTCCTCAATTTGTTTCCTTGTAATAGATTCATGTATTTTCATCATAAAAAGAGATTCTTGTTCTTCCTTAGATCCTTACCTCTTACACTAACAAATATCTTGTACTTTTATTTTCTTATTTTTTTGTACCAAAATTTCTTTTTTTTAAAGCGAAAAACCCCTTGCGAGGAAGGGGTTCTACACCGTTAAAGTCACTTGGGAGTCACGCTCGACCCTGCCCGCACCAACATTATCAATTGGATTTTGGGTACCCAATTCAACTTTTTTGGTAGGGTGGATATTTGAACCTGGGACCTCCCTTGGAGGATTGCCCTCTCCTCTCCAACTCACTTACAACACCGGGTTGTACCAAAACTTCATGAACTTTATTTGTACATTAATATTAACAATATACAAAGAATTTAACCAAGGATAACCAAGAACAATGTCTACATCATCTATATCAATAGCATAAAAATTTGAATGTAAACTATATTTGTCAATGGTGATCTTCAAATATTTAAAATTTAAATATTCATTCCCTCAAGTTGTATGTCTTTGGTTTTATTTGCCTAAACCTACAACCTCTTAGTCAAATACATATTAATGGCATTGTATCTATTGCTAGGGTTTATAAAAATAATATCATTTTCCTTCTTGATGTAGCCATAAACTTGTATAATATATCTTTTAAATTCAAGAAATTCTTCCTGATCACTACTTGACTTATCTGACATCAAATATGTGCTTCCTTCTACCTACATATTATTCCTCTTCTCAATTTTTGCTAATTTCTCTAATTTTTTCAACTCTCTTTTTAATTCCTTTTGTTCATCTTGGGGCCTAGCTATCTTTTCATTTTTTTTATATTCCATTGGCTTCAAAATGCAATTTCAAATTCTTCCCTTGTATAAATAATATCATGAATACGTCTAAGGCTTCAATACCAAGTTAAAGCTTCCCCTTGCAAATAATTCAACAACTTATGTCTCAATGACACATTAGTAAATTTTGAAGACTTAAATGTTTTTGACCATTCTCAAGCATCACTATAATCCTCTCCAATGAATATTGACAACTCCATGTCCTCAATTCTCAAAATTTTAGAACTTGGAAAGTTTTTTTAAAATAAAATTCTTCAAATATTCTCTATTCTTTTCAATAAATAATTAAATCTGCACTTAAACTAGCACCATAAACGGCTTGTAGACTATGTACTTTCGATAATTGATAACGGTCTACTCTCTCTCTCTCTCTCTCTCTCTCTCTCTCTCTCTCTCTCTATTTTGCACTCAACTTAACATGTTAATGGTTTACAAATTGTGTACTGCTCTGCAACTTATAATAACCTACTTTGTGGAACTTTTTTATTTGGAATGCTATCAAATTACAGATATCTTTTTTTATGGACTGCTACCAAACTATAGGATTCTTTTCTCTTTTTTTTCCAGACTACTACCAACTACGGGCTATTACTATATAGACTTTTTTTTTATGAATTAGGTCCTACCAACTAAATACTGGGTATTTTTGCACTGCTACCAAACTATGGTTGCTACTCTGTAGAGTTTTTTGGACTAGGTATTTTAGCACTACTACAAAACTAAGGTTGCTACTCTGCAGAATTTTTATTTTACAGACTATTATTTTGGCACTGCTACCAAACTACGGTTGCTACTCTGTGGACTATTTTTTGGACTAGGTATTTTGGCACCACTACCAAATTGTAGGCTGCTACTCTAAATATTATTTTTTATGGACTATTTGATAATTGCAAGTACTTGTAGTTTTTTGCTTTGATGAAATTATGGAAATTATGTAAAAATTATTATTGAAGCTATTGTTGACAGTTGTATAGCACTTATATGGAAATATTAGCAACAAATTGGCCTCAATTTACGGCTTCCTAGTGGCTTAAGATAAATTTTACCGGTCACAAAGGTTGTCTAAGTAAGTATTGCTCTTTGATTACCAAAAATATTCCCACTAGGAAATAATTATTGGGAAACTAGCCATGAGTTTACCTCTAAATGATATCTCTCTGTATACTCTCTCAAAATAAAAATACTACTAATAGGATGTGGGATTGTTGACCTTTTTCACTAGTGAGACATTCAAACCAATTACTCTAAGGTTCTTGGGGTACTCAATGAATTTTAAGGCAAATATTAGCCCAAGTACTTTTCCTAGTTAAGTGGTCAAGGCTTACACCTGATCCTACAAGACGTTATTAGCCTAATATAGATGCTTAGTAAGCACCAAAATTTAAATTTTAATAGTGAATAGATGGCTAAAACTTTTACAATAAAACATGGCCTTGGAAAGTGCCCGCAATGAATAGACAGCCACAAACTAACTAAAACTTTTGCAACAAAACATGTCCTTAGAAAGTGCTTTGATACCACTTGTTAAGATCTCCTTGCTTACTACAGAAAAATTATTCATATTTACTGAAATAATAGCATTCATCCACAACTATTAAGCACAATAATAATTTTTTTAGAGTAATATTCCATCATTTGGTATATTTACCCTTTTCCTACATTAGGTAGAATTTATTTACTGCATGGTAAAAAGTAGTTTGTTACTTTTTACCACTAGTATTTACCTTTTACTAGTTACCTAGGGTTAGTTAGTCATTGTAGTCATTTTGACTACGTAACTAGGTTAGTGGTTAGCTACCTTCACGAGGGGCAACCTTTAGCGCGTTTTTTAGCTACGTTAGGGGATAAGATTTTATATTATTTCCTAATACTATTCTTAGCTACCTAATGTCCTATTTAAACCCTTTGCATATTAATATATTCCTAATGCTTAAGAATTGATTAATTCTTATATTATTCATAATATAACATTGGTATCAAGAGCTATTGACGTGGCAAGGCGAAGGGCGAGGCATTGGCAGTTTACGTGGATAACAGGGCACAAATTCCTAAACAGATTTTCCTCCTGCATGACTTTCAAGGCAATATTTCTTTACGAAATTCTTGAATTTCATTGTTGCTCAAACCCTTGGTTCTGCCACGCAGATTGGAATATTTCATCGATTTTTTTTAAAAGTTGGGTTATTTTTTAATTTAACTATCTGATTTAATTTTCATGATTTAATTATCATTTTTTTTCGAGCCACCTGAAAGGCCTGCAGCTCCAAGCCCCCACAGTGCATCGAGGGGGCTGAACGAGGGCAGGAGCGCCCTCGATCTTCGACCACCATACATCAGGGAGCTAACGACCCGATCCTCACACCTCGCAGTACGTGGTGATCTGCGATTGGTCCTCATGCATGATGTGGCAGTCTTCGATTGGTCCTCTGATGCGTGACGTGGCGGTCTACGTTTTGTTGGTCCTCACATGTGACATGGCAGTCTTTGATTGGTCCTTCGACGCGTGACGTGGCGATCAACGGTTCATTGGCTCGGGCATGACGTGGCCATCTACGGTTTGTTTGCTTGGGCAACAAAAGTGCTCCCTAGCCGATGCAATTGCCCGAAGGCAATCAAATACAACGGGGCATCCATTTGGTTTTATACCCCGCTTCATCCCACAGGGGATGCATGTGGGATAAAAAAATTTAAAACTCCATGCTTCCTTTATTCTCAATGATGGACCGCAGCGCAATGTTAAGTGTGCTCCTTGGTGAGTGCGAGGTCTTGATTTCGACCTCGCGCGTGCCCAATTTGGCTTCGTGCCATTTTATTATGCACAAAACAAAACAAAAAACCTAGGTAAAGTTTTTTTTTGTTTTTTTTATTTTGTTTTATTTAAATTTAAGTTTTTTAATATATTTTTTTAATAATTTAAAATATGAATGATGTTTTTAAAAAAACATTTTTTATATAAATTGATTTTTTAATATAAAACATTTGTTTATTTTTTATTATTAATTAAATTTATATGATTAAATGTTTTTTAAATTTTGCAAAATCAAAAATTAAAAGGGGGACCTATTTTTTTTTTTGCAATTCTCAATCAAACAGGGCTTTTGTTTTCTCCAAAAAAGGGGATATAAGACATTTAAGAGCACCATAATTTTTTGCAAATTAGAAAGCCCTAAAATCTTCTCAACCTTATTAGTTTTGCAACATCAAAAGGGAGACAAAATCAAAGACATTTGATTCTTTCTTGCAAAATTGGAAAACAAGGAGACACAAAAAAATTGTAAAAGACAAAGGCAAATTGTGCATTTATTTTCTCCAAGGGGGATATAATACATAAAATTGCACATTCTTTTTTTTGCAAAATTGAGAAGAAATTGAAGACCTTGGGTCCACTAAAACCAAGTCATTTGTCGACTGGTTCTGGAAGCCTTTCAAACGCGGGTCGTGTGTCGACTTGACTTGAAAGGAGTGTTATTTTGTTAATTTTGTAAAACAAAGGGGGAAGACAAGAAATTGTATTTCTTTTGCAAAATTTTAACACAAAGTGAGGAGCACTTAAAATAAAATTAAACTTGTTAAATTTGCAAAACAAAAAGAAAAGGCAATTGTTTTATACCACATTCTTTGCAAATTTGAAAAAAAAGAAAAAGGAGACATAAAATATCAAATTTTTTGCACAACACAAATTCAAATTTTGTTGCAAAAATTAAATAGTAATAAGGTGCATTTCGATTTTACTCGACACCTTTATTGGCAAATTAGGTGCATTTTCGGTTGCATCCGACACCTATGTGATAAGAATTTTGTGGGCATTCTTGTTTGATTATTGCATTATTTTTTGCAATTATAAGTCATAAAATCAAGAACACTCAAAACCCCAAAATTTTATAATAATTTGTGTAAATCATTTCACAGGTTTAAAGCCAATTTTTCTTGATACTCTCTCTTAAATCAAAACCCCTAATTCACTCTTAGTTGTTTGGCTCAATTTCCTCAAACTGATTATCCCTCTTCAGGAGGATTCTCAGGAAGGTGTCATTAAATATATTTTTGAGTGAATTATCTTTTGGTACTCTTTTAGGGTATATCAAAAGAAAGAACAAGTTTTTGTAAAATAAGAAACCTTGAAAGTAATAATCTTTTGCACTAAAGGGGGATAAATCCTTTCTTCCTTCAAACACATATTTTGATAAGAGGGAGGTAAAACTTGTAAAGGCAATCAGAAAAGCACAAATCATCAAAATTATAACTTTTATTTTAGGTTTTATAATAGCAACCATGCTTGAATTACTTGCAATAAGGAAGGATTATTTGGTGAACTTTTTTGATAAAATTGCCTAGGAGGCAAAGTTTTGCACAAATTGTAAAAAGGACAACCATGACACCATTCAATGTTGGTTTCAAAACAAGTAAAACTAAAATGGCAAAGGCACATCACAGAAGCCATGTTGCTAGTGAAGTGTCTAATTTTGATTATGATTCTGGTTCAGAAAGAGCACACAAAGTGCTCATGGCTAAAATAGTATTGTAAAGGGGAAATAAATTTGTCACCCTAGGCAAGCACTTTTTCCAAAACCTCTTTTTAGGCTTCATAAATAGCATAAGTTTTTGTTTGAAGTACTAGGAATAAAGGGGTGATTGTACCTCTTTTAGGCTTCATAAATAGCAAACTCTCTTTTTTGAAGTACTTGTAACAAAAGGAGGGAATTTTTTGGTGTAAAATTTGCCTAGGAGGCAATCTTTGTAAAAACCTTCACAAATATTCTTAAGTTGCACATCTTTTGCAATTAAGGGGGGATAAACATTTATTTTCCTACTTCACACAATTTTTTTGTAAAAAGGGAAGAAGACTTATAAGGGTGCATTTTCGACAGCAACCAACACCTTAGTCACACTTCTTTTAGAAATTTCATTACAACATGTTTTGCAACAAAGGGGATAAACTTATAAGGGTGCATTTTCAGCAGAGACCGACACCTTAGCTACCTTATCAAAACTTTTTGAAAAATCATATTGTAACCGAATGAACCTCGTATGAAGTGATCTACTCTACTACACCTAGTGGTTGCAGTGGTTGGTTACCCATGCAATCTAGTTGGATGACAAGATTACAATAAGGACATTCATTGATGTGAAGACAAAGTGAGGAATGACCCATTTTTTGCTCAGGAGCATCCAGAGCATTATGACAAGAGCAAGAACCAGTAGATCAACATATTTTTCACTATATTGGGACAGTTATATACATTATCCAAATAATGTAATAAGGGGGGATGTTAGAGTAATATTCCATCATTTAGGATATTTACCCTTTTCCTACATTAGGTAGAATTTATTTACTATAAGGTAAAAAGTAGCTTGTTACTTTTTACCACTAGTATTTGCCTTTTACTAGTTACCTAGGGTTAGTTAGTCATTGTAGTCATTTTGACTATGTAACTAGATTAGTGGTTAGCTACCTTCACAGGGGGGTTACCTTTAGCGTGTTTGTTAGCTACGTTAGGGGATAATATTTTATATTATTTCCTAATACTATTCCTAGCTACCTAATGTACTATTTAAACCCTTTGCATATTAATATATTCCTAATGCTTATGAATTGATTAATTCTTATGTTATTTCTAATCTAACAAATTTCACAACAATACACAAATATTAACAATTTACTTATATTTTAAATTATAAACCTAACCCTTGAGGTAGGGCAACATCGTACAATGGTCCTTATTGAAAGGAAGTAAATCCTTAATATATCTCAATATGAGATCCCAACAATACAATACTCTTATTTTCCTAAATATAAACCCCTTGCCTACATTATATAATGCTCAACTACCTACCACTACCACTTATCCATACATGTGGGATAATTACATTTATTATAATATTAAGTACAATATTATAATATTAAATTCCTATCTTGGGTACCTAACATTATGACACTTATCTTATAAAGGGTTGTACTACCTTGAAGAATCTAAAGTGAAATGAATATCCTCACAAACATGTTGCCCTAGAAACCCTAAAGTGCTAGGATGATCCTCCATGGTAGTTACTTTATATTGCTTTGAAAAGCTTATATATTGCCCTAGAAACCCCAAAGTGTAGGAATGACCCTTCATAGCAATTACTTTCATATACTTTGCTAGAAATCCTATATTTCCATGGATATCCTCCATTGATTTCCTTCATTATGCTACTCTTGAAACTCTTAAGTGCAAGATGTTAGAGTATATTACATTATTTAGGTACATGTCAATGTACCACCTTGGGTATATTGTTAGATTAGAAGACTATCTTAGATTACTTGAGGAAGAAGTTATAAATGCATGAGTGTCAATGTGCAATGATGTAAATGTACAAGGAGTCCACTTGTACATTAGTCATAGGAAAGGTAGTTAGGTAGAGTAAGGGTCAAGTAACTTATCTTCTTATATATAGAACCCATAGTGAAGAAAGTGTGTGTGTGTGTGTGAAGTAGTAGTGTGATCACTACAAAGTAGTGAGTATGTACAATGTAGTTTTCATTAGAGTTCTGGAGTGTTCATTTCCTCCATTACATTGTATTATTCTATTTTTGGAACTTTCCATTAATATCATATTTCAATCTTATTACAAATTCCATTATCTTACTTTTATAAATATTTTATATCTTATGATTGCTTTCCCCCATAGCATACATTATCAAAAGCTAACACAAGAGATATACTCTACACTACTATCATTTATATTGCTAGGATAGGATTCTATACAACTTGAGGAAAATGAAGATTATTTACCTAGATTGAACTTGCCCTCTTTCGTCTCCTTTGCTTTAAAATTTAATTCCTCATCTTCCTTTGCACCTTTAATTTCTTTTGAATGTGAATTTGTGCATCATACTTCCTCAACCCTTATGTCCTTTATTTCTTATAATTATTGATTTGAGTAAAATATTAGTGGCCTTCATCATTTCATGATGTAGAAAGACTTTTTAGCACTTTCTTAGGAGTGGAAAATTCTTGGTCTAATTTAGCTTCTACTATAGTATGATCCGATCCCCATGCTTCATATTGAAGTTTATCTCATGTCCAAAAAATTCTCTCTTTCTCCATTCTTTTCACTTTGTAATATCTTGCCATGTGTCTAGTCACATAACATTTGTAGCATTAGAATGCAATGTTTTCATAATCCACTTGTTGATCTGACTCTCTTGATTTAGATTTAATCTTAATGGAATGTAGGGAAGTTTTGAAATATCCATGGCAACAAATATCTAGGTATATTCAACATACCTTAGCTCCTTAGAAGTTTTTCCCTCATGAATGAACTCCCCTAGAATATTTTCAATATTCATCAATACCTTTTTATTGATAAGCTAATATGGAAGTCCAAAAATCCTAATCTACAATATAAACTTTTTAATAAATTATATATCTACAAAAGAATATTACTCAATGGTCTTAAATATAATGCATCTCTCACACTAAACCATGATGGTTTTAGCATCATTCCATCATATCAAGAGAAAGAGATAAAGAGAAAAAAAACACTTATTATTATTGAGAATAGAGAGTGATACATTCGGATGGAGTTGTGAGGCTCTTTATATAGGAAGATAGATTCCTTGGCCAACACTCTACCTAGTTGTACAAGGAGATACCTTGCACATTACAACTTGCACATTGACACTTGTGCATTACATTGCTTGAAGTAACTAGCTTACTTCCTCCTAAAGTAATCTCCTATTCTAGTGATAACCAAATAATGTAATATACTCTAACTCTAACACCCCCTGTATTACATTATTTGGTATGAAGTTCTCTTGAATTGCATAGATGATTTCTAAATGTTTGAAACTTGGTTTTCCCAAGTGCTTTTGTAAAAATATCTGCTAGTTGATCTTCTATAGAGACATGCTTGAGGATGATATGATGGTTTTGAAAATGTTCTCTAATGAAGTGACATTGAGCTTCAATGTGTTTGGTTCTTTCATGTATAATTGGATTTTTGATTAGGTTGAGTGCTCCTTGATTATCACAGAATATCATGGTTGGAGTTCATCTGATCCCCATATCAGATAATATGTATTATAGCCATAAGGTTTCATAGGTTGTATCTCTTATTGCTCGATATTATACTTTTGTTGATGATTGTGCCACTGTATGTTGTTTCTTATTGTGCCAAGATATGGGTCCTAACCCAAGATAGAAGACATATCCTGAGGTAGATTTTTTATCATCAATAGATCCTGCATAATCTAAATCTGAGTATCCCTGTAGGCAAAAGTCTTTATCATTCTTTATATAAGTTAGTCCATAATCAGTAGTTTTCTTGACATATTGCAATATTCTTTTTGTAGCTTTCCAATGACTTTCTCTTGGTTCTTGCATGAATCGTGAAAGATAATTTACTACAAATGCTATGTCTAGTCGACTATTCGTTAGGTATAGAAGACTTCCAATTAACTGGTGATACATAGTTGTTGAGACCAATGGTGTTTCATCATTTTTGGACAATTGGATCCCTTGTTCCATTGGTGTATCTTTAGACTTACATTCTTTCATTCTATACTTTTTGAGCAAGGCTTCTGCATACTTTGATTGAGTGATAGTTATCTTATCCTTTTCTTGATGAATCTCTAGACCAAGACAATAGTTCATTAGACCTAGATCTATCATTTCAAATGCTTTTTCTAGATCCCCTTTGATATCACTGATTAATTTTTTAGAACTTCCAGTAATTACTATGTCATCCACATATACTATGAGAATGAGTATATCATTTCCAATCTTCTTGGTATATAAACTGGGGTTTGACGTGCTTCTTTTGAAGTTATGCTGTAATAAGTGATTGTTGATCTTTATATTCCATGCTCTAGGGGCTTGTTTTAAACCATACATATATTTGTTCAATTTGCATACCTTATTTTCCTATCCCTTGATGATGAATCCTTCTGGTTGTGACATGTAGACTTCTTCTTCTAAGTCACCATTAAGGAAGGCACTTTTTACATCCATCTGATGAAGTTTCCAACCCTGATGAGCTGCTAGTGCACAAACTATTCTGATGGTAGTCATTCTGGCTATTGGTGCAAATGTTTCTTCATAATCGATTCCCTCTATTTGAGTGTATCCTTTGGCTACTAGTCGAGCTTTGTATTTGTCAAGTGTTCCTTATTTGATCTTGTAAACCCATTTGCAACCTACTATTTTCTTCCCTGGAGGTAGTTCTACTAGATCCCATGTCTTATTCTTTTGAAGTGAAGTATATTCTGATTCCATAGCTGCTTTCTAGTGTGAGTCATTTAGTGCCTGAAGTGTCAATGTTGGTTCCACTGTATTACTTAGCATTCCTCTATTTATTTTGGTCAAACTTCGAGTTTGAGGTCTAGTAGTGGTAAGATCTGGCATTCTTTCTAGATTTGATTCTTTGAGAGTATCTCTGAGCCATATTGGTTCTTTCCTAGAAGGGACTGTAGATGCATATGTATCTTGTTCTTGAGATTCTGATTTTGACTCCTCACTTGTTGTGTCTTCGTTGGAGAGATTTAGAAGAATTTATGTATCATTATTGGTCTTTTCTGTATCAATCTTGACATTTTCATCAAAGATTACATCTCTACTAATGTAAAATTTCTTTGTGTATGGATCCAGTATTCTATACCCTATAGATTCACTGTCATAACCGATAAATATACCTGCCATGGTTTTGTCATCCAATTTTGTTCTCTTTTGTTTTGGAATATGCATGTAAGCTTTACACCCAAAAATCTTTAGTTTTCCTATATTTGGCTTTTGTCCTGACCATGCTTCTTTTGGTGTAATGTGTTTGAGTACTCTTGTTGGTAATCTATTTTGTATGTAGACTATTGTTTGTATTGCTTCTACCCAATATTGATGATCAAGTTGAGCCTCTTTCAACATACATCTTACCATTTCCATTATTGATCTATTCCTTCTTTTTGCAATTCCATTTTGTTGAGGTGAATATGTTGTAGTAAGTTATCTTTTAATTCCATTATCTTCTAAGAATGAATCAAACTCTTTTGAAACAAATTCTCCTCCTCTGTTTGAATGAAGTGCTTTTATAGTCTTTCCTGATTCCTTCTCCACTTGAAGTTTGAACTGCTTGAAATGACTAAATGCTTCTGATTTGTACTTCATGAAATACACCCACATTTTTCTGGTGTGATCATCAACGAATAATTGAAAGTACTTATGTCCTCCAATACTATCAATTTTCATTGGTCCACACAAATATGTATATTATTTCCAAGGGTTGTTGAGCCCTATGTTGATGGAGTTTGAAAGGAACTCTGTGTTGTTTTCCTGCTAAGCATTCTGGACATACAGTAGCTTCTGGAGAAAAATTAGGTATTCCTTCAACCATTTGATACTTGAATAATTCTTTCATTGAGGAATCACTAGTATGTCCTAGTCGCTTATGCCATAGATCTGATGTTTTGACTGAAAAAGTTGAGTGTGTAGCAATATCTAGAACAAATAGACCATTTCTATAAGACCTTGATGCTATCCTTTTTCCTTGTTTAGAAATGTGACATTGTTTTCTTTTAGTGAGGACTTTAAACTCAACAGTTATGTTTTGATCCATGAGTTGAGAGACAGAAAGAAGATTAGTAGTTAATCCGGGGACATACAATACATTTTTTATTATCCCTTTTCCTTCTTTTAGGTTCATTGAGATGTTCCCAATTCCCTTCACCTCATATGTTTTACTATCTGCTACAACAACTGGTTTCTCATTTACCTTTTTTAGAGAATTGAACCAATGAATATTTCTAGTCATGTGCTTACTTGCTCCTGAGTCTATATACCAATAATCCATGATATATCTTGATAAAGGGTTTAAGAACTAGGACTTTGTTGAATCCCTTATGTCTCCCTAGTGATTTTGAGTATGCTAAATGATTGATAAAGTGCTTTTGAGAAGAGTAGTTCAATTTTGGATTGATTTTGTAAAGTTTTGTAAATAGCAAAAATCAACTTCTACTATACCTTATTACTCCTATTGAACTTAAGCACTTTTTTAATTTGATGAGGTTCTAATGGTTGGATTTCTTTTACCCCTTTAATGTAGTTTTGAGACAAGAATACCAATTAATTTCCAACTCTTGATAATTCTTAATGAACCTCCTTTTTATAGCTTTTGATATTTGATATTTAATGTTTCTAAATTCCAATATCCTACTTTGGTGTAGTATTCCTTATAACTCCCTAATTTGGAATATTAGAAAACAATAATATTTGCAATAATGGAATTTTAATTTTCCAGGTAGAAATCCTTATTTCTCCTAAGTTTAATTTGCAAATATTAAACTATAAATTTCTTTTAATTTTGCTTTCAAATATGGTTGATTTCCCTATAGTTTTCAACCTTATATTATACCCTTATAACTCCTATTAATGAAAGCAAATTAGAATAAGGTAAATTCTTACCTTTGTAATGTTGCAAACCCAAAATATTTGGTGCTGAATTTGATCATAGATGATAGCAAGCTTTATGTCCTTTCTTTGGGTGCTATAGCCAATGGAATGCTTTGATTCTTCCTTGGCTTCAATGCTTGGATGGTGGCACCTCAATTATGGAGTCTTTGACCTCCCTTGACCAGAGCCTTTAATGCTCTTCACCTTTCTTCCACGCTGCAACTCAGGCTGCTACGAATGTGCTATGAATATGGTTATGAATGTTGTTATGAATTCGGCTATGAATGTTGACCTCCTTGGTCTTTGGCACCTTTTAATAGAAGAGGAATCTTGAAATGTGTGACAAGTGTCACGGCGGTTATCTTTGAGCACTTGAGGGATGAGAAGATGCTTATTGCCACTTGTAAATTTTTTCCAGGTAAAGGATGAGCATTATAGTCTTGGATGAGCGCTCATTCTTTTTGATGACATGTGTCTTCTTCCTTCTAACACACCAACCTTCTTCCCTGTAATATTTTCTTGGTCAAACTTGCAACGAATGGGCGCTCATGTGGGAAACATTAGGATTTCCTTCTAGGTGACAAGTGTTACCTTCCCTTTGTGCATGAGCTTTCTACATAATGCCTCTTCAACGTATCTTTGCAATACCCTTATTAACAATGCAACACGACCAACTCTTCCTTTGTTCGATGGTGCTTGGTATGAGTTGGTTCCAGCTGGAGTGGAGAGCAACACCTTTGGAGACTTGGAGCTAGGATTTGAGCAATGATCTTGAAGGCTTCAAGCAATGCTATGGTGGAGTTTGAAATACTCCAATGATGCTCCTTGGACGTACGTCTAGTGTAATATTTTATGCTTTGTTTCCCTTATTTTTTTCAACCTATTATGAAATCCCTTTTGTAGATAATATTGCCCTTGAATATAATGCTTCTCCTTTCTTTGTATTGTGCTTTGTTTACTTGTAGGTTCGGCTATCCAAATCATAGAAGATATGAGCCTTTTGAGAGACTCTTCTACCTTGCTTGGAGAATGCTCTTTACACGATCACTTTGAGTTGTTTTACCCTAAGAAGAATGTGCCTTTGAGGCACTTTAAACTTTATCCTTTTTCCTACGTAGGACAGATTAGTTTGGTGCAAGATAATGTAAATAAAATTGTAAATAGAATACCTTATTTTTGCACCTCCTTTTGCACTCTATTCTGCTGGTTTTAATGGTGACTTTCTTGTAGGCAAGGGCTGATTTGACGTTGTCTCTTTTGCTAGACAACTCTCTCCTTTGCTTGGTTACTTTGGTAATAAACCCAAGCTAATAACCACATAGATAGAATATTTTTGTAGAAGTAATTTTTGCACTATTTTTTCTCTGTAAATAGCCTTTAGTGCACTTTGAATTTGAGACTCACCAAGTCTCGATTTGAAGCTTCTTTTGCTGATTTGATGGTGGCTTTCTTCTCCACTTCCTTGGAGGAATCTGATCTAATTTTTGGTGGCTTCTTTGGGCCATGAAATATTGTAGGTTCTGTGCACCAAATAGTGTCTCTAGACACTTTGATAATCTATTGGTTTTTGTGTCCTTGATCTTTAACAATCAACAAACACAAACTAATCCTTTTGAGAGTAACTAGTTAAATATTAACTAGTGTAGTGCTAATGGATTAATAATGCACTTTAATGGTAAAAATAATCTCTCCTTATTGCTCCAATAAACTCTCAAAATAATTTTTAAATGCACTTAATAATCTTCTGCAACTTTTCAAGAGTAATCTGTAATGAACCCTTAATGAGTATTCTGCAATTTTTCACTACAATCAATATTGTAGGATGTAGTCTTCTTGCTTTCTAAATATATAATAGGTAGATGATAATTTATTTCTTTCAAAAATATCTAACTCCTATTAAATGTGCAAATATATCTTAAAATGAATTCTCCTTTTTGCACTTTCTTGAAGACTATAATATGGGTTCTTCTTCTTGCAACTTTTAATCCAAATATGGTGCTTAATAGAATTTGATAATGAACCCTAATTTGAAGTTCAACTAATTGCACCCTAGTTGCTTACCTTTAATGGCTTCTAAAGTAGATGTAGATCTTGGTTTTTTATTCACCAAGTTGCTACCTTGTAGTGGATGAATTTGTAGCTTCTTGTTGGCTGTCCTGAACAACTTCTTGCTTCACCAAACTGTGGTATTGAACTTTCTATCTTGAGCCTAGGGTTTGGTGGCTTGATCCTTCTAGTGATCTTCTATTTTTTGTTGTAGATTCAGAGAACTCTTTTCTATGAACTATATCTCTTTCAATATTCTTGTCGAATTCTAACTTCAAATAGGATCTTCTTCTTCTCAAGATTCTGAATGTCTTGAGGTCTTCATTGGATTCTTCTTCTGGGATTTGGCACTCCTTCCAAATTCTTCTTCTCTTGGGCTTGTTTTCGGATGGCGACAATTGTCCCAAGTCCTTCACTATCAGGAGCTTTCTCCTTGGTAGTGGATTTCTCCAATGAGTTCTCCTAGGAACTCTTTTGATGATGCTTCCACGAGATCTGCAACAAGGCTCTCCAAGGTCTTCTATCTTGCAGCTTCTCTGGTCCTTCTACTTTTGGGAGTGTTTGCAAGGGGTGGCGCACAAGGCAGATCTGGTTTGCAAAAAAAATACATGCAACTAGTAGCAATGGTGGCTTTCCCTATTCCTCTCTAGATTCACCATGGCTCTAATACCACTGATGGTTTTAGCATCATTCCATCATATCAAGAGAAAGAGAGAAAGAGAAAAGCAACTTCTTATTATTGAGAATAGAGAGTGATACATTTAGATGGAGCTGTGAGGCTCTTTATATAGGAAGATAGATTCCTTGGCCAACACTCTACCTAGTTGTACAAGGGGACACCTTGCACATTACAACTTGCACATTGACACTTGTGCATTACATTGCTTGAAGTAACTAGCTTACTTCCTCCTGAAGTAATCTCCTATTCTAGTGATAACCAAATAATGTAATATACTCTAACTCTAACAAACCATGGGATATCACCCATTATTTTTTCCTTGATTTTTGAATAGGAGAATATGAGAAGGAAAAATACTTTTGGAAGAAAAACCATGGATTAATTCAATCCCCACTTCCACTTGATCCAATTTTGAATCTCTAAAGACCTAGTCGATATCAATGGAACTTACATATTAACCCTCTATATTTAAGAATATTTATATCGTGCTCAAGCATCTCATCCTTGATTATTACTTATGGTGTAACATTTGCTACTTGGATAAATTTTGCCATAGACTCGACCTTCCTCTTGTCTCTAGCTGAGGTATCCATACTTCTAGTAAAGGCATCCTTCTAGTTAGGACTTTCAAAAATGACTTTTTTTGCCCTACTACCTAGAATTTCCTTAAGAACCCCTTATTTTTTTAATTTTCCTAGATTTAAAACAAGAAAATGTGAGGCTTACTCTTTGGTTCCACCTCACATTTTATTTCTACTTGCACTCGCAATACTTGCTTGCTTTCTAAAACAAGAAAAGATAAGGCTCATTTACAACTTGCTTCAACAATTTTTTTAGAATTTTTATTTGATCCTTTTGTTAAGGAAAGTAAATTATTTTTTTAATTTTAAATATAACACAAAATAAATATGGTAGTTAGATTCTTTTGGATGTAACTATTAGACTTTCTTTTTAAATGTACAGTTAATAAAGATGATTTTTTGGGTTTGTCAATAACATAAAATAAATATGGTAGTTAAAAGTTTTCAGGTTTATATATATAAGACTAATAGTTTTTGGAAAAATGAGCATCTATGAAATTTTATGTTTATTATTCCCTTAATGCTTGAATTTTACATTTTTTTTTTGAGTATGTTAAAATTATGTGTGTTTTTAAATTCAAATGCAATTGTAACTATTTTAATGGTATCCAAATAATTTTTCAATTTATTGTTAAAATTTACATGTATTCTAAAATCCCATTGAATTTAAATTTTATATGATGTACATCTAATTTTAAGATTTTATTGAAATTTAGATTTGATGCAATGAAAGTATTCAACTTGTTAGTTTAAAATCCATAGATTTAATTTTTATTAAAATCTTTAACAAAACGATCTAATTTATAGTTTGACGTCATTGAACATATAAATTTAACTTTTGCAAGCAATTTACTTATTTGATTCCATGCTTTAATTAGAATGTTATATTCTTAAATTCTAAGCACCTAACACTTAATATTTGCCTCTTTGCATACAACTCTTTTGTATGTCTTTTTAACATTAAGTTCCTAATCCAATATATATAGTTAGATTGCTCACCAACAATGACTTAAAGAAGTTTCTCAATGATGATTGAGAAATATTGGAAACATCAGCTTTAAATTAATTTAAATTAAATTTTAGTCATACAAGAATCATAAAAATGTAGAAGAATTTAGAAGATTATGGACGTCGTTGTTAACTTTATGTGAGTAAAATTTGTATTTGTTAATGAACTTCCACTTGAATAAACTTTCAATCATAGAATAAAATTGAAGGTTCCTTTTCTTTTTATTTGAAAGGTTGTTTTTTAACACCTCTTTTTTATTACGGTAAAAACGGGATTATAAAAGGGCCTAAAACCTTTTACAACACAAAGTCGGTCCATCAACTCCACAGCTACCAAGAGCAAGTAGCCAAAAATCCTCTTTTAATAGCGAGGCATTGAAATATATTTTGCTCATTTTAAACCTCAATTCTCATTTTTATATGTTTTTTGAATAGCTTATTATATATTTTAGTTTATATTTGTATCGCTCCAAATTTTTCGCATCCCTACCTTCAGGCTATAGGATCCGCGCCCGGAAGGAGGATGGGAAAAGGATGATGCGGTACCTCGGACGAGAGGACTTTGCGAAGGTCCCGCCTCTCAAGGGAGGTGTATTTTGGTGATTTTTCGACGGATGGTGGGTTCACCAGGAAACATTTAATGGCGGTTTCCACGCCTAGGTTTTTGGAATGTGTTTAATGAGTTCGTTTTAACCTTAAACATTCATCCTAGGTTTGGCCGAATGAAACTAAATTAAACTATATGAAAATGCAAGTTCCATGAATACAGCAGACAGATTTGAAAGCAGAAAATAGAGAATTTACAGGAGGAAAACGGGGAATACCTGATCCGGATGTCTGAAGAAGATTCTGATTTTGAAGCAGTCCCGATCGTCTGAGATTCGACAGAATCGTCTGCAATCAGACGAGATCGTCTGAGATCTAACGAATTCGTCAGAGACCTGCAAAACCGAAAATAGATGCAAAATACAAAAAAATCCTATTGTGCAAACAGAGGCAAATTACACCAAATAGCAATATGAATACTGAACAATATTTAAGAACAGAAATTAATGCAAATTACTGTACTTTAATGGCAAATCATGAACTTAACATGCATTCTAAGCTAAATGGGTGAACACCAAATGCAAAATAGCATAAACACTAAATAAATAGTCTAATTTGCAGAATAAAAAGACGGAGAAAGAGTTAAGAAGAGCAAACTTCAGGCACTGATTGCCTCGATGTAGACTGCAGTCGAGATCGTCTCGCATCAGTACGAAATCGCCTCGAATTCGACAGGATCGCCTCCGATTTGAACAGGTTCGTCGACGACGATGGGTGCTGGCTCCGGTTGAAAACCGATGATGTACCCTGCAACAAAATGGCTATGGGACTAGTGCAAAAGCAAGATTAGGATGTGTTGACGCAGAGGGAATCAGTTTGCAGATAAATTCAGCCAGGGGTTGGGGAGGGAAAATCCTAGAAGTTAAATAGGCTTAGGGGAGTTGTTGGGAGGTTGGAGATCATCCCAATTTGGGAGATCTCCAACGGGGGAGGGTCCCAACGGTGCAGACACGCTTCTGCCCAGATTGGAGGCCCGTTGGAACAGATTCCAACTATGCAAATTTAGTTTTGCGACAAGATCGTCTGGACGTCCTAGTCCAGACGAAATCGTCAAATCTGGGGCGATATCGTCTGATCGGCGACGATATCGTCAAACGGTCAAAACAACCTCTAAAAATGGCGCGGAAAAGGGGGAAACGGATTTCCCGACGGTTAACGGGCGGTTTGGGAGGTTAAATTTGATTTTTAAATTATTTACTAAGGTGAATGTAATTATTATAATTTTGACTGCGCCAATTTTAGGGTGCTACATTTTGCCCCCTCTTTAGCGAATTTTCCGAAGAAAATGCGTTAAAGATGAGTTCTTCTCGATCTACGAGAAAGCAAAAAATTATACCCATTTTTAGGCGACGATTCTTGGTCGAATCGTACGACAGCTTACTATGGTGCCCCCTCCGTGTTTTTACCCAAATCGAACGTTTGAGGTAAAAACGCGGAAAAGCAAAAAATTATTGTTGAATAAAATTAAGAAAAATAGGGTAAAACCCTAATTCATTGTTACTGTTCATTTTTACTGTTTTGAGAGCTCTGAAGCAGAAAATGGTGGAGACGACGCACAGATCAGCAGAGGTCCGGCGCGGTCTACGGGTAAGGGTCTAGACTGATCTAGAACTGATTTAATTTGAATTTACATGCTTTTTAAGTGATTTTTAGATGAATTTTGAGCATCGCGGCCGTTTTTGGGCCGTCGACGTCGTCGGGACGAAATCGTCTCGATTTCGACGAAATCGTCGAAAGGGGGACGATTTCGTCAAATTAGAGACGATTTCGAACTACGAAATCGGAGACGATTATGCTCAAATTTGGGACGATATCGTCCAATAGTGGGCGATATCATCAATTGCAAAAAATTGAATTTTTAACTTGCATTATTGATTATTTGAATTATTGATTAATGATTATTTGTTGTTTATTGTTTATGTTGCAGAGAGGATTGCTAAAGAGCAAGGAATGGAAATATGGAGGATTGAGAGATGACTTGGCCGCGCTCACACAGGCAGAGCGGGATCTGCTGGCACAGGCCGGCTTGCAGCATGTGGCGGAGATGCCACAAATATCCACAGATATGGGGCTACTGACAGCCCTAGCAGAGAGATGGTATCCGGGGTCTTCCTATTTTCGGCTACCGACAGGGGAGATGACTCCCACACTGGAGGATGTATGGAGGATTCTGAGAATCCCCATACAAGGACGGATGATCACTCCTACGGCCAACCAGGGCCACGCTATGGGACGGCTGTGTGGTGACCCGAGCTTCGCCCTGGAGAAGGGCGGAGTGAACATCGAGGCACTACGCCAGATGCCTGGGGCATCCAGACTCACACGAGTTCTAGCAGGAGTGGTTGGTGGACTTCTGCTGTGCCACCAGAGCGGGTGTAGGGTACCATGGATGCTCGCAGATGTGATCTACGATATGCGGGACCATGGGTACAGGTTTCTTGGGGCAGCTTTGTTCTATGCCGGTTGTACAGGATCCTGTATGGGGTCGTGTACAAGGGCGGCCGATGTCTGGTGATGACATCGCTACTACAGGTTTGGTGCTGGGAGCACATTGCGGTGCGGAGGCCGGTAGGGCTTCCACTGATAGGGGTAGACGGGGAGAGGCCCCGAGTCTTCTACTGGTGGCTCCGGAGAGGGGCACAGCGACGGATCGACCTGCCTATGTCCCGAAGACTGCTAGATGAGTTGATCCCGGATCAGATCACCTGGAGGCCATGGAGAGGGCACCCAGGGTGGGCCGAGGATGGACAGGAGCTGGCTCGCATCAGGCGAGTCTGCTGGTTGAGGATGGAGAGGGGAGAGGTGGAGCTCCACCGCTACGACCGAGTTTTGAGGCAGTTCGGTCTACAGCAGGGGATCCCATCTCTCAGGGATTATGAGTTTTCCCGGACTGTCCGGGATAACACCACGGTTAGCGGGGCTCCAGACATGCAGCGATTCTGGAGTCAGGATGCGGATGATGCCCCCATCCAGCCAGTGGATGGAGACGATGCAGGGGTAGCTGACGGCTACGATGCCTGGTACGTAGGCATCCGCCCTCCTCGGATGACGAGGGCTCAGGGTCCGATCCACGCGGTCGTGCGTCGGATAGGGAGGCGGCGCCGAGCGGCGATAGAGGCGGCCCGGGGTCACGGCGGGAGAGAGCAGAGGAGACCACAGGCACAGGAGAGGCCGCGGCAGCGGGAGAGGAGGGAGGAGAGACCCCCATCTCCATAGAGGCCACCATCGCCCGATAAGGGCAAGGGTGTGGACACAGGAGAGAGTAGCGAGATGGCTACTCTCCGGGCGGAGAGAGATCGTCTGCAGGCTCAGGTGCAGACGCTACAGGATGCGGCTGCACGACACCATGCTGAGGTGTCACAGCTACGGGATGAGATTGCACGCCTCAGGGCACGGGGCGGAGGGGCGAGCTCTGGAGAGTTGACACGGGCTATCGCCCAGTTGACATTCTATCAGACACTGTACTTCCAGCTGGTGCCAGAGGTAGATAGACTACCCTTGCCAGCTAACATCGCAGATCCGATCAGGATCGGGTCATCGAGGACCACGTCCCGATCGAGGACTAGGACTACACAGACTGCGATGGGGCCACCTCGTCCACCTCAGGGCGGGGGAGGAGATGAGGCAGAGAGCTCGAGGGGCTCTCGAGGCTAGAGGGCTGGACATTGATGTTGTATTATATATATTTTTTGTTTGATAGAGGATTGAGTATGCCGAGGTACAGATTGTGGCATACCAATCCGGTTTTGATGATGTACATATATTTGTGACATATATAGATGAGATATTTTTGATCATATGACTTGTGTCTTATGTGATGCTTATGATGCTTTTAATGTTTGATTGATTGATTTCATGTGATTATGTCATTTGGATATATTATAATTGGAATGTCATGCTTGTAATATTTTAAATGAAATAATCTGATGTAACAAATTGGTTGTTTGTAATGAAATGTGATAAAAATAAAAAGAGACTTCTAACAATAATTTCAAAGGACATTGTCGCTATTATAGACCATTTCATGGAGTCGTTGCTCACTCGGTCGTCAAGCTAATCCCAGTATAGAAATATTGCGAAAAGTAAAAGAGTGCTTAAGAGACTGTCTTAAGACTTTGGTGCAATGATGAAAAATGATGGTGATGATAATGATTTGTTTTCAGATTTCCATGAAAATATTATGCATGAAATATTTTAAAATGATTTTTGCTAGGCATAAATTCCTAAGTGTGATAAAATTTGTGAATAATTCCTTAGGAATTATACCATCATTGCAAAGTTAAAGGTTGACATAATGACATAAAATAGTGATAAAGTTCGTTCTTTTGAAAGCATAATTGTGTAACATAATGATTTAAGTCATATGGTTTTCATGATTTTTAAGAAATGGGGAATAAAAATTGTTACAATGGTTTGCGCTAGGCATAGAATATGTAGGTATAGACTTATACCGTCATCGCGAAAATCCAAAAAAGGTTATTTTTATTGCATGATTGATGTTTGATGAACAGGAAATATGAAAATGAGGACTTGCGCTAGGCATACAATTCCAATTTTGGTTGTGGAACTATACCATCGTCGCGAAAGTCGACACGATATATATGATATGTTTGGTATTTTGAAAGAAATTTTTGATTTTTCTATGATATAGTTGTCTTTGTGTAAACAACTGTACTTGATTTATTTCCAAACAAGTTGCAAAAATAATATTTCAAAGTACTTTGAAGACAAAAGTTAGATTTATAAGGAATCCCTATGTGCATATGTGAATTCATTTCCGATCTTGATTTATCATAATGATAGACAAAATCTCTCAAATACAAATGTGTGTGCAATTGCATTGTTCATTTACCAGATTTGAGCAAGATACTATGATACAAGTGATTTGAAGAAACCAAATAAGTGTTCATTAACCATGATGTAGATGCATATAACCATATTAGACCACTATGTAGATCGGATTATCAAGAGCTAGCTAATCCATAAGCAGACATAGGTCTGTACAAAAGAAGGTCGCTAATGTGACAGACATATCGCCACGCTAGGAGTTACCCAAGGCCAAGCAGGTTGGGCACAAACCACCTGTTATGGGGCTTACCTCACAGTTTTCGAATAATTGAGAATTCCAGGGATTCAAGCTCATCAACCCTTCTTTTCTTTTCAAAGGGTAGGGAAAGGGATTTTATTGCTTTCGCTTTCTGCTTTCTTTTGAACTTTGCTTATTTTTCTTTTTGTATTTCTTTTGCTTGATAATGCTTGGAACATTGCTGTAATGATAAAAGAACATTTTTTTCTTTTCTCTTTTTTCTTGAATTTTTCTTCTCTTTTTCTTTGCTAGGGATACTTGCTCGGATTAGCTGTAGAGCAAGGGATTTTTATTCTGGGTAGGGGTGAGCTTGTCCTTTTGCCAATTCTCAAATATTCTAGACCATGTGCATGATAGGATAGCAGGGGAAACTTTTCACTCAAGAAATTCGTTCTACTATGTAGCAAAACATGGAAATTACAAATATAATCATTTTATTGTGAAAAGATGTGCTTGGTTTAAGTAAATAACAAGATCAATTCTCTATGCTCAAACTTTATTTAATTGAATTTTGTGAACTTTGATATAAGAGAGATTAGTAATCATGCCCAGATAAAATCAAGATATTTATTTGTTGTGAGTGTGCAAGTGAGGGATTCCAAAATAAATGCTAATTTATCCAAAATAAGTTGAAACATATAACTGCAATAATTGTAAGAAAATATATATAAACACTTTTGAGAAGTTTTGAGAATGTTGACTCTCTCTTTCTTCTGTATATTGTTTTGGTTTCGAAAGAGTCAAGCATATAGCTGTTTTTAGATTTTTTTATTTTGATTTTTGTTTTTGAGCAAAAGAACTTAACAAGTGCTTTAAATAAATGCAATAGATAGTTTTTGAAGATTTTTTTGGAGATTTATGAATGTTTTTGATGTTTTTGGATAAATTGAAAGAAATACAAGATAGTAATTTTGAACAAATATATACATGGATGAAATGACCAAATTTATGCATAGTAACGTTTGAGATGTAAAATATTCATGGGTTCTTTAAGTTCTTTACCATCTAAGGTAGATAATTTATATGCTCCTGATTCAAATTTTGCAGTAATGATGTATGGTCCGAGCCAGTTGGGCTCAAATTTACCTTTAAGTTCCTTAGTTGCATTTGTATTTTTTTGATTTTCTTTTAAAACAAGGTCGCCAATCTCAAAGGATCGATGACGAACTCTCTTAGCATATGATCTTTTAAGCTTGTTTTGGTAAGCACGGAGATGCTCCAAAGCATTGATGCATTTTTCATCGAGGAGTTCCAGCTGACTGAGTCTGCCAGCACGATATTCATCTCCTACTTCGGTATCTTGAAGTAGCAGAGCCAAAGAAGGAACTTCCAATTCAAATGGAAAAACTGCTTCAGCACCATACACCAAAACAAAGGGTGAAGTTCCAGTGGGGGTTCGAACACTAGTTCGGTAGGCCCACAAGGCTGGATATAACTGGATGTGCCAGTCACGGCAATTTTATTGACCAATATTTTGAGAATTTTGATTAAAGTTTTGTTAGATGCTTCTGCTTGACCATTACCCTGAGGATAATAAGGGGTGGACCAGCGATGTTGAATCTTATATTTTTGACATAATTTTTTAACATCTTTATTTTTGAAAGGAGTTCCATTGTCAGAGATGAGGTTCGCAGGAATTTCGAACCTGCAAATGATTTGATTAAAAATGAATTTAGAGACTTGTGAGCCAGTGCAAGAAGCTAAAGGCATAGCTTCAACCCACTTCGTGAAATACTCAGTGGCAGTTATGATGAACTTGTGTCCATCAGAAGACACAGGATTGATTTTGCCAATAATATCCAAGCCCCATTTAGAAAAGGGCCAAGGAGACGAAATAGCCTGCAGCTCTTGGGCAGGCGCATGGACAAGGTCAGCATGTTTTTGACACTTGTCGCAATGGCGCACATACTCATGTGCATCCGTTTCCATGGTAGGCCAAAAGTATCCTATCCGAAGGAGCTTTTTAGCAATGACACTACCACTAAAGTGTCCTCCACAAGATCCATCGTGGGCTTCACTCAAGGCTGATTTAGACTCTTCTAAATTTAAACATCTTAATAGGATACCTTCAAAAGATCTCCTATATAAAGTATTGCCAATTATGACGAATCGACTTGCTCGTCGACGTAATAACCGACGTTGGTTTCTATTAGAATTGGCAGGGAAAGTCCCATTTTGGAGGAAATCATATATGTCTGTATACCAAGGTTCAGGAGTAGTTTCATTGATTAGAAACACATCCAAAGGCTCTAAGCATGACTTATTTGAAGCGGGTTCCTGGAGTCGACGAATAATGATAGTCGCATATTCGTCATCTAACTCCAAGGGCAGGAGAGATGCAGCGGCGGCCATAGCGTCAGTTGCACGGTTGCTAGTTCTAGGAATGGCTTCCAAGGTAACTTGATCAAATAAAGACATTAATTGTAAAACATAGGCCTTATATGGGCGCAGTTTATCATCTCTGGTTTGATAAACTTCATTAATTTGGTTTATAACCAATTGGGAATCACCAAAAACTAAAAGGTTTTTAATTTTTAGCGCTAAAGCAGCTCGTAATCCAAGGATTAGAGCTTCATACTCAACAGTATTGTTGGTGCAAGCAAAGGTCAGTTTGAAGGACAGAGGAATAAGATGTTTTTGCGGAGATATTAAAATAATACCCGCACTGACCCCACTCATGCATCGGGCTCCATCAAAGTATAAGGACCATTGTTCAACAAGGTCTGCCTCTAATTGAAGGCATTCATCAGGAAACTCGATAATGAGGGGATGAGTAGACTCTAAGGGTGCAGCAACTAATTGATCTGCTATGATTTGACCCTTAACAGACTTCTGTCCTATGAATGTGAGATCAAACTCGCTTAGAGCAAGAACCCACTTGGTTGTGCGACCCGATAAATAAGGTCGACTCATGAGATACCTTAAGGGATCATATTTGGCAATGACATACATTTTTTGGCTAAGCATATAATGTCATAATTTTTGCGTAGCAAACACGACTACGAGACATAGTTTCTCTAATGTTGTATAACGGGTTTCATAACTGATGAAGGTTCGGCTAATATAATAATTAGCACGTTCTCGCTTTTCATCATCGAGTTGAGCTAACATAGCTCCTAAGGCAGAATCTGAAGCAGAAATATATAGAAGAAATGGGCGATCAGATTTAGGCGGTGAAAGCACCGAGGGATTAAGGAGGTATTGTTTGAGAAGTTCAAAAGCTTCTCTACATTATGTGTCCCAATTGAAAGGGACATCCTTCTTAAGAAGTTTGAGAAAGGGACCAGTTTTGTCCGCCAGCTTATCAATGAAGCGACGGATAGCTTGAAGTTTACCTTGTAAGCTTCGTAATTCAGATATATTAGTAGGTGCGGGCATATCAGTGATAGCCGCAATTTTGAGGGGGTCGATTTCAATACCACGTAAAGAAACTAAAACCCCTAATAATTTGTCGGATTTGACTCCAAATATGCATTTTGCTGGATTTAACCGAATGAGATATTCTCGTAATCGATTAAAAACTTTTCGCAAATCATCTAAATGATTATTTTCAATAAGAGAGCGAGCTATAATATCATCTACATAATCATGTAGGATATCATGCATCATATCATGAAAAATGTAGGTCATAGCTCGTTGGTAAGTTGCACCTGCGTTCTTTAAGCCAAATGGCATCACTTTCCAGCAAAAGGTACCCCAGGGGGTAATAAAGGTTGTTTTAGCCTGGTCTTCAGGAGCTATCCGAATTTGATTATAGCCGGAGAATCCGTCCATTAAGGACATCATCCCACTTCCGACAGTAAAGTCAATAATTTGATCCATATTTGGAAGAGGAAAGTCATCTTTAGGGCATGCAACGTTAATATCTCTAAAATCAGTGCAAACCCTAACTTTGGTAGCTTCTTTCTTGGTGACTGGAACTACGTTTGAGATCCATTCAGCATAATCAATAGCCTGTATAAAGATAACATTCAGGAGTTTTTCTAACTCCCCTTTGACTAGCAGAGCCACTTTGGGATGCATTTTTCTAAGTTTTTGTTTAACAGGTTTAGCATCCGGATGGACCACTAGATGGTGCATGACGACAGAAGGGTCTAGACCTGGCATATCTTCGTATGTCCAAGCGAAGACATCTTCATACTCTTTAAGGAATGTAATGTATTGCTCTTGTTTGTCTGGGCTTAATTCTGATCCAATATTGATTATGTGAGGATTGTCCTCAGTTCCAATATTAATTTTAATGACATTTTCTACCTCCATGTGTAGATCTCTTTCAAAGTTAGGTGGGGCGGGTGAAACGCCCAACTCTTGTAATTCTTGTAAGGTTAATTTAGATAATTCATCTTGAGGGTTAGTGGTCTCAAGCTGAGCTATAATTGGTATAGAACCATCAAAATAAAACCCATTGTGCAACATCTCTTCAACAGAGACATCATGGAAGATATCTCCTTCCAACTCTTCATCGGGGTCAGCAATCATTTCAGGGTATGCTATGGATAGCATGTTGCATGAAAATGACTGATTTTGGAGAGGCAAATCAACATGTCTATCCAAATAATCTTGATAGGATATGAGGTGATCATCCTCTTCAAAAGGAAAGGGTTGACCCTTACTAGGAAATAGGCCCACACCACAGCGGGCAGGCCACGGTTCTACCTCGAAAGGTTCTTTCATGCCATTTTGGAAAGGTCCTAAGCCTTTCCCTTCATATCCCATTTTAAGCATCATGGGTTTAGCTTTAATATAATCATTGGTAAAATAGCACCGAGCGTACCCCTCATGATGAGTTTTGATATTCCGAGGGATTCTTCCCCAGTCATATCCTTTATAAATGAAGGCACAACTCCCGACTTGGTAAGTACTTCCCATAGGTTGTGGGAGGCCCAAAGTACGAGGAGATGGCGGCAATTTATTTAAAAGGTTTGAATCTTGCATGAAAGCATTCATTTTTTCTGATATTAAAGTTGTAGATAAATCTGGTAAGAGGTCATCAGAAAGGGCATAAGATGTAGAAGGCTTATTACCTATGTCTTGAGATGTGGAAGATATGATAGTTGTTTATGTGGGTTGCAAAATTATAGGAATAGAACTTGAAGGATTGGTTGTAGTTTTAAAATCTTTTTGAGGTTCTAAAATAATTTGTTTAGAGGGTTGTTGATCTTTATGGGAGGATGAAGTTAATGGAGGGGAAATAGATGAAGTTATGGGTTTATGTTTCACAGTTTTAGATGAAAAAGAAGAACTAGAATGTGTGGATGACAGAGCAGGGCAAAATTGCACTCCAACGGGTTCTCCCAAAGCACACATATCAAAAGGTCTAGGGTCACCATGAATAGTGACTAACTGATTTTTAAACTCAAACTTAACACATTGGTGTAAAGTTGATGGGACCGCTCGCATGGCGTTGATCCAAGGGCGACCCAAAAGTATATTGTACGATGCTGGACAATGTACAATAAACACAATTGTCTCAAGGGTTCTAGGACCAACTTGCAATGGGAGGGTAATAACTCCACATGTTTCTTGTGTTTCGTCATTAAAAGCTTTAATAATCATATCGGTTTTCTTCATTTCATCACTTCTAAAACCAAATCGTTGGTAGAAGTCAAAGGTGCAAATGTTTAGAGATGAGCCATTATCAATCAAGACTCGTTTGACAGCCACATCTCCAATTAAAGCAGTAATATACAAGGGATTATCCTTGTGTAAACTGTGTTGTGGGATATCTCTATCCCGAAAGTCAATACAATCAATCTCTCGAGTGATGATAGTATTGGCCATAGCTTCAGGTTGAATGTTTTGAGGTACCATCATTTGGCTCAGTGTAAGCATCAACTCATCCCTATGGGTGGGAGAGGATCGTAATAAATCTAAAAGGGAAATTCTGGCCGTGGTATTGGACAATTGCTCGTTAATACTATAAGGGGGTTTAGGTTGAGCATTAGAAGTATGATTCCCTTTATTGGGATTTTTCAGAACGAATGGAGCTGATCCATCGTTCTGGTTTGGTTCTTGTTGGGAATTTTGAGCTTGTTGTCGGGTGACGACTCCGATGGTACCTACAATGTTATAGTGACGACGTTGAAACGGTCTCGGTTGAGAATTTATGGCTTGTTCATAAGGAAGGACTATATTAGAAGAAGGTCGAGTAGTGACTCTTCTAGGAAATGGTTCTTCTGGAACATTAGCATCTGTGACAGGTTGAATAGGATCTGATTCGTTTTCAGAACTATTCGATTGAATAGTGTCTACTTCACTTTCACTATCTGATTCTATATCACTAGAATCAGAAGTTTGAAAATTATGTAAGGTCCTGGTCGTAACCAGGGATAAGGTTGTGTCAAATATTTGAGAATCCTGAACAGGTAATTGTCCGCTAATGGTTCCTACATATCGAGTAGGAGGGGGAACATTATGATGTTCAATTTGATTAGCTACCTCTTTACCATGTCGTGGTAAAGGGTGTTGAAATATGTCTAAAGTTTGATTGGCATTTTGATTTTGATTTTGGGGAACAGTATTTTGAGTATTATTAGGAGGGTTTTGTTTGGGTTGGAAGGCTTGCACTTCCATTTCATTATTGTCAATCAAATCTTGTATTTTATGCTTCAATATTTTACAAGCGTTGGTAGAATGTCCAGGTCCTCTATGAAACTCACAATGCAAATCAGCTCTATATCCGGGTATACTTGGGTCAGGCTCCCGGATAGCTGGCAGTTGGATTAAACCTCTTTCGAGCAATTGAGGTAAAATAGTTGATAAGGGTTGGTTTAATCTAGTGAATTCTCGAGGAGGCTTGTCAGGAGGTTTCAATATGAATTTTTCTGTTGTCTTTGTTGCATTGACATTAGCAACATTTCTGCTGTCGATGACTCCATCACCGACAACCTGTTTGTTTTTATATTGATTTCTAGATGTTTTCTCATCATCCTTCTTCCTAAGTTGGCCTCTCCTAATGAGGGCATCTTCTACTCTTCGAGCTAAATCTATAGCTTGATCGAAGGTAGTCAAAGTAGCTATTGATAGCTCATAAGAGAGTTGTTCTTGTAAATTGTTGATGAAAATGTCTAACATTTCCCTATAGGGTAGCACAAAGTGCAGTTTTCCTATCAATTGTCTCCATCTAGCTAAGAAATCAGCAAAGCATTCGTCTTTATCTTGTTTTAAATTGTATAGGTCTTTAATAGTTACATGCCTCTCGATGTAGGCACTAAATTGATGAACAAATGATTCAATTTGTTTCTTCAAAGTTTCTTAAGGAGTGAGTGGGCAATTGATAGTACCACTCTAATGCCATTCCACCTAAACTTTTGGGGAACATTTTTAGTAATAGCAAGTCGTCATGCGATATGTCGTGACATGCTATCCTAAACATGCGAAGATGCTCTATGGGATCTTCGGTTCCTTTATATATAGGCAGGACGGGCATGGGAAAATGTTTAGGGTATGGTTGAGCTACCACTATGGGATCCAAAGGTTGACTACAGATCTCTCGATAATTATACGAGGGACGGTAGGGATCTATCTGGTCCATACGTGAAGCCAATTGTTTCACCATGGCTTCCAGATTACTAGTTTGCCCCCCATATTGGTTTGGTAGGGCATTGACATAAGTGTTATGGGCATATGATGGAGGAACATGCAGATTAGATGCCATGTTATTGTTGTGTAAATTATTGGTAGGAAAAGTATTATGGAGGGAGTTTGTATTATGTTGTATTCCAGATTGTTGAAAGTTTGTATTTGGCTTTGTTTTAGGTTTCTGTTTATTTAAAGCATTTTGCTCAATAGTTTGGCGGAACAAAGTAGTGAAGGGAATTTTCTTTTGTGTGGGAGTGATTTTAGGTTGAATAACAGGTTCCTTAGGAGGTTGGGTGACCTGTTGTTTTGACATGCTTTGGGCTATAGTGACCATATCCGCATTGGATGGTCCACCCTTGTCACTTTCTTGATCAATGAAAGACAAGGGATTAGTCTGCATATTGCACATATATTCCATGGTTGCTTGAGTTTTACTAATTTGCCCTTTATCAAGGCGAATGGCCACATTAAGGTCATCAATGTTTTCCATGAGAAATCTCTTGAAATGCTCTGCATTGTCAAAGGCAATATTTCCATTTGGAGCTATTCTAGGGGATGAGGATCCATCCTCTTTAACATTTGCTTCTTGTTCTTTATCTTCCCCTAAGTCTTCATCTGATTGACCTAGAGTTTCTCCTTCCGGATTTGTATCTCCAAGAAGGACATTTGGGTTTTCAGTTGTATCTTGTAACCAATCTTCTCCTTCTCCTAACGTTTCTTTACCATTCCTAAGTTTAGGCATGGTGCTAAGTTTTGATTTCAGCAAATATATATATATATATATATATATATATATATATATATATATATGCAACAAATTAAAAGGTATATATTTATTATATACCTAATGCAATATTGGAAATGAAATGTTTAAGTTTTTTACTATGTCTTTTGATTTTTTTTTTTTAGTTTTTCTTTAATTTTTTGAAATAATACAATAAAGACAGCAAATGAAACAATAAATGCACGCAATAACAAGACTGAAAGTAAATGAGCTAGTCTTCTAAGAACAATTTATAAACATCATTAATAGGCTCTAGTTCTTCAGGGGTCATGAAATGTTCTTCTTCAAATTGAAAGTTTTCTTTTAAGAATTTGATGAAAAGGGCTATGGTAATATTATCTGTCTCAGATTTTGGTTGATAGAAGTAAAGCTCGTGGCAATACTCTCGATATAACACAGCACGAGGAACTCTATTCCATATTTCCCTATCTGTAAGAACAACCTCTTGGTCTTCTACAAGGCCTAGGAATCGGTGTACAATGTCTGCATTCTCGAGGTATTCCTCGAAGCTGAATAATTCTGAAGATACTAAAGCTCTCCTATAGGCTAACCATCTATGGCAGGCTCTCTGAAGTTCATGATAAAAAACTATTTGATGAGGATCCAGGATTCTATCCAAGACTAGCCTCTTAATCTGTTTAAGTTGTGTGGACCTAGATGAAATGAGACTAAGTCTCCTATCAAGTTCGTTCCACAAGGATTGAGTTCTACTTGTTTCAGGGATACTAAGGACAGAATTAACTTCTATAGCTGCCAATTGATTTTCTACGTTGATAGTAGCTTGCTAACCTCTTTTTAGGAGCTACCATCTAAACATGACTTTAAACCTTAAATGTTTAAAATGCATCTAAGTTTTAGTTGTTCTAATTTTTTTGTTTTTTTTGTTTTTGTTTTCAAAAGGTTATGATGCATTCACGTCGGGTTCACCAAAATGTATCGCTCCAAATTTTTCGCATCCCTACCTTCAGGCTATAGGATCCGCGCCCGGAAGGAGGATGGGAAAAGGATGATGCGGTACCTCGGACGAGAGGACTTTGCGAAGGTCCCGCCTCTCAAGGGAGGTGTATTTTGGTGATTTTTCGACGGATGGTGGGTTCACCGGGAAACATTTAATGGCAGTTTCCACGCCTAGGTTTTTGGAATGTGTTTAATGAGTTCGTTTTAACCTTAAACATTCATCCTAGGTTTGGCCGAATGAAACTAAATTAAACTATATGAAAATGCAAGTTCCATGAATACAACAGACAGATTTGAAAGCAGAAAACAGAGAATTTACAGGAGGAAAACGGGGAATACCTGATCCGGATGTCTGAAGAAGATTCTGATTTTGAAGCAGTCCCGATCGTCTGAGATTCGACAGAATCATCTGCAATCAGACGAGATCGTCTGAGATCTAACGAATTCGTCAGACGAATTCGTCAGAGACCTGCAAAACCGAAAATAGATGCAAAATACAAGAAATCCTACTGTGCAAACAGAGGCAAATTACACCAAATAGCAATATGAATACTGAACAATATTTAAGAACAGAAATTAATGCAAATTACTGTACTTTAATGGCAAATCATGAACTTAACATGCATTCTAAGCTAAATGGGTGAACACCAAATGCAAAATAGCATAAACACTAAATAAATAGTCTAATTTGCAGAATAAAAAGACGGAGAAAGAGTTAAGAAGAGCAAACTTCAGGCACTGATTGCCTCGATGTAGACTGCAGTCGAGATCGTCTCGCATCAGTACGAAATCGCCTCGAATTCGACAGGATCGCCTCCGATTTGAACAGGTTCGTCGGCGACGATGGGTGCTGGCTCCGGTTGAAAACCAATGATGTACCTGCAACAAAATGGCTATGGGACTAGTGCAAAAGCAAGATTAGGATGTGTTGACGCAGAGGGAATCAGTTTGCAGATAAATTCAGCCGAGGGGTTGGGGAGGGAAAATCCTAGAAGTTAAATAGGCTTAGGGGAGTTGTTGGGAGGTTGGAGATCATCCCAATTTGGGAGATCTCCAACGGGGAGGGTCCCAACGGCGCAGACACGCTTCTGCCAGATTGGAGACCCGTTGGAACAGATTCCAACTATGCAAATTCAGTTTTGCGACAAGATCGTCCGGACGTCCTAGTCCGGACGAAATCGTCAAATCTGGGGCGATATCGTCTGATCGGCGACGATATCGTCAAACGGTCAAAACAACCTCTAAAAATGGCACGGAAAAGGGGGAAACGGATTTCCCGACGGTTAACGGGCGGTTTGGGAGGTTAAATTTGATTTTTAAATTATTTACTAAGGTGAATGTAATTATTATAATTTTGACTGCGCCAATTTTAGGGTGCTACAATATTGAGGCTAGACAATTCACTTGGGGATCAAACACCATCATTAATACACATTAGGCCTTTATATTGTTGAAACTTAAATCTAAACCTTTTCTATAGAGGATGACCTATCTGGACCACCCTTGCTAAGCAAAACAAACTTTGTCAAAACTTAAAGCTGGTTTTATGATAACTTGTAGAGAGCGGGTGGGCTCTGATTTATAATGGGGTTACACTTGACCTTTAGTCCATGCATAATCGTAAGTTTAATCCCAACACCATCATTAATATACATTAGGCCTTTATATTGTTGAGACTTAAGTCTAAACCTTATCTATAGAGGATGGCCCAACTTAACCATCCATGCTAAGCACAACAAACTCTCTCAAATCGTAAGCTTCTAGAGCACATGAGGTAAGGCTTTGATTTGTAATAGGGTTACACTTACCCTTAGTCCATGCATTATCATAATATTGACCCCTACCTTTGAGTATCCTCATGTATCTATAAGATCCCTTGAGTATGGAATTAAACCTTTGGATTATAATTTGAAATTTGTTGATCCCTATGACTTATCCAAAATCCATTAAAGTAGGTAGTTAGATGTATTAAAAATCATGAACTAATGAGGAATTGAACATTAGGATAGAGCTCATAGAAAGCATGAGCATTGGCTTCGATCCATAATATGGTTATATTTGACCTAAGGTTTAGACCACTCAACTATAAACCCATGCATTATAATATGTTCAACCCCTGCCTTAAGTATTTTTATAGCCCTATGAAGTCTCTTGATGGTACAAAAGTTTTTCATTGCTACATAAAACTCCTTACTTCCCACTATTTACCCCAAATCAATTAGACATCTCTCTCTCTCTCTCTCTCTCTCTCTCTCTCTCTCTCTCTCTAAACCCATGCATTACAATATGTTCAACCCCTGGCTAAAGTATTTTTATAGCCCTACAAAGTCTCTTGATGGTACCAAAAATTTTCATTGCTACATATAACTCCTTACTTCCCACTATTTACCTCAAACCAATTAGACATCTCTCTCTCTCTCTCTCTCTCTCTCTCTCTCTCTCTCTATATATATATATATATATATATATATATATATATATATATATTTGTTGGATAATAAGGGGTTGTACTCGGGTCCCCCACCCTTGACAAATTACAACTCTCTTCTTTAAAGCTTGAGATTTTATAAATAAATACACTTCTCATCTCAATTGAGATGCTATAGCTAGAAACCTACATCATTTTACATAAAATGTTTGAATTCTTGATTTTCATTTTCTAGATCTTTTTAAATCTTTTGTATGAATACAGTTATTCCTTAATTTAACATCTTTCTTGACATTTTCCTATAGCAACCTTCACAATGCCAAAACTTCACCTCTACTATCTATTAGTAGAGTAATATTTCCAAAATATTGCACTATCATAGTCCGCTTTACCAAATCTAGATTGCTAGTTTCCTTCCTCACTGAAGTCCTAGCCCTTCATTGCTCTTCCCATCATTCGAACCCTAGCTAACAAATATTTGCAATTTTATTTTTGTGACTTGAAAAATCATCACTACCCTTGTTCCAAATGGCTGACTTCACAGGGTCGAATCTCCCTCAATATTGTTCGGATTCTTGCAAATGACCACTCCTTTTAAAGCTATTCAAATTTCGCACAAGTTAGTCCAAGAATCAGCTGAATCGGGTAACTTTTCACGAAGATATGACTCCTAAAAGATAGGGGGGAAAAACCACCCCATACATGTGGGTTCCAAACCCACAGGCACACCAAAGACAAAAACAAGGGGTTTTAGTTGACCTAGCCTTCCACCCAACAACTCGACCTATTGTTGCACTACACTCAACAACCCAGCTTGTTGTTGTGGTTCCCTCAGCTGATCCGATCTCAAACAAATTTTCCACCTAACAAAGGCCAACCTTCCACGCCCCTTCAGCCTTCCCAGCCTTCCACTCAGCATTCCAACCTTCCTTTGCAGCTCCTTCAGCCGACCTAGCCTTCCACGCTCCTTTAGCCATCCTAACCTTCCACCCAACATCTCAACATTTCAACCTTGACACTCCAAAGATCAACTCATCATTCATCCTTCCACGCTCCTTCAACCTTCAAATTTATTGATCGTTAAAGCACCAAACCATTTTTCGAGGCCCTTTGAAAGAAACCTAAGAAAAGTATATATATATATATATATATATATATATATATATATATATATATATATATATATATATATATATATATATATATTAAAATAACACTTCCTTATAATATAATTACTATTTTAATTAAGATATACTTTTAATTTAATTTATAGTAAAGTCAAATAGCTGCTATGCATCTCCCTATAATCCTTTTTTATGAAATTCAATTGGTCTTAATTACTTGAATTCAACATGCCATACCATCATTTAATTTATTTTATTAAAATATTATTTTCAATGATTATAAAGATTATTTGTAAGTACAATTTGTAGATTTAATATTGACGTATATGAAAGTGTCTAGTGTAAATAAATAAATAAAAATCAAAAAAATGAAGATAAATGTCAATGAAATTTACAAGCTTACAAAATTATATTGCTAATAATCAAGGAGAATGAGTTATTAATTATTATTTTTAAAATGAGTTATTAATAATCAACCTATCAATAACATTTTTCTATTTTTATTTTTATTTTTTTTAATAAATAACATAAACAATCTGAAATAAATTTGTAAGCTCTAATATCTAAAATAAGTTCTATCTTAATAAAATATATTTTTTATCTAATGAGGATGAAAGTTTAAAAAAACAACACTTTTGAATAATATACTAAAAAATACTTTTGATTAATACAAATATACATTATGAAATTTATTGATTTCCTTTTAAAGGGATGTATGGGATTAAAATAGGCGTCATATGACCATAGAGTGATATTACATTATACATGGTCATAGTACATGCATAATTTTACAATAACTTGCGATTATACATGTATCTTATGCAATATTACATTATACATAGTGATATTATAATAGTTTAACAAAGGGGGGAGAGGGAAAAAAGTAGAGAGGGGAGGGTCCCGATCCCTTCCCTGCTCCCCCTCCCTTGGTTCCTGCCCAGTCCCTGGCTCATCCCAGGTCACCCCTCCCTGGGATTGTTTGTTGCAGATGATCTCTTTGAGAGAGATCCTTCTCTTTCTGCACCTCTCCCAGCCAGTCAGGGTTCCCTTGTTTGATTTTTTGGCCTGGTGCTTCCCAGGGTTCCTTGCTGTTTTCGGGATCCCTTCCCTTTTTTTCCCTCAGGCTTCCCCTTGGGGTTCTCTGGGTGGTGGGGGTGAGTGGTTGGGTTTTTTGAAGGCTTCCTGGGGTTTCCTTTGAGGTACTTACTGCTTTGGGGGTGATCTGGGGGGGCCTCTTTCCCCCTTTTGCTAGTGAATCCTCTCTGGGATCCTGTGGTTGTTGTTGGTCCCGTCCCTGTGGGGAGGGCTCTCTTCGATTTCCCACTTGGAGGCTTCTTCGTGCTGGTTCTGCTCCTTGGTGGACACCCTGGGCATTTGTTTGGCCTTGGGGGGGGCTTTTCCTCTGCCTGGGCTGTTCCCAGCCTCAGTCCCAGTTCCTTGAAGTTTATCCTGTGCAAGGATGGGATTCTTGGCCCCTCTTGTTGGGGTTCTCTAGGTTCTGCTACATGTTTCAAATCATGGGGGGATCTTATCTATGCATGCAGACCCTGGATCCCCCAGGCTAGGCTCCCAGGGATCCCATATTTGTGGCTGTTACCTCTTCCTACCTGCGATCCCCAGTCCCTATATCCCTGGTCCCTTAACCTGTTGTCTTTTCCTGCTGGTTGTTCTGGGGGCGGGATTCTCTTGGTGGTGCTTTTTGGTTGCTTCCCGATGGGTGGGATCTCCTCTTTGATGGTTTTCAGTTGCTTCCTTCTGGGCGGGATTCCCCCTTTTTTCTAGGCAGGATGGTTTCCTGCGGGGCGGGATTCTCCAGAACCGTTGGGTTTCCCGCTAGGCAGGTTTTTCTCATTTCCTACTGGTTTTCTCAAGAGGCGAGATTCACTTGGTAGAGGTTTTTGTTGCTTCCCGCTGGGCGGGATCTACACTGGAATGGATTTTAGCTGCTTCCCGCTGGGCAGGATTCACTCTTTGGTGGTTTTTCGACTGCTTCCCGCTAGGCGGGATTTATATTATAATGGTTTTTTGCTGCTTCCTACTGGGCGAGATCTACATGATGGCGGTTTTCAGCTTCTCCCCGCTGGGCGGGATTTACACGATGGCGGTTTTTAGCTTCTCCCCACTGGGCGAGATATTCAAACTTATCTTCCTTCGAAATTGGTGGTTTCTCGCTGGGCGGGATTGTTCAAATTTACCTGTTCCCGCTGGGCGGGATTTTTGTTTGTTTTTCATTTTCAAGGTATTGGTGCCTTGGGCCCAGAATTTTGTTGTAATGGCTTATTCTCGGCATGTTATTTCCAACTCTTATGTAATCAGGTTTTGGGATCCTAGTTAAAACCCGCTGTAAATACAATAGCTACTTATCAAAAAAAAATAGTTTAACAATTATATATGTAACACTTAGTATAGTTTAACAATTATATATGTAACACTTAGTAGAATTCAAACTTAGGTTTCCTCTTAAAAAAATTGTTTATATCATTGATAAAATTTGATTATATTTGACTACCTAATTACATTTGAATCTTGACTTGCATTTTGTCTAGATCAGCTTCCATTTTAGTATGTATTTATTTTTATGGTTAAAATTTAAAGTTATTCCATTTTAGTATGTATTTATTTTTATGGTTAAAATTTAAAGATATACTTTAACTAAACGTAATTTTTGGCCCACCCTCCTATAAAAAATATAAAAGTTGTAATTCTGATCCTGCTTCCAGGTAATCTCCGTGAGTGATGTGACCCGAGTTCAATCTCCATGGTGGATGTGTATAAGAAGTATTACTCAAAAAAAAATAGTTATGCCCTTTTTACACTGGAACAGATGCATTTACTTTATAGATAGACGAGAAATACAAAGAAACTCGGCTATGCAACAAAGTCTACAACAGAATAAACCATACATCATTTTTCCCTTGTAACCGAGTGCAGTGACAAGAGTCTCAGGGTCCTACGAGTCTTAGGGTGCTAAAAAATTGCTTGACATCCAATTCCCTTGAAAAGTAAGCAAATCTTCTCTGTAAATTATACCAAATGAAAATCTTGATCAGAATTCTAAAATTTCCTTTTCAATAAATGTCTTCCAGACAATCATCCAATACAGATGATAAGGCATATGCAGACTGAATTCAACATCGAGGGTTTAGAAACTCCAGAAAACCTTTCACACTTTTATTATTTGCTTTGCATGAAGTGTGCCGATAGGCATATATTTCTTATATCTCAACTTATGCAAATCAGGCATATAAATTACATTGATAGACTTTTATCTCACAGAGATAAATCACTCAATTTCCAAGACAACAAAACTCAGTTGCTGGCTTACATAAAAATTCCATTAAACTTGCTGGTAGTATTTCAAAGTATTAGCATTAAGTATACGATGGATTTTTTTTATCTTCAAAATCTGATTCAGAAAAAGGACAATCAGAGATGAATCGCAATCAATATTTGCAATATAACATGCTTGGTAAACCACCAGCCACCCAAAAACCCACTTGCTGGTTTACATAATTTCCATCAAACTTGTTGGTAGCATTTTAAAGTATGGTCATTAAATATATGGTGGTTTCTTTTTTATCTTCAAATTCTGATTCAGAAGAGGCCAATCAGAGATGAATCACAATTAACATTTGCAGTATATAAACGACAGGCCCTTGAAAACAAAAGGGAGTTGATTGCTAATCTCATTAGCATGGTACAGATACATTTCACCTTTCAGGACTTGATGGCTAGTCTCATTAGCATGGTAAAGATATATTTGACCTTTCTAGTGTGGATACCATCGTCTATTTTAACATGTAAGCAAGCATCTGATTAATAAACATTCAGCAGGGTTTTCAAAGACCATTAAGTGCACACACATGCATGTCAGCATACAATTAGTTGAAATTAGAAACTCCCATGGCAAACTCGCATAAATCATATAAGATTTCATCATCACAAATTTATACTCCACACTTCTCAGTCTAATGAAATAAATTAAAAAAAAAAATTGAAGCCCATTAGGGCAATAGCACTCAAAAACCCAAGAACTTTGATGACCAATCCAAGAAGGCCCACAGTGCTCTCAAGAAAAGAGTCCATGTTAGGGGCACAAATCCTCAAAAGTCATATAGACAATTAATAACTGCCAGCTAATTTGTTAAAAAAATGTAAACACTTAACAAATGATTCCAAGCCTTCCAAACCTCCCAGACATTACCATTGCTCAAGTTTTACCCTCTTCATTAATCAAATATTCAGCTAACCAAGCTACGTTGCTATCAATCATCCATTAAGGCATCAAAAATGGTGTATACATGAACCCCAGGAACCTTGGCCCCATGTTGTATAGATAAAATATCTACACATGTAACATGTATAACAGGGAAACTGTGGAGGGATACATCAGAAGCTGCAAACAAATAATCCATTCAGTAGTCCCCACAGGACAAGATAGCTTAGCATAAATATCCAAAAATAGGAACTCAATTGATGGCTATAAGTTGTCTTCTACACAGGCAAGTGTTTCAAAAGGAGGAGTTTAAAGAGTAATCCAGCATCTACGACATGCTCCCATCCATTAGATCCTAGTACTGTACTAAATTCAATTCTTCCCTAAAAACTAACTTTCCAATTCCAAAGGGAACATATGAGCCCTGGACAACCTGAACACTTCAAGACTAGAACTGAAAAAAACTAATTTGTCTGCGCTACACCAGAATTCTGTGGTGGACCATCTGCATGGTTGTTGTAAACCATTTCAAAACTTCTCCTCCCACGTCCTCTTCCACTATTGAAGTTTCTACGGTAGTTATTTCCCTGGTCATAGTACTGACCACGAGCACTGGAATAGCCACCACCCCTGCCAGAGCGTCCTCGCCCATTCATATAACCCCTCCCTCGGCCACCCCCATATCCCATGCCACGTCCACCTCTCTGCCCCTGATAACCCCTTGATGGTCCACCATTCTGAGAATAGTATTGAGTCTGCTGTTGGTTTTCCCTATGCTCCTGTTCAAGTTGCCCCTGATGATCTATTGCCTCCATGTCCAGCTGCTCATGTCCCTGATGCACAGACTGCTGCTCGTTTTGTTGTGGCACTTGAGATTGTGAAGGCAAGGGCTCTATCTCATGTTGTTCAAATGCAATATTAGCAGAAATATGATTCTTTCCACTCTACAAAATAAAAATGCAAGAGGGGAGACAATATCAGCTTCCTAAGACTTGGAAATATTGCCGTGTGCTCCATGTAGTCTTTTATAAGACTCTTAATTTATCAAGTGACTAAACGGTTTGCATGCACATGTATGCTCTGCTAAGGGAATGAATACCATCCATGAAATAGGAAATCCTTCGATTTACCTGGGTGCGTTGAAATGAAGTTTCATTCTGTTCAACATATGCCACAGAATGGTTGACTTTCCCAACAGAATCCAATGAATCTTCAGCACAGACATCAACTGGAGTAGCATTTAGTTCTTCAGTTTGGCATAATTTCTCCTCTTCACCACTCTGATCCTGCACAAGTTATTCAGTTTCTACATAATATATCAGTCGTTTTTTTCTTACTACCAACACAAAAACAGAAATATTGTATACTCAATGATAGCCATATCAATACAATTATTAATTGGGTTATTAGAGAGAAATATACACTAGAGTTTGATTACAATAAAAAGAATAAACATACTTGCTGGAAAAACTATTTCCTGCCTAATAAATTCCAATATATGCAATCGGATACCAATCTGAAATAACCAAAACAACAAACTGAAACATACTGCATGCTTCCTGAAATCCAGAACATCAGAATAATATAATACTAAGCAAATTTAGACCCGGAAATGACAAAATTACAAAAATGCAAATCAAGATGGCCATGTTTATATTTCTCAAAGCAGATCCACCATATGCACAATTGCAAAGTCAAATTACAATGGCATGAGCCAGCCATTATGCCAATTGGACATGCATAGTGATTAACAATGCATTGATCTGACATTCAACATTTGATACCATCAAATGTTAAATGGCATGTAGTTCCTATGAACCTAGACCAATGAATGATACTCATAAATGTGTATATGTTTTATACTCTACAATTATGAAAGAAACAGGATTGGAAAAGAGTCCCCACCATTAAAGAGAACTTGTCATTATAAAATAAATCAACACTCTCACTGGACACTTCATAAAAAGCATCTTATAAAATAACAATCGGTGCAAATTTTGTGCCACTGCCATATTCTTTGGAATGCTGCCTAGTCACTATATGATAGATGAAGGCTCTTGCAGGACAACATATAGTCATTACAAAAAACATCTTTGACTATAACAATCAGCACATGAACTTTAGTCACAACCATATAATTTGGAAGGTTGCAGAGAAATCTCACTCCTATACCGTGTAACTTTAACTCCTATACCATATAATTCAGTCCAATGTCTTCAGCACAGATCATGACGACATACAAGCCAAGTGTGCCCGTCATGCCCCTTTCAATATGCCTACTAATATTAATATGTACATCATCACCTCATTGAAATGATAGAAGAACTCACATTGTCTGTTTACTATATTGCTTCAAAAGGATGCCACAAAGTCCTCCAGCACACCTACACCATGTGTCTCTCCTTCCACTTGGCTGTGTTCGCTGCAGCTTAAACTAATTGGCAAATGACCCACTCTATGCCCATATAACATACAGACAGATGTAGGCAGACAATTTGATATGTCTGCATGAGTGCCATGCACAAATGCACATCTGTACAAGGTTACAAATACAAATGCATGCACGTGTGAAATGTGCACGAATTGATAATATGTGTAAATAAAAATTGTCTTGTTGTCACATAGTAGCGTTGTGTATGTACATTGAAATATAAGTATTTATAATAATCTAATGTAATGTTATGGACTATTTTAATTTTTTATATACATGGGTAGTTCCTTGGTAGTTAAGCAGTTGCCAACTGCCTATCAGTCTCGTCATATCTAAAGGAAGGTTGTTGGCTAAAGTGTGTTGTTGGCCAGGAATTCCTGCTGGTAAAGTTGTTTGTCAGGATATGGTGTTCAGACGATATTTTATTGCAGATGGTTGTTGTGCAGGATACATGCTGTGCTCAGTGTATCCATATTTATCTATAAGTTATTCCCATTGTGTAATTATATTATATGTTGTGTTCCATTTCTACAATAGAAAACTCGCATAGATAAAGGGGTGAGTAGGGTTCAGATGAGGAAACACTAGGAGGAAAAGATTAAACCAGGTAAAGGATATGCACCATGCCATCTGAAACTATGTTTTTATGTCAAATACAAATGCATGCACGTGTGAAATGTGCATGAATTGATAATATGTGTAAATAAAAATTGTCTTGTTGTCACATAGTAGCGTTGTGTATATACATTGAAATATAAGTATTTATAATAATCTAATGTAATGTTATGGACTATTTTAATTTTTTATATACATGGGTAGTTCCTTGGTAGTTAAGCAGTTGCCAACTGCCTATCAGTCTCGTCATATCTAAAGGAAGGTTGTTGGCTAAAGTGTGTTGTTGGCCAGGAATTCCTGCTGGTAAAGTTGTTTGTCAGGATATGGTGTTCAGACGATATTTTATTGCAGATGGTTGTTGTGCAGGATACATGCTGTGCTCAGTGTATCCATATTTATCTATAAGTTATTCCCATTGTGTAATTATATTATATGTTGTGTTCCATTTCTACAATAGAAAACTCGCATAGATAAAGGGGTGAGTAGGGTTCAGATGAGGAAACAATAGGAGGAAAAGATTAAACTAGGTAAAGGATATGCACCATGCCATCTGAAACTATGTTTTTATGTCAAATACAAATGCATGCACGTGTGAAATGTGCACGAATTGATAATATGTGTAAATAAAAATTGTCTTGTTGTCACATAGTAGCGTTGTGTATGTACATTGAAATATAAGTATTTATAATAATCTAAAGTAATGTTATGGACTATTTTAATTTTTTATATACATGGGTAGTTCCTTGGTAGTTAAGCAGTTGCCAACTGCCTATCAGTCTCGTCATATCTAAAGGAAGGTTGTTGGCTAAAGTGTGTTGTTGGCCAGGAATTCCTGCTGGTAAAGTTGTTTGTCAGGATATGGTGTTCAGACGATATTTTATTGCAGATGGTTGTTGTGCAGGATACATGCTGTCCTCAGTGTATCCATATTTATCTATAAGTTATTCCCATTGTGTAATTATATTATATGTTGTGTTCCATGTCTACAATAGAAAACTCGCATAGATAAAGGGGTGAGTAGGGTTCAGATGAGGAAAGACTAGGAGGAAAAGATTAAACCAGGTAAAGGATATGCACCATGCCATCTGAAACTATGTTTTTATGTCAAATACAAATGCATGCACGTGTGAAATGTGCACGAATTGATAATGTGTAAATAAAAATTGTCTTGTTGTCACATAGTAGCGTTGTGTATGTACATTGAAATATAAGTATTTATAATAATCTAATGTAATGTTATGGACTATTTTAATTTTTTATATACATGGGTAGTTCCTTGGTAGTTAAGCAGTTGCCAACTGCCTATCAGTCTCGTCATATCTAAAGGAAGGTTGTTGGCTAAAGTGTGTTGTTGGCCAGGAATTCCTGCTGGTAAAGTTGTTTGTCGGGATATGGTGTTCTGACGATATTTTATTGCAGATGGTTGTTGTGCAGGATACATGCTGTGCTCAGTGTATCCATATTTATCTATAAGTTATTCCCATTGTGTAATTATATTATATGTTGTGTTCCATTTCTACAATAGAAAACTCGCATAGATAAAGGGGTGAGTAGGGTTCAGATGAGGAAACACTAGGAGGAAAAGATTAAACCAGGTAAAGGATATGCACCATGCCATCTGAAACTATGTTTTTATGTCAAATACAAATGCATGCACGTGTGAAATGTGCACGAATTGATAATATGTGTAAATAAAAATTGTCTTGTTGTCACATAGTAGCGTTGTGTATGTACATTGAAATATAAGTATTTATAATAATCTAATGTAATGTTATGGACTATTTTAATTTTTTATATACATGGGTAGTTCCTTGGTAGTTAAGCAGTTGCCAACTGCCTATCAGTCTCGTCATATCTAAAGGAAGGTTGTTGGCTAAAGTGTGTTGTTGGCCAGGAATTCCTGCTGGTAAAGTTGTTTGTCAGGATATGGTGTTCAGACGATATTTTATTGCAGATGGTTGTTGTGCAGGATACATGCTGTGCTCAGAGTATCCATATTTATCTATAAGTTATTCCCATTGTGTAATTATATTATATGTTGTGTTCCATTTCTACAATAGAAAACTCGCATAGATAAAGCGGTGAGTAGGGTTCAGATGAGGAAACACTAGGAGGAAAAGATTAAACCAGGTAAAGGATATGCACCATGCCATCTGAAACTATGTTTTTATGTCAAATACAAATGCATGCAAGTGTGAAATGTGCACGAATTGATAATATGTGTAAATAAAAATTGTCTTGTTGTCACATAGTAGCGTTGTGTATGTACATTGAAATATAAGTATTTATAATAATCTAATGTAATGTTATGGACTATTTTAATTTTTTATATACATGGGTAGTTCCTTGGTAGTTAAGCAGTTGCCAACTGCCTATCAGTCTCGTCATATCTAAAGGAAGGTTGTTGGCTAAAGTGTGTTGTTGGCCAGGAATTCCTGCTGGTAAAGTTGTTTGTCAGGATATGGTGTTCAGACGATATTTTATTGCAGATGGTTGTTGTGCAGGATACATGCTGTCCTCAGTGTATCCATATTTATCTATAAGTTATTCCCATTGTGTAATTATATTATATGTTGTGTTCCATTTCTACAATAGAAAACTCGCATAGATAAAGGGGTGAGTAGGGTTCAGATGAGGAAACACTAGGAGGAAAAGATTAAACCAGGTAAAGGATATGCACCATGCCATCTGAAACTATGTTTTTATGTCTTTATCTTCATTTCTGAAATGCCTGTTCAAATACAGAATTCATAATGCAGCTTGCAAAGGTTGAACAACATTTTTTAGTTATAGGACAAGGCAGACATTCTTCCAGCCTGATAGACACATAATATGCTTTATTATTGCTGATTTATGTAGATGATGTTGTAGCACTGGCAAAACATAGAGATAGTCATAGCTTACAAAGGCATCTGACAGCTTTAGACAAGTTTTGCAGCTGCTCTAAAATGAAAGTTAATGGAAAACAAATATAACGATTATTGGTTCTCTAAATAAAGACGTATTACATTTAAGAGTAAGAAATTGGAGAAGACTTCATACCAAAACCAAATCTTTGGCAGAATCCTAATGAGAAAATGAGATTTTATATATCATATATGTGAGGTCAATCTAATTATCATGTACAAAGAGCAAAATAACCTCCTAGAGAAGATCTCAATACAATAATTTATACACACACACACACACACATGCACGCACGCATCATCAGAAAATTTAGACTACATTCTCGACATTTTGAAATTGAAACAGGAATATGAAAAATCCTAATACAGAAGAGTGCCTCTATCTACTCTGCAAGCAAGAAGTCGAGGATGAAAAACATGTAATGTTATATTATTCTGCATACCAATATCTATGACAAAAGCGCTTGTTGCACCATAATGACAATAAAATGATCCTAACCAGTTTGATGTAGTAGAATTGTATGTGAAGATGACAATAAAATGATCCTAACCAGTTTGCTGTAGTAGAATTGTATGTGAAGATGACAATAAAATGATCCTAACCAGTGCATTATGGATTAACATATACAATTAAAAATAAAGCCAATGTATCCAATAAAATTTATTTGTTTGCCATTATACAGGTGCAAAATCTGCCAATACATGGCCTTGATTTAGTCCCATGAGTTTGGAGTAGATCATGAACATGTCATACAGGCAAACTGTGTGCCTGTATGTACACACCCCTTTCAATCTGCCTTACAATCCTACCACGTAACCCTTAACCTTCTTGCTATGATCCTTGCAATGGCATGGCCGAATTTGAGTCTGCATGGATGGTCCTTTCAATCTGCCTGGCAATATTACACATACCCCTTAAAACCCTTGCTATATTTCCTTGCAAGGATGCAAGAACTCACATTCTCTTTTCTCTACTATATTGTTTCAAAAGGCTGCAACCCAGTCCTCCACCGCACCTTCTATACCATGTATCTTTCCTTCCACATGGTTATGTTCACTTCAACCTTAAACTGACTGTTCAATAATCCACTTTATGCCTAACTATAGAGAGAAGACCTGAGCTGATAAATGGGTGAGTGGAGTAGAGACAAGTAAAGATTGAGGAAAAGATTCCCCCAGGTGAAGGGCATGTATCATGCCATATTTAAGCCATGTTTTTATGTTTCAGTCTTCATCTTCAGGTCTGCAGCAATCCTGGAATGACAGTCCGAATGCAGGATTTCCAATACAGTTTAAAGAAGTCAGTAGGGCAGTAATAGGGTAAGGTGGACAGTCTTCTAGAATTATAGACACATGAAATGATATGAATGAGGAACTAACCCTCCAGGAAGTTGACCATTCATGTTTGAAGCTCTTGTATACTTCAAAATATCAACTGTATTTTAAAGTGGTATAGGTTTATGAATAAAGTACTGATTAGGATCCCTATTATATCATCTTAATATCACTTTCAATATACTCAGTTTTGTGTTTAAATTACCTACTAAAATGACAACAAAGTGATTCTAACCAATGCATAGTGTTAACACACCAATCTCAAATATTGCCAATGCATTTGCAAGATATTTATGATATATTTTAGATAAGAGTGATAAACCTGAAAATTATTAATGATATTAATGATAAATTTTATATAAGAGGGATAAACCTGAAAATTATTAATGATATTAATGATATATTTTATATAAGAGTGATAAACCTGAAAATTATTAATGATATTAATGATATATTTTATATAAGAGTGATAAACCTGAAAATTATTAATGATATTAATGATATATTTTATATGAGTGATAAACCTGAAAATTTTATATGAGTGATAAACCTGAAAATTTTATATGAGTGATAAACCTGAAAATTTTATATGATATATTTTATATAAGAGTGATAAACCTGAAAATTATTAATGATATATTTTATATAAGAGTGACACCTGAAAAATGTGATCTCACAATGGCAAAATAACTTCTCAAATAATTGAAGCAACCAAAGTGATCAAAATACTTTGAATTCATGCCCATGGGATTTGGAGCAATTGGTGAAGAGTGAGGAGTTTCACACTATAAACCAAAGTTCCAATCTCAGGGGTGAACCTTAACAATAGCCCATTGAATTAAGGGCAAGTGATGGGAAGCTTAGGAGTTTTGCACCATAAACCAAGGTTCCAATCCCATAGATGAACCTTAACGTTTTCATCAAAAGGTAGGAGAGGATGAACTAGTTAAATGCATCAACATTCAAGGCAGACACTAGGGTTCAATCCCATTTAAGCCAATTGTGTGTATGTAAACACATTTTGAATTCACGTCATTCCCCTACACATTCTCTGATGGGTAATACCTCCAGAAAGTTTTCTTGCAAAAGCCTGCCTCAAAAATACTAACCTTGACAATAATCCTTGTTGTTCAAGCAATCCAAGGCTTGGCAATAATTCAGATATACAAACATATCGAATCCATATTTACATGAAGAATAATTTAACATCATGGCAAACCTAATTTTATCATGTTGTTCAACATATCTGCTCAAAGTCTTTTAGCTCCCACCACTATAAGATTAACCCTTCCAGTTCTACAAGTCTTACAAGAGACTGCTAATATTTCTCTTCGAACTATGTACACAAATGTTTTGGTTATCTAGTCCCTCCTTTACATGTAGACAATTCGAAGTCTAACACAAAGTATTATTGAAATGTTGTTTATAATGAATGCATAAGATAGTAAATAATTAGTTATTTCTTAGAGGGAAACTTGAAACAATAATAACAATTTAATAAAGAATGAATGAAAGGAAACTGATCAAATGGAACGAGGCCAACTGGTTAAATTCCTCAACTTTCAAAGAGAAGACTGAGGTTCGAATATTGCCAGGAGATATATGCATAATTGCCAAGGTGTCGTAATACCACTATGTGGCCATGTTGTAATACAGTGGGGCCCATTCCAACCCCATATAACCTTTTTTTTGTTTAAGAAAATGAAAGGAAACTGATGCCAAAACCAGAGTTACTGTATTTGGCATTCCTCCAGACTGGATACCTCTACCCAAACGTATCTGAATACACGGCATGTCTAATACATCTAATCATATCCAAATGCATGGCCTAGGCATGTCTATATCTATATCCACAACATGAGACTAAAAGAAGAATACAATTTTAATTTTGAAAAGCGATAACAATCTTCTTCTTAACGAAAATATCCTATTTATATTTGCTCCTTAATAATGAAAAAATCCTACTCAAACTTGCATTTGAGTAGAAGAATTTGCGTTTCTATGTCTTTCTTTTAAAATCTAAAAAGTTATGCTTTCTGTAATGTAATATGCAGCCATATCCATATTAGGTGTTCTTGAAAATTCATTGTATCCAGTATCGGAGGTGTTCTTGAAAATACATTGTATCCATTATCGTATATACCATATCCTTTTCCATGCAAAATAGACCAAAACATGAGGCAGGCTTTCTAAATGAAGTTGTGCAAACACTATTGTGAAAATGATCTTATTCTAACATATTGTAGAGTCAATTTTTTAATATGTATTTATAACATAATATAAATCAAATTCCAAGTCAACACCAACAAATCAGTTCTCCCTTACAGTATCAGATAACTCAATCAAGAACATTAAATAAGGTATGCCCTAGGATGAAACATGCAAAAATCTATACTGGTCAATTGCAAGCTTTATTAATGCCTCTCCAAGCATACCAAGAGCTCCTCATTATCTCTATTTATCAATTAATAGCCTAGATTTGTTAGTCGAATCTGCCATGATAATGATACTGACAAGTATCCATTTTTCATTGTCACTTTGACCATTGACTGTTGAAACCAATGCATCAAATACATCAATTATAAAATGATTGTTATTTAAATATTAGTTTGCTGTTAAATTTTGAAAATTTACTTATCACACTCTACATTCAATTATATATGTCAATGTCAATCTTAAGATAGGGAAACAAATAACTCGTAACTCCCCTAGAGTACAACAGTAATAAATACAGGAAAAAAAGGCTGTACAGTCACATGCATTTATGAATATTTTAATCTATATAAAATTCATGACCAACATTATTATCTAATCAGGATGTGAAACAAGTAACTTGTAATTCCCCTACAGTACAGCAGTAATAAATACAGAAGAAAAAAAAAGGACAATTGCTCAGCCACATGCATTTATGAATATGTGACTCAATATGGATTCCTTGACCAACATTTTTATCTAATCAGAATGTGGCACGCTATTATCCAATCTACCATACTCTTACAGTATTATACTGTCATATTTTGGCCTACATTCTTAAAAAGTGGCTCACATTTGTAGTTGAATCTTTCAGAAACATGATATTCCCAACATCATCTCACTAATTTTGCTTTTTGCTGTATCTATATCTTTGGCTTTTAGCATATTGTAAATGTGTTGGCAAGATGTTTATACAAGGGATGCAAGCAAATTAAGTGATATACAGCCAAAATGCATGAAAGCCCAATTCAACTAATAACATTGACCACTAAGTAAAGAAATTGCATGTTTTGGCCTACATTCTTGAAAATTGAAATCTTTTACACACATGATATTCTCAACATTATATCACAAATTTCGATTGTTGCATCTATTCTTTGGCCTTTGGCATTATGTAGATATGCTTTGGCATGATGTTTTTAAAAGGAAGGCATGCAGATTTAATTATTATCAATACAACACCAAAATGACAGAATAAACTATGATATAAACATAAAAAGACATTAAAATCTGCACTAGAGTTGCCAAATGGAGAAACCTTGAAGAGCAAAATCAAAGACTACATGCATGAGCTCTGGAGGAGATTATGTTTCTTGCAAGGAGGATCCACCAGCAACATGACCCAAGATAACAGCATTTCTAATGATGATCCTGAATCAGCATCACTAACGTCTACAGGGAAAGCCTTGTTCAGAAAAGCTGCCCTTTTTCAGAGTGCATGATTTCCAAGCCTACATTCTTGAAAACTGGAGTCTTTTACAAATATGATATTCTCAACATTATCTCAAAAATTTCAATTGTTGTATCTATTTTTTGGCCTTTGTCATTATGTAGATATGCTTTGGCAAAAAGGAAGGCATGCAAATTTAATTATTATTGCTACAACCGAACTGACAGATAAAACTATGATATAAACATAAAAAGACATTAAAATCTGCACTAGAGTTGCAGAATGGAGAAATATTGAAGGGTAAAATCAAAGGCTACATGCAAGAGCTCTGGAGAAGATTCAGTTTCTTGCAAGGAGGATCCACCAGCAACATTAGTTACATTACGCAAAATAACAGCAGGATTTCTAACGATGATCCTGAAACAGCATCACTAACGTCTACAGGGAAAGCCTTGTTCAGAGAAGCTGCCCTTAAATCAGAGTGCATGATTTCCAAAAAAATATTGTTGAACACCAAAAAAAGCTCTTTGTATGGATCCAAAAATCTGTCTCGATCAGGTTCTGCTTCCCTTTCTACTCATAGGCAAGGATTTACTGTTCACAAAGTTTCCTCACCCCAGTGACATGACCTCCATTTTTGCTTCTAATATTGAGTTAGATTTCATATACAGATTTAATGCTTTAAGGTTTTTTCATTTTGTTTTTCCTAGAAAAGAGTAGACCACAATATTTACAATGGAGGACCCTGATTTCACAAGGGGTCAGCCTATTGATGAAGCTTTAGTATTCAGATTTTGACCTTCTGCTTCAAACTTTTTCTTCTGTCCCACTATGGGTTCGGTTGCCAAATTTGTCTATGCATTTTTGGACACTATCAACCCTACAACAATTCAAAATACTATCAAGAAAATATTTTTCTGAATAGGTCAACAAAGTGTAGATTCAAGACCATATTGTGTATGTATATATGTGGAAGTAGATCTAAACAAAAGCCTCCCAGCTGTATTCAAAATTAAGTATAGTCATTTGGCTAATTTATGTCCACTCACAAAGAGTCAATCCAAAGAAAACTCCCTCCCCACACACTAGAGAGCAAAGTCGCCTCAAACGAGGAGCTTCATGTACAAAATGAAATTTGAAAATGAAAATGACAAGGATGGGGTTTGTAATGTTCTAATATTGGAATGTATATGCAGAAAATTTAGTTACAATTGCAAAAAGGACGAAGCATGTCCCAAGAACACAGAAGCTGGATATTAAAAGATACACATTACATCCAAAGAAAGGCAATGAGAAGCAGAGGAAAATCTTCTCACACAACATCCAAAAAAAAAAATTATGGGAATGCAGATTTTGAATTGCAATAAAATATATCATCAAGCAACAAGGTTGTTTACTCTTTGACACCAGATAGCAGCTCCATGCTCTCAGTTGCATTTAATATATACCATTGAGTCATGCAACAAGAAACATAGCAGACCTGTTGCAATCTGCTGTTTCATTCCCGTATTCCTAACTGGCCCATACCCCAGAGGTCCCAGGATCAAAACCCTGCTCTGATACCACATTGTATGTACCCAATAAGTATATACCAGAGAAAATGTGGTAATTCACATAGTAAAGGAGGAATGATAGGATAATTGGTGGATAAGGCAGAATGAATGAATATACAAATGTATATAACTACACAGAGAGAGAACAAGTACAATCGGGCGTCTCCCATCAAGCTGCCCATCTTGATAATGATGCATTATGATTAAGTCCATAATATGTGTATACATCCTTTGTAACTTTAATTATGTTTCATACAATGTTTTGTTGATTAAGCAATAACTGTTTATTGAAATGCATTTGGCTTTACTAAATCAAGAACACTTCAATTGCATACCACATTTTTTTTAAGACATTCATCCCTCGCTTCTCTAGATAAGTGTATATTCAGTCCTCAAGCTCAACTATGGATGTATTTGATAATCGTTGAAGGTAGTACCAAAGGCAATAACAACACTCTATCGTTCAATAGTACTCAACCCAAAAGATGCTTCTAAAAAGCTAAAGACATTCCAACCACTCCACAATTGATCAATGTCAAAAATGACATGAAGAAATTTGATAAGATTATTATGAAGAATAATTGCTATTACAACTGTAAAAATGCAAGGTGGCATAAAAGCTTTATAGAGAAGCTTCAAGAGACTGCATATAGTATAATATCTTAAAAGTTATTTAAATGGAATTTACAGGTAGAGCCTTGGCTTTCCTTCACTGTATCTTCACCATAAAAGGAAAGGCAATAAGTAAGCCTGCATCCATACAAAGCTAGTGAACATGAATACCATAATAACACTTGTGTATGCTAAAATGAAATATTTATTGTTTCATTGTTTATTATTTTTTCTTGATTATTATTCTTATGGTTTGGGTATAATCACCAAACCCTTCCTCAAGTCCCCTTGTTCTTACAAAAGTAACTGTGTCTATCCTACAAAAATTGTGGAGTTATAATGAGATGAAGATCAAAGTGTTTGTCCAGAATATCCAACAGGTTTCAGATACTGCCCCTCAGCATGCAGTTGCAAACAATGGAAGCCATTAATATTTATATGTACAAAGAATTGCATATCTGCGTATAAAAAAAGTATGAAGCTGGTACATTTCCTACTATTGTTTGTTAAACCTAAGCTAAAAGGTAAATGTCTCTATTGCCATCAGATAAGATAACGCAGCCAGCCAGGTGAAAGAAGCTAAAGGAATAAATGTCATGGAATGCACTGTAAGAGATGCACAATAAATTCCAAAGTAAGAAATGTATCAATGCTTCCATAATGATGGATAAACAATATGTTCCAGGGGGGTTGGGCATATTAAAATGAAACGGTAAATGAAACCTCTCATGGTGCACGAAAACATTTCCCGCATTGAAGATTAGGAGAGGATAATGGGTAAAGTAGTTCTTAAGGTCCACCAGGCCATAGAACATGCAGGAGGCCATAGATCATATAAGACAAACCTTACGAAGGATGTTGTTTACCCAACATATTGTTATCCAACAATACTCTGGCTACCAAACGCATGGTGTACAACCCTGCAGCCCTAGGATTTGAACCTTGGACCTTACAATCATACTCTGACAAGAAAAAAAACTTTCAAAATGTGCTTCCTAAACAAACTGGTAGAAAAGACAATGACAAATTACAAACTAAGATACAGACAAACCAAAAAACTTGCCAGCCAAATGAATATATGCCAAAATCTTCTTTGCTCAAGAATACAATGTTAAAGAAGTGAATGAAAGCATCCTTCAGTCTATGGCAAAGCAACAATGAGAAAAACATCTCACGGTAAGGCTATGTCACGTTAGCGCATCTGTATTCATTGTCATTACCTGTACCTGCTGTGGATAGTAACTAGCGACAGGTACAGCTTCGGTCTGATACATGTTGATGTGTCCTTCTGCACGATCCTCATGCACTACAACCTGAACCTGACTCTGGCTCACGTATTGTCCAGCAGCTGCTGCTGTTTGCTCGCTCAATGTTTGCAACTCCGGAGTCATTGTGAAATATTCCGAAGATAAAATCCGATTCAGCCTCTCCCTCAAATCAGCGTCTTCAAGGCATGTCAAGTTTAAACAAAGTAAACGGAAACCCAGAGCCTAGCCAGCATATGAATATTAAAAGATTTCCACGAGAAGCCAAAAAATGTTAAATTGCAGAGACTAGAATGAAAGCAAGTAAACCAAAAAGAAAGAAAATAATGGTATAAGGATACAAGAAAGTGATGTCTGATCCGAGTCAAGGGGGTGGTGGGAGTTAAACAGCCAAAGCTTGGCATGATGGAGACAATTCTCAAGTGCGCTCTTGTGAGAAAGCGTTGCATTTGGCGGGCGCGATGTCATGAGAGAGCCAAAGTGCGCGAGGGCGTTGAGATCCTCTTCTCGTAGAGGCATCGTCGCGTCATCTGTCACGTAATCATACGACAGACAGGAGCTTCGCTCATGCACTTTTGTCCACGTACTCGACACAAACTCATTCTGCGATAATACATGGAACAAATTCCCAAAGTATAAAACCTTCAACACTTCCGCAATCGCCTCCTCCGACAGAGACACCGCGCCATCACAAGGAGACGAAGGCGAAGGAGCTGCGCTGCTCTCTTGGACATCCTTGCTTTCCTTGCTTTCCTCCGCACAAATGTCAACATCAACGTCAGCGTCTCTCTCCTTGGTGGCTGCAGCTGCTGAAATCTGTTCCACTAACTCTTTCTCCCTCTCCTGAAGTTCTTCCTTCACAGCAGCGGAAAGCGGCTGCTTCAGCTTCTCATACTCGTCAATAAGGATGGTCACGCTCGTCTTCGACTTAAGCACGTCCTCCTGCTCTTTGTTGATGGGTTTCCCCTGACTCTTACTTTCTTCAATCTGCAAAATGCGGTTATATTTCTTCCGGAGGGCTCGGAGGCGCTTGTTCAGCATGTTCAAAACGGGGCCCTCCTTGTCCTTCACCAATGCGCACAGGGAAGAATTTACAGACCCCTCGGGAGCCGCCTCCGATCCGGCCATTGCCACACAATCACCTCCACAAATATATTCACGACAAACCCTAGCTCCACCTTCAAAGATTTAAACCCTGCAACACTCCAACCTTCGCAGACAATGAGAGAGTATTCAAGTGGAATCTGTCAAGGGTTTTGAGGTGAAACCCTACTCCTATAAAAACGCTCTAAATGTCCATATGCAGCACAATAGTATAATTCAAAAGTTCTTAAAGCCGGTGCAGAATTAACGGAATGGCCACAAGGGTTTTGAGGTAGAAACAGCTGACGCCCCTAGTAAACAGCTAAATCTAGTCTATGTAATATCCACCGAGTTCGGCTAAGGGGCAGGAAGGAAGCTAACAAATAAAAGAGCAAAGCAGAGCTGCTCATGCAGAGCTAAAGGCTGCAATGCAATACAAAGAGCAGAGTGAGACTCCCGAACTTGAGGCTTCAGACCATACCTTCCCAATGCTAATGCTGCTGCTCCTCCACTCCTATTATTTTTAATATAATGACGATTCTCCTTTTCCCTCTTTTTCTGTGAAGTGCCGCTTAAATCAAATGATTCCTTGCTGAACCGAGAAGTTTTATGACTCCGACCGTCCTAATAGGGGTTAATGCATCAGCCTAAAGGAAAAACAATTAAGCGGCAGTGGAAGACAAATAACATGAACATTTCATTAATGACATTGTCACAATATATATATATATATATAACCACTCAACTCGAGCATGTCATACGTTATTTTTTTCCTGATTTAAAGTATCAAGTATTTGTTATTTTTATATGTATATGTTAAAAAATGATTTTTTTAAATGAGTTTATATAAGTTTGGGGTTTTGGTCAAGATTTAATGTGTAAATAAAAGATGTTTGGTTTTTAACAAATGGTTATAAATTAATTCAATATAGGAACATGTCATAAGAATAGGACCCAATAATTGAAGGTTATAGGAAAATTGTCCTCAAATTGATAAGGGATAGGGAGAAATAATAGTTTTGATTAAAGAAAATTTGGGACTGGGTGGAGGTAGGGTGAGGTAGCAAACTGATTAGTTTCACTTCAGTGTTTGCTAGTTTGAGGTCGATGGTTCCAATCCTAAACCCTTAATCAAAGAATAATAATAATAAAATTAGGACAATAATATTAAGTTGGAGAAATAATATCTATATTTGTTTGGCTTGAGTATTTGCTAGCTTGAGGTCGACGGTTTCAATCCCAAACCCTTAACCAAATAAAATCAATAATAATAAAATTACGACAATAAGACTAAGTTGGAGAAATAAAATCTATATTTAAATTAAAATAAAGGAAAAAAAAAACTATTAAAATTATGATATGTTATATTGTTTCATAAGCTTTTAAAGTCTTAAAATGTATAGGATTTTTTCTTTTAAACTAGGGTTTTGAAAGGGTTGCCCTTTTCTTTTTACATTGATTTAGTTACATTGAATTATTTGGTGCGGTTGAGATTTGAACCATGGTGTGGGTTACATCAACTATTTGTCTCAATAGGCTACATCAACTATTTGTCCTAACCTTTAAACCAAGGATCCCTTGGCTAAAATGTATAGGATGGATTATAAGGATTTATATGTAAATTTAAGGGAAAATATTTTATCATACTTTAAACTAGGAGAGATAATTCTAACAAAGGATTGTAATGGAAGAAAAAAAAGAAATAAACATAGAACAAAAATGAGAATATAGGTAGCAATCCATTATGGTCAATAAAAAGAAAACTAATAATAAGGAAGATACTCAAAAGACATTAAATAGCATTAATTTAACCAATTATATTCCTCAATTTATAAAAAGAAGATTGAGGTTTGAATCTTGTATAACTACATTCATAATTGCCAACGTATTGTAATATCATTATGTGATCATGATGTAATGCAAGTGGGCTCCGTTTCAATCGTATATAACCCATTAAAATGTATAGGATGGATTATAAGGATTTATATGTAGATTTAAAGAAAAATATTTTATCATACTTTAAACTTTGAGAGATAATTCTAATAGGAGATTTTAATGGAAGAACAATTGTAGACATCACATCCTAGCCACTTGTTATCCACACATCATTCGATCACCACCGTCCATTATTTATTTATATATATGTATATTTATTTATATTTATGTATATAAATATTAATATTTTATTTATATTTATATATTAAATATATATATGAATAAATTACAGCCATCCATCACAATTTAATCCCAACCATCCATCTAACTTGATCCATGTCACATAGCAAAGTTATAATCTTAGTCATTCATCATGTTTTAATCTTGGTCGCTTGTTGGTGTCATCAAAACCCTAATGTGTTAAAGGTAAGTTATAAAAGATCATTCATTGTTGTGAATGAGGTTAAAATCAATTGGTTAAGCGATCCGTCAATTCGAAAGTTATAAATCATAAAAGCCATTGCATCCACCCTCATCCAAACCCTAGCATTTTGCTAACCCTTTCTGTCCTCGTCGTCGTTGCATCCTCTATTTTTTGTTGCTAGAACCCTTACGAACCAGATCTGGTTCTACAATACCCTTCCCAGAAACCCTAGAACGTTGCTATGCACTCTAGGAATGTTGTAGGGCATTCACAGCCCTTCCATAATGCTCCAAGGAGTTTTCCCTCAGTTGATTTATAGTTGACAAACCCTCGAATGCTTTCGGGCGTTCGTGCACCTTCAAATTGTAGAAACAAAGGTGTAGATCAAAAAAACAGGTATAAGGTAGTATTCATTACTATTTTATTTATGCTTTTGGTACATTTGCACTCCATTTTATTCAACATTTCAGTTAGGGTTTATATTGATTATTTTTAGATTTTAGTGGGTCTCACACTGTGGAGACCCTACAGGTATTATTAACCCTTTTCTAATTTGTTTGTGTGTAGGTTGTATAGATCGTTGTACATTGACAGTTGTTGCAGCTCGGGTGGTCCCGTAGGGATACACAAGCCCACCCACAATCTTGTTTGGAGTAAAAGAAGACACAGAAGACACCAAATATTCTTTGTAAACAAGGGTTTTTAAACCCTTTGATTGTAATCATTGTATCAACACAAATTACATTGTAACATTGGAGATCAAGGCTCCCACAATATTAATACAATATTCTTTCTTCATTGTGCAATATCTTTTGTGTTGTTTTTTGTATTGTTATCTTGGTGTTGTTTTTTACTTTACAAAATGGTGATCACGGTGGGACCCCTAAAGGGTTTCTTATTTTAACATATCTTGTCAAATTTTTATCTACGTTTTTTGTTTCTATTGCAGGTTTTCGATGATCCGATTGCACAAAAATCGTGAAACTAGGGTTTCTAGGAGCAGCAAGATTCAATTTGTGGTCGCACGGATTCCCTATCGTGTTTGAGGGATACCCTACCGCATCTGGGAGATACCTCACCGTATCTAGGAGACTGCATCGTATCGAAGAGAGTTGGGAAGAAATACATAGGCTTCCTAGTAAGTCTTGATCAAACCCCACCTCCATTTTTTGCTTTTTAAAGAGAGATTGAAAAGAAAATATCTACTTTTTGTTTAAAAGCAACACATTTTGCATCTTAGGAATTTACAAACATTTCTTCATATAGTTTGCACATATGATAGATCTGCATTTGTGCATCCATGTTAGTTGCATTAGAACATTCATCACATTAAATTTAAGTTTTTGTTGTTTTGTGGTGTTTTTACTTTTTACTTTGAGTGTTGTTTGCAATAATACGAAAAAGCATAAATAGTTGCACTTTAGGCTAAAGTCTCTCACTTCTTACTTTTTCAAGTTGGAACAAGTTATTGGTACTCAAGCTTACTCCCACTATTGGAATCACTTGATGATTTAGGGTGGAAGAACTAGGTGAACCCTCCATTGTTGGAATCACTTGATGATTTAGGGTGGATCTTAAGAGGTGTACCCTAGGTTCTTTTGGGGAACTTGGTATTGGTATTCTTGGTCACCAATTTGGTTGAGTAGAAGAGGGTTTCTTGGCAATTGTATGAACACCATAGATAACAAAATATTAAAAAGAATCACACACAATTGCACGTTTCACATTTAACATTAGTGAGTTGGACTTCATCACCAACCATTGATCAAGACCAATGATGGTGGGTTTCATCTCCATCCATTGTCTTGCCCCATAGACACCTTAGCAACCCGTGAGTAATTTTTCTAGATTTCATCACTAGAAAAGTTCTCATTTGCCATCCATTTTAGGAAACCATCCTACATAGTAATCTAGGGTTAAGGTGTGCACATCAAATCACACAAACCACACCAAAAATATATATTATTGCAAGACATAAGATTCAATTTTTTGTTTGATTTTGTGTGCTTTTCATTGTCATTGTACTTTTCTACACACATACCATGCATTCACAACCCCAGCTGGCTCATTAGCTTATGGTTTCAACTCGAAGCCAAGCCAAAATCATGAGTCAAGCATCTATAAGCCAACCCACTTCATCCATGGAGTGTCCCACCTCTTCCCCAGTCACTTATGTGGCTAACCCAACTAGCCCAACACAAATAAGCTATTTGGGTTTGTCTGCAAGACCCTCACACACAGTATTCACTTCGAATGCTAATGTGATGCACAGAGCCATTTACACCTCGATACCAGAAATGAAACATTCCAAACCAACCGACCACTGCACCACATACATAGACATGGATAAAGTTGGAGCTTACTTAAAACCAATCAATCTTGTCTTAAAACAACTCAACATCCCACACAACCAAGTTCCTTATTCTCAGCTGGAACTTGCTCATTCACATCCCCAGACCTTCAACCAAGTCTACACCAACCCTCTTTTTGAGGTATCATCCGTACCTTCACATCACCTGTCTCCACCACAACATAGCCAAATCACCTCCATCTCATCTACCTATACCACCACCTATACCAATCCACTCTAGGAAGCACATGTCAATACAGCTTTGTAGATTCCATCTACCATTCCATCCACTATCCCTTATTCTATTGAGATTCCTTTCACAACTTACCCTCCACTAATATTGCAAACACCTACACCTCACCCACATCCACCTCCACACCCACACAATATGCTTTAGAAATTGCCATACAGCAAGCATGGCAACACCTCAACTAATTGCTTATGGGCCAGCAAGATGCTCATTCTTACCCCCAATAGTAAATACAAGTGGTAGATTTTAAACCCCATTTCATGCCAAGCCAACACAATTTCTTCACCTCAAATCCATCTTGGGTATTGCAATCTTCTGCGATCTCCATCCCCACACCTCCATTAACCCACATCCACTCCATTCTTGCAACCTAGCACACTCACATTCCCCAAACCTCACCTCCATTTAATCAACAACAATCATTCCATCACCAAGTCCAACAACATGCCCAACATCATCAAGTACCCTTCAATCCATCTGGCCATCAACATCACATTCCACCTCAACAATTCATCATCCCATACACCCCACCTTCACATGATCATCAAACAATCTAGGGATTTCACACAAGTGGACCCTAAAATCCAAGCAATGTAACAACAAATTGATAGCTTGATTCATCATACTCCTGGTATAATGTGCCAGAAGCCTACCTTGAGACAACTAGTCAATCAACCTATTCATTTTTCAGTACCATCACCGCCATATCTGGCAAAATTTATAGTACCAAAATTTATCAAATTTAAAGGGACTGAGAATCCTAGAGAGCACATGAGCACATTCATCCATTCATGCTTTTGGATCCAAGATCAAGATGCTTTGATATTCATAACTTTTCCTCAGACATTGGGGTAGACGCTTTTCACTGGTACAATCATCTGCCTCACCACAATATTTATACATTTGAACAATTGGTAGATAAAATTTTGAAGAGATTTTACCTTAATGTCTACAAGAAAACCACATTGACTGACGTATACAATCTTAGACAATTCGAAGAAGAGTCAGTCTATGATTTTGGTAACCTTTGGAGGGCAGTTATCACCAAGTTGTCATTCTCCCTACTAATGGAAGAACTAACTTGAATGTTCGCAAGGAGTTGCTTAAAACCCATCTCCTTGTTGTTGCAACTTCAATAATGCACCTTGCCAGGGCCATAAATTTTTCTCCGAGTGTCCGTTTTACCTCATTCTTTTTTCAAAACATGTAGAATGGCATGGAGAACTTAAAAATAATTTCCCTTTGCATCTATGAGTAAAAAATATCTCTAGGAGGCTCAAAATTAACTTTTAATGTAATTTTCAATTTTTATGACTGAATAAGTTATCATAACTATTAGTGTAGAACTAGAGTTGGTTTGTTATCGTGGGATAGTGGTTATTATCGAACACTTGCCTCTTTAGGAATAAGGGCAAAGCTAGAGTTTGTTGATTGTGAAAGAGTTTATCATAGAGGCACAAGAATCTGGTTGGTGCTATGCATTAATGACGAAGAAGATAGAGGCATAGGAAGTTACTATACCATCGACAACATCCAGGTTGTTGAAGGAGTATGTTGATGTCATACCAGATGAGTTACCTGATGGGTTACCATAGAAGAGGGATATTCAACTTCACATTGATTTAATTCCTGGGTCAATTCTTCTGAACTAGGCAGTCTATTGATTGAGCCCAACCCAAAATACAAAGTTGAATAAGCAAGTGACCAAATTGATACAGAAAGGATTAGTAAGGGAGAGCATGAGTCCTTGTGCAACTCCCACCCTGTTAACTCCGAAGAAGGATGGCTCATGGTAGATGTGTGTAGATAGTGTTAGAATAAGTTGGTTGATATTCCATTCTTGGCATAATAAAAGAAGCGCTCGTAGGCGCTCTCCAATTCTGTTTTCTAACCACCGAGGTGGTTTAACCAGTTTGTAACCGCATGTATCTCTTATATCTGAAGTTAATGAGAAGAATGTATTGCTTGGTGAATTTCTTCATGGCATCAGAGCTACGGACAGAACGACTGGCGAACCTAGGCAGCAGACCCTGACACGGCACGAACAACCCAACCACAAGACACGGACAATAATAAGACTGACGGACCGAGGACGCAGACCGAAGACAGGAGACATGATTGGCGGGACGTGGAACGCAGACCGAGGACAGACCCTGACACAGACAGGAGACAACGCAGACCGAGGACGGACCCTGACACAGACTGGCGGGACGTGGAAGCGCATGATTCGTGGCTCGGGGAAGGTTCGACGGCAAGGAGGCAAAAGGACGGGGACGGGGTGGTTGCCCGAAGGCAACCGAAAGCATTAGACGCTTTCGGCATTTTTTAAACCCCCCCACATTGGCCGCACAGGCCATGTGGGATTATTTTTTTTCCCGATTCTATGGCCCTCGCGTTTACAATACAAACCGCATGAATAATCTTTCTCGTCGGGCTCTCTGGCTCAGGCGGTAAGTAAGGTTATTGTTTGGCGGAAGGTTCCCGGTTCCAATCCCTGCGGGGAATTTTTTGTTGTTTTGATGCCCTTCATGTTCCTGTGACGGCGGAACACGCTGTTGACGCCCTGCGTGTCCCAGTGACGGCGGGCTTGGGTTTTTTGATGCCCAGAATGGTACAGTGATGGCGGACAGGCCTGTTGACGCCGACAGAATACAGTTGACGCCTGTACATGGATTTTTGACGGCTGCAATCCTGGTTTGACGGCTGCATACCTTGTTTTTAGGTATTTTTTTCACTTTCTTGTCTCATTTGCAACTTGAAAGGGGGGAAATCCATATATTCCTTTACAAAATTGTCAGACAAAGGGGGGAAATCAAGCTATTTGGCAGACATAATTTTGCTAGAATAAAAATAGGTGCTAAAATTTGTGGGCATTTATGATTGTTATTTTTTGCATTTAAATATTCTGTTTTCTTGCATTATCAATCATAAATTACAAATATAAGACCCCAAATTTATACCCTATTTGTGCAATTTATTGCACAACAGCGTTCGGTATTTGAGATACCTCTGGTCCACACTTACAGGTAATGCTGTCGTGCTTTGGACTACTGTATTCGCCGCCTAATATAGCTGCAACAACGACGTCTGAGCTTGTTCTCTATAAATCGTCGGGGAGAAATAAGGCAAACCAGTTTTTTTATTTCTCATTTCATACCCACATCGTGATTGTTGTTAGGCGTAAATCCTGACGAAAGCTCTTTTTTCCAAAGTGTTTAGGGGAAGTTACGCCCCACGCATGCGGAATAAAACTTTCTATGGTAGGTGTCATTAACAACACGATGCCCTTTCAATATCGCCTATGTTCAATATATTGTGCTTCTCATATGTACTTATAGTCTCCCTCTCGTAAGGGCGAGTACATATTGAGTAGTATATTGTTCCTATATACCTATAGTTTCCCTCACGTAAGGGCGGGTGTATATTGAATGGTTACAATATAACGATCTGGCAGGTATAAAGAAAGGGAGACCAATTGGTGATATAAGGAACCTTCATAATGGCCACAATTCATAAGTATCTCTCAGATTCCCAATTGTTGAAAGGTCCTAACTTTGTTCCATGGAAGACAAAGATGAAAGCCATACTTCAGTTGGAAGATTTATGGGATGTAGTGACTGCACTGAAAAACGTCCTCAAACAACGAGAACATATCAAGATGATTGGGATAAGAAAGACCAGAAGAGTCTTGTATTTATCTTACTTGCTACCACAGATGAGGTGCAACCTCATATTTGTGATGCAAAAACTAGTAAGATAGCCTGGGATGCTTTGCTCACAGTATATGAAGGGAAGAATCAATCCACTATTCTCCATCTTCAAACTCAACTACATAATCTCAGTATGAGTTCTGGAGAAACAGATTGACATATTCCTATGCAGAGTGGCAGATTTGAAAGCAAAATTGAATGCTATGGGAAAACCTGTGGATGATGATGTCTTGAATTCTGTTATCTTGAGAGCATTACCAAGTTCCTACAAGATGTTGATCACCTCTCTCAATGTTTCTGGTAGACAAGTCTCATTTGTGGAACTGGTAAACTTGCTTCAGACTGAGGAGGCAACTCAGGTCCAGAAAGATGACATGCCAGATAATGCTCTCTCCACACACTTTCAAAAAGGAGGTGCTTCCTCCAAAGGAAAAGGAAAGCAATCTCAGCAAAAAGATACAAAATATTGCAAAATTTGTGATATGAATAACCATGACACCAACAGATGTTGGTTCAAAAACAAGCAACCAAATGAAAGAGGTTCCCAAAAGAAGGGCAAGCACAAGAAAAAATACAATAAGCATAAGCAGTCTAAAGGCCATGTTGCTTATGCTGAATCCAACTCAGACTCACATTCTCCTGAGTCCGATTCAGACTCTGACTCTGAACGAGCACACAAGGTACTCATGACTCATACATCGTCTTCCCAGATAGATGTTGTATGGTATATTGATTCAGGAGCAAGCAAACACATGACTGGGGATAAATCCTGGTTTGATACGTTTGTTGAAAAAGAGGGTAAGCCCATCACAATTGCTGACAATCAGGTATATCAAGTAAAAGGAGAAGGGGATATTTTTGTGTCTCTTCCTGATGGTAATTGTCAAATTGAAAAGGTTCTCTATGTTCCAGGCTTAGCCAATAATCCGCTTTCGATCACACAAATGTTGGATAGAAACATGGAAGTCGTGTTTCGAGTTGTCAATGGCCAGAAGAGATGTTTTATCACACACAGTGGTAAACATGTAGCAACTGGATCTTACAAACATGGCTTGTTTATTCTCGATGCTATTTCCACTTCCCATGTTGCTTTGGCTGCAACTACAAAAGAGGCTACCTCTCTCTGGCATCGGCGTTATGGGCATCTCAGTTCTGGATATTTGCTTGAATTACACAAATATGGGATGGTGAAAGGTCTTCCGCCCCTCTCATCTATCTTGCCGGTTTGCTCGGATTGCTTAGCAGGGAAGCAACATCGAGTGCCTTTTGAAGCAAGCTCCTCTCGAGTTGCAAAACCTTTAGAGCTGGTACATACCGATCTGTGTGGTCCTATGCCAACCAGCTATGGTGGGAAAAAGTATTTTCAACTATTCGTTGATGATTACTCACGAAAGATGTGGGTTTTCTTTCTTCAGTTGAAATCAGAAGCGCTTCTCACCTTCCAACAGTTCAAGAAGCTTGTTGAGAAGGAGTCGGGATGTTTGATAAAAACCCTCCGCTCAGATCGAGGGGGGGAATACACCTCTGAAGAATTTTTAGAGTTCCTTAAAGAACATGGGATCAAAAGACAACTGACTACAGCCTATACACCTCAGCAGAATGGAGTTGCAGAAAGAAGAAATCGTTCCATTATGGAAATGGTTCGATGTATGCTAAAAGGAGCACATCTTGAGGATCAATATTGGGCGGAAGCAGTAAACACAACATCATACCTCCTAAATAGAGCACCCACTAGAGCTCTACAAGGGAAGACTCCACAAGAAGCATGGAGTGATAAGAAACCTTCCATTTCTCATCCGAAGGTGTTTGGATGTAAAGCATTCATGCACATTCCAAAACAGAAAAAGAAGGAAGTCTGGATGAGAAAACCCTCGCAGTGTATTTTTCTTGGCTATGATGAGTACTCAAAAGGTTATCGATTGATTGATCCTAAGACCAAGAAGACACATGTAAGTAGAGATGTTGTATTTGATGAAGCTCCTACATCAAAAGACACATCCACAACTGTATACATAGATGAAGCAGAGCCTAAAAAGGAGGTTCAACTTCCAAAGCCAAAACAAAAAGTTCCAAAATGGTATACTAGCACTTTGAGAGATGCTAAGTTGAAATCCTTTCCAGATCTATCTCTTGATAGGCCATGTACTCGCAGTATGACACAACAGAAGAGAGCAGAAGAATCTACTTCAGAGGTTGACGAACTTTGTCAACACTTTGATGATTTGTCAGTGAGTACCAAATATGACAGGGAAGAAGATGAGGATGGAGAAAAACTTTATATGTCTACATTAAATACAAATGAACCCACAACGGTTCAATCTGCACTTGATCAACCACAGTGGAAACAGGCTATGGATGTAGAACATAAATCTCTTCTTAAAAATAATACTTGGAAATTAGTCGATCTGCCAACAGGAAAGAAACCCATAGGCTGCAAATGGGTATTCAAAGTGAAGTATAAGGCAGATGGATCTATTGATAAGCATAAAGCCCGGCTTGTTGCAAAGGGATATGCTCAGAAAGAAGGCATAGATTATGAAGAGACTTTTGCCCCTATTGCAAAAATGACTACCATTAGAGTACTTTGTGCCATGGGAGCTCAGTTTGGGTGGAAATTGCATCAGATGGATGTTAAAAGTGCCTTCTTGAATGGTGACTTACAAGAAGAAGTATACATGACTCAACCAGAAGGATATGAGGTTGAGGGGCAAGAACAAAAAGTGTGCAAGTTGATCAAATCTCTGTATGGGTTAAAACAAGCTCCTCGAGCATGGTATATCAAGATAGACAGTCACCTTGTGCAGCATGGTTTTATTAGAAGTCCTTCAGATGCAAATCTCTATATTAAGAAAAATGGTTCTGATATAGTGATTCTTGTACTTTATGTTGACGATCTGATCATCACAGGAAGCTCAAAAAAAATGATTGACTTAGTAAAAGACGATTTGAAGCAATCATTTGATATGACAGATCTAGGACTTCTGCACTATTGTCTTGGTTTAGAAGTTACTCAACAAAAGTTTCATATTAGAGTAACACAAAAGAAATATGCCAAGACTTTAGTAGAAAAATATCGGATGACTAATTGTAAGTCAAAAGCAACTCCAATGGAGCAAGGACTTAAGTTATCTCGATATGATGAGTCACCTCAGGTAGATGGTACTCTCTATCGCCAGTTGATTGGGAGTCTCCTATATCTGACAAATACCAGAACCAGATCTCAGCTTTCGTTGTAGGATATCTTTCAAGGTTCATGCAAGAGCCTAAAGTGAGTCACTGGAAAGCAACAAAAAGAGTTCTTCATTATGTTCACGGTACTACAAATTATGGTCTGGAATATAGACAGAATAATAAATTTTTCTTACTGGGATACACAGACTCAGATTTTGCTGGATCCCTTGATGATCGTAAATCCACCTCCGGATATGTTTTCCATCTAGGATCTGGACCTATCTCATGGCACAGTAAGAAGCAGCATGTGGTTGCTTTATCTTCTACAGAAGCAGAATATCGTGCAGCCAGTGAAGCAGTCTGCGAGATAATGTGGTTAAGTCGCATTCTTACAAACATGGGCCTTCCAAAGAATCTTCCTCTTCATTTGTTTTGCGACAACCAAGGTGTTTTGAATCTTGTCAAAAATCCAATTTTTCATGAACGTACCAAACATGTTGATACCAGATGTCATTTTATTCGAGATGAAGTTCCAAAGCACCATATACAACTTCAATACATTCCTACTGATGCACAAGTTGCAGATATCTTTACCAAAGCACTTGGACGTATCAAATATGAAAAGTTTCGGGATACAATTGGGATTTGCCAATAATGTAATAAGGGGGGATGTTAGAATAAGTTGGTTGATATTCCATTCTTGGCATAATAAAAGAAGCGCTCGTAGGCGCTCTCCAATTCTGTTTTCTAACCACCGAGGTGGTTTAACCAGTTTGTAACCGCATGTATCTCTTATATCTGAAGTTAATGAGAAGAATGTATTGCTTGGTGAATTTCTTCAGATAGCAGGTCCATAAATAAAATTACTATCAAGTACAGGTTCCTAATACCTAGAGTGGATGATATGATGGATGTCTTAGCAGGGGCTAACTACTTCAACAAGATTGATCTACGAAGTGGTTATTATCAAATCATGATTAAAGAGGGGGATGAGTGGAAGACTACTTTCAAAACCTAAGATGGGTTGTACAAGTGAATGGTGATGCCATTCGGGTTATCAAATGCACCCAGTACCTTTATGCGGTTGATGAACCGAGTGCTGCGAGAATACATTGGTAAGTTTGTGGTTGTCTATTTTGATGATATCTTGATTTTTAGTAAAAGTGAAGAAGAGCACTTGCACCATGTGAGGTTGGTGTTAGAGTTATTACGGAAAGAGAAACTATATGCTAATTTGAAGAAGTGTAGATTTCTTCAAGAAATTTTAGTGTTTTTGGGCTTTGTAATTTCCAAGGATGGTCTAAATATGGATGAGGAAAAGGTGAAGGCAATTCTTGAATGGCCTATTCCAAGGAATGTAACAAAGGTGAGAATTTTCCATGGTTTGGCAAATTTTTACAAGAAGATCATTAGAAACTTTAGCAACATTCTTGCACCCATAACAGAGTATATGAAGGGGAAAAAATTATATGGAAAAAAGCAGCAACTCAGAGTTTTGAACTCTTGAAGAACAAGGTTTTAGAAGCACCCATGCTGGTATTATGTAATTTCAGCAAAATATTTGAAGTTGATTGTGATGCTTCACATGTGGGGATTGGCGTTGTGCTGAGCCAAGAGGGGAGTCCAGTAGCGTTTTTCAGTGAAAATTTGAATGAGGTAAGAAATAATTACTCCACTTATGATGTAGAATTTTATGCAATTGTGCAGGCGTTGAGGTATTGGCGATAATATTTGTTATCCAAGGAGTTTGCGTTGTACACTGATCATGAAGCCAAGGTATGTCAATTCTCAAAAGAAATTAAACAGTAGACATGTCAAGTGGGTCTCCTTTTTGCAAGAATACTCATTTGTGTTGAAGCACAAGTCTAGTAAGAAAAATAAGGTTGTTGATACATTAAGCAGGAGAGTACTATTGGTAACCACCATGGAGAATGTAGTGGTAGGCTTTGAGGGGATTAAGGATTTGTATGAATCTGATGCAGATTTTGGAAGCATTGTACAATAGTACAAAACTCCAGTTGTGGGTGAGGCTGGTCAAATATTTGTTGAGTATGTTATGCAGGATGGCTATTTGTTTAAGGGGAAACAATTGTGCATACCTATTGGTTCCATGTAAAAGAATATCATCCATGAGCTGCATAGTGGCAGTTTGGCAGGCTACTTTGGCATAGATAAAATAGTTGCTCTTGTGGAGAAAAAGTACTATTGGCCACGATTGAAGATATATGTAATTCGATTTGTGTTTAGATGTAGAGTGTGCTAGGTGGCTAAAGGCCATGTACAAAATACAAGGTTGTATATTCCCTTACCATTTTCCCTAGGATCATGGACCAACCTGAGCATGGATTTTATGCTAGGGCTACCCCGTACTCAATGAGGTAAATATTCCATTTTTTTTTGTAGTAGATAGGTTTTCTAAAATGGCTCATTTTCTTGCTTGCTAGAAAACCAATGATGTAACCAAGATTGCAATACATGTTTTGATGAAGTGGTGAGATTGCACGGAGTTCCAAAGACCATCACTTAAGATCAAGATTCTAATTTATTGAGTCATTTATGGCGGACATTGTGAAAGAAACTGAACACAAAGCTATGGTTCAGTAGTTCTTATCATCCATAGAATGAAGAACAAACTAGGTTTGTGAATCAGAGCTTGGGCAACCTTCTGAGGTGCATAGTTGGTGAGAAGCCATGATAATGGGATTTAACCTTGTTGCAAGCAAAATTTGCATATAATAGCTTAGTGAACTACTCGACAAGCAAATCACCATTTCAAATTATTTATGGCCAGAACCCCAAGTGTGTTCTATATTTGGTTGAATTACCAATCCATGGGCATGTTAGTGATGATGCAGAAGCATTTGTTGAACATATACAATAATTGCAGGAAGAGGTTAGAGACAAGTTGCAGAATAGTAATACTAAGTACAAAAAGGTCGCTGATGTGCACAGGTGCATCCAAGTATTCGAGGTTGGGGACATGGTGATGGTTCACCTTTGAAAGGAATGATTTCCCAAGGGGACATATAATAAATTGGAAATGAAAAAAATTGGCCCTTGTAGGATTCTATAAAAAGTGAATGACAATGCTTATAAGGTGGAATTTCTAATTGACCTTGATATTTCACCAGTTTTTAATGTATCTAATTTGCATGAATTTCATGGTGATATTACAGTTTTTGAATAGGCAAAGACCATAGCTTAGGAGAAGAAAATCCCCAAGAAGAAGGAATGCATTACGCAGGTCCTTGATAGGAAAGTGATCACACACGCAATGGCAATTATATCAAATACTCGGTACAATGGAAGGTTTGTCCCAGGCCGATAATACTTGGATTTTCGAGGAAGAACTAAAAGGCTTAACATTGACAAGCTCGAGGTATTTTGTCAGCAAAACTCGCAGGAGCTGAGTTCATTTTCAACCAGAGGAGAATAATGCACGTTGTCAGGGCCATAAATTTTGCTCTGAGTGTCCGTTTTGCCCCATTATTTTTTCAAAATGTGCAGAATTGCATGGAAATTAAAAAGAATTACCCTTTGTGTTTGCAAGAAAAAATACCTCTAAGAGGCCTAAAATTAGTTTTTAATGTAATTTTCAGTTTTCGTAATTGAAAGAGTTATCATAACTATTAGTGTAGAACTAGAGTGGGGTTGCTATCTTGGGATAGTGGTTATTATTGAATAACGGGTGCATGATTCTATTTTGGATGTCATCCGAGTTTTTTTTTAGGGTTACTAAAAATAGCAAGTGAGTTGCTAAAAATAGAAAGTGACTAAAAATAGTAAGGGGGTAGCGTAGCGTAGGCTAGGGTTTTTCTTTTTGGGGAGTATAAGGAGTGGAAGACTCTATTGTAAGGGGGATGCAAATTCAGATAATGAAAGAAAACATTTGCACGTTTCTTTTACTGGTGTATTTTGTATGATGTCTTGTCTTGCAATTTTACCCTTGGAGTCCATTGTCGGTCTCCTACAGTGAATTTACATCATTCAACAATATAGAACATTCGATGAGGCTCTCGCTTAGGCTCATGTCATCGAAGAGATACAAATCCAAGAGGGCGAGATAAAGCCTAAGAAAAAGGAATGGCAAAATAAAGACCAAGCAAAAGAAAGTTATTTTGGCTAGTCAAAACCAAATCAAGTAAATCAAGTGGTCCTAAGTCAGCCGACAATGACTCAACAACAACAACAACAAGTAGTGCAACAACAATCACAACCAATCAATTATCAAGTGGTTCTCCTATCCTAGCAACTTCATAACATAGTGCCAACTGTGGAAATCATCAACATCAATAATTTTTTCGACAAGATCGCATCTTCACACCTTTTCCTGAATCATACGCCTCCCTCTTTCATAGGTTGCATGACACCAACACTATTACCTTGCCCGAAACATACCTTAAGATCAAGTTAAACGTGGCAAGATCTATAAGGAACACCTATTTGTCCTTTCCATCGATATAAAGGACATGACATTAACAACTATTGGTCATTTAAACACATGGTGCAAGATATGATAGAGCTAGGGGCCATCAAGTTTGATAGTCCTTTGGCCCAACAAAACCAAAACCTTGGTATATACCAAACACCACTTCCTCATCATGAGGAACAACAATAGATAATAGGGGGATCAAACATCAAGGCTCCTCCTAATCAAGTCAACCACGTGCAATAGTATCAAGGTTTTGTGGGGGCTATTCACGTAGTCACCCGAGGTCAAAGAAGCACCAATAGACAAAATGAACAACAATAGGAAGTTAAACCTCCTATAGCACCTCAAGCAATCATATCTCCTCAACCTACCAATTCTTCATCACCCATTATTTTTTCCCCCAATTCATACCAACCCATTCACCTTCCAATTCATCCATATCAATCCACTCATATTCCAAATCATCCATAATGACCCATCATCTCACTGAGTAGCCAACTGACAACTAGCCTCAAAATGGCTTCAGCCAAACTATCTATCGATGAGCTAATACATTAATCTCTCCCACACCATAAGGCATTAATGAAAATTTTAAAATTAATTGAACTTAAATCCCAAGACACTAATGCCTTCGAAATTTTTTTGGGAAGTATTTGAACGTGTATGGAGCCTTCCATAACATTCTATGATTTTGAAGTTAAATCGATTTAAACAAAATCAGTGGACCCTCCACTACATATTATGGCTCAAGTTGATAGAAATCCATTTAAATGAGTATTGATTGACACTGGCTTCTCCATCAACATCATCACCACATCAGCCCTTCAACACCTCAATATTTTGCCATCACATATAACCAAATCTACCTTCACCTTAAGAGCATTCAATGATGCTTTTTGTTCCACAGTTGGCATTGTCATTTTACCCATAAAAATGGGGGTTAAAACGTTGCCTACCATGTTTCACATTCTGGAGGGGTCCATAGCTTACAATGTACTCCTTGGATACCCCTATATTAGGGAGATGATATGTGTCCCTTTCATACTATATCAATGCTTAAAATATACACACGAGGAAAAAGTTCATTGCATACCATCAACCATTGAACATTTTAAGTACTCCAACTTCATTTCAAATCCCTACGAATCCACCATTCCACCCACTAACCTATTCCTCACCTCATCAACCATACCATCCACCACTCCATCATCCAAAGATCCTATTCTTGAGGAGCTCCCCATCACTACCCCACATCAAGCCCTCAATTCCACACCTCCACCCTCATCATAGTCGACTACATGTACATGTGGTCGAACCCAATCCACACCGTCCACATCATCAACATCAACATCCACTACCATTCCATCCACATCATCAACATCAACATCCACTACCATTCCATCCACATCATCAACATCAACATCCACTACCATTCCATCCACATCAGCATCATCAACCATCCACCAAACCCTTCAACCAAATCCATCTTCATATTCACCAACTAATGTCTCACAAGTCAATTTAACGGATTGTGATATGCCATTCCAACACACGTCCCTACCATTATCTGAGTCAATCGTCATCCATGAGACTTCCACTTCCACATTCGTTCCATCCACCTCATCCATATCCTCACAAGTTGCAGTCCACCTCACCAATCCTAGTATGGGTGAATATGTGGTCCAAGATGTCCAAGTTACACCGTTAAGCATCCAAACTGTTATGGATTACGATCACCCATGCAACCCACCCTTATCCATAGGATTTGTGTACACCATGGGTTTCATACCTAATAAAATCAATTTCATATATGGGGGGTTGATTACTCATCTGATCCTCCTCCCCTAGACGAACCTACATAACCATTCCTTGCCAACATAGAGAACATGTTAGGTTTTCCTTCATGATACTTTCATCGAGTCAATTGGTAAGGATATGGTCTAGGACAACATGAAAAATGCATGCATGAAATCATTAAAACTCCATATCAATAAGTGCATGACCGTTCAGGTTTAGGCTATCATTCCCATCCCACCACTTCCTATTTTGAACAAGCTTTTCAAAGCCTTCATCTAAATTCAGAAGAGGAAACCAACCACAATGATAACTTTGAGGAGGATTCTTATGAAGAATATGATGTCATATCTATAGCTTCAGATGAATACAAAGAGGAATCAACACCCATCATTCCTTCACCAGATAGGATGAGCATTACCTCAAAATGTTCCCCATCCACCAACCTATTTTCTGTTTGCTTCTTCCAAGAGAGTGAGCTGCACCAACTGGTGAACCACCACCTCCACCTCATCCCCTTCACTAGAAAATTTTGTAATATATGTACATAATTAAAAAAAAAATCAAAAACATAAAAATAAGTAATAATAAAAAAATTCAAAAACATCAACAAAAAAATAAAAATCTTTGCATTGCATTTGCATGGTCTTGTCATTTGCGTTTACACACGTTGCTTGTTGCTATTCATGTTCCAAAAGCTCCTTCGTCGATTCTAAAAATTAGACTAGCCCACCTTTCACATTGCCAACCACCATTTCCTACTAAGTTAACATGAGTTATGTTGACTTATTCACCCCAATCCATAATCCATACGATTTGGCAAAACCAATTCCAATTAACATTAGCCTCATTGATATGGAACGTATTTCATCACCACTATCTTTTATAGAATTTGTCTTTTTTGAGGAATTGTTAAGAGCTTCTGTTGCTTACATTTCTCCTTCACCTTCACCTTCACCCTCGAATCCTAAGGTTTTCCAAGCGAACATGGAAGAGACTGAGCTAGAAGATTTTGAAAATTTCATTGATGACATTCATCTAATCCCAACGTCCCATCAGCTTGAGGAAGGTTAGCACATGTCCATTGAAGATACCATTGATGTGAACCTTAGTTCAGACATAAACAATCCATAAATTGTTAAATTTAGAAAAAAGTTTATCCGCTGATGAACAAGAGCAATTGATTGCTCTCCTCAAGAATAAGGACATATTTACATGGTCCTACAAAGACATGCCTGGTCTTGACCCTAACTTGGTTGTCCACAATTTAACCTTGCATCCTGATGCTAATCAAACAAAAATTGAGAAAGATGCATCCTACCATTGACTTCATGGTCAAAGAAGAGCTTCAAAAGCTATTAGATGTGGGTTTCAATGTCCCCATTGATTATCCTGAGTGGCTTTCAAACATGGTACTCATTCGTAAACCTAATGGGGTGATACGCATTTGCACTGATTTTTAAGACCTTAACAAAGTGTGTCCTAAAGATGACTTTCCTCTACCAAACATCGATACTCTTGTCAACACTTGTGCTGGCCATGAAATGCTATCTTTAATGGACAATTTTTTAGGATACAACCAAATTCAAATCAATCCTAATGACCAACACAAAACAAAATTCACTACAACTTGGGGGAATTTTTGTTACAAGGTGATACCCTTTGGTCTTAAAAATGTAGGTGCCACTTATCAACATGCCATGACATACATCTTCCACGATTACATGCACAAGATCATTGAAGATTACGTGGATGATATCTTGGTAAAATCTAAAACTCGACAAGAGCACATTGGTGTCTTGGAAAAGGTCTTTGATCGACTTCTAGAGCATAATGTAAGGTTGAACCCCAAAAAGTGTGTCTTTGGTATCACCTCAGGAAAACTTATAGGATTCATTGTCTCCAAGAGAGGCATTTAAGTGGACCCAAACAAGGTCAAAGCCATCATGGAGATGCATCCCCCAACAAACTTGAAAGAGTTGTGTAGTTTACAAGGAAAGATCCAATCGATCCATCGTTTCATTACACAAATCTCAGACAAATGTAGGCCTTTCAATCACCTACTACAAAAGGGGGTGATATTTTCATGGATAGAAGAATGTCAAAAAGCTTTCGATGATATCAAGCAATACCTAGCTTCTCCACCAGTATTAACTCCTCCTCATTCAGGGGTCCCATTTCATCTTTATGTTTCGGTAACAGACTTTGCATTAGGGACAATGCTTGCTTAAAAGAATGAAAATAACCGAGAGCAAGTTGTTTACTACATTAGTCGAACATTGGTAAGCTACGAAACGTGATATGCTTATTTTGAAAAATTGTGCCTAGCAATCATTTTCACCACTAAGAAACTCATACATTACATGCTAAGTCACACTACCTATGTCGTAGCTAAAGAGAACCCTTCGAGTTACATGATGTCTCACACTTACAATAACACCCGCACTGCAAAATGTATAATGCTCCTAACTGAATTTGATCTTGAGTTCATTAGTTAGAAATCCATTAAAGGTTAGGTTATAGCCGATCAGCTTGTGGAAGATCCACTTCCTAGTGATCAACCCTTGATTATTGAGCTCCTAGATGATTTGATATTTACCATCATTAAACAAGAAGATGTCATTTCGAAGGAAGATGTCGATATCACTCTATTCTTTGTTGGTTCTAAGTACGAAAAATGACAATATGTTGGAGTCATGTTTCATACACCATAAGAGATACCTATTCCCTTATCATTCAAAATTGATTTCCCATGCACAAATAATAATGTAGAGTAAAAATCCTTAATCTTAGGACTTCAAGCAACCATAACTATGAACATAAAGCGTATCAAGATATTTGGTGATTCCCAACTTGTCGTTCGCCAAGTAAATGGAGAATACTAATGCAAAGAATAATCTTAAAACTTTATCATGAATTAGCAATGAAATTGTTTGTAAAATTTGACTGGTAAGAGATTGATAGCTTGCCTAAATCAACTAATAGATTTCCAGATGTGATGGTCTCTCTAGAATCACTGAGTCCAAAGAACTTCGAAGGAGAGGTACAACCCCTAATTGTCACAACGATCTCTATATATATATTTTATCGTGCTGAATCTAAAGATGAGAAGGATGTTTTCTTCCTTCATACAGAGTCATATGAGCCTTGGTCTAGTCACATAAAAGCCTTCCTCAAGTTTGGAACAGTCCCATCTAACATGTCATGAACTTCCAAATGAAATTTGAAACAAAAGGTAACTCGTTTTACTCTCTTGGGGGATGTGTTGTATAGACGTGGTTATGATGGAGTCCTCCTCCATTTTCTCAAGCCTATAGAGGCCCAAAGAGCAATATCAGAAGCTCATGATGGTACTTGTGGTGGTCACTTCAGTGGAATGGCCATTGCAAAGCGTATTTTACGCATGGGTTATTATTGGCCCACCATGGAACGCAACTATTGCACTTATGTCAAGAAATGTCAACCATGTCAGCAACATGCTAATTTAACTCATGCACCATCACAAGCTTTGCAACATATTCAAAGTCTTTGGCCATTTTCACAATAGGATTTGGACCTGATTGGTAAAATCTCACCTACTTCCTTGGGACAATATACATTCATCATCATAGCCACTGAATACTTCACTAAGTAGGTTGAGGCAATTCCTCTAACCACTACGATAGGACCTAGAGTTGCGGAGTTTATACTTCACTATGTATGTATATATATATATATATATATATATATATATATATATATATATATATATATATATATATATATATATATATATATATAATCACATGTACAATGAATGCCCAAAGGCTACATACAATGGAGCACAAAGGCTCATATACAAAAGTGTATCTAAGCACTGGCTAATGCTCAAAAGCATACCCCTGTGACCCTGAAGGAGCCCTAGACTTAGAGTCACTACGCCTAATAGAGCCCACTACAAAGTAAGAAGGTCAATCTGGCAGCTTAATGTGGTGCTGCATGAGTAGATCCTCTAAATCCTGGATATACGTCTCCTAGGATCGAAGGTGTAGTACATTGTACCTCTACTGAGAGTCCCTTTATCTCAACTCTACGTGGAGCCTTTCTATCATATCCTCACCTCCACCTGCTATCACCCATGCATCCAGCTTTGCTCGTAGCTGAGCATTCTCAACATCTCAAGCTGTTATCATCGCATCTCGCTCTGCTACCATTTTTGAAGCTGGTCTCGCTCAGCCTCGAGCCTCACCCACTCCTCACTCCACCCGAGAGGCCTCTTTGGAACCTCCTCCATGTCATCCCTACCTCCACCATGACCTCCAATATTTGGAGTTTGCTCTATTGCATCTCTCACCTAACTCCCTCGATTGTTATACCAACAACGTCTCTGACTTTGGGGGCCTCATTTGCATCCTTTGTTTCCCTCCATGACTACCTGACTTGGTACCCATGGTAGTTGTGAAGTGAACCATACATCATACTCCATCGTGGTCTCGACATTGTTTATATTTGGGAGATCTATCTCCTCGTCATCCTCGTACTCTACTCGCCACTCCTCCACATATGGCAGACTCAACTCATCCAATCGATGCCTATAGAGCACTAGAGCCTCAAGTACTCCCTACCTCAACCTGAACTACAGTAATACCCATGAGAATTGGATCAACTCCTTCTCATTCCCATGTCACCCAACCATCTACTTGGCTTGCCTAACCCACCATAGTTACTCTCCATAATTGGGCCATCTAGCCTCTCACCATGGCCTCCAATACACCTGATCCGATGTTAGCCATATCCACAAATATTTATACTTCTGGCCACTGCAACCAGGATGACTTGGCTGAACCTCCTCAGCTACCCACCATATAAATACATAGGATTTATCCCTATCCCATTCCTCGCAAGGCAGACCCACAAGACAATCCACACTAAAGTGCTCCCAACCCCAACACTACAATAATACACTACAACCCAATCCCTATCACCCTCAGCTCCTCACCTCATACAACTCCATATACATATAGGCTAGTAGAGTAGGTGCCCATCCATATACTCGAGGCTCATCGATCATATCGTACACCGACCTAATCATATTCCATGGGAATCGATATCTGATGTTATTGGGTACCACTATGTTGGCCAACATGAACATGATCAAGGTAGGCAATACCTCCAACTTATTCTTTGCATACATGGCTAGATACATTATCACTCCACCCCTCACACTCACATATCTCCATCCATCTCCAAAAAATTACCTCATCTCATATTCCTTATCATGTCCAACTAGGACACACAACCCCTCCACTGGAAATCGAAAGATGCGATACACATCTTCTAGGGTAACCATCATCTCCCCTATCGGGAGTTAAAAAGTCCCCCTATTCAGATCCCATATCTCAGCCAAGGCCAAGAGATACCCCTCATCCACCCTCACCACCTCAATCTGCGCTACTCTAACCAATCCCATGTCCTCCAACTTATCACAGTCAACCTTCTACAATGCCTTTCTCACCCCTGGTATAATAGGTGAGAACCAGTGTTGAGCTTCCAAGATCCTCAATTGCAACACAAGCACAAACACAAATGCACATTACCATCACATTCATTGCATAATAAAAAATATTAAAGAAAATATTGCAAAAATCCAAACAAGAGTGCCAAGGGCACTTACCTCAACCACCTGTTCCTCCACTCCTATGATCGCATCCACGCCCTCCATCGCCATCACTCACTCCTCCACACTCCTCACTCACTCACTTTCCTTCAGACGTAGCTTTTAGAACTCATGAACACAATAATGAATCCAATTTCACTTTTGTAGACCTTTTATAATTGTTTTTTGTGTGCTCAAATACCCATGGGCATATACCTGGTGCACTCATACGCTGCCCAACATTTACATAGTGGCAAACGCTCTCTCGTGTCTATGCATGGTGTGAACGATGATCGATGTTTGACCCTATAATGTTTCAAAAGGACTCACAGGAGCTCAAACTGTAGCAAAACCCCACAAAATCACCTCAAATTTCATCCATGCATCCATTTCATCATCATATCCTGTTTTGTGAAAGCAGAAACTAATTTGGGTGCTTAATTTTCATTTGTAACCAAAAGTCGTGAAAATGCTTGACAATATTCAAAACACCTCAAAACGGTCCAAAACTTCACAAAACGACCACATTCATCATCCCAATCATTCATCACACCATTTCATCACATTTTGTGATAACATGGATTTATTTGGGTAGTTAAATCTTGTTTGCAACCTAAAGTCACAAAATTATCCAAAATTGCCTCAAAAATATTTCAAAACAACTCCAAATATCATAAAATCATCCAATTCACTCATCAATGCATCTCCATATCATTTTTTTCATCATACATTGTCATTCCACATTACCAATTTATCAATTTCACATACATTATCAAGTGAACCTTGTATCTAGTGATTTATTCTAGTCCCCTAGTGGCTGCAACGATTGGTTATCCATGCAACTCGATAGGATGAATAGATCACCATAAGGATGCTTGTTCAACATCATCATACTCTATAATATTCAACATCAAATCAAGATGGTCAATCCATTTGTGAATTCGATCGTGTTTGCAAAAAATTGCTTGAAGCTATCATTAGCTCCTTTCGTAGGTAGAATTACGAAATTCTATTACATTTTCCATTTGCATTTTATAATTTTCCATTGTAATAAGCCAATAGTTAGGTTAAAAAAGTGTGGTTGCATGAAGAGAGGTGGTCTTCCCACCTCCACCACATGTTCACCAACGTTGGCTATTTATTCCTTTTCAACAACAACACTACACATTGTGCTAAGAGCAAATTTTCAAAAACATGAAACCATCCCCAAATTTGGGGTAACCAACCTTGAATTTGATTTCAATATTGGCATGTCCATTTATCCATTGCACCCACAATTGGTAAAAACCCCTTTTTTGTTGGGGAAAATAATAGAATCAATCATTGCATCATCATCTATGTCACTTTCCTGACATTTACATCATTCAAATCATCCACATTTTCAAAAATCCCCTTGCATATGTTGGGGCAAAAACAGAATACACCATACACCCACATTTACATCACACACATTTCCAAAAACCCCCTTGCATCTATTAGGGAAAAAACATAATACACCATTCACACACATTTCCCAAAACTCCCTTACATTTGTTGGGGTAAAAACAAATACATCATTGACCCACATTTACATCATTTAAATCATCCACATTTCCAAAAACCCCTTTGCATCTATTGGGAAAAAATAGAATACATCATTCACCCACATTTACACCCACATTATCACCCATAATTCTATCAATTGGCTCGTGAGATTCATTCTTCACTCATTTTCCAATTGAGGGGGTAAGCTACACCCACAATCTTTTTGTCTTCAGGATCTTGTGCTCCAAGGAAAGAAAGTTGCTTCACTAAAACAAGTGTCTCTTATTTTTGCATTGCATTGTGTTTCATGCAACGTGATACAAAAAGGGGTATCTATAGACATCAAACCCTAGCCACTTATCATCCACGCATCATCCAATCACCACCGTCCATTATTTATTTATATTTATGTATAAAAATATAAATATTTTATTTATATATATAGATATGAATAAATCACAGCTGCCCATCACAATCTAATCTCAACCATCCATCTAACTTGATCCGTGTCACATAACAAAGTTATAATCTTAGCCATTCATCATGTTTTAATCTTGGTTGCCCGTTGGTGTCATAAAAACCCTAATGTGTTGAAGGTAAGTTATAAAATATCATTCACTTTGTGAATGAGATTAAGTAATCAATCGATTAAGCGGTCCATCAATTTGAAAGTTAGATATCATTAGAGCCATTACATCCACCCTCATCCAAACCCTAGCATTTTTCTAACCCTTTCCATCCTTGTTGTCGTTGCATCCTTCATTTTTTCATCGCCAGAACCCTTGTGAACCAGATCTAGTTCTGTAGTACCCTTCCTAGAAACCCTTGAACACTATCGAGCATTCCCATAACACTGTTGAGCATTCCAAGAATGTTTTTGAGCATTTCAAGAAACACTACAAGGCATTCATAGCCCTCCAGAATGCTCTAGAGTGTTTCCCCTTAGTCGATTTGTCATAGACAAACCCTTGGATGCTTTTGGACATTCGCGCACCTTCAAATCATAAAAACAGAGGCATGGATCAGAAAAATAGGAATAATATTGACAAGTTATTGTTTATTACTACTTTATTTATGCTTTCGGTACATCTGCACTTCATTTTATTCAACATTTTAGTTAGGGTTTATATTGCTTACTTTTGGAAATTAGTGGGTCTCATACTGTGGAGACCCTGTAGGTATTATTAACCCTTTTCTGATCTGTTTGTCTGTAGGTTGCAGAGATAATTGTACATTGATGGTTGTTGCAGCTCGGTTGGTCCCATAGGGATACACAAGTCCACCCACAATCTTGTTTGGAGTAAAAGATGACACAAAAGACACCAAATATTCTTTGTATACAAGAGTTTTTAAACCCTTCGATTGTAATCATTGTATCAACACAAATTACATTGTAACATTGGAGATCAAGGCTCCCACAATATTAATACAATATTCTTTCTTCATTGTGCAATATATTTTGTGTCATTTTCTATATTGTTATCTTGGTGTTGTTGTTTTTTACTTTACAACAACAAAGAAAGAAAAATTGAGGATATAGGTAGTAATCCATTATGGCCAATAAAAAGAAAACTAATAAATAATATGCTCAAAAGACATTAAATAGCATTAATTTAATCAAATTATATTTCTCAACTTTTAAAGAGGAGATTTAGGTTTGAATCTTGTCAAACGATACATGCATAATTGCCAACCAATTGTAATACCACTAAATGATCATAATGTATTGCAAGTGGGGTTTGTTTCAATCACGTATAATCCATTAAAAATAAAAAGATGCTCAAAATACAAAGGGGTCAGTACTCATTTTGGTGAATAACTATTGACCATCTATGGTATACATGGATTGATCATCTATAATGGTCACAATATAATTTTTTTACATTAAGGGAGGTCAAGGAAGGAATTAAACAACTAGGAACATTTTATAGATGGACTACATGTAGGATACTTAAAATATGGATTAGATGACTTAGCACCACCCATCGAGAGGATATTCAAGAGCATCATCCAACATGGTTTTCCAAGGGATTGGAAAATAATTCTAACAAAACCTCTCTTCAAGAGTGGAGATGTAGACAATCCCTCAAAATATTGAATCATTATGGTCAATCCTATCTTTGCAAGGTTGTTTAGAAGTATCGTTGAGAGTGGATTTAACACTTTTAAGACTAAACACTCGGTAATAGACCACACCATCACTTTGAGACATATCATTGAAAAAATACATAATAAAAAAGGATAAACTTCTTGTTGTTTTGTAGACTTGAAGAAAGCTTTTGACACAATGCTTACAAGTAAACTGTAGAGTAGAATAAAAGACGAAGGCATACCAAAAAAGTATAGAGCACTAGTTCATAGACTCAATGAGGAAGTCTTAGCTAAAACCATAATGCAATTTGGTCTTTTAGGATGTTTTAGAAGTGACACGGGGGTTAAACAAGGATGCCCATTATCCCCTACCTTATTTGATTTATATATTAATAAATTAGAAGAATGGCTAAATATGAGAGGAGGGGACAAATTTCATTTTGGAAGATATGTGGTGAGGCTTCTTTTGTATGCAAATGATCTCATTTTGATTACAAGGTCAACAAGGCTAATTGGTGAGAGATCCAAATCTTGCCTTTGTCCTTAGGTATTAAGTCTTCAAAATAAGAATCCCTATTATAAAATTTTAGTTCTCCTATTTTGTCCTTCATGACAATAGCCCTAATAGTTTTTGCCATTCTTCATCTACTAGTAATCGAATGGTAGCCAAGTCCTTTGTCTTTCCTATTAGATCCTCATACAGGTTTTTTGATAACTCATCCTACTTCCTAATTAGATCTTATAGCTTGAAATAAGGTGGCTCTAACTTTTTTATATAAATTAGCATCATCTTCTTATTCGACCTCATCCTTCTCCTCTTTGAACATCACATCGATGATGTCATCATTAAGAAGCTTCCTTTGAGAATCAAAGATGTTTTGCAATCTAGTAGCGACAAGCCCCTAAACTTAATTTATCATCTCTTGTATTGGGGATTTTAAAGAGGCTAATGCATTCTTACAGGCTTGCAAGTCTCTTTGAGCATCAAGGATTTGCATTAATTTTTTTGCCATGTCTTTTCAATCTATCCCTAATTGTTGTACCTATGACACTGACATAATAGATAGAAGCTTGAACACCTCTTGGGATCTTTCTTTTGTAACCAATTTTTCTTCAACCCATTTAATTATTTTTGTTGCTTGATTTAGATTGCATTTTGTATAGGCTCCAAAATAGAAGTATTCTTTAACATTCATCACTTTTTCCTTGTTGTTGTCCTAGAAGGACTTCACCCTTTGAATGTCAAAGGTTTTCCTGAATCCATAATTGCTTTCTCCTTTTTAGAGAAGCTATTTTTTTTTAAGCTCATCAATTTCTAGACTCATTGCTCATTGGGCATCTTGTAGATACTTTACTTGGCCTTCTAGTTGGGATTTTTCTTGTTCACTTTGTTTCCTCAACTAGTCTTATGCTTGTGTAAGTTATTGTGAGAGATCCTCTAATTGTTCCTTTTTTATTTTTAGCCTTGTCAAGTTGGGACTTGAGGTCCTCAACCTACTTCTTTAGATGATCTTTATTAGTGGTATCTACTTTTAAGGTCTCATTTTCTTGACAAGGTTGCTCCTTTTCTACCATAAACCATGCCACTTATGCTTCAAGCTCTTCATTCTTCTTCTTTAATGCCTCATACCTCATTGCTAGTTGGTCAAATTGTATGGTTGCACTATTTAAAAACTGATTTGTGAGTTGAATTATTTGGTAAGGATTTATTTGGCTCAAATCTAGCTCAAATACCCTAGTATTAAGGTCAAGGAGGATGTAGTAGTCTTAGAGGTATCACTCTCTATTGCTTTATAATGATGATCTTATTTCCCCAAATACCAATTGTGATCACATTAGTATTGGAGCCTAAGAGGTTTTTATTGGATTTTTAAGCCTTTATACTACCACAAAATATCACAGGTTATTTCAAAATATTACACAATATCACACAGGTCTCCAAATATAAAATAGCCACAAAAGGACAATGTAATAATAATATGAGTAGAATGAAATGAATCTCAAATACAAATACTCACAATACAATTTAACTTTCTTTCTCTTCAATAACTTCATATCAAAGAGATACATTTTATGGAGCTTTGTCTCCATAATATAGCTTTACAAGATAACTCTTCACATTCTTGACTGTTGCCTTTCATGTGACCTTTAGATTCTTAACTTGCCACTTGCATAGAAGACTCTTAGCCTTCTTCATGACACATGTACATATTATGCACATCCTAATTTATCAAATAATGTAATATCATCTAACATCCCCCTATATTACATTATTTGATATTTACTTCTCTTGATGTACATAGTAGATTCTGGAATATTTGAAATTTGTTTCGACCAAGTGCTTTTGTAAAAATATTTGCAATTTGATCTTCAGTAGAAACATGCTTTAACTGAATATGATGATTTTGAACATGATCCTTGATAAAATGACATTGAGCTTCAATATGTTTTGTTCTTTCATGAATAATTGGATTTTTTATTAGATTAAGTACTCCTTGATTATCACAATTTATTTGTATAGGAGTTCTTTTGATGCCCATATATGATAATATATATTGTAACCATAGTGCTTCACAAAATGCATCTTTTGTTGCATGATATTTTGCTTCTATAGATGAGAGTGCCACTGCATGTTATTTTTTACTATACCAAGAAATAGGTCCAGATCCAAGATAGAAAACATAGCCTGATGTAGATTTTCTGTCATCTATAGATCTTGCATAATCTAAATCTGAATATCCCTGTAAATAGAATTTGTCATTATCCTTTTTATATGTTAGTCCATATTTTGTAGTTTTTCTAACATATTGTAGTATTATTTTTGTAGCTTTCCAATGACTTTCTCTGGGTTCTTGCATGAATCTTGAAATATAATTTACAACAAAAACTATATTTGGTCTGGTATTTGTTAGATATAGAAGACTTTCAATTAATTGATGATAAATAGTGGCTGAGACTAGAGGTGTCTCATCATATCTAGATAATTGTAACCCTTGTTCCATAGGTGTATCCTTGGATTTACATGTTTGCATTCTGTATTTTTCAAGTAATGTTTTTGCATATTTTGTCTGTGTTATTGTGATATTGTTTTCATTTTGATGAATTTCTAAACCAAGACAATAATGAAGAAGTCCCAAATCTATCATTTCAAAATCCTTCTCTAGGTCCTTTTTTAACTTCATTTATCAGAATTTTTTAAGCTTCCTGTAATTACTATATCATCAACATATACTACAAGTATTATTATGTCATGTCCAACCTTTTTTGTATAGATATTTGGATCTAACAAACTTCTTTTAAAATTATGTTGTAATAAATGATTATTAATCTTTATATACCATGCTCTTGGTGCTTGCTTTAGACCATACAAGGATTTTTTCAGTTTGCAAACTTTATGTTCTTGTCCTTTAATCACAAATCCTTCTAGTTGTGACATATATACTTCTTCAAGATCACCATTAAGAAATGCACTTTTTACATCCATCTGATGTAGTTTCCATCCATGATGTGTTGCTAAAGCACAAATTGTTTGAATAGTAGTCATTCTTGTTGTTGGTGCAAAAGTTTCTTCATAATCAATTCCTTTTGTTTGAGTATATCCTTTTGCAACTAGTTGAGCTTTGTATTTTTCAAGTGAACCATCTGCTTTATATTTGATCTTGTAGATCCATTTACATCCAACTATTTTCTTTCCTTGAGGTAAATCAACTAGATTCCATGTTTTATTTTTCATCAATGTTTCATATTTTGATTCCATAGTTGCCTTCCATTTTGGATGATTTAAAGCATTTAGTGTCATTGTAGGTTCTACTACAAAACTTATCAATCCCCTATTCATTCTCGTTAAACTACGAGTTTGAGGTCTTGTAGTAGTAAGATCTGGCATTTGCTCTAGTTTTGAATCCTTAAGTGTATCTCTAAGCCATATTGGTTCTTTCCTTTGTGGGATTGTAGTAGTCTCTGAGTTCTCAATCTGTTCATCATGTATATCTGATTCTGAATCTTTGCTTAATGAGTCTTCTTCTGAAAATCTTAGAATTGCTTTTGAATCAGCTTTTTGTTCTTTAATAACATTTTTGTTTCCTTCATCAAATACTACATCTTTGCTTATGTATATTTTCTTTGTTATTGGATCAATTATTCTGTAACCTATTGAATCATCATCATAACCAAGAAATATTCTACACATAGTTTTGTCATCTAGTTTAGTTCTTCTTTGCTTTGGAATATGCATATATGCTTTACAACCAAATATTCTTAATTTTTCTACTATTGGTTTTTGTCCTGTCCATACTTCTTCAGGAGTGATATTTTTCAATATTCTTGTAGGTGATCTATTTTGTAAATATACAATTGTTTTAACTACTTCTACCCAATATTGATGATCAAGATGAGCTTCTTTTAACATACTACGAACCATTTCCATAATTGATCTATTTCTTCTTTCTACAATACCATTTTTTTGTGGTGAATATGTTGTAGTAAGTTGTCTTTTTATACCATTGGTTTCTAGAAATAGATTAAATTCTTTTGACAAGAATTCACCTCCTCTATCTGATCAAAGATTCTTGATTGTTTTTCCTATTTCCTTTTCTACTAGCAATTTGAATTGTTTGAAACAATTGAATGCTTCAGATTTGAATTTCATAAAATACACCCACATTTTTTTGGAGTAATCATCAACAAATAGTTGAAAATATCTATGTCCTCCAATACTAGTGACATTCATTGGACCACATAAATCAATATATACTAATTCCAATGGTTCTTGAGTTCTATGTTGACTAAGTTCAAAAGGAATTCTATGTTGTTTTCCTGCTAGACATTCTAGACATATAGTAGATTCCCAAGAAAGTTTAGGTAATCCTTTAACCATTTGATGTTTACTCATTTCATTTAATGAAGATGCACTTATATGTCCTAGTATTTTGTGCCAAAGTTCTCTAGTTTTTGAAATTCCCACTGATAGAGCCTTGTTGGACAATGTATCTAGAGTAAATAAACTATTCTTATATGAACCAGAGGCTATAAATTTTCCTTGTTTGGTAATAAGACATATATTTTTATCTTTAATAGTTTTGAATTCAACTACTAGATTTTGATCCATAAGTTGAGATATTGAAAGAAGATTAGTAGTTAATCCAGGTACATATAGTACATCTCTAATTATTCTTTTTCCATTTGATAGATCAATTAAAACATTTCCTACTCCTTTAACCTCATAAGTCATACTATCTACTATAACAATTGGTTTTTCATATTTCTCTTGAAGAGTATTAAACCATTGTTTATTTTCAATCATATGTCTACTTGCTCCTGAGTCAATGTACCAATAATCCATGATAATTTCCTTTGAAGTAGTAAGCCTTATGACTCCCTAAAATAACTCAAATATAAATTTTCTAAACCTTTGAAGTTGAAAACCTTTTAACTCCAAAAATCATAAATTTGCAAATTTTTAAAACCTTCTAATCTATATTTATTTTTCAAAATTTCTCAAAAAAAAAATCTTCTACCTTTTTAATACTTCAAATACAAAAATCTTGAAAAATAAAAAAAACTTAACAAAGTAGACATCATTATTACTCCATAACTCTTAAAAAAAACTTAAATTCCAAAATAAACCTTATAACTCCTAAATTATAGTTATAGTCTACTTATAATTGCTTTTAGACTATACATACATCTTATAACTCCATAAAACCCTAATTAAAAATTAAATTATAATCTAACCTTATATTCCACTTTAGGCAACTTGATCTTCAAGTTGCTTGCTCACTGACGTTCTATGAATTGTATTATATTGAAGTTAATGCTTCATACGTGCATTAAGATGCATTCCTATTGCACCTTTGTTAAAGTGAATTCAGATTGGGTGTGTTGAATGACGGATATCAACCATGTGGAGCTCTACATGCATTTAGAAAATGCTTCAACTCTAGCATTACTAAATTATTATGCTACATGCGTTGAGGTGTTTGATTACATGATGTTGATGCACATGTATAGACTTCTTCCTTCCTTGCGCTCTAGCTTTGAATACTTTGCCTTCCAATAATGTTGAATGCTTTACCTTACTCTAACACTTGGATGTTTTGCCTTCCTACAATGTTTAATGCTAGTGTGTTGCTTTTGTTTATCCTTTAATGTTGAAAGCTTTGCTTTGCTTTTGAACGCTAAAAACTTTTATTCTTTCTCTAAAAGCCCTGCTCTCTCTGGTTCACTGTATAGCTCTTCCTTGATATGCTATACTAGTATATTGTATTACTAATTTGGTTTTGATCTTAAGGTTGAGTTCTATGTTGTTGTAGATTCACAGGTTTTTGACGTATGGTGCTTCTATTAAAATCAACCTTCTTTTACCACTTTTGTATACAATGTTCTTTTCCATTTATGTTGTTGTTATACTGTTGGATTGGCTGAATTCTTTGTTGTTATAGCCAAATAACTAATCCTTATATGGCCAAAATGGGTATTTCTTCTCTTCTTTCTAAAATTGGTCAAATGGCCTCTCTACTCTTCTTGCTAGATTTGGTCGAATGGCCTCTCTACTCTTCTTTCTTGAGTTGGTCGAATGGACCTATTCTTCTGCAATATAGGTCTCTTTTCTTATTTTATGGCTTTTCAGATCTTTCTATCAAATATTGACCTAGTTCTTCTTACAAAGCTTTTAATTATTTCTTCCTCTAATTATAATAAACTTCAAAAAAGGCTTATCTACCTTCTTATATTCAATGAAGGCCTTTCTTATTCAATGTAGACCTTTTGTTATTCAATGTGTATTGCTTCTTAAATATTTACTACTGCTACAAATATATCAAGGTCAAATAACTCTATAAAGGTTTTTCTTCTTTTTTATTTTTCAAAAGTTGAAACTCTTCTCTATCTTATGTAGGAAGCTTCTCAGACTTCTATAGCTTAATCTTTGTTGTACTTTCTAAACTCTAAAATTTGAAATATTTATTGTCTTGAATCACACCTTAGATCTTGATATGATTCCCCTCCTTATTATAGAACCCAATACCAATGCCAGGGTGGCATTGAATGTCCCTGAATGATAAACTATATTTTGAGTTGATTATACCTCAATATTCAATCTGCAATCCCTTCAAATCTTCAAATCAATGTCAGGGTGGCTCTTTCCCTGAATGACCAATATTCCTTTTGGTTTGGTTATGCCTATCAATCAATGTCCAACTTCTCTTCTAAGTTGGCCCTTATCTTCAATATAGTTGAGTCCTAGTCTTCACTGGTTTTCCTTCAACCTAGTGGAAAGACCCTAGCCTCGCTCTACTCAATAAGACCTTTAAAAATAAAGTCCAAGTCTTCACTACCTTTAAAGTGGACAGACTCTAAATTAACTTTATCAAAATGGACAAAGCTAATTAATAATGGTGGATTCAATAAACTCTATCAATTTGGATAGAGTCTAGTGGTAGCTCTAATACCATTGTTGGCTTTTTAAGCCTTTATACTACCATAAAATATCACAAGTTATCTCAAAATATTACATAGTACCACACAGATCCCCAAATAAAAAATAGCTACAATAAAGGTCAATGCAATAATAAGATGAGTAGAATGAAATGAATCTCAAATAACAATACAAATAGTCATAATATAACTTTCTCTCTTCAATAACTTCAAATCCAAGAGATTTATTTTATGGAGCTTTGTCTCCATAATATAACTTTACAGAATAACTCTTTACATTCTTGATTGTTGCCTTTCATATAACCTTTAAATAGCTAATTTACCACTTGTATAGAAAAATATTTACCTTCTTCATGACACATGTACATATTTTGCACATCCTAATTTATCATATAATGTAATATCATCTAACAATTTTATTTCTCAATTGTCTTGAGTGGGCCTAACAGTAAGTATTTGAAACTCCAAATAGAAGGTCCAAGGTTCAAATCCAATGGGGTTAGAGTTGTACACCATACTTCAATAACCAAAGTTTGATTGGATAAACATATATTGGGTAAATAACATCCTCTATGAGGGTCATCTCTTATGATCTATGGTATCATGGACAATGTGAATGGGATAAAATAGTGGGTGGAATAAGTTGATTGGTTATAGGAGTAAATGACATGGAAATGGAAGGAGTTGCTTTTATCACTACTTATACCAATGATTCTATTAGCAAAGGGACTAATGGAAAAGGGATCAATGAATATTATGCTAAAGGCTATGTGGAGGACACTTGGATAAAGGGCAATGGAAATGAGGTGACAAGTGTGGAGCTAGGAGTGAAGGTTGTAATTAAAGGTAGAGTGCCCCAAGGAGAACCATGAGTTGCATTGGTGGTTGGTGAGAGAAGCATTACAAAAGAAGGGGTAGGTGAGGAGCAAGAAGCAATAATATAAGTGGAAGTAGAGCAAGAAGAAAAAGCGATGGAGAGTGAAAGGGAAGTGGATGTAGTAGTGGCTACTACCCTCATCATTACCAATTGAGGAGTTCCTCCTTAAGGTATTTTCCCTTCTTGATTGAGGTGTCTATTTTTGCTACTATTGGGATATCACCACTCTCTTAGACATGGACCCATGAACATCATATTTTAGTTTTTGTTGTATTTTCCTTGTTGTTTATTGTACCATAGAGCTAATAGTTGCCAACATAGTAGGTGTAATAGATATAAAAATATCAAGTATGGTAGGCTTGGTAGACTAGAAGCTTTTTGGTGCTTCTGATGTTGTTATTACCCTTTTTGCACTCTTTGGGTGTCTTTGATCCCAAATAGTAGAGGCATCCTCATTGAATGGGCCATCTCGTGTTGGTTGATTTGATGTCTTCATTTCGTACCTCATCTTTTGCCAAGTGAGAATTTTTGGTTAGAGTAACCTAACTTCCCCAAGAATCCCATTTTTTAATGGTTCATTTTAATATGTGGATCAAAGTCATCATTCATCTTGGTGTAGGAGTGCCATTCTGAGTTTATTATACCAAACATGTATTTCATTTCCATATGCATGTGTGATTCTTTGTAAAGCCAAGGTCAAGTCCTTGCTAAGGTTTGCTTCCTTCTATATGCAATGACTCTTCTTGCATACAAAGAAGGTATACAAACCTTTAGCCTTCAATTCTACCCTAAAATATTTGAATGGGTCATAAGACCACTTGTCGTAGAGTTTCTCTAGTCCCTTATTCCTCAAATTTTCTTCCAATATCTAGTGGAACCCTCACAACTTAGGTTTAATATTCATAATCAATTGCTTAAGTGGGTGGAAGGTGCTCTTCTTCTACCCTCTAACATCCCTTAGATCCATGTAATCAAATTTTTTGGCATATTCAAGGTTGAATATGTAGTTTTGAATAAGTACAAACAATTTAAATGACATGGCTAAAAAGCTATATAGTCATATGAAATAGTGGGACCTCCCTACATAGAAATATCCAATCTGCCATTCTTGTGATTTCAACAACTATCTAGACTTTTATAACAATCTTGAAGTTTTCTCTTTCATCTTCTCCATGATCACATTGTACACTTTGTGATAGAAGTTGTGTGAAGTTTTATCCACTTCTCGATAAGGTACATCGATGCACTCCACTACTAAAAGAGGCTCCCCATCTACTCCCATATGATTCAACTCTAAGGTAGTGAACCAAACTTTCTTTTGGTACAAAATCAACTAGACTAGATAGAATATATGTGAATTTGTTTCCTCCTTGAATCAATTATCCATCTGGTCAATAATGTACCAAGCATAATCAATTATTTGGGAGTGCCTTGGGTAAGTCTCAAGTTCATGGAGGAGGGCAATGTGCTATTCATAACCCTTTTCTATTTTCCCCTAAGCATTTTTTCTATACCCAACAAAGCCATATGGATGTTATAATTGAAAATATTCAACTCCAACAGAACATTAAATCCAATTACCTTGTTTGGATTTTTAATATGGAGGATCATGAAGTATTGTTAGTAGTTTGATTGGCACTTATAATAGGATATTTTTGCATCTTTAGGTTATAAATGACCCATGTTTCTAGGTCATCGACTACCTCAAGCATTTTCCTTATATCCCCTTCCCTTATATAAAAGGGATCCTTGCTCCACTAAGGTGGCCTGATGCTTTTGCTTGTCAAGTCATATTTCTCCATGCATGTATTTTCCAACTCGATTGGGGGACCATATTTATGGTGAGGCTTGAGGTCCATGTTCTACTAATACTCCATGAATTTATTTTGGGGACTAGTTTGAACCTCCTTAGGGATTCCTTTCTTACATTGCTAGTGGTATCGTTTAACTTGCCCTCTTCTACCCTTTTGTAGGGATCATTAACTAACTCCTTAGGTCCTCGAGGAGAAAAGAAAGGTTATCTCTTTCTCTTGGAGATATTTTTCTTGCCTTTCCCCTTAGAGGACCCCACCTCTTTTGTCAATATCGAGATCGATGATGGAGGAGTAGACATAGGTGGGGCAATGGATATGGAAGATGGAGATATAGGGTTTCTCTTTAGCATGGATCGACTTCCAAAGGTAGATGGGGTGTCCATGATGATTGGAATAGAAGAGGGATGAAATTTTGGAGATTTGATTTTTTTGCCAAGTTTAAAGTCAGAAAGTGGCTCACTTGTGAAATGAGATAGTTTTCTCCTTGAAGGGACTTAGCAAACTTTAAATTTCTATAGGAAAATTCACTAGCTAGATGGAGTGATTTGCTTGCATATGTGAGTGATTTTCTTACAGTGTTTGACTTGATAGAATTTATAAAGCAATAGATTGACTGGTATGGTGATGAGTGATTCACGTGTGTTAGCTAACAAATTGCTAATTAAGCCTTGCCTTTGTAAAAAATTATGTAACAATTAAAACTCGAGGGTGGGAGGAAATTTTCCAACCAAGTGAAGTGTTTATAATGTTAGGGGATTTTTTGAAGAATCTTTGCCTTTTAATTAGATCAGTTACTCCCCATTAAATAGGAGTGTGGTTGTCTTTCATAGGGGAGCCCCAATAGAGTTCTACCCTATACTACACAAAGAGGCAAGTGCACACTTGAAGGTGTGTAGATAGAGTTGCTATAGTGGTTTGTCAAATACATGATATAGCTAGTGTAATTGACATAACAAATGTAAGATCAATTTTTGCTAGGGCATGGTTCACACAGAGAAAGCTCAAAAATTGAAGTGTGGGGAGTGAGGTTGGGGGGTATATAATTAAATCTACCCACACTCTTATTAATGGGTTGAGTAAGGTAGGTCATCCTAGGGAGGTCAATTTACCACCCAATTGATTGGCATGTGGCAAACCACTCGAAGAGTGGTTTGCTTGCTCAAGCGAGCAAATCACTCATTGAGTGATTACTTCATTTTTGTGTAATGAATAGTAATACGAGCTTATCAATGAGGTGGACCTCAACATATTGGAGAATAAAGGATGAAAAGAAAGATAGAAAATGAGACCTAGAGGAAAGGAAAATATAAAGAGGAAAAATACTAGTTAGAAAGTAATAGCCAAAAAGCAAAATAAAATACATGTACATATTTACGCTTCTTATAGCCATATTTTTCTCATTAAATGGATCAGGGGTGTTGCCTATTCATTGATATTGATGGCATTCTTCCATCCATGTCAGTGAGCTTATAAACATTTAAACCCACAATCTAAAGAATTTGGTAGCGTATGCTTTAGAGGGAGTCATACTTCCTAGGCGCTCCTAGTTTAGCTTTGTTTTCATTCGATTTGAATACTTAATAATTGTTAGCTTTTGAGGATGTATATTAAAGGAACTTCAACTACAAGATGTAAAATAAGCATGTTATGATAACTATATGATAATGGCACTATAATATGCAGGAAAACTAGATGATAAACTTTTGCAATAACTCAATAATATGCCATTAATAAAAGCTCACAAAAATAGTACAATGCAATATAATGGAGGACTTGAACACTCTAGAATTTTTAATGAAGAACTACATTCTCTCTCTCTCTCTCTCTCTCTCTCTCTCTCAAAGGCCTATATATAGGAAGATATGTTCCTTGACCTTTACTCTACCCATGAATATTCATCTACATATCCTATGAATCATGTACATGTGGACTACATGCACAATTACATCATTACACATTCTAAAACTTGTGCATTTATTGCATTGCATGAAGTAACTACTTAAAACTTAATCTAAGATAAACTCCTAATATAGAAATGCACCCAAGGTGGTACATTGGCATGTACCAAATAATGTAATATACTCTAACAATCACCTTCTTTATAATCCATCTTGATGGATCATTTGTTAAATCACCTTTTAACTACCTCCTAGTGTTGAACAATCCTCATGAATTTCTTCTCTCTTTCTTCTTCCAAGGTTAATAGGGTGTTAAGTCATGTTTGCATTGGTTTGACATAAGTGTATTCAAGCTCAAACTGTTGTGATGTTTTGAGTGAAAGGAGTTCCAAATGGATCAACAACAAAACCTCTTTACCCTAGACCAACTTGTAAGGAGATAACCTTATAGAGGCTTTAAGTATCACTCAATATACCTAGAATGCATTTTGTAGTTTGGTATGCCAATATCTCTATAATTTGGTGATGATCTTCTCTAGGATCCTTACTATATTCTTATTGGTAGATTCTAACAATTCATTGCCATAAGGGTAATAATTGGAGGACATATTAAGCATAAAACCATATTCCAAAATAAAATTCATCACTTTGAACCCTATGAAGGAGGTAGCATTGTCAGTGAATACTATGGATAGTGTTCCAAATCTAGTGATAATATATTCAAATAGTTAAATGACCAATTCTTGATTGGTTGATTTGGCTAGCATCACTTCCACCTACTTTATGAAGTAATAAATTGTTAAAAGAATCACCCATGTTCTACACTAGATAAAGGACTTATCTTGCCAACGAAGTCTAAGCCTCACTATTACAAGGGTTCTATGATAATGACTATTTTAATGACATTGATGCTTTTCTTCTCCTACCCACAAATACACAACATGATTTACAATATTTAACCCACTAGAAATAGTCAAAGAATATGGCAGAGCAATAATATCTTGCCCTTAGAATTTTATGTGTCATGGTTAACGTAGAACAATGCATTCCCTTGTCATGATACTCCTTGAGTAGGGCTTATGTCTTTTCTTGTTTGATACATCTTAGCAAGATACTGTCATATCCTTTCTTGAAAATAATACCATCTAGTCATGTATAGAGTGTTGCTTTCTATTTGAATCAAATCATTTCCTTATGTGTCAATCCTTTGGGAACCTATCTAGTTTCCATGTATCTATAGATATCTCCCATCCATATTTATCGATTATTAAGATCTATCTCTTCTACTAGAATGATTTGGTCCTTTGGAGAAAAAATTGTTAGATTTTCAAATAAGGCCCTACTCATAATGAGTTTTACGGGTTTGATTATTATATCAATTTTTTGAATCTTGTTTATCAACCTCTCTTTTCTCCTAATTCATGATGAAGTACAATATATCATATGTCATGATGAACTTCAAATATGATGGTCTTGCCCTATGATAGGTAATACCTAATTATCTTGAGAGCCTTCATGATAACAAACATTTATTTTTGATCAAGGTATATATCTCTTCATAGTTGTGAAGGACCTATCTCATGAATGAGATAAGATGCTCTTTGTCCTTATCATTATTCTAGATTAGAACTGTAGCAATACTCTCATATATCCCAAACACAAAGAGCCTAAAATAATTGGAGGAATTATGATTGACTAGGACTGGGACCCTAGTGATGGCATATTTTATGTATTGAAAGGATTTTCTACCTTCAATAGTATATGCTAGGGTTACATCCTCTTTTAGAATTTTAGTGATTAATCTAACTATTTTTGTAAAATTGGTTATGAACTTGGCAAGAAACTATATTTCCCCTAAAAAGGATTGGATTCCTTTGACTGATGTGGATAGAGAAAGGTCTTGGATGGTTGTTATATTATTAGGGTCTATGGCTAAACTATCTCTTAATGCCATATGACCCAATAATTTGCCTTCTTGGACTATATGAAGGGAATTTTTAGGTTTGATAAAAATACCATATTCCCTACACCTCTGAAAGATAGACTTTAGGTGTTCAATATGCTTGTTCCTATCTTTTAAATACATAGTCAAATCGTCAAGGTATATAAGAATGATCTCACCAACTAGTCCTATGAAGGTGACGTCCATGGCTTATTTGAAGGTAGCACATACATTTGATAACCCAAACAATATTCTTAGATAGGCAAAGATTCCCTATTTAGTAGTGAAGGTCATTTAATGCTAATTGTAATATTTGAACTAGATCTAATTTTTCCTCGAGAAACCATTTTGGAGTGACATATATGACCTTGCTACATTTTATAAAATATAATCTATAGTTGGTAGGGGTACTGATCCTTTAATGATGCTTTGTTGAGGTTTATGAAGTATATGCATAACATAATATCACTATTCTTCTTTTGGACTAGGTCCAAAGTACCAACCCAAGTGGAATATTTTATTGGGAAGATGATTTGGGCTTGGAAGAGCTTTAGGATCCCTTTCCTCATTATTGCCTTGAATTTAGGATTCATTAGTCATTGCTTTTGTTAGAGAGATGCACCCATTTTTAGTTTGATGATATGATTTATAATATTCCTATCATATACATTTATATCTTCATAGGACCAAGTAATGATATCTCCTTATTTTCCATAGATCTCTTTGAATAAACCGATCTCTTCTTCACTATGCTCTTTTCCAAGGAGTAAGTACTTTCCTTCAACAACTTTGATATGGTAGTAAGAAGAGGATTTTACCTTGACATTGGATTTATTCATGTTGTCTGGATTGAATAGAATATCTAAAGTAATTAACCCTTTGGTAGTTGGTTTATCTTTAATTGAATCACCCTATATTTGATGTCATTCTCATACTTGTTTTTATCTTTAGCATGTTGAGATTCCTTAATAAGAAACTCAATTATCTAATCACTGTTGTTGAAGACCTTCCATTGATCAAAATTATTAGGGATTTCTAGCCTAAATACCGCATTTACTTACTTTTTTTTGCTCCAAATGTCAACGATCAAATCAAGTTTTTTTGCCATTACTGCTAGCTTGTTTGCTTTAGTATTAAACTCACTAGGGATTGTCTTGATTTCATAAGTATTGGAGATTTATAATAGGTCTTACATATGATGCTTGTATGATTTCAAATATTTATTCTTAGTGGCACATTAAAAATTAACTTGGTTTATGAATAATTTAGGATCACCAAATACCTTTGGGTCCTTGTTCCCCATATTCTCATCCTTCCTTAAACCTATGCATAATACTTCATACTAAACCATGTCATTTGTGCAACCAAATAGTAACCTACATGCATAATTAGTTTGTGCACCTTATGGGTTTATCATTTGGATACCTATACTTTCCCCATTTCTAACTCTTATATTGTCAAAATGTATTATCTAGGTTTTGTTAGACCCGTGTACCTATTGGCTTGTTATTAGACTTTTATTTTGATATAAGATAATTCCCAAGCTTGATATCCTCAAAGTAGACCTCAAGATCCTTATCATATTGAAGTGAACCAATTATCATGTCTATCTCAATATTTGATCATCCTCTAACACTTTGTCATTCACAATTTCTGGCAACTCATTCCAATTTACTATGCCATATTCATCCATTTTGTGTAATACATAATTGCATGGAGGATCATTTTCTTGTCGTGAGATACCTTCATGTGGGTGTAGTAAATTTATAAGTATCAATCCCCAAGTATTTTATGCATCCATTTTCTAAACAACAACATGCCAAAATATGGGGGAAGGTCAACCATTATCACCTCCTATAATATTACTAGCCCTAGATGCTTTGCAATGGTCATGATTAGATCCTTTAGAACTCTTATGGTGTTTAACTTAGTGCCATACATATGGATTGGATGCCTAGATATTTTATTATAGGGTAATCCCATCTCTTTGTAGACTAACATCACAATTACAATTGCTCTTGAATTGATTATGCAACTTCTCATTATATAATTTTTTGTTTTTAGAGTTACATAGAATGATGGTGGCTCTAACATTTTAGACTTTAGGGAATTTAGGATATCTATCACATTGACCTAAATTTCAGATGGATGTTTTAATATCATGTTTTTTTATATTAGATATATTGGTTTGAATAAGCTTTGATTACCCGCTCTTGGCATGGCTTATTTTTTATTATTTTAGAGCTTCCTTTAGTAGATCCCACTAGCCAAAAAGAGCTAGTGCCTCCAACATGATCATCATGGCAAGTATCTTCTTTATTTATTTAGAAATGTTGAAACTTAAACTCGATTGAGCTACTCTCACTATGTGGAATAAATTTTCTATATTGTCTAGTAGCCATTGCATGTCCTTCACTAGTGAGAGAATAATATTTGAGATGTCACTCTACCTCCTTTTGAATTTGGTCCCTATATTTATCAGTTTTCCATTATGTGGACTTATCCACTTTCTTTGAATCCCTCCTTTTAGTTTTTAATTCTCTTTCTCTATGTATCTACTTATCTTTACTAGCCTATGCATTTGCTTGGTTCTTATCTACAATACTCTTACTAGTATTTTCCTTTTTTTTCTTGTGTAGCTACTAGCCCTTTATCTTTTAGGTGTAATGGTGGCCTTCCCCTCCTTAATGTAATAGTTTCTTTATTTTCTTCAAGCCATTTCTATGTCGAGGATTGTCCTTTGGATGACTTTTTTTTGCCTTTGGTTCCAAACCCTTGCTAATTTTTACATATGAAATCATCCTCAAATGTAAAATCTTCATCAATTTCAATAGTGCTAAAATTGAAAAATATCATGTTATGAAATTTTGGTAAGGCAAGAACTAATTATTACATTTGGGGTTGCTGATAAGTAGGTTGATTTACTACTAGTGATATTAAATCAGGAAATACATGATGGTTACAACACAATTCATAGGATTATGCCCTACATTACATGGAAAACATCATAATGTATTTTATTACTAAATTGGCATTCACCATGTTATTTTGAATCAGAATTGTACCATGATTAACATTTTGTCAAGGCTCTTAATTTTTGATAAGATATGACGTATTCATGGGTTGAAAATTTGTTGTCGTTACCAATCATTATTTGAATACCATTGCCTCTTTTTAGTGTTATTTTGATTTATCAAAGTCCTCATCACCTATAACATATCTTTCATGTTGAGGTTATACTAGTTCATGATGGCTTTCTCATTGTTGATGGATGGTGATAGAGCAGGTGAGGTTGACAATTGTTGTTAGAAGGCAACAATTAATGATGAATTTTGACTAGGGTGTGTTATGATGTGCATATAAGGTTTTGGGTTTGTACCTAGTTGGACATTCAAAATAGGTATAATGGAGGGTATAGATCTAATAATTTATGAGTTTTAGATGACATGGATGGTGTAGGCCATTGGAGGGGTAGGTGGTAAATTTTCTACCATAATTATAACATATTCTACATTAATTACTTCTTCAAAGGTTGTAGCTAGAGTGTTATGGTTAGCATTACAAACTAACAAATCCAAATTAGATTGTAAACCTTTGATATAATATGGCAATGCTTGTTCCTCATTTGGCCTAATATTTTTTGGAATTAAATTTAAAGTTCTCAAGAATCTAGTACTGTTATCATGAATATTTTATTGAGGATGTCTTTGCATAGCATTCAGTTGTAACAAAATATAATATCCATTATCCATGCTCCAAACCTATGCATGAAGGATTCTCTGATTGATATCCATTCACTAACATAATTATTAGGTAAACCTCTAAACCATGATGTAGCTTTATCATGTAGAGAGTAGAACAAGACGTGTACCATGATATCTTCCTCTTGGATATGATGAATGGATTTGAGTGTAGATAACTCATTGAGGTGATCCAATATTATCTTATTCTCACTTTTATCAAAGGTAATAACACTTTCATAGTGAGAGGTGGGATAGGAAAATAGGCTCCTAGATTTAATGGCCCTTGATAGATCCACTTAGGAAGTTAGTTTTGAGGCCTAAGTGGTTAAGGTACTAGATTGTTCTATGGAGGTTTACCATGTGTTTGTTCCATTGGATAAGGATATAATTATGACTTTGAGGTGGATATGGAGGCATTTGGGGATATTGATACTGGGTATAATAAGGTAACAAGAAAGGAATTATAATTTAGAAAGGAGGGGTTGGATATGGATAAGCCCATTTTTTATTTTGAAAGGCTTGTATTTGGGAATAGAGGAGGATATTGTAAACCTTATGGAGGAACCTATTGGTTTGGAAGAGGAGGGTATTGTTGTACATTTTGTTGTATCTAACTAGTTTAGAGGCAACACTTGTCTAGGGATTTTCCCTAGGTACTTTGCACCCTCATTTGTCTAGTTTATACCTACAAGTTTTGAGAATCACCGTGAATTTGGTTAGGGATTTTTTTTTATATTTAAGAACCTACATTTAGAGGGGGGTTTGTTCAATAGGAATCTTTGATGTGCTAGATAATCTAAATCTAGGTGGACTTTAATATAAATCCATACTTGTAGGTGTGACATGAGCATTAGACATTGGAGGTTGATCTGCATTAATAATATTATTAAAAGTTACAAAGGATGAAATATTAATGGGATTATTTATATCAAAATTTATTTCATAAAGTTGAGTGGTGTGATGACTATAGTCTTAGAGCGATTGTGGTAGGGTGCGGTGTTAGTGTGGCCCATGTGACGTTTCGTGTTTTAATTTGTCTTGGTGGAGGGGAGAGATGTCTTGGAGAGATAAAATATTGGGTGGTGATATTCAGTAGAAGGAGAAATTTGATATTGCTTTGAAGGATATAGATGAGAAATTTTGCTTAAAAATCCAAAAAATGCTAGTAGATAGACCAGTGAACCATAAACAAAATAACTTTGTTGGGAAATTTTTAGGGCCCAACCGATTTAAGATACAGTAAGGAAATGTGTTGTTGATAAATAGAATCCAAGGGGACATATCGATATTGCAGTTCTCTTGAAGGGTTTTATGCTTTTTTCCTTTACAAATTGTGAAGACTTAGGCCATGCCCTAACAAAAGGGCCTTGGTTTTATGGGAAGAGGGGCCTTTTTATGAGGAAGTGGAGATCAGGTTTTAACCTAGATTCTAAAAATATAAATTTGGCTCTAGTTTGGGTCTACCTACCAGGGATTTCATTGGAGTTCTAGGATGAATATATTCTAGAAGGTATAGCTAAAGTGATGGGACAATTAATAGCTTTCGATTCAACAATGAAGGCAAAAACTATATTTATATTCACTTGATTTTGTGCTAATGTTGATTTGGAGAAGGATAATCCAATCTCTATTAGGCCAGTATATGAGTATAGGGTTTGGGAACAACCGATTAAATATAAAAATTCTTTGGTGCTTTGTAAAGTTTGTAAAAGAACTAGATATTTTTTGAAAAACTACTTCTCTAAAGAACTGATTAATAAGGTATGGAGTTGAAAGGAGGGTTTTGTATTGTGGAGAATGAGGGTTTCAACAGAGGGTAAACTATAATTTTTTATGGCTATCAATCATTAGAGCACCTCTTGGGTAGTGTGGAGGTTGAGTGCTTTGAGCACAAGCAGTGGAGAACAACGAAAAAGGCCCTTTGGGGCCAAAGATTCAAGGGGTTTGTGGGCCTCCTGGAGGGTTTTCAAGAATCCAACATGATCATGCAAATATTATGTTCAATAGGGATAATCTTCAAGGCATTGAATCAAGTGAGCAACAAGCAAGGCAAATAGGGAAAGTAATATCCAATATTCCTTCATGCATGTGGACCAACAAATCCAACAGAATGAACAGGTATTGAACAAAATTGTTCACCCTTTTCAATTCATAGCGCAAAATAAGGAGGAAGGGCATCCTCTTCAAAAGTATAGACAAGGGCTAAAATGAAATAGAAACAAGATTCAAGAGATGGATCAAACAAAGGGAGATAACATGTTGATGGCAGATTTAGATCTCGATAAAGCTACAACTGGATCTAGGGCACACAATAAAAAAGAACCAATCATAACAAAAAAATCTAAAGGGATGGAGCCCAAGGACCTCCCTCCAAAACTAAATTTTAAAGAAGCAATCTATGCAGGACCACCCCAAATAAGAGGGAAAAATAACCAACGACTGCCAAGGAAACCACTGAGGATGCCAAAAATCGATCCAAGGAAAATAGAGATGGGTTGCATGAAAGCAACTAACGGATCCCCATTAGTGAAGTTGGAAATGGAGGATATCTAGGAGTGAATAGACACTATGGAGAGGAGAGGACTAATTTGTTGGTTCATGGGATTTCGATCGAATCTTGCTACCATCAAGCAATGGGCTACCAAAAACTAGAGAACTAAAGGTGAGATCCAAATATTTGCTTACCCTAATGGTTATTTCCTTGCTATGTTTGCCACTAAAAAATATAGGGAGGATATTTTTCAAGGGGGGCCATGGTTCTTAGGTAGGGCAGGGCTTTTCATGAAGCCCTGGCATACCAAGTTCAAAGCTGAGGAAGAAATGCCATCAACTGCACTTGTTTGGGTCCATTTATTTGGCCTCCTAGTAGAATACTGGAATCCAAATGTATTAGCAACAATTGGGAATTCTTTAGGAGTTTTCATGATGATAGTTGATAGCACTCAATAGTTGGATCATATGATTTATGCAAGGATTTGTGTTCTAATTGACTTTGACAAACCACTTCCAGAGAGGATCACCTTACAATATGGGGAAGAATTATGGGAGCAACAAGTAGACTATGAAAATATCCCTTTTAGATGTAGAATCTATCATGAATATGGCCATCTAGCCAAGGATTATCCTCATAATATCCCTAATAAAGAGAAAGAGGATGGGGACTTAGTAGGGTTTCAAATCCCCAAACAAAAGAATATTAAAAAAAACAACACCAAAAGATAAAATAGTAATTTCACCTAACACCTTTGAAATTCTCTCTATAGATGAGCAATTAGATGATGAGGATGACAAAATGGAAATAATGATTAAGGAAACATAGTTTGATGAAGAGAAGGAACATGAAGGAATGGATGATGAAATCGAAATAAAAGAAACTGCCCTAATTTTGAGAAATAACCAAGGAGAGCCATCTCATCCAACAATGGACCTTCAAGAAAAGAACAACATAGAAAATTTAAATAAGTGCAAAACTAAAAGCTAGATTCAAACAACAAACAAGTCAGTTCCTCAAAAATATCATATAGATCCCAACAATAGTGCCTTGGTTCTAAGTAATCATTCTATAGCCCTTACAAGAATGAAGCAAGATACAAATAAAAATATGAGGATGGATACAAACCAAAAGGTAGGACGTAAATCCAACCAACATCATCTGGTAGAGGAAGGTCAAAAGTTAATTGAGGAAGGTAAGGTAACAATTCTTACCCAGTTCTTCAAATCTAGTTAATTATGAAGATTATCACTTGGAATATTAGGGGACTTAAAGGAAGTCCTTCTAAACAATAAAAAATTAGAAGAATGATTCAAACAAATCAGCCTCAACTTCTCTTTCTTCAGGAGACAAAGGTTTCATTTGAAGAAATGGAAATAATAGCAAAAAATATGTGGCCATCCAGTAAAGTAGTGTCCCTCAGCACCCAAGGGGCCTTGGGAGGAGTGGCATGTCTTTGGGATCCAAAGGAAATTATAGTACAATACATGATGGGAAGCAAGGGATTGCTAGCAGTGGTTGCCCAAAATAGAGATTCAGATCAGGTTATACTTTATATAAATGTCTATGTTCCATGTACCATAGAAGAAAAACGAACAATATGGAGAAATATAGCTTTTATCACCTCTCAATTCCTTGAAGCTTGGGCTTTGATAGGAGGAGATTTCAACTCTATCCTTTCTTTAGAAGAAAAAATGGGAGGAAGTAGGAAGTTGGATGGGAGTTCAGAACTCATGAGTGAATACATTGCCAACCTTCATCTAGTAGATATCAAGCCAACCAATGGTTTGATGACTTGGTCCAATAGAAGACAAGGCTCAACATGCATTCTTGAAAGGCTAGATAGGTTCTTGCTTTCAGATAAGTTTTTGATACAAGGACACATCCCAAAAGTGAAAATCTTAAACAATGTTGGATTTGATCATTGGCCAGTTTTAATTGAAGTTTGGAGAACCAAGGGTAAGCCGACACCATTTCATTTTCAGCTAATGTGGCTCAGAGATGAATCTCTCAAATCAAGGATACAACAGTGGTGGCAAGAAGGCAAGCCAAGACATGGTACTAAGATGTATTATTTTATCAAAAGGTTGTAGTATATTAAATATAAAATAAAGACTTGGAATTGGGAGGAATTTGGAGATGTTAGGGCAAAGAAAAGGGAAGATCTAACCCGACTTGAGGAGCTGAATGAGCAAATTCATCTTGAGGGATTCACAAAAAATAGGGTTAAGACAAAAATTAATCTTTCAGCCCAGGTGAAGGAATGGGACAGAAGAGAAGAACTAATGTGGAAACAAAATTCAAGGATTCAATGGCTACAAGAAGGAGACCAGAACACAAGTTTCTTCCATAAGTCTCTCCTAGCCCGAAGAACTCATAACTTTATCCCCTCATTGAAGAATGAATTAGGAGATATAGTCCACACTTGGGAAGGCATGTCTTCATTAGTTGTGAATCATTTTTCAAACCTCTTTACAACCCAATTGCTTGATCCAAAAGCTCAACAAGAAATTTTACAGGTGATACCTATTCTTATTTTTGATGAGGAGAATGTGGCTCTAACTGCTCCTATAACTAAGAAGGAACTACAAAAGGTAGTTTTCAAAATGCAAAAGGGGAAAACCCCAGGTCCAGATGGTTTCCCTATTGAATTTTATCAAGAATTTTGGGATGTTTTGCAGGATGACATTCTAGAGGTGGTAGAAGAGGCTAGAAAGGCAAAAGATATCCTCAAAAATATCAACAAGACTTTTATAGCTCTAATTCCAAAAGCTCAAGAAGTAGATAACATTACTAGATATAGACCAATTGCTTTATGTAATGTTATTCTAAAAATCATTTCAAAGATTATGTCAGAAAGGCTCAAACCTTTGCTTCACAAGATCATCTCTCTAGAACAAGGGGGATTTGTTGAAGGGCAACAAATAGTGGATGAGATAGTGTTAGCCCAGGAAGCAATTCACTCTATGGAAGCTCAAAAATCCCCCTCCATGTTTATTCGATTGGATTTGTCCAAAGCATATGATAGGGTGGATTGGCACTTTCTCATCCAAGTTTTGGAAAATTTTGGATTCTCTCAAGAATGGACAAAATGGATCAAAGGTTGTATATCTTTAGTTTCTTATTTAATTATTCTTAATGGTTGTCCTACTCATTGGTTCTCAGCTTCTAGAGGCATCAGACAAGGAGACCCTCTTTCTCCTTATCTTTTTATCATCCTAGCAGAATGTTTGGGAAGGAATTTTGCTAAGAATCAAGATTGTTAGAGGTTAGAAGGAGTCACTATAGCTAAAGGAGTCAGACCTATCACTCATTTATAATTTGTTGATGATTTCACCCTTTTGGGGAAGGCAACAATAAAGGAAGCAACCTCAATAAAGCAAATTCTTCACTATTTCACTAGAGCCTCAGGGCAACTAATTAATGAAGATAAATCAAAAGTACTTTTTTTCATTGCTCACCCAGAAAAGAGATTTTGATAATGGACAGATTAGGATTCAAAAAACTTCTCTTCCAATTAAATACTTGGGTGTTCCAATTAATCTGGGTAGCAAAAAAAAGAGCATTGGAGCTGGTTATTAGAGAAAGTGAAGAACAAAATTGGTAGTTGGACCAACAGATGGCTTTCATCAGGAGGTCGAATAACTCTTATCAAATCAGTTCTTCAATCTATTCCTATATTTTTTTCAGCAGTTTTGAACATCCCCAAGTCAATGCTCAATGAACTGGACAAAATTAGTCATAAATTTCTCTAGAGAGGTTAAAAAATGGAGAAGAAATGGGCCCTAGTAAGGTGGGAGACTCTATGTCTTCCTACTCATGAAGGGGGTTTAGGTCTTAGATCGGTAGTCAAGAATAATAAGGCTTTGGCAAAAAAATTATATTGGAGATGGATTAGCCACCCCAATGCCTTATGGGCCAAAAATATTAGAGCCAAGTATGCAGAAAATAAAGACCCGTCTGACTTAATTCATCATCAAATACCTTCTAGAGGGTCCCCAATTTTAAAGGTCCTAAAAATTGGAGAGGAGTTGATAAAGAAAAAGCTCTTTTGGATAGTACAAAATGGTCAAAAGATAAATTTTTGGATAGACTCTTGGGATGGACACCTTCCATTGTCAATCCAACATCCAGAATTGAGGCCTATAATGGAGAAAATGCATAGGATGAATTGGATAAAATTTGCCAAATATTATACAAATCAAACAAGAAATGCAGAGGTGGGAAGATGTTGGATCCTAGTAGAATATTGGCCAATCCAACTTTCTAAAGCTCAAAAAAATATTATTCATAGAATCCTTCAAATGAGATCGCCTTCATGGTCACAAGTTGAGGACTGTATTGGTTGGAATAGTTCAGGGTACGGTGAGTACACTATTGCTCAAGGTTACTTAGCCTTAAGCCCTATTAATCCCCATCAGGGTCAATATATTTTCAAGTAGTTATGGGCTCAAAATTTATGACCAAAATTCATAATTTTTAGTTGGTTGCTGCTCCATAAAAGGGTTCTCATAGGGGACCAACTTATGAAGAAAGTCTTTAATGGACCCTTTCAATGTGTAATGTGTTGGGATAACAATGAAACTCTTAACCATTTGTTCATAGAATGCCCCATAGCTGTAGCATTGTGGAAGAAGATGAATTTCCTTCTAAATTTAAGATGGTCCAATGAAAAATCCATAGAACAACTATGGAGATATTGGAGCAAACAAGAAGGAAAAGACTGGTATGTGAACCAAATAGTTTGGACAGGTATGACCATTCTTCCGTGAAACATCTAGAAGGAGCTAAAAAAGTGAATCTTTCATCAAGAAAGTGTTAGAGTTAGAAGATATTACATCATTTGGATCATGTAAATGTATCACCTATGGTACATAGTTATAGTAGAGATTACTTTAGGGGGAAGTTAGCTACTTAATTCAAGTAATGTAATAAATGCACAAGTGTCAATGTGCATGTTGTAATGTGCAAGGTGTCCACTTGTACAACTAGGTAGAGTGTTGACCAAGGAATCTATTTTCCTATATAAAGGGCCTCATAGTGATAGATAAGAAGATGAAGCATATAGATATCAAGAGCATTGTAGTAGACAGTAGTTTGTGGTAGAGCTCCTGTATGGAGCACAATGTAGTTCTCTAGCTTATATTAATGGAGTGACCTTATCCTCCATACTGCATTGTATTTTTACCACTTTCTATTTATAGTATATTTCATTCATATTGCAGACTAACATCTTTCATCTTTTTAGGACCTGTGTTAGATCTCTCCCTTCACATATATCCTCAAAAGCTAATAGAAAGTAGGGACTTCCATTATGTCTAGCTAAAGACCATAGAAAATGTGAGAGACTGTCCAGTATTTGTTAACTCATCCACACAATTCAAATCAACTATGGGAACAAATGATGACTTGATTAAGATAAGAAATGGATTAGCCCAACACATAAGGAAGAAAGGGACTGATCAAATGATGGATAGAACTCAATAATGGTAGCCTTCCCCAAAGAACTTCATAAAAATCAATACTGATGGAGCATCCAGAGGAAATCCTAAAAGAGTTAGTATAGGAGGGATAGGTAGATTGGAGGATGGTACTCCAATTTTTACTTTTGCAAAAAATTTAGGAATTCTATCCAATAACTTAGTTGAAGGGTTGGATATTTTGAGAGGTTTGCAAAAGGCTCTGAAGGCAGGGTGGAGAAGGGTGATTGCTGAGTCATACTCTCAAGTTATGATCAATTATCTAAAATCAACTTCAAGGTCTAAGAAGGTGGATTGAATAATCCAAATTATTATAGATAAGATTAGATTAATCATAAATAATTTTGAGGAGGTTGTTTTCAATCACGTGCCTAGAGAACAAAATATAGTGGCAAATGCTATGGAAAATTGGGCTCTTGACAAAGAAGATTTTAAGTACTATGGTTATCCTCCTAGGTGGTGGCAAGAAAAAATTAGGATTGATCTTATCCTTGTTCAGTCTCTTGATGGCAATGCAGGAAGCTATGTTTAAAATTATATGTAGTGTAGAGCTTTTTTCATGATAGGATCCCAATGTTCCAAAACAAATCTTCAATACTACTCATGATAGAGGATGTTAGAGGGTTTGGTCTCACTATTCAAAGCTTCAATGGCAGGATGGATGGATGGCAACTCCCTTTTGGTGTGATTTTTTTTTTTTTTAAGCGAAAAACCTCTTGTGAGGCCGTGTTGGTCTAAGAGACCACGAACAGGGGGTTCTACACCGTCAAAGTCACCTGGGAGTCGCACCCAGCCCTGCCCGCACCAACATTATCAATTGAATTTTGGGTACCCAATTCAAATTTTTGGTAGGATGGAGATTCGAACTGGGACCTCCCTTGGAGGATTGCCCTCTCCTCTCCAACTCACCTACAACACCTGGGTTTTTGGTGTGACATTTTAAATCCCTATTGTGGTTATGCAATTTATTTTAATCTTTTCTATTTTGGTGTATTTTTTTATTACTATAATTGATAGAGATTGTTAGGGGATATTGTATGAATAGTCAATAGCTCCAATGGCTTAGTTTGTTTTGGGTGTTTTTGTGTTTATTTAATTATTGTTGTTGTTTTCTGTTTTTTGTTGTTGTTTGTTGTTTTTTGTTTTAGTTATTTTTATTTTTCATTTTTTTGTTTGTTGTGTCTTTGTATCGTTATGTTGATTTTGTGTTTTTCTGTGTTTTATGTTTTGTTATTGTTTATGTTTTTTGTTTTTTTGTTGTCTTTTGTTGTTTGGGTGTGTGTGTGTGTGTTTTTGTTGTGTTTGTTCGAGTCTATGTGTTTGTGTGTTCTTATTTTTAGTGTTGTAGGTATGCTCCTTAAGTGTGTCAAAGGTGGTAGGCTAGGTGCAAGCCGTGGACAATTTTAGTGGAAGAGATAACCCTACCTCATTGTGTCTTACTCGAAAGTGGTATCCCTTCTGGGATGTTTTCCACAAAAAAAAGGTATGGAGGAAAGAGAAACCGAAAGAAAATAATACAATAGAAGAGGAGACTCCTAAGTTCCCTTCCTCAAATTCAAATAAGTATAGTATTCTTGTTGAAATTCCCGAGGAGGGAGAATTTGTAGAGGAGGATCAAGAGAGACTAGGGAAAAATTCCCAAAAGGATGCCCTAGGGGTAGAAGATGAAAAATTGAAAGAACATGAAGACAAGGTGGAGAGGTAGCCAAAAGTAATGAAGGAGGAGGGGACTAAAATTCTAGAAACCCTAATTTCTAAGGGAAAAAAGCCATAAGAGTCTAAAGAATAATCTCATCCAAATAATTCTCCCAATCAAGGTATGAAAAATGTTGATTATGTTCCTTGCTCTCTATATGAGTAAAAAAAGTAAACTCTTAACCTCTAAACAAGATGGCATTTCAGTGAAACTCGTTAGGAATACTAGGAAAATAGAAAATATAGGGATTGCAGCCAAACTAGGTAGACCAACTAATAATGAGCTCAGAAACAAAGAAGCAACGAGAGAAATTGCAATTGGAACACAAAACAATTTGAATTTGAGTGGAAGGAAGACTTCCATGAGGGGTAAAAATTAAAATCATCTCCTAGAATATAAGGGGCACGAATTCCCTTTTGAGATAAAATATGGTTGTTCATGATCAAAGAAATATTACAAGATTATTACTTGTGAATATATGGGTAGGGGGTTCTAGTTGAATGGTGTGATAGCTACAATCTTGAAAATGAGATATTGTTGTGTGGTAGAATTACTATTCTATGGTAGGGTTCCTATTGAGTGATGCGATGGTGAGATATTATTCTATGGTAGGGTTACTATTCTATGGTAGCATTACTGTTGAGTGATGCAACAACTATAGTCTCAATGATGGTTACGATAGGGTGCGGTGTTAGCGTGGCCCATGTGATATTTAATGGGATATTATTTTATGGTAGGGTTACTATTTTGTGGTAGGGAACCTGTTGAGTGGTTTAGCATATATGATCTTGATGATGGGATATTGTTATGTGGTAGGGTTTTTTTGGGCAGTGCGACAATGGGATACTGTTCTATGGTAGGGTTAGTATTATGTATTAGGTTTTTGTTGAGTAGTGTGGTGAATATGGTCATTATAGCTTTGGAGGAGATAAATATAGTGCATATCTATTGAGAGGGCAACCAAGTGGTAGATTGGTTGGCCAATAAAGGTGTAGACAGTCCTAAACCAATTCTATGGAGGGATGATTTCCCTAGTGAGTTGAGGAGTATAGTTGAGAGGGAGTTGAAAGCTTATGATAGGTAAAATTATGGTTAAATTATTAGTCAAAGGTTGTAAGCTTTATAAATCTCTTTAAGTCATAGGAAGTGAAGAATTTTACTTTTTTTTTTGGTAAGTTAAGGAATTTCATTAGAGAGGGCATTTGAAAGGTGCCCTAATGCCTTAGTACAATAGAAAATAAAAGGATGCAAGGATTACCAAAAGTGCATCCTAGAGGACCAAACTAAAAATAAAAGGATGCTAGAATTAGCAAAATGGATCCTAGAGGAACAGACTGAAACACAAAAGGACAAATAAGATTAAGATATAAAGATGGAGAAGCCCCAACGGGCCAACAATAGCAACATAGAATCTAATCAATCAATGATAGGCACCTCCGTAGTTTTCTTTTCATCTTTCTTTTCACCTTCCTTGGTCTCATCCTTAGGGACATCCTTGAATGCTTCCTTGGCGATCTCTACAACCTCATCCTCTTTCACCTCAGATTTTCCAATAGTAGCAGAATTAGTAGGGGCCTCATCGTCAAAGGTGTCACAGAAGAACAACAAATTGAGTGTGTTCCTTTGGTATTTCAACTATGTGATAGCTCTCCCTGTAGCATCCTAGGCGATTTCCAAATGAGCTATAATAGCAGACGTAGTCTTGATAATAAATTTCTACAGATACTTTTCAACAGGGTCATTGAGGTCATCCACATCCTCTTCCTTTGCCTTCTCAGGACACTGAGCTTCTTTATTATTGAGCCATTGGGAACTCCTCGTGGGAGTAACTTCCACTTTTACCTTCTTCCCAGCACTGTGAGGGCCTTCATGTTTATCCTCTTTTTCTTTTCTTTTGGTTCCTCTCACCTTTGAAACTGATGTGGAACAAGTGTCATCTTTTGTATTATAATGAATGGTGATGTTACACTTGGAAAACATCTGCAATATAAATGCATATAGAACCTTGAAAAGGCCTTGGTGAGAAGGCCAATCTTCTTCCTTCTTGGCACGGGTTGAGGTTATAGTGTAATCCATAGATAAAAATAAAAATTTAGGAATATTAAGTAATTTTGAATCCCTGAAATGATTTACAAAAGAAAGGTGAAAGCTACGAAGCTGGGAATCAAGGTCATCAACTGTTATGTATTCCATGATAGGTTTCATTACTTCCTTCAATGGTGTGGGAAGATCCTGTAAGGGGTCTATGTGATTTCTTGTTTTGTTTTGTTGCTACACTTCTCTAATTCTTCATTGTTTTATTTAATATAGAGTGGTATTGGAAAAAAGGGTTGGGACCCTTTCAAAAAACCCTTCTTTTCACCCTAATACAAATATTATTTTATAATTTTTTTGTATGATTCAACTGCCCAAGTTTGGTTTGTAAGAGTGGATGAATAACTAAGTTGATAGCCAAGGAAACCAATTTCTTGGGATGTGTGATTTTCACTAATAGGATTGGCCAGTAGACTTTTGTATTTTGAGAGAACAGGATTAGACATAGGAATATCCTCAATTTCATCATCTTAATGCACCCACATTATGATTTTCTCCTTCCTTTTTCCTTTCATATTCTTTTATTGGTACATAATTAGCTTTGATGATTGATGTTCCTTACTTGATCTTTGCGTTTTCAAGATTCATATTCATAAGCTTGATCTTGTACATATACATACTTACATGGAGAGAGTTTTACAGTTGCAATTTAAAATTTTATAAAATTTGTTCTGTGGAGCGATTCACCAACAAACTAGAGTAAATCGCTAATAGACTCAGACAAATTACATGCTAATAGACTCAGGCGATTCACCAACAAACTTGAACTTTGAAAACTTTGACAAGTAAAGGGCTAATAAAAATACTTGGAGCAAATTAATTTGAATATGAGAAAACCACTCTCCTTGAAGGAGTTAGGAAGAAACTTGTCTTTCCAAGAAAATTGCTCCATAGAACCTAGGCAAATTGCTCCTCAGACTTGACTTGAATTTTTTTGTTTTGTTTTAGAGAAAACCGCTAGCTAGATGAAGCAAATCATTAGTTGATTTGATCTTTGGATATTTTTATCAAAACTTGATCCAAATGATTCTTGCTTATGGAAGATGTAAAATTGAATTCAAATTTAAGAGATTTGTATAGACTTAATATTGTCTTGATTGCTTGCTTCATAATTTTTTATGATTCTAAAGTTTGTTATAGAGTCGCCATTTGCAAAACATCTACAAAAAATAATCACAAATAATGAAAAAGATGTGAATTTCAAGGTGAATTTGGGATTGAGATTAATAAATCAAGTCCTTGGCTTTGATAAATCACTTTAGATTTGATTTTGAAAGTTTGAAAAATTTAGAGCAAATTACCAGCTATATGGAGTGAATTGCTTCTAGAGTAGACTTGGGATATTTTCCAAGATATTAACTCAAACACAACAAATCACTACTGGTTTTCAAACTTGGAAAATATTCATTCAACTTCATACCAATTAATTCCACTTGTGGTGGAATGCAAATTTGACACCAAAATTGATAAATTCATCTAAAGTATGAGCTAAAGGACTAGGGACCCATTGAGTGTTCCAAAAACTATGTTGAACTGGGAAATTGTTTAACATCTAATGCAACACAATTTTAATTTTTTTTGGTAGGTAATAGTAAGAATATTATTAAACCGGATTGAAGGGACCCAATCCCTATTTACAATAGGCTCCAACTAGCCTGGAAACTAAAAGGATACATAATCCCAAAAAATGCATGATAGAACAGAGTCTCACAACAAAACCCCCACATGGGGCTGAGACTAAGAGAAACTGCATTTCATGAAATCGTAACAGACAGAACTACAGAACCAGAAATATAAGGGCCAGTAGCAAGAAACCAATCGACCCAAAACAAAGAAGATAACATCCTATCACCGCATCATGCAACACCAGGGCCTGCGAACTAGTCTTCTTTTTCACCATGACCTCCTTGAAGAAACAAATGTACCATGAGCACCTTTAGAGTTTTTGAAAGTACTCGCAATTGTGGTTGCGACAAGTGCTTTTGCTTTGAGACAAAGAGTATTTTGAGAAAGTGTTAAGAAAAACACTGTTAGTGTTGAGAAAAACACTATCACTATGATTTAAAAAGCATTTCAATATGGTGTTAAAAGGAACACCATTGGTGTTAAAAAACACCTTCTTTAAATAAACTTTAGTTACGATGAAGATCATTATCAGATTTAACTATATCTTCAATATTTGTGGGAACAGAGTCCTCCCAAGACTGGTGAATATTTTGGATGGCAGCCATATTGGCCAGAGCATCAACAACTTTATTGGCCTCTCTAAAGACATGTTGGACCATGCTTGTAGGGTGTCGCTGCAACATAAATTGACATTCTTTAATGATGGTCCAGGTATTCCATCCTGGGTTGGATTTATTGTTGACATGATTGATCACCACCAGAGAATCACCTTCAAAGATAATCGAGCAGAAAAAGTTTCCACTCATTTCAAGACATTTCCAGAGTGCATAGGCTTCAACATAGTTGTTTGACTGAACTCCAATGTTCACAACAAAAGCTCTTAGGATTTTACCTTCATGGTCCCTCCAAATGCCTCCTGCCCCAACATTTCCAGGGTTGCCCTTGGAAGAACCATCAAAATTACACTTTAACCAGCCTACGAGGGGGGGGGGGGTTCCCACTTAACATTTGATCTAGACTGGATGTGGCTGGGAGGGTGAGTTATTTCTATTGAAATGTTGAGAATTTTAAATAATTGTTCTTCCAAACCCGGACAAGGATATTTAGAGCAAGGTATCATGTTGGCATTTTTTGTGGCAAAAGTTAAGGCTCTATTGGCTATACATTCCTGTTCCCTAGATCTGCTTTCAAATATTCTGTTATTCCGTTCAAGCCATAGTTGCCAAATAATATGGTGCAAAATAGACTTCCACAGAAAATTAAGTCTAGCATTCTTGAAACAAACAGGCCATTGCTGGAACAAATCAATAATCGTTTGAGGCCACACCCATTGAACCTGGAAAGTGTTGAATACTTTGGAAAAAACACCATATGAGTATGGGCAGTTAATCAAAATATGCTCAGTGGACTCCCAATCCTGTAAACATAAATAACATCTGTTTGGAACCATAACTCCCCTTTTCATGAGATTTTTTGTAGTGAGTACCTTATTTTTCATAGCTAGCCATGAAAAAAAGGCAACTTTTGGGATCAAATTTTTGAGCCATATTTTCTTGAATATGTCAGATATTACCCCAACCTCCTGAATATTAAGAGACTCATGCAGTAAATAGGCAGACTTGACCGAAAACCTTCCATCATCAGAACATTTCTAGAAGGGTTTATCCTGGGCCTGAGACGCAGGGATAACATAGGCTCTGAGAATGGCTTGTAGCTCAGAAGATGCTCTATCAATATTACTATCCCCAGTATTAAAACACAACTGCTTCCATCGGGGATGTCCTTGAAAATGTTCAATAAAATCACTAACTTTCTATCCAATCCTATTATCAGTGAGGGGCTTAAGGGCTGAAACCGCTTGATTGTTAATGAGCGGTCCATCTGTGATCCAAGGATCAAACCAAAAATCTATGGTCATTCCATCTCCAAGCTGCCATCTAACCCCCTGCTCAATCAGAGGTCTAGTCTGAAGGATAGAACGCCAAAAATGCGTGCCTATTTGGGGGGCCTCTTCACTCATAAAGCTGCAAGCTTGAAGATATTTTCTTCTTAAGATTGAGATCCATTCCAGGTTATCACCTAAAAAAACTTTCTAGGCCTGTTTGGCTAAAAGGGCATAATTCATTTTATTGATTCTCCGAAAACCAAGCCCTCCAATCTCTTTAGCGGAGCAAACCTTGTCCCAAGAAACCAAATGAAATTTTCTTTTGTTGTCATTACCTATTCATAGAAAACATTTTTGAATTTGTTCTATTTTAGAACTAACAACTGCAGGTATTCTGAAGACAGATAAAAAGTAGACCGGAATACTTTGTAAGACTGACAAAACCAAGGTGGCTTTTCTGGCTTGGGACAGTAAGACTCCTTTCCACCCAACCAATTTTTTATGAAACCGCTCTAAAACATTTCCCCACATGGACTCTTTTGGCTGTCCAAAGAATAAAGGTAATCCCAAGTAAGTGGTAGGGAGATTTGCAATGGTGCACCCAAGGATATTGGCAATCATCACTTGGCGAGGAACTGGAGTGTTAATAATTTTTTTTTGCTTTTGTCATAATTTACTTTCTACCCTGCAACATTCTCATAAATATTAAGAATTGTTCTTATAAATCTTGCTTCTGTAACTAATGCCCTGGTTTCCAGAATGGTGTCATCCACGAACTGCTGATGAGTAGTAGGCCTGAGATTAGAAGCAACTTTAATCCCAGAAATCAGACCCATAGAACACACAACTTTGATGGTTCTCCCAAGACTTTCAGCTAGTATTATGAAAAGGACTGGGGATAAGGGATCCCCCTGCCTTACTCCTATGAAGCTGGGAAAATAACCCGTAGAGGAACCATTAACTAGTACATAAAACCAGGAAGTGGAAACACACTGCATAATTAAGGAAACCCATTCTTCATGAAAGCCAAATTTCAACAAAACTCTGAACAAAAATTCTCTATTAACTCTATCAAAGGCCTTGTTAATGTCCAGCTTTAGGAATAAAGAAGCCTTCTTGGATTTGTGGGCAGAGTGAATGATTTCATGGATAGTTATGACACCATCTACAATATTTTACCCTTTAACAGAACTACCTTGGCAAGGATCAATCAAAGAGGGCAAAATGTCTTTAAGTCTATTGGCTATAGCTTTAGTCAGAATATTATAAATGACATTGCACAAGCTAATGGGGTGGTAATCAGACAAGCTTTTGGCATTAGGTATTTTGGGGACAAGGGCCAAAAAAGTTGAATTTACATCCCTTGGAATAATTTTTGTTCTTTGCATTTCTCTAATAGCTAGACATAGATCATGACCAAGAATTTCCCAGTAAGTTTGAAAGAATCTAGGGGAAAAGCCATCTGGTCCAGGGGCTTTATCTGGCTGCATAGAGAAGAGGGCTTGGTGGATTTCTTCATTTCTAAGGGGCCTTAGGAGCAGGGAATTTGTATCAACAGAAATAATTCTAGGAATATGCATGAGGAGGGAATCCATGGCTTGATTGTCCTGGATGGGTTGAGAACCTATCAGAGACTCAAAATGCCGAATAACCTCATCTCGGATTTCAAATAAGTTAGAGGTAATAGATCCGTCTTGTTTGACTAGGCTCTTTATTCTGTTAGCTCCTCTGTGCCTCAAAGTCGACACGTGAAAAAATTTAGTATTTAAATCACCTTATTTCAGCCACAACTATATGGATTTTTGCCTCCAAAATACTTCCTCTTTTTAAGGATATTATGGTATTCAGATAAAAGCAGTTTCTCTTCCTGTCTTAACTCAGCATCTCCCTGTCCCACCTGAAACTAATTTTCAATGATTTGAAGCTTGCTGCTAATGTTCTATTTATTTTCAAAAATGTTACCAAACACCTCTTTGTTCCAAATTTTCAGTTTAAACTTAATAGATCGTAATTTTTGGGTAACTTGTTCTGTAAGGGATCCTAAAATTTTTTCCCCCCACCATTCAGCAATGCGGGACCGCAAGTCAGAATGTTGGGTCCACATTGCTTCAAAATGAAAGGGGATTTTGAAGGGGGGTCTATTGAAAGACTCAAAAAGGAGGGGACTATGGTCAGATCCTATTTTTGGGAGGGCTTAGAGAGTAGCATCACCAAACATCTGCAGAGCCTGTTGGGATAAAAAAAACCTATCAAGCCATTCCTGAATGAGGTCAACTCCAAATATTCTGTTACTCCATGTAAAATTTGACCCCCTCAACTGAACATCCATTAATTCGTTGGAATCCACAAAATTGCTGAAGTCATCAGTCGCCCTTGAGAATATATTTTTTCCCTTTTTTTCAAACTGAAACAAAGGAGTGTTGAAATCTCCAGCTAAGATCCAAGGAATATTAAGGAAAGCTTCCCTCATTTGAGAAAGAGTATTCCACAACAAAATTCTATCCTGAGAGAGATTTGGAGCATAAATATTAGTCAAAACCCAAACCTGCTTAGTGATAAGGTCATGGAACAGGATGTTAGAGATTCTCCCTTCACTAGAAATCACATGGCCTTCCACTTTAGCTAGATCCCAAAGGTAGAGGAGTCCACCAGAGAAACCTGTAGCAAGATTAAAGGAGAATTCACATTTCTTCCAAATGATTTTAGCCACTAGAGGGTATAGTTGCATATTCAACTTAGTTTCTTGCAGGATAAAAATAGTGGGACATAGTTCCTTCCTCAAGGAGGAAGTAAGCCTCTATTTTGGAGCTCCATTGAGCCCTCTCACATTCCACGAGAGGACTTTCATTTGGAGTTCTTAATAGGTTTTCTTCCTCATTTTTGTTGAATAGGAGGTTTGGTTCTGATAGTATCATATTTATTGGGGCCCAGGACCCCTTGGAACAGAGTTTGTTGAGTCTCATTAGCAATATCCTCTGTAGTATCTCTATTCCTTTGGTCTACCATAGAGGGCCTACCTTTCTTCTTATCACTCCCAACATCGATTTGGGCTTTTTTGTAGCTTCTAGTATGCTTTGGACTCCAAGTTTCTGGGGATTCATGACTACTTTTTGGGCTTAAAATCTCCTCTATGCTAGGGTTTGGTGGAGGATTAGAAGGGCCTAATATTGAAGGATATTGAGGATTAGGTGGAGGAGGAGAGGTAGAATATGGTCTAGCTGATACGGAAGGGTTAGAAGGGTGGTCAAAAGTGATAGGTAAGCCATCAGGTGGGGAGGCCTGAGGGGGATTAGGGCACAAATTAACTTTTTGTAGAGCTAGATCCGAAAGCAGAATATCTTCTTCATAATTATTAAGATTAGGAATTTTATTATTTAGAATACCAAAGTGATTGCTAAAGGCAAACAAGGAACTTGCCTGATTAGGATCTTCATTCGAAGAAGGTGGTGTTGGTTGTTTCTCCTTTGGGTCGTAGCTAGGGCCCGACTTCTAGACATAAATGCCTTGATTCCTGGGACCACGAGAATGCACCTCAGGTTGATTTGGGTTTTTACCATTGCGCTTTCTTCTAGGGCATTGAATTTATAAATGGCCCTACATGCGGCATTCACTGCAGAACACGGGCTTATTTTTGTATTCCATAGCCTATTGCCTGTGGTAAGTCCCATACATCAAATTAATATGGGTCAAAAGCTGAGATTCCAGATTTGCATTTACACAAATTCGTGCCTGAGTCATTCTGGACCTAGCACGAGTGGTTGGGTCTATTGCTACCAGATCCCCAAAAATACGAGCAATTCCATGGAGCACGTATTCATGCCAAAAATGAGTAGGGAGGTTGGGCAACCACACCCAGATAGGTGCAACATTTATACTCTGTGTTTCTGGGTCAAAATATTCACCCCATCTACGAAGAAAAAGACTTTGCCTCCCGAAGAACCACGGACCGCCAGAAAGGATACGGTCAACATCTTCCTGAGAGTTTAGTCTAATCAAGAAAAAACCCCTGGCCATGGAAACAAACTCCAAAATCTTGTGCACCTTACATTTCGATGTCTCCCAGTGCCTAATAGTATCAATATCAGGCCTGCCTCCAACAAAATTTCCCACCAGAGAGTCAAAGTCCATAGAAATGTAATCAGCCATCACCTCTACTGGTATAGTTAGGTCACTCCCATTCGGGATAAAGGTGTGGGATAAAGAACAACTTGAAATAGGTTTCCCTTTAACCAATTCAGCATAAGAAACCCTATTATGATTAGGGTCTACCGAATGTTGATGAACCCCTAGCTCTCCAACGGGTTTATCCAGGGGTTTCTTTATGCCAATAGTATCAGCCCCATCTAATGGCACATCTAACTCAGACATACCTAGGGGCCCAATTCCATCACCCGATCCATTGGTGGACCCCGTGCCTTGATTCGACGAACCGCTCCTTGATTTAGAACTGCCCTGTCCCTATTTCCCACTACTTGTGACTTCAAAATTCAAACTCCCGCTCGTGTTCCCGCCTATCGCTCCCATTTTTTTCTTACTAACTAATCAAGAATTACTTTCAACAAAATTTTAGTTTAAACAAGATTGGTGGAAGGGTTTATATCCTCTTCCAATCTCTAGATGTAGGCCAACTCCTCGCTATCCTTGTTAATAATCTAATCTAATCTGATTGCATGAAATTAAAATACGTAAAGCAAATGCAAAAAATAAAATGCATGAAATAGTAAATTTATGAGTTTAAGATGTTCTTATTTAAATGAAAATATGTTTGTAACTATAAAAACGAATAGTGTGATCAGTCAATACATGAATAATCCAAAAAATAATAGTGTTCCTATTTAATCAAGATGAAATTGCAAGGTGAATGACAAAATGGAAAAAATGACTATGCCTCAACCAATGTGCATTCTACAATCCAGGAGGGGAGTGCCACTAATGGGGAACAAAAGATATATCAATTTCACAACAATTTCATTATTTACAAGAGCACAATGTGGGTTTTATAGAGTGTTGACATAAATTATCATGGTTAAAAGATGTTTATAATGGAGCCCATGGATCCTAATTATAGTAAGAGTTTACCCTTTAGTTGCATGGGATGGAAAACTATTACTCCTAGTAAAACTAAAAATTTGGGCGTATCTCTAACAAAATAATGCACCTCCAAATGTTACATGTCTCTAAAAGGCTTATAAGGCTTCTAAAATGAGTTATTGCACCACTACATGCCAAAATATCACTTTCTAAAAATCTTCCTTGGAATTCATGCTTATATTTTTACCCCTCTAAAGTTGTATGAGTGGTTCACTCTAAGAGATGATTGAATCACTCCATTGCTAGAGATTCACCAACAAACTCTTAGTTCTTTGCTCTTGCAAGCCAATTGGTCCACTTTGCTAACATATTACTTTTGAACCAAATGATGCTTAAGGAAAAAATTGCCTGAAGAACACAAGCTTATACTAAGAGGGGGGGTGCACAGTATAAGATCAACTTTTACTTTTCTTTCTTAAAAAATATTATCTAGTATAATTAATGGCAATATCAACAACAGTAATCAAAGCAATGCACAAATCATCACACACATTAGAGACACCAATTTAACGTGGTTCACCCAATGTGGGCTACTCCACGGAGAAAATATTTCCACTAAAATTTTCTCAACAAATATCTTGGGAATCACTTCCCTATTACAATGTTTATGTACCTCTGTACAAAGGAGACACCAATACCCTAATGCTCTGATTTGTGGATCTCTCTCCACAAGAGAACTCTTTCCCTTTTCTCTGGTTCGTGGAACTTGATCCAGGAGAACTCTTTCTCCTCAATTGGTTCATGGATCTCTCTCCACAAAATAATTCTATCTTCCCAACTGGTTCATGGATCACACTCCATAGGAGAACTATTTCCCCTTGCTCTGGTTCATGGATCTCTATCCATAGGAGAACTCTTTCCCCTCTACTTTGGTTCATGGATCTCTATCCATAGGAGAACTCTTTCCCCTCTACTCTAGCTGATGATCTTCTAGAATACTTCTACCCCCACTGCTCTGGCTTGTGGATCTCTCTCCATAGAAGACCTCTATCCTCACTACCCTAGCTAATGGATCTCTATCCACTGGAGACTCCTATCCTCTTCTCTATCACCTCCAAAGCTTACTCTCAACTCTATCTCATATCTGCACCAAAATCTATCCCAAGTGTAGTATAAATATACTCTAACTCTGCTCACAAATCTGCACTAACTTTTGTCTCAAATCTATCCTCAAGCCTTAACACAAAGCTTGATCAAATCACCAATCAACTTTGCTCAGATTTACCCCAAGCCTTAACACAAAGCTTGAACAAATCAATCAATAAACTCTGCTCATATTTGCCCCAAGCCTTAACACAAATCTTGAACAAATCACCAATCAAATTTGCTCAAATTTGTTCTCAAGTAGTCACCAAAACTTGCTTCAAATCTTCCTTCAAGTCCTCTCAAGAACTTGCTCAATCTGCTCTCAAGTCCTCACCAATACTAGCTTCAAATATTCCTTCAAGTCTTCACCAAGACTTGCTCAAATCTACCTTCAAGTCTTCACTAAGACTTGCTCAAATCTATCTTAATACATACTCAAAACAACTCATAAAATATGATCAATCAATCTCAAATCTTGCACACAATGCTATCAAATGCTTTGTCTAATCTTCAAGGTAATTTATTTAACTTTAAGCAGTTTAGATATATTTTATCCAGAATTTGTTTAACCTCTAGAAAATATAGAGAATGGTGTACTCTATCAAAAACTCAATATGTTCTAATCAATCATTAAGTCTATTGCTTTCACAAATCTGATTTCTAATGTTTACACATTCACTTTCAATATCACTCAAATCCAATGCTCAAGAATTTCACTCAATCATTCAACCAATGAAACACAACTTGCTCACTAACCCTAAACAAGTGTTTTCAAACTTATTCAAACAAAGAGCACAATGTGGGTATCAAACCCTAACTCAAATAATATTCAATCTATATCTCAAATATTCTCTAAACATTCACCAATGAAGCATATAAAAACTCACTCAAATATTTCCAACAATGCTTATCAAACAATCATTTTCACTCCACATTATATTTCACAACATTCATTCCAATCACTTCTAAACAAAAGATAATGTGCCCATACCTTTTTGCTTTGATGGAGATATGTCTTCAAAACCTGTTTTGCTCACAACCAATTCCTTTTGTTCCACTTCCACGGTTAGATAACAATAGTCTATCTCAAAATCTCAAAATGAATATTTCACACCATCCACAAAATATTCCTTCCAACATGTGCTTAGTGGAATCTGAAAGACATACTCTAAAACCCTTCTTTTGATCTCAAGGAGAATGCATTAAAGATTCATCATAATGACATAAACATTCTTCTTCATAATTCAAAAGGTACAATAAAATTCAAACCAATTTTACACCTTGTAACTCCTAAACTTGTAAATTAAATCAACCCAACAAGATCACACATTACAAATAATTTTTCACTATTACACCTTTTAAATCCCTCTTTAAAATGATTTTCAATCAAACTATTTTAATCCAAAACACTTTTTTCAAAATAACACCATAGACTTCATTTCATGCATTCCTTTTATCAAAAATAAAATGTTTACCTTATAACTCCCAAAGCATCCCTTTTATCAAAAATTAAAATGTTTACCTTATAACTCCCAAAGCAACATTAATATTTGCATACCTTAGCACTTAGTACCTTAGGCGTTAATTAAAAAATTAATGCGCTCTGCCTCTACAAGAATTGAACCCCCATTGCGCTCTACCGCTTGTGCCTTAGCCATGGCCAAACCACCGCGTGAGCTAAGTGCTCACTTGGAACCTTAACTGCGCCCACTATACTTTGTCCTGTTGCTAGTGCCAAAAACCTCTTAAAAATTAAAACCTTACTCCTCTGCTATCGTTGCATCTCAAACTCGAGATCTCCCTACTGCAATGACTTAGCACCTAGGAAACCGTCGTCTGGGCTATCCGCTCGGATGGAATCAAAGCTCAACATCACTTATCCTTATTGCTTTCCTACCTCGAAAACTAAACCACACAAATTCCTCCTTCTCTCTCTTTTGCGATTTGATCGACGAACAGGGCGTATGATATTTTGATTATTGCCTTAATTTTTCCACCTTCGACTTGCACTATTAATATGCCTTTTAAGGCATTTACCTCCAACGTCGGTGCATATTAAAATTTAGACTTTGGCTTTCAAATTATATTATATTTTAATTATAATTATTTAAATTCAAATGAATTTAAATATTATAATTTAAATATTAAACTTCTTTTTGGGCCTTTCATTAATTTAAAATAAAAACTCTTTTAGGCCTTTAAGGGGAAAATTTTACCACCATCACCTTAGCAAAAATTCATCAAATAACCTTATTATTTTTCCTCAAACACCATGGAACAGAGTTATCATATCAACCAACTTGGACATCAAACCTTTGATATTAATCAAACCTTTTGACATTAATTCCATCACATTTGGACATCAAACCTCTTGACATCAATGACAACAAAACTTGCTCAAATTTCTAACATTACCACTTGTCTTGAACTAAACCAAAATTTAAGGGGTTTTGGAAGGCATTGATAAATTGATTTGACTATATGGCAACCTTCCAAAATTATGATTCCCAATATAGTACCATGTCACTTTGATACTTAACATCAAATTCAAAAATATTCCATCAATTAAACAATTGATATATATTAAAATATTATAGACACCAAAACCTAGGCATCCACAACATCACATTTGCCACCCCACATCAAATCCTACATAATAAAGTTATATGCCTAAGTTTAGACTTAGGTATATAAATCCTGCACATTATCCTATTTTCCAAATTTATTAAATCTAGAAAATCAACCTAGGATACCTTGCCTACCCACTAGACATGTTTCCTAGCCACCTCACCAAAACTCCTTACCATATATCATACATTCTTTTCCCCTTTGTCCCTTCACATGGGATAACCCTTACACCTCACTCCAATTGCATCCACCTCACCCCAGTTAAGTGAGACACCCTGGGTGACTCACTCTAACTATCCCCTCCATTTGGTAGCCTTGGATTGCCACTTGGCAATTTTGGCTTGCCACATCTCATTTCCTTCCAAAACCCTAAGGGGGATATAAAGGCACCTTCACCCCATCCACCAAAGGAGGCTGAGCATTAGTACCATCAGGATACAAAAATAGTACAAGAGGATCGCATCCCTTTCCATAGATCTGAGACCTGGAGGTTGTCTTTTGTAGCAATCTACCACTCAGTCAGAACCACTCGTCCGCAGTTCCGTAGTCGAAACCACCCCTTGTATGGTTTCCCCATCTATTGTGTGTGGTTTTCCAATCTCAATTGTACATCCATGATTTCTCAGAGCTGAACGCAAACACGATAAGCTGATCAGTAAAATGGACTTTTAGCAAGGCATTTATTTAATGTTTATTTTTTGTTTCTTGCACATCTCGTTTCAGTTTATATGCATTCAAAGTTAGGGTTTTTGTGGTAGCTATTATTATTCAGATCAATAGGTGCTACTGACCTCTTCTTTGTTGGTATTTTATGAATGTGCAGGTTGTAGGTATATTGAAGGTTGTTGCAGTAGTGAGTGGTCCACCAACGGATATACAAGCCCACTCCCAAGTTTGGTTGTAGTAGAGGAGACTAAAGACACCACTTCCATTGATGCACCAAAGAGAATCCACTTCTTTGGCCTTTATTGTAATGTTATGAAGCAAGCAAGCATTGTAATATGACCCCTCATACCTCGGGGTAAATCATTGTAAAAGAAAAGGAGGCCAAGGCTCCTGTGTATTCTAATACAAATTTAATACAAAATAAAATTATTTCATTGCAATCACTTATATCTTCATTGTTATTTGCTTGGTGTTGTCTTTATTTGCATACAAATATATTCATCTTTGCACTTTACAACTTCATCAAAAGACACAAGTTTAAAATTAATCATCAATTTAAAGTTTGCATCAATACAATAAATACATTATTTAATTTTGGAAGTACAACATAATTGTTTCTAGTTATGATATTTTCCTAAATCTAAGTCAATGCTTGAGTAAGTGAAGGCATCATATGGGTGCTTTACCACTCAACCAAAGTGATATTCTATGAATTTCCCCATATTAGCTTCACCACATGAAGCTTTGACCCTTCATAAAGGAATAAATATATAGAACTGCCTAGTTAGAGAGATCACATGTACAAAGTGCTCCATACACAATTCCATGATTTCATGAGTAGATACTGATGATAGTACTAGATTTCTAGTGTAGTGATCAGTTGCAATTTGGGAATCCAAATATTGTGCATATACTTCCCACTTTCATGGTGCACTAGTTTGTTCGCCAAACCATTGTAGTCTGCCAACAAATTTTCTTTATCTCTTAGGTGTTCATGCATTTAATTTATCAATTAATAGGCATCATTTTCAATGCATTTATTCATAGATGCAACTAATAGTTTTATGATAGCACAATCATATATGAAAGCATAAGGATAATTCAAAATGATAATTTATATAGATGTCTTTATGAGATGGTACATAGTCCTTAGGTGCAACTATAAACATGACAATCACATCTATTCAATGCATCAACCATCTTCTATTTTGTTACATAAATGATTAATTGTAGTTTTATGTCATGCAATTCATTTTTGGAATAGAGATATTCAATATTCATTTCTTTACAAGAACATATGCTTTTAACTCAATTGTTAAAAAATAAACAAGAGAAAGCATTCTATAAAATAGTTTGAGTCATAGTCATATTTAAGTACATTTTATTCTTTAGCAAAATTTCATGCCAAATTCAAGTTATATTACAAGTCTTCATAGTTGAGAGTAGTATAATTTTCTTACAAGTTTCTTTACCAAACTTTCATCCCAACTAACCTTCCATATCACGAGGTTACTCTTAGCCAAACAAAGGCTTTATGTTCACATGTCACACATTTTTGTTAATATATCCAAAAAAAATTCATTCTTTCATTGGAGGTTTAGTACAATCAATAACATATAGCTCATTAAGCTAGTATTGGACAACAAAATAATATATTTTCCCATGCACAATAAGATATAAGTATCAAACAATGTTCAACCATCACTAGGTATCCATGACTCCTAATTTAGTGCAATCATGTTGGAAATTTGAGCAAGTTTTGTTGTCATTGATGTCAAGAGGTTTGATGTCCAGTTTTGTCATCATTGATGTCAAAAGGTTGATTCTCCAAAAAGCAAGGAAGTTGTTAAAAGAAAAAGGGTATAATATTTATTTTAAATATTATATGCCTAAAGAGGCCTAAAAGGTAGAAGACCCAAGAAAAGGGAAGCAAGTTTAAAAAGAAAATAATATTATAATATTTAATATTATAATATTTGGGCAAAAGGAAGAGGTGAACAATAACAAGGTCCAAGGAATCATTAAAAAATATATCCTCGACAAAGTCCATTGAGCAAGGTTGGCAAAGGTTTTAATTTAATTTATTTAAATTAAAATATTTTAACCTAAGGTTAAAATTTTAATTTAAATAATTAAAGGCGCCAAGGTTAAAGTTTAAATTTGAATTTGAAATTCGAAAGGGCCGACGTGTTTTAATGCAAAGGAAGAGTATTAATAGGAAATATTTTTCATTTCCTAAGTCACCAAGCTATTCGAATGCCTATGTGTGTAATATCTTGAGCGTTGCATTTTTGCGAAGGGAGAAGAAGCTTGTAAGATTTTTAATTAAAAGGAGGTAGCTGTGTTTAATATTCATGGGGCACAAAAAAGATATCCCAAGGTGCTGGGTAGCGTAGATGGTGGTCGAAGGTGTGGCTAAGGCATTGTAAGGAGAAGGTCGTGGTTTCGAATCCCATGCGATTCATTTTTGGCAAGGAAGAGAGGAATTTTCATTTTCATCAAAATTCGTGCGAAGGCATAAGTAAGGGAGCATGGACCTTTGGTTCACGTGTGGGTGTGTAGCCCAGGTGGAGCTTAGCCTTGGGCTAAGGCGCTACGATGACATAGGTCACAGGTTCGAGTTTGGTCATTGGTCATTGGGCATTGGTCGTCGAAGAAATGCACAAATATTTTGGTGATGTGGGCTAACATATTAAGGTATGCACATTTAATTTATTTTGCCAAAGGTTTGGAATGCGGAAAGAGTTTTGAGGGCACGTGATAATTAAAGGGCATGTGTGAAATGTATAGGGAGTCATAAGGGTTGTTGAAATAATATTTTATTTTTGGTGTTTGAAAATAAATAAAATATTGGAGATTATAAGGTGTTAACAAAGGAACTTTATTTTTATGTATTGAATATTATTTTGAGAGGATTGGAGATTATAAGGTGTTAACAAAGGAACTTTATTTTTATGTGTTGAATATTATTTTGAGAGGATTGAGATTATAAGGTGTTAAAAAATAAATTGATTTTTATGTTAAATATTATTTTGAGAGGATTGGAGATTATAAGGTGTTAACAAAGGAACTTTATTTCTATGTGTTGAATGTTATTTTGAGAGTATTGGAGATAATAAGGTGTATTTGAGACTTGATATTTTATTGTATATCTTGAATGGTGAAATAATTATTGAGGAGAATATTTGTGTGGAGATTTTGAGATAGATTATTGCTATCTAACCTAGAATTGGCAAGAGGGTTTTGTTGTGAGTAAAACAGGTTTTGAAGATATATCTCCATCAAAGCAAAAAGGTATGGGCACACTATATTTTGTTTAGAGTGTTTGAAATGAATGTATGAAATATAAGGTGGAGTGAAAAGGATTGATGAGTATTGTTGGAAATGTGTGAGCAAGTTTAAGTGCATCTTGTTGATGGATGATTTGATTTGAGATAGAGATTGAGAAATATTTGAGTTAGGGTTTGAGACCCACATTGTGCTTTTTGTTTGAAGAAGTTTGAAAACACTTGTTTAGGGTTTGTGAGCAAGTTGTGTTTCATTGATTGAATGATTGAGTGAAATTCTTGAGCATTGGATTTGAGTGATATTGAAAGTGAATGTGCAAACATTAGAAACCAGATTTGTGAAAGTGACAGACTTAATGATTGAGTAGAACATATTGAGTTTTTGATAGAGTACATCATTCTCTATATGTTCCAGAGGTTAAACGAATTCTGAATAGAATATGTCTAAACTACTTCAAGTTAAAGGAATTACTTTGAAGATTAGACAAAGCAATTGATAGCATTATGTGCAAGATTTGAGATTGATTGAGCATATCTTGTGAGTATTGGCATGTTTTGAGAATTTGAGTAAGTTTTAAACTTAAGAAATTGAGTAAGTTTTGTGAAAACTTAGGATAATTGAGCAAGTTTGAAACTTAGGTAGATTTGAGGTAAGTCTTGGTGAAGACTTGAGAGCAGATTGAGCAAGTTCTTGAGAGGACTTGAAGGTAGATTTGAGGTAAGTCTTGGTGAAGACTTGTAGGCAGATTTGAGGTAAGTCTTGGTGAAGACTTGTAGGCATATTTGAGGTAAGTCTTGGTGAAGACTTGTAGAGCAGATTTGAGCAAGTCTTGAGAGGACTTAAATTTGAGTAAGTTTTAAGATTTAATATTTATTCAAGCTTTGTGTTAAGGCTTGGGGTAGATCTGAGCAGATTTGATTTGTGATTTGATCAAGCTTTGTGTTAAGGCTTGAGGATAGATTTGAGGATAGATTTTGGTGTAGATTTGAGAGCAGATTTATGCTAGACCTGAGATAGAGTTAGAGCATATTTGTACTAGATCGAGGATAGTGTTTAGTGTAGATTTGAGATAAATATTGAGTAGAGTTGAGAATAATATTTGGAGGTGATAGAGTAGAGGATAATAGTCTCTAGTGGATAGAGATCCATTAGCCAAGGTAGTGAGGATAGAGGTCTTATGAGTGAGGAAAGAGGTCTTCTATGGAGAGAGATCCACAAGCCAGTGCAGTGGGGGTAGAAGTCTTCTAGAAGAGCACCAACTAGAGTAGAGGAGAAAGAGTTCTCCTATGGATAGAGTTCCATGAACCAGAGCAAGGGGAAAGAGTTCTCTTATGGAGTGTGATCCATGAACTAGATGGGAAGATAGAGTTCTTCTATGGAGAGAGATCCACAAACTAGTTGAGGAGATAGAGGTCTCCTGGATCAAGTTCCATGAACCAGAGAAAAGGGGAAAGAGTTCTCCTATGGAGAGAGATCCACAAATCAGAGCATTAGGGGATTGGTGTCTCCTTTGGATAGAGGTCCATAAACATTGTAATAGGGAAGTGATTCCCAAGATATTTGTTGAGAAAATTTTAGTGAAATATTTTCTCTATGGAGTAGCCCACATTGGGTGAACCATGTTAAATTGGTGTCTCTATTGTGTGTGATGATTTATGCATTGCTTTGATTACTGTTGTTGATATTTCCATTGATTATATTGGATAATATTGGGAAAGAAAAGTAAAATTTGATCTTATACTATTCACCCCCCTCTCAGTATAAGCTTGTGTTCTTCAATTGGTATCAGAGTGGGTTCCTTCGAAAGAGTTTAACAACTTGAAGGAAAAGTATACAGGAACACAGATGGCATCTCAGAGTGGATCTTCAAAAAATAAGGCACCATTGTTCGATGGGAACAATTATGCATTTTGGAGTGTAAGAATGAAGATTTACCTAATGGCACAAGGAAATGAGATATGGCAAGCAGTTGAGGATGGGTACACACCTCTAGCTACTCCTCCTACAGATAAATATGGTAAGCTCCTACATCTAAATAATTCAAAGGCAATGAATGCAATATTAAGTGGTTTACATGAAGTAGAGTTTGTAAAAGTTATGCATTGCACATCAACAAAAGAGATTTGGGAAAAGTTGAAGAAAACATATGAGGGAGACAAAAAGGTCAAGATGGCAAAATTGCAAAATCACAAGAAAACATTTGAAGACTTGAAGATGAAGGATGAGGAAGACATTGCTACATACTTACTTCATGTGGATGAAGTTGTTAACTCCATGCAAGGACTTGGGTTTAAAGTTGAAGAATCAGATGTTTGTCAAAAGGTTTTAAGGTCACTCCCTATGAGGTATAGTGAAAAGGTTTCAGCCATAGAAGAAACAAGAGATATTGAAACTTTGACTAGGGATGAGTTACATGGAACTCTCACAACTTTTGAGATGAGAATAGGAAAGGATCCTATCCCCAAGAAAGAAGTAACCTTCAAAGTAGCAAAGAAGACAAAGGATAAGAAGTCAGATTCAAGTGATGAGTCATCCAGTGATGAAGAAGTAAACTATGGTAGAAGGAACAAGGACTCAAGAAAGCACAAAGGTACAAAAATAATTAAGTGTTTCAATTATGGTAAATATGGTCACTATGCATCTAACTATCCAGAAGTTAGAAGTAGTAGTGGTGAAGAGAAACAGGATCATAAGAACAGGGAAGCAAGAAAATCTAGGTATCAAAAGAAAAATAGGTATGGACAAAACAAGCATGAAAATAAGTTTTTCCAGAGGCATAAGAAGAGTTTCTATGCAGATAAGATAGGCAAGAGTTCAAGTGATAGTGATGGAAGATCCTCAGATAATGAAGAAGAAATTATCTTCTTGGCAATAGAGGAAGAAGGAAGTGCTTCTATTGAAGATAAATATGAAAGGTATGAAGATGCTCTTGAAGACAAAAAGGTAGAGGAAGAATCAAAAAATGAAGAAGGAGTAGTTGATCTAGAAGGTGAGCTTATTTATGCTCTTAAGGAATTAAGAAAGGTTAGAAAGCAGAATTCAAGACTCAAGGTTCAATTTCAAGAATGTGATGAAGAGAAAGGAAAGCTTATACAAGATCTGACAAACTCAATATCTAAGACAAGGAGATTTAAAGAAAAGTTAGAGGTAAAAGTCTTAGAATGTGAAATATTAGAGCATGAAGTAGCTTCACTAAGAAAGGAAGTGAAAGAGTCTAAATACAAGCTACACAAGTTTGGGAAAAGCTCAAAGACCTTGGATAAGATTATCAGTGTACAAAGATCTTCATCAAACAAGACAGGACTTGGTTTTGAAGAAGGACAAAGAGAACAAGGAGAGGAGTCAAGCTCAAGCTCCAAAGAAGAAGAAGCTTCAGAAGAAGAGAGTGAAGGAGAAAGTGAGACTTATGAGGATAAGTTGAAAAATAGAAGGTTCAACAAGGAAGGAAACAATGCACAAATGAGGAACAGAGAACATCATAGGGAAGAAAGGACTAAGAGACCAATGGGTCAAAGGAAATATTTCTTCAAAGGATGTTGCTTCTCATGTCATAGGTTTGGTCACAAGGCTATGCAGTGCAGGACACATGAAAAGAAGGAATATGGTTTCACCAAGAGAAATTTCAGAAATGGGTATCTCTTTCAAGGGTATTGTTACTCTTGTAATCAGTTTGGTCATAAAGCAATTCATTGTAGGGTTCATGATAGGAATGGATATGGCTTCACCAGGAGGAACTTCAAGATATTTGCACCTTCAAGGAACCACAACATTAAGTGTTATAAGTGCAATAATGTTGGGCATATGGCTAAGTGGTGTAGAACATAATTTCCAGAGACAAGCAGGAACAGGGATACTCAAAAGAATCAGAAGGATCAATTGAGGAAGAAGGTGGACAAAGAAAAAGAGCATTGTATGCTGGGAGTAGAGATACTCCCACCCCAAAATTAACCACCTCAAGGAGAGGAGGTGGGGAGGGGGCTGAGCTAAGAGTCTTATATTTAGCCCCAAAGGAGTCCCTTTGCCATTGATGTCAAAGGGGGAGAGATTTGAGTTAGGGGGAGAGCATTCAGTCAGGGGGAGCAGAACTGAAAAAGGTAAAAGGAATGTTTAAAGAAAAAAGGGTTGCCATCAATGACAAAGGGGGAGATTGTTGGAAATTTGAGCAAGTTTTGTTGTCATTGATGTCAAGAGGTTTGATGTCCAATTTTGTCATCATTGATGTCAAAAGGTTGATTCTCCAAAAAGCAAGGAAGTTGTTAAAAGAAGAAAAGGGTATAATATTTATTTTAAATATTATATGCCTAAAGAGGCCTAAAAGGTAGAAGACCCAAGGAAAGGGAAGCAAGTTTAAAAATAAATAATAATATTATAATATTTGGGCAAAAGGAAGAGGTGAAAAATAACAAGGTCCAAGGAATCATTAAAAAATATATCCCTGACAAATTCCATTGAGCAAGGTTGATAAAGGTTTTAATTTAATTTATTTAAATTAAAATATTTTAACCTAAGGTTAAAATTTTAATTTAAATAATTAAATAGCACCAAGGTTTAAAGTTTAAATTCAAATTTAAAATTCGAAAGGGTCGACGTGTTTTAATGCAAAGGATAAAGTATTAATAGGAAATGATTTTCATTTCCTAAATCACAATGCAATTCGAATGCCAAAGTGTGTAATATCTTGAGCACTGCATTTTTCGCAAAAGGGAGAAGAAGCTTGTAAGATTTTTAATTAAAAGGAGGCAACCATGTTTAATATTCGTGGGGCATGAAAAAGATATCCCAAGGTACTTGGTAGCATAGATGGTGGTCGAAGGTGTGGCTAAGGCATTGTAAAGGGAAGGTCATGGTTTCGAATCCCATGCGATTCATTTTTGGCAAAGGAAGAGAGGAATTTTATTTTCATCAAAATTCATGTAGACAACATTAGTAAGGGAATGTGGACCTTTCATTCACGTGTGGGTGTGTAGCCCAAGCGAAGCTTAGCCTTGGGCTAAGGCACTACGGTGGCATAGGTCATAGGTTCAAGTTTGGTCATTGGTCGTCGAAGACATGCACAATATTTTTGGTGACGTGGGCTAACAAATAAGGTATGCACATTTGATTTATTTTGCCAAAGTTTTGGAATGCGGAAAGAGTTTTGAGGGCACGTGATAATTAAAAAGCATGTGTGAAATGTATAGGGAGTCATAAGGGTTGTTAAAATAATATTTTATTTTGGTGCTTAGAAAATAAATAAAATATTGGAGATTATAAGGTGTTAACAAAGGAACTTTTTTTTATGTATTGAATATTATTTTGAGAAGATTGGAGATTATAAGGTGTTAACAAAGGAACTTTATTTTTATGTGTTGAATATTATTTTGAGAGGATTGGAGATTATAAGGTGTTAACAAAGGAACTTTATTTTTATGTGTTGAATATTATTTTGAGAGGATTGGAGATTATAAGGTGTTAACAAAGGAACTTTGTTTTATGTGATGAATGTTATTTTGAGAGTATTGGAGATAATAAGGTGTATTTGAGATTTGATATTTTATTGTATTTCTTGAATGGTGAAATAATTATTGAGGAGAATATTTGTGTGGAGATTTTGAGATAGGTTGTTGCTATCTAACCTAGAATTGGCAAGAGGGTTTTGTTGTGAGTAAAACAGGTTTTGAAGATATATCTCCATCAAAGAAAAAAGGTATGGGCACACTATATTTTGTTTAGAGTGTTTGAAATGAATGTATGAAATATAAGGTGGAGTGAAAAGGATTGATAAGTATTGTTGGAAATGTGTGAGCAAGTTTAAGTGCATCTTGTTGATGGATGATTTGATTTGATTGAGAAATATTTGAGTTAGGGTTTGAGACCCACATTGTGCTTTTGTTTGAAGAAGTTTGAAAACACTTGTTTAGGGTTTGTGAGCAAGTTGTGTTTCATTGATTGAATGATTGAGTGAAATTCTTGAGCATTGGATTTGAGTGATATTGAAAGTGAATGTGCAAACATTAGAAACCAGATTTGTGAAAGTGACAGACTTAATGATTGAGTAGAACATATTGAGTTTTTGATAGAGTACATCATTCTCTATATGTTCCAGAGGTTAAACAAATTCTGAATAGAATATGTCTAAACTACTTCAAGTTAAAGGAATTACTTTGAAGATTAGACAAAGCAATTGATAGCATTATGTGCAAGATTTGAGATTGATTGAGCATATCTTGTGAGTTATTTTGAGCATGTGTATTGAGAATTTGAGTAAGTTTTGAATTTTTATATTTGAGGCAAGTTTTGTGAAGACTTGTAGGTAGATTTGAGGTAAGTCTTGGTGAAGACTTGAGAGCATATTGAGCAAGTTCTTGAGAGGACTTGAAGGTATATTTGAGGTAAGTCTTGGTGAAGACTTGAGGTAGATTTGAGGCAAGTCTTGGTGAAGACTTGTAGGTAGATTTGAGGTAAGTCTTGGTGAAGACTTGTAGGAATTGAGAAGTTTTACTTGATAGATTTGAGTAAGTCTTTGTGAAGACTTGAAAGTAGATTTGATTGATTTGTTCAAGCTTTGTGTTAAGGCTTGGGTAGATCTAAGTAGAGTTGATTTGTGATTTGATCAAGCTTTGTGTTAAGGCTTGAGGATAGAGTTTGGTGTAGATTTGAGAGTAGATTTGTGCTAGACCTGAGATAGAGTTAGAGAATATTTGTACTAGATCGAGGATAGTGTTTAGTGTAGATTTGAGATAGATATTGAGAAGAGTTGAGAATAAGCTTTGGAGGTGATAGAGTAGAGGATAGTAGTCTCTAGTGGATAGAGATCCATTAGCCAGGGTAGTGAGGATAGAGGTCTTCTAAGTGAGGACAGAGGTCTTCTATGGAGAGAGATCCACAAGCCAGTGCAATGGGGGTAGAAGTCTTCTAGAAGATCACCAACTAGAGTAGAGGAGAAAGAGTTCTCCTATGGATAGATTTCCATGAACCAGAGCAAGGGGAAAGAGTTCTCCTATGGAGTGTGATCCATGAACCAACTGGGAAGATAGAGTTCTTCTATGGAGAGAGATCCACAAACCAGTTGAGGAGATAGAGGTCTCCTGGATCAAGTTCCACGAACCGAGAGAAAAGGGGAAAGAGTTCTCCTATGGAGAGAGATCCACAAATCAGAGCATTAGGGGATTGGTGTCTCCTTTGGATAGAGGTCCATAAACATTGTAATAGGGAAGTGATTCCCAAGATATTTGTTGAGAAAATTTTAGTGAAATATTTTCTCCGTGGAGTAGCCCACATTGGGTGAACCACGTTAAATTGGTGTCTCTATTGTGTGTGATGATTTGTGCATTGCTTTGATTACTGTTGTTGATATTGCCATTGATTATATTGGATAATATTGGGAAAGAAAAGTAAAAGTTGATCTTATATTGTTCACCCCCCCTCTCAGTATAAGCTTGTGTTCTTCAAATCATATTGAAATTATAACCCAAGTGGTGTACAACACAAACTTACTCAATTTTTGTACAACCATCATAACTCACATAGGATGCATAGTTATAATCAAACAATATGGAATCATCATATAACAAAGTATAGTCATAATGTTAAGTAACCAAGTAGTGTAGAACCGACATAGACATTCATAATGCAACATATTCAAATAACTCACACAAGATGCAATCATAGTTATAACCAAGCATTATACAACCACCATAACTCATAATAGGGTGCAACACAACCAAATAATATATAGCCATCCAATATTATAATAGGGTGTAGTCACAAGTTAGCCATGTGATGGAACAACCATCATATTCATAATAAGGTGTGGCCAAGATTTAATATAACCATGTGATGGCACAACCATCCGAGTGTAGTCAAGATGCAAGCATTATACAATCATAGTCTTCAATTTAGAGTGGAACCAAAGCACAACCAACTATTGTAATAAATGCATCCCATGTAATTATCATAGTAGGGTTTTATCATTAGGAAACTTCAACAATTTATATCCAAGTTGGGTCACTTCCTCAAGCTCTCTCTATTGCTCAAGCACACTTAATGAATAAAGGGTAACCATTATTATAAATAGAAAAAATAGGTAAAAATAAATGAACTTCCAAGGTATGGAAATGAATCTTCCTATATAAAAGGTAGTAAGCACAATTGGGTCTACCCTAGTTTATCATGCAATATCATTTTTTGAAATATGGATGGTAGAAAAATTATTGTAGAGTTTATTTCTTGTCCAAGGAGAAGGTATTCATCAAATTTTTAGATAAAAAAAGTATGTCCCTCCCATTTACCAATTTACATTATACTTTCAATCCCTACAAAATGGAATTATTCTCTTTATTTTCTACAATGTTTTCACTCATAAAAAGGAGCAACACAACAAGATAAAAATCTAAAACAAGGGTTTTAGTTTTCCTTATGTTTGTTGTTACTGGAATACCTTTGGGTTGGGCAGTTTTCCTTCTCGGTTTGTGTCTCTTTTGATTGAGCTTCAGGGTGTGACCCTGGGCTCTTTCAGTTCCTTTTTGTATCAAGGTTTGGGGTCCCTTTCAAAACCCCTTATTTTATCTAATAAAAAAAAATCTAAAGCATCAAAAGGAAACAATTTAATGTGATAACTAGTAGTTCTTTCCTTCTAAAATTTGTTGTGCCCTTTCTTATTCCTCTATTTTCCCTTCTTCCCTTCTCCTTCCTTCTCTTTTATTTCACAAAAAAAAATCATAAAAACCCCTTGCCTCGTAATTACATATTTTTCTTCCCTTCAAGGAATGCAAAATTATTAGTCAAACAAGGAAATCAAATTCCATCAACAGTGAAAAACAAGGCACGCATGGTTTCCACTCCTTCCAAGGCATCTCTTGTGGCCTAATTGGTTTAAACAAGAAACTCTTTTTCTCTTTCCTTTAATTTTGGTGCCTCTTTCCACAAAGGCACTCCATATTCTATCTTTTTCCTTTTATCTTTGAAAACTTATACAAATATGAAATACTTCCAAATTTTAAAGAGGAGAACAAAATGCATGTCCAAAGTAAAAAACAATTTCATTACACATTCATTTAAGCCTATATTTTCTCTTCCATTTTTATTCAAAGGAGATCAAATTTATATAAAATAAAACATTTGCAACCATGCCAACTTTTCACACAAATTTCCATTACACTTAGAGTTATTTATTTATTGAAATTGGAATCATGCATTTCCTTCTTTTTGGTAGCCATTATGTAGATGCAAGTGTAGTCATTTATGAAAAATGATTTAAATGTGGTGTGTATCTATGATATCTCTCTTGAGGATACTTATATGGATTTATTGCATTCTCCTATATTATACCTTCCTCTTCGGTCTCCTAGAGGATGACCTATCAACACTTATTACAGTTAAAAAGTCAGTCAATTTCATACATAATTTTAATTTTCTTTTCAATAAGTTATATGTGGATTCTTTTGGGGGCCACTCCCATAAAAATACCAAAATATTACATTTATTACTATGCCAACTAAACCATATCCAACATGCCTTTTTATCATATTTTTTTCATTTCTTTTTTCTATTAAATATATTCTTCAACTTCCTTGAAGTGCTATGTTTCCACAATCATCTCCTTGACATCATTTTGATTAAGAGAAAAAATATCACTTGGCCAATTGCATTCTAAAATTTAAGACTCACCAAGATGAATATCAACATTGCAATTGGCTAAATTATCTACTACCTGATTTCCTTCTCTATAAATATGCTCACACTTCCAAGAGATTGCCTCTAGTAATAGGTGATGAACATAAAAAATAATATTATTTTTTATCTAGTCTCCACATTCATTTTTGTTAATAGCATTGATGATAATTTGTGAGTTCCTCTCAATTGAAATATATTTCCATATAAAATGACCATTCTTTCCCCCTTAACACTTCTTTGTTGACCCCTTGTGGCTTTAAATGGCCCCCAACCCTAGCAGGCCAATGAATAGCATTGGTATCATTGGAGAGAAGACAAGTGAAAATGGCACCCATCAAGTGTCTTAGGAAATTCGTATTGAAGGTAGTTCACAAGGAAATTTCTCATCAGTAGATATAATTTTACCTTTGCCATATTTTGATAGTGCTTGTAAATGGTTGGAATCTTTTACCCTGGTTGGGTATTTTGTGGGGTGCATTCCCAATGAAGTGACTTTGTGGTCTTCGATCAACTCAGTTTGGGATCCTTATGGAGTCAAAGCTTGAGTTGATTCAAAAACTAACCATGAGATTTTTCTATTTTTCTTTACAAATTTTGCTCATGCAAAGGAAATTTATGAGCACAAGCCATGGTTCATGAGGAGCTCCTTATTGGTCTTCTCTCCATGGTGTAACAACCCTCCTTGGTAGAAATTTTATGGATAATGAACTATGTATTAATGTGAATGTTTAATGGCATAATTTCTTTATTGATGTCTATATGATGGAATGATTACATTCTTTTGAGCTTGGAATATGGTACTACTGACGTAATTGTGGATGCGAGATCAAGTGCTCTCTTGTTGGTGAAATCATAAGGGTAAACCACCTACAAAGAGAGATATTTAGGAAATAATGGTGATGACTTGCTCATCGACAACTTAGGATAATGAAGTACCCTTCATGTGGATGCATTACATTTTGCTTGTTTTGTGTTCACACCATTGGGCCAAGAAGTTGCTTGTGCAATGAGTCTCCTTAAAAGGTTGGCAATAACATTAGACTATATTAAAGGAAAATGCCTACTTAGGGATAAAACAATGGTGTAAAAACATTATAAGCAAGAGTTTATATTTTTCCATAATGTGCAAATTTATTTCAATGTTATGTTGGCATTAGTTAGTTAAGTGACTTTGGAAAGAGAATATTAATTAAGATCTTAATAGATTAGTTAAATCAATCTTAGAAAACTGCTTTAATATTTATTTGCCTAATTAATTTGGCTTTATATTTAATTAATGTTTTGGTTTAAAAGATTATCCTCATCACTGTTATGCATGGGGTGGCACTTTATGATAGTGTGTATTGGCATTAAAGATAACACTTATTGGCAATGAACGTTATCTTCACCATAACAAGAGAGCTCAAACTCTTGGTTTTTAAAAGGTAGCTTTGGGGGATGGTGGTTGGTTAATGGGTTTTTAGAGGAAGCAATGAAGGAACCAAGTCAAGGAAGGGAGAGAACTATCCCAAACAATGACATCCATTTGAGATGTAGGGAGAGCTTTTAGATCATGTGCTTCCATTTTTATTTATGCAATATGATTTGGTTTAAATGATGATGATCTCTTTAACTTTGGTTTGGATTTCCTTTTGCTACCTTAATTTTATTTTTAATTATGCTTTGTCATAAGTGTTTGAGTGTCACATTATTCCTTGATGTATGCCCTTTTTCTGCATAGATAATCTTTTGTTGGTTGGTTAATGTGGCATGCTTTCATGTTTAATGCTTGGTTTACTTTGGTGATATTTGAATTACTCTTAATTGCATCCCTTTCATCCTTAGCAATGTAAAACCAAGCTATCTTCCAAGTTGTGTACTTCGTAACTTTTGATCATGGCTATGCTTGATATTTGTAGTAGTTTGAAAGGCTGTAACCTGTAGGGTCATCTAATGAATATGGCTTTAATGTGTCTTGATTGATTGGAATTGTTCAGCCATTGTGTGAACCATCTCTCTACGCCTGTAATTAGATTTTGTATCTCTACATTACACACCTTTGCTTCAAATGGTAAAATACAATTAGAGCTTTGTGTATTATTTAAGTTCTAGAATTCTCCTTCTGTTGTTAACATAGGAGAACATTCTAGCTTATTATTGTTTTCCTTTTTGTTTAAAAATTATTTCTCTATTAAATTATTTAAAGTCTCATTTTATTTAAATTGAATGTTGTTTTCTTTTAAATGAGGTCATTTGATAAAAATATATCTCATTTATTGTAGATCATTAAAGAAAGAGTGGGTTCAATTTTGGAAACGTATTCATTAATGCCTAGGTTTACTTTATTCTTGTAGATTTATTTTAGAGAATAAAGAAAAAAGTTGTATGTTCTTTACGTAGCATAGTTATCATGAAATGGATTGGTGCATGTGGTTTTAAAAAGGAAACTATTATTAACCCAGGTGTTGTAGGTGAGTTGGAGAGGAGAGGGCAATCCTCCAAGGGAGGTCCCAGGTTTGAATCTCCACCCTACCAAAAAGCTGAATTGGGTACCCAAAATCCAATTGATAATGTTGGTGCGGGCAGGGTTGGGTGCGACTCCTGGGTGACTTTGATGGTGTAGAACCCCCTATTCGTGGTCTCTCAGACCAAGGCGAAACCACAAGGGGTTTTTCGCTTAATAAAAAAATAAACTATTATTGATTCTTGAGACTTATGATAGTTAGGGAATCATTTTAAGATAAGTATGGGATTATCTTTGTTTTAAATGGATTTTTGCATGTTGGTTTTGAAAGAGAAACTATTATTGATTCTTGAGACTTATGATAGTTAAGGAATCATTTTAAGATAAGTATGGGATTCTCTTTGTTTTAAATGGATTTTTGCATGTTGGTTTTGAAAGAGAAACTATTATTGATTCTTGAGACTTATGATAGTTAAGGAATCATTTTAAGAGAAGTATGGGATTCTCTTTGTTTAAATGGATTTTTATGTGTTGGTTTTGAAAGAGATACTAACTTAATGATACTTGAGACTTTTGTGAGTTAAGGTATCATTATAAAGAGAAGTATGGATTGTAGCTTGATTATATTTTTATGCATGGTTGATTGCATAATAGAAAATAACATGATTTAAATTGTATTGCATCTAGAGCTGTCTTGATCCCTAAGTATTCTTCATGATCCGTTGGTGGTTTTTCTATAACAAAGAGGATTGCAGATGCTTAGAAGACTTGAAGATCATTAGTGAATGGTTTCATAGGCTCTAGAAATATTTAGTTGATGAAAAAGAATCAAAGGCTATGTAAAGAAATACTATGTTCAAATAGTTTTGTAAACTTGATTATTGTACAAAATTAAAGATTATGTTGTTTTATTGATGCTATGGATTTTGTACTTTAAGGTGTGTTCAAAAATATTAGCCTTGGATAGTTAGAAATGGGTTCTTTCAATTGCTAGAATGCATCATTATAATATTTGGATCTCTTATGTTAAAGTGTGCATGTTAACAAAAAAATCCTTGGAGTTTTATGATAAGCATTAATATTATGTGCAATTTGGTTTTGTTTCATGATGAATCTATATTATCAATTGCAACATGTTGGATCATGTAGTTTTTATAAATGCTTTTATATGGTGTAATATGTAATGTTTTATTAGAGATTTATGTTTCAATGCAATATTTATTTCCTTGGGAAGGGGTGGTTAGGATTACTCTTGAAAACCAAAATATAATAAAATTTAATCCTGGTAGGAGTTGCAAGGATGTAATAACCAAGTAAATGTGAGTCTTAGAAGGAGTTGCAAGGATGCAATAGCTAAGAACTCACAAACCTAGAATGAGTTGTGTGGATACAATAACCAAGTGTCTTGTGAATATTTACATCTTAAATGAGTAGGATCGGGTGTATCTCAGCTAGGAGTTGAGGAATCATTCACAAGTTAGTAGTGGTTATCCCTCGATCATGTAGGATCAGGTCATCATATTAGTTTTTGTTGAAGTGATAATGACCTTAATTAGCCCATGAAGGTGTGGTAACTAAGCACCAAGGCTCTATGCTTGATTAACTTGCCTAAATGGACTTAGAGTCAGGTTAGGGAATATGCATCCCCCTTTAAGTGTTATGGGCTTTAAAGGGTAATCCATACACCATGGTCACAATATCCTATACCGATGAAAGTATAGGAAATATGGGAAGACCACTATTGGTGTCATTCTAAATGAGTAGGTTTAGTAAGGTGAACGCCAAAAAATATGGCAGTTGGCCATTCTTGTCCTTTGAGTATTGTTTATAGTGACTAGAACTCAAATGTGGTGAAGCCTTGTATGCAAAGATAAATAAAATAAGGGTTCTCCCTTGTGAGCTTATACTTTTAATTGTTCTTTTAAAAAAAAATGGGTTGGTAGTTTTGAGTTATTACACATAAACCTAATATTTCTTAGTTTCAGAGGAAAGAACCTCTAAGGTCCTAGTATGGGTTGAGTTCCTTAGTCTTCCCCTTCCCCTTTGGCCCTTCTTTAACCACATAACAGCCTTAGGGTGTGTAATATTGATAGAAGTAGGAAAGCTTTTCCATGCTAACTGATATGAAATAACTTGAAATTAATGTAAATTCGACCTGTATAGGAAAAGCTTTCCTATAAGCTCTGATACCAAATGGTAAGACCCCAAGGTCTTACTATAAAATTATTAACAAATTAATGTAAATGTAATCGTAGGCCACTCAAAGGGGGCTCCATTGTAATCGCTTTGCCACTATAGGGGGCTCCATCCTTAGAATCTATGCTTATTATTCTTCTTCTTGGATGATTTGATATGGATGGACAACCTAATATATATATCTACCCTAAAGCTACGTTGGTGAAGAGACATGATGGTTCATGTATGAAGAGACGTGATGGTTCACGTTATAAGTTAATAATATAATAATTAAATGATTAATAATACTAACTAATAATGTTAGGATTGAGGATCCTAACATAGGAGTTGAGGAATCATTCACAAGTTAGTAGTGGTTATCCCTCGATCATGTAGGATCAGGTCATCATATTAGTTTTTGTTGAAGTGATAATGACCTTAATTAGCCCATGAAAGTGTGGTAACTAAGTACCAAGGCTCTATGCTTGATTAACCTGCCTAAATGGACTTAGAGTCAGGTTAGGGAATATGCATCCCTCTTTAAGTGTTATGGGCTTTAAAGGGTAATCCATACACCATGGTCACAATCTCCTATACCGATGAAAGTATAGGAAAGATGGGAAGACCACTATTGGTGTCATTCTAAATGAGTAGGTTTAGTAAGGTGAACCCCAAAAAATATGGCAGTTGGCCATTCTTGTCCTTTGAGTATTGTTTATAGTGACTAGAACTCAAATGTGGTGAAGCCTTGTATGCTAAGATAAATAAAATAAGGGTGTCTCCCTTGTGAGCTTATACTTATAATTGTTCTTTTAAAAAAATTGGGTTGGTAGTTTTGAGTTATTACACATAAACCTAATATTTCTTAGTTTCAGAGGAAAGACCCTCTAAGGTCCTAGTCTGGGTTGAGTTCCTTAGTCTTCCCCTTCCACTTTGGCCCTTATTTAACCACATAACAACCTTAGGGTGTGTAATATTGATAGAAGTAGGAAAGCTTTTCCATGCTAACTGATATAAAATAACTTGTGTTGAGATTAATCTATCTAAAGACCTCAAAGAATCCATTTAAATACTAGTAAGAGAGTCCATCATCTTGTAAAGATTGCTCTACATCAACTTGTTGAATACTTGCTTTAGATGTTAAGCATATAACCATAAGGTTAAGGATTATTCGTTTATGCTTCACAATAAGCCAAAATTGGATCCCATGCAAACCACTATGTCAACCCCTCAACCCAATGAGGATGGTTGGACCATTGTGGGAGGAAAAAAAAGCATGTGTTTTGATGCAACTAAAGCTCAACACTCCAAACTAGCAATGAAGATGAACGCCACCTCAAATCCAAAGTCAATAGAGAAGGCAAACGAATAGCTAGTTGTAGGACCATCAACAATAGAGGTGGTGTCCAAAGAGGCTCCCCAGCCTCATCAAAGCCACACACCAAAAGCATTCAACATGGTTTTCAAAATGCACGCTAAGGAAAGCTCTCCTCATCAATCTCCTATTGTGAGCTTGTGATGTTCTCGCAGTCCAAGGTAGGAAATGGAGGAAGGAGAATTTCTTTCAAAGAAGAGGCTCCACCTCCCTAATTTTTAGTTGGAGAGTTACAAATCTAAACTTGATATCACCAATAGTTTTAGGGCTTTAGAGTTCCTTAATGGTAAGGATATATCATTAAACTCCCTCTCCCAATGAACTTCCTCTCTTAGAATATTTGGGGTCTCACATATCCCAAGCGCAAGTATGTGGTGTGTGAAGTTCATTAGAAGTTCTTAAATATTGATCTATTGTACCTACAAGAGTTACACATTATAGGGTTTTTTCTAGCAATAGTTTGTTAGATCATTTGGCCAACAAACCATTTCCTCCATAGTGACCACGAGAACTATAAAGGTTGAGGTGGTGTTACCACCTTCATCTCCCCCTAATAGTGGCCCTACTTGGTGGATCATGGGTGTGACCCCACCTGTCATGTATTATGGATGGTATACTGTCAATAACTGCACACTCAGGGTAGGTAATGTTTATGCTTCCAATGACATATTCGAACAAACCTATTTATGGGTTTGGATTGTAGAATCCCTCCATTTTCCACATGGCTTATTTATGGTGATTTCATCATGATTGAGATAGCAACAAATAAGAGTTAAGACCACCCGATGCATTGGGTAGTGGGCAAATATATAGATTGGTTCTATAAGCACAATAAGTTGGGTCTTTGTGATCCCAATCTGGGGTATCCTCATGTCAACACTCTATGGCACATGTGGTCTAACTTGCATGTCAGTTCTGATAGAATTCTCAAAAATCTTGATAGGGCAATGTTAACCCATATTTATTTTTTCCAATCATTTCTTCTTATTAATTTAACCACTACTTAAGGTTGTACTCTTAAAACACACCCATTTGATTTTACATTGAATTTTTGGGAGGAAAAGGGTCAATGTTGAGCAATCAATTTTACTTCAACACATCACTACTTAATCACAAGTCTTCGATTGCTCAAATTTGGCATATTTGAAACCTAGAGCTCCATCCACTCATCCCAATGGATAGATTATCTGGTGGAATAATGTGATTGAGGCACTACCTACTTTATTCACACTTATTGGCACTAATTGACCCATTTCTATTGCTACTCATACAAGGCTACCACCTTGGACCTCCACTGTGCCACCTTGAAGCTGGAAGATGAGTCGTTTTCCCTTGCACTACAATTGTAGGTGGACAAGCTTTGACAACAACAATAGATAGTGAATTCCCATATAGTCCAAGGTGCCCAAATTAAAGCCATATTTCATTGGCTTAAAGTTTGGGATAGGGTCTCAAAAGAATTTTTTATTCTCTTCAAGGAAGGGACACAACCTAAAAAATTAAGCAAATTCGTGAGGACAACATATCCTTTCAGATTTACCTGATATCTTGTAGTCTTTTATTTAACATTATCAAAAAAAATTTCAAGCTCAAGAAACTTCTGTGGCGCCCATGCCTTTCAATGATGTGTCAAAGTGCTTCCTTGTCATATTTCTACTCTCGAGAAAGCCCTTTGTGACAACCCTTATCATAGGATGAGATCAAGGTTGTAGCCTTCTCCATGGCCAATGATAAGGCTCTAGGTTGTGATGGGTTACCCTATGAATTTTACAAAGCTCTATGAGATACTATGGGGTTAGATCTACACTAAGTGTATCTAGAAGCCCTTAGGACCAACTGTCTAGGTCATTTGATAAATAGGGGTAACATTAAGCTTATTCCAAAATTAGGGGACCCTAAAAACATTTGCAATTGGAGACACATCACCTTACTTAATGTCTCTTATGATATTATAGCCAAAGTCATTGCTCTTAGGGTTAAAAATATGTGCCCTTGATTATCTATCCAAAGCAAACTAGATATATTAAGAGTAGATATATCTTGGAAAGTATTATTGTTGTATCAAAAGGAATGGAACGGGTAAGATAATCTCACTAGAAGGTCATTTTTCTTAAAATTGACTTTGCTAAAGCATATGATAGGATTGAATAGCCCCTCATCCTGGCCATGCTATAGGCTTTAGGATTTGGTCCCACCTTTTTGTGCACTATTCAAATACTCTTTAAGGATGTGTCTGCTTACCTTTCGACTAATGGCCAACAATCCTCACCCTTTGACCTCCATAAATCCATTTACCAAGGGCAACCTCTTGCTTACGCTATCTATGTTTTGGTGGTTGAAGGATTTGATTATATTTTATTTTAAATTGTATCCAAAGGGATATTGAAAGGGATTACTCTTCTAGACACTTTATAGCAGCTGGTCTATGGGAATTTTATAGATGATTCCTTTATGAAGCTTTGTAAAGAGGAAGGTAACATTGAGAATGCTCTAAAATGAGTAAATACATTTTGTGAGTCCTTAGGATATAGTATTTTATGGAAAAAACTCAATTCTACACATAATATTTTTTTCCCAAACCTACTTGGTTCAACAAATATCCTTGGAAATAGATACAATACAAAGAAGTGTTTAGGTTCTTGGGTATTACCTTTACCTTCCAGTCCTCATCCTTAGTGCTATAGAAATATATCTTAGATAGAGTGAAACATAAGCTACACAAGTGGATTTCTAAGCCTCTTTATTTTGCTAATAAATTTCAAGTTTGTTCTAATATTATGACAACCACTCATGTCTATTATTATTCATGTTGGGCCCCTTTGAAAGCCTCTTACCAAAAGCTAGATCTCCATGAATTTTTGTGGGCCTCTTCAACAGGTAGGAAAGACTTCCATAGAGTGGCCTAGGAGTTTTGTTGCCTCCCAAGGGAATTTGAAGGCTTGGGTCTTTTGGATACCCAAAGGCAAGGGGTATCCCTTTGTGCCAAAAAAATCATCAAATTTGTGTAGGGAAATGAACCCTAAAATATTTTACTCCATAATTACATTTCTATAAGCACCCCATACGAGAGAAAAACCTAGAAAGGGTTTGGTTTACCGTCACTTCTGGTCATGAAAGTGCCTATTCATATTTAGGGCACCTTCATTGCTGAAAGCATCTGAAAGGCCTAGTATGCTGTCAAGACCTAGATTTAATGGAATAACAATGATCTGTGTACTAGGCTATTTATCAACCTTCAATTATTTTTGTGGTCTCCCATTGTCTTGCACCAAGACCAACCTTTAGCTAAAATGCCTTGGATTAAGGCCCTGTAATTTTTCCATAGAGGGTTAATGGTCATGTTTGATATTTTTTCCAACCATACTTGAAATTGGCTCTTTTGGCTTGAAGCCAAGTCCCCGTTAAATATCCAAGAGTAGGACAAGGAGACCTTCTAAATAGTCAAAGAGGTCGTACCCTATGATATGCTACACAAAATTGGGGTTAGATGTACTCTTCCTTAGTGGAATTATTGGAAGTGGTATCTAGATACTCCTTTCATAAACTATAAACCCATAAATAGGTATTATTGGATTTCCTCTCATTTTTCCATGATAGCCACACTCAATGCTCATTGGTACCTTCAATCCCCAAACAAGGACTAAAAATATAGATTTTCCTCTACTTGGGATGTAGCTTTGGAGCCCAAATTATCTCATTTTTCTTGGTGTTTGCTCTTCCAAGGATTTCTAGTTAGGGAATGATTAGTTCACTTGGGGGTGAGAAACCAAAAATGCCCTTTTTTTTAGCATTTAGATTCTATTAAACATTTATTCTAGTTTTTCCCTAGAGCCCAAGCAACCTAGACTTGAATTCATGACTTCTTCTAGCCATTTAGACTTAGGCGATTTTCTTGGCATATGGTTCTCCTTGGGGATAGGACTAGCATGCTTGCAAGTATTGAACAAATCTATCATTTTTAGATCAAATATTTAGTTTTACATTTGAAAGGACTATAATAATGTTATTTTTGCTAATATTACTATTTCCATAAACTTATTTGCTTATAAAAAGCTATGATTTGCTCTAATGTGATGTTGTAGATTTAGACCCAAGACAATCAGGTGGCTCTTGAGGTAGAGCACTTACAAAATTTTCTTGACCATTAGAAAAATATCCCTCCCCACCTAATTATTAGAATCAACCTTCCGTGAGAGGGCAAAAGTAGGGTCTCAATCATTCAACTTGAGGCTCTCGTAGTCCTAGGTCTAGTAGAAGATTAAACAGTCCTCTACGTCAGCACCACTCTCTAGACCAAACCAGAGGATGGACCTCCACTCCACCCCCTTCTTCTCAAATTCAAGGATGGGTTTGGGACACTTCCACTCAAGCCCAGGGATGAGGCTCCAAGGATTGCCTCTCTTCTTCAAGATGGGCTCTGATGAATGCTACTAAAGACACTCCAACTCAACACCTTCCTGATAAAAAATCTAGATGGGAACCCCTTCCAAAAGAACCAAAAAATAAATTTGGGTGGGTAACCCATCTGACAAGGATCCTCCCCCATTTGTTGGTGTTGTTTATTTTTAGGGTCTAGAGATTCTCGGCTAGTTGTAGTTATTTTAAGTTCAAGACTTTCTATGTAAACCTCAAGGCCCTATTTAAGACTTTGGGTCATCTCTTAGTTTTAATTTTTAGGGTGTGCTTCCATACCACCCACTTTTTTGTGACCAATGTACTTATTATTATTTTACTAATAAAAGTCATTTTTAACAAATATATTTCCATAATTTTTCTATTGCACTTTTAATCCCTATAAATCAAGTGGCATAAGCTCAAATGGTTAGATTCCTCAATATTTAAGGAGGATACCAAGGTTAAAATATTACCAAGCAATACATGGATAATATCTAGGCTTTGTTGTAATACCACTATGTGGTGATGATATAATACGAGTGGACCTATTTCAATAAATTAAAATTCTATTAAAACAAATTAATCTCTATAAGAAGTGCCCTAGCCTCTACATAGTTGTTAGATGAAGTTCCATATGATTTTTAGTAAGGAGAAATTTGCCTTCACTATTTTTAAAAATACCACCTCCACCAACTTTTTCAAAATTCCTTTAGAAGTACCATCAAAATTAATTTTGATAAACTCAATTTGTGGATATTTTAATTTTACCCTAGATCAAAGTAGATCCTTTGTTTTAAATCCATTATCTCACATGACTCTTCCATGTATGTTCAAATCTTGTATCCAAGTTATTAGAACCTCTTTTTTTGCACTTAAGACTTCCCATTATGAGCACCATATTTGTAGACATTCTGCAAGAGAGGCAATAATACAATTCCAAACTTGGGCATGATTTTGAGATTTATTTTTAAAAATTATATTATTCCTTTCAAGCCATAAATTCCAACAAATAATGACAGATCCAATCCTTCACATAATACATAATGATTTAGCTTTTAAATAATCAATCCACTTCATCAACTCTTTCAATGTTGATGGAGATACCTAATATAATTCATATTTTAAAAAAAGTAATCCCAAAGGGACAATGAAGAAGTAAATGGTCTAATGTTTATAAATCCTTCTCACACAAGGTATAGCTAAAAGATCCACAATATCCTCTTCTTTGTAGACTCTCTTCTGTAAGAATATTACTTTGAACTACTAACCAAAGGAATGTTGAGGCCTTAGGGAGATCCTCTAATGACCAAACATTCTTCCAAGGAAAATATTTGGGAGAAGAAATTTTTGATTGCTCTAAATTCTTGTATCCCAACTTGACCAAGTATCCACTATCCTTTGATAAATTCCAAACCAACTCATCCTTACATGTAAAAATTGATAAATAAAACTCTTAAAGCATCTTTTGAAGTTCATTAGCCATTTGTTTGAGTTCCTCTCCTTCAACCAAGTTACTAAAAGAAATCCATGATTTGGAGTTGTTGCTCATATTAATATGATCTTTGAACTTTGGACCTTTACATGCTAGGCATGCTTAAGCCAATGGTTTCATTTTGAGTCAGAGATAAGAGGATAAGGCTTCAATTAAGCATCAAACAAAAAAATTGCATAACTCCCCTTATTTATTGACCATCTTATATGTTTCTTTATAATTTGCAAACTATTTGATATGAAATTCCATGATGAGGATCCTTTGGGTAGGGTTATTTTCCTAAATAATTTTATTGAATCAAGAGAATCTATATGTTTTTGAAGTAATATTTTGGCCCAATTATTTCCTTGATCTTTGAATAATATCCACCCAATATTTGCCCCTAATGCAAAATTTATAAGTTTGCAATTCTGCAAGCTTTCTCTTCCAATATTCTTTCCTTTGCAAACCCTATCCCACTTGCAAAGAGGAAGCCTAAATTTTTCTCAGAACCTTTTCATAGAAAGTCTCTTTGATTTTTATTAATTTATGATGCTATATTTGCTAGCAGATTGAAAGTGACATCATATAAATAGGGATGGATTGTAAAGTAGTATTTATGAGTTGTAGCCTTCTTGCCATGGTTAGGAACTTACCTTTCCAACCTACCAAACAATCTTTTATTCTATCCAAAAAAGAGACCCAAAGCTCCTTTTTATTTCCTTTATGAGATACAAGAATAACCAGGTAGGTTGATGGAAAGTTTTCAATTATAAACCGTAAAAAATTCACAATATTTATTTATAAATCTAGAGTAGTATTAATAAAAAATCTTGTATTTTACAGTATTAACCAACTATCTAATAGCCTTATCATAGCATGATAATATTGATTTAAATTCCATGGCCTCACTTATTGAGATTTAGAGATGAGATTTGGAGGGACAATTTTTTGCTACTTGAATAACTTTGATTTTTCCTTCCATTTTTACCTTTGAGAAACCTCTCCCTAATACTTTAGCAAGAATAATAAATAAATAAGAATATAGTGGATCACCTTGACAAAGTCCACAAGATGACTTGAAGTAACCAATAGGAGAACTATGGACCAAAATAGAAATTTTTGCAATGCTATAACAACATTTAATCCATTCACACCAACTATAATCAAAGCCATTTTTTTTGAGAATAACACGTAGACAATTACAAGAAACCTTATAATATGGTTTGCCCATATTAAATTTCATAAGCATACCTAGTTATTTCATGGAATGAAGAGAATGTATAGCCTCCTATGCAATAATTATAACATGAAGAATTTATTTACCATGAACAAAACCACCTTGTTCCTTTGATATAACACAACCTAGAATGCCATTCAACCTATTTTACATAATTTTTAAATGATCTTATAAATCATATTGCAAAGGTTTATTGGACAAAAATTATCAAAATATTTTCTCGCCTTTCTTGGGAACCAACACAATAAAAGTGGCATTGATCTCACTTATAATAGCCTTCCTTTTTTAGGCCTCTTCAATCACAACTAACATATCACTCTTCAATAAATTCTTTTTTTTTGAAAGAAAATTGTAAGAAATCCATAGGGGCTAGGTACCTTATTAGGATAGAAAGAGAAAACCACTTCATGTAGCTCCTCCGTAGATATATTCTTCATCAATATTTCATTTTATCCCTATGTGATGATGAAACTTTTTGTATAAGTTTATCTTGTGCCTCCTTATCTTGGCTAGTATCTGATAAAATATTGTTGAAATAATTATTTTCTTCCTTCCTTATATCAAACTGATTTTGGGTTGTTCACTGTTAAATATGCTCATGATCTGACTATTTATTATCATGGTCCATATCCCTTATGATCGAGTGTGGATTAAATGCCTTATATCGAAATTTGCTCATTTCAGCTGGTTGGCAATTCAAAATAAGATTCTAACGATTGATAATATTATGAAAATGGGCATGTATGTCCCCAAAAGATGCTATTTGTGAATGAATGCCTAGGAATATACCAATAACCTCCTTCTGGAGTGCCCTTTCTCCAATATAGCTTTGGATCACCTTATGTCCACTTTTCACATCTATTGGGTTCCTCCTAATTCATTGAGTCACATTTTCACCCAATGACCTACTCCATTCAAAAATCTTAGATTATCTTCTTTATCGAAAGTGAGCCTTCATCATATCTTATGGCAATTATGGCTTAAAAGAAACAGTAGGATTTTTTCTTCCTCCTCTACGGATCCCATATCTATTGCCAACAAAGCTATTGCCTTTGCTATTGGGAATTCTCATATATTCCCTTGTCCCAAACCACTTGATTCTAGATTGGAGTCTATTATTCTCTTCTTTAAATATTCTCTACAACTCCAGTTCTAGTTTACTAGCCCCCCATCCTAGAGTGGGTACCCATTGGATTCCTCCCCCAAGTGAGTGGCTGAAACTTAACTTTTATGGTGCCTCCAAAGGAAACCTAGGGGATGTTGGTGCAGGTGGCCTAGTCAGAGATAGCAGTAGATAAGTTATTATGGCTTATGCTGAGTATCCAGGGTGCCAAACTAATCATTTTTTTGAAGGTCGTGCATTGTGGAGAGGGCTAGATATTCTCAAGGATTATAAAGGCAACCTTTTTAATGAAAGAGATTCTTTGAACATTATAAATGCTCTTAAAAACAATAGGGTGTACTCTTGGAATGTTAAAACTATTGTTCAAGAAGCTAAGAAGTTGTTCCAAAATTTCAATGATATCTCTATCAACCATGTGTACTGCAAAGCTAACAGACCTGTAGATATTCTTGCCAATTGGGGTGTTATCCATAAATCTATCCATTTGGAAAGAAAGATTTCCCCAAGAATTTTTAAATGCTACTAATAATATTTTGTTTTGAAAGATGTGGTCATAGGTTTTGGTGGGTCAAATTCTCCAATGTTGACTCTACCATTTTCAGCATGATGTGTTTCTTTGGTTCCAGTTCTTATGGCCAAAATTTTCTGATTAGTAAGACTCTTTGTCTTGCTATTAGTGTTGGCTTTTGGTTCTCCTATTTCCCTTCTATGAAGTATACAATGTCACAAGATAGGCCCTGTCAGTGGGTTTACCTTGTGGTTGTCTATGCCAAGCATGTCAAGTCCTTGAGTAGGTCTAGGCTATGCAATTGGACGTTATCTAACAATATCAATATGTGTCAAGTCTCGAGATGCTTAATTTTATGTCTTGTGATTTTGAGATTCATTTTTTCAGTCATTTGGCACTCCCAATCCTTTCCTAGCCCTATCATGTGCAAAGTCTATCTTGTACTATGTCTATTTTTATGATGTCAATTCCCTAAGGAGAATTATTATGTGGTCTACCAATAACACCAACTCAGTTTCCAAAAAGGGCGTCTATGGTGCCAAAAATTTCTATATTTGAATCGTTGGTCTGTGTCAGTCCATCACCGTTTGGTTTTATTCATCGTTGTGTGTCCTAGGTAGTAAGAATCTTCTGTGGTCTTCCTTTCTCCTTAGTCTTGCCAACATGGCCTTACTTGAGCTATCTACCCTTCATATTAATCCCTTGTCTCACACCTTTCTAGAAGCTCATTGTCTCATTCCATTCCTAAGAAATTTCAAAGGAGTTGAGCAAGATATCACTGAAGCCTTCATCCACCTCAATTTAGGAGGTTAGCCCAACTTAAGAAATCAAGAATTGGCACCAGTTAGAGCTTCCCTTACCACATTTTGAACAAAGATAGTGACGATCCTTGCATTACTACTTGCAACACAATCCATGTTACCATCGTCAGTAGCATTATCAATGCCATGGATAAGATCAACGAGACTCTTAAGGTGCTACTCCCAAACCATCCTAGAGATGCTTCTGTAAATAAAGATGTTATAGAGGTCTAGGTCTAGGTCTATTGAGTACTCTGTTTGTTCTCATGTTGGGTCTCTCTGTTTTTGGTCTTTTGATCCCCTGCGTGGTATTTTAATTATAGTCTATAGTGCCCTTGCGTGGGCCTTTTTGAGCACTATGTTTATTTTTGTACAGGTGTCTATTATAGTTTTTATGGATCTTTTGCAAGCTTCCCCTATGCAGGTTTTTTCCATAGCTCCCGTATAGGTGTCTATTATAGTTACTTCTCTTAAGAAACCCTTGTGTGGGTATTACTCGGACTATATTTTTGTTTATCTGATGTCAACATTACATGTAACCTTCTCTGCTACTATTTGGATATTTTTGTTTAGGTTGTTGCTGGCCAATATGTAGGTTTGTATTATCTTATTCTATTGGTTTAGCTACCATTTTATGTACTTGGGTTTGGAGCCCATTTAAAACCCGCACTTAATCATTTTTTTTTTTGGTAATTATTTTAATATATTAACAGTGGGTTTTTATAGAGGATCCCAAAACCTTATGTACAAAATTAGCCATATTTCTAATGATGCATCATACCTCTTGGTTGTAACAATAAGCCTAATTGCAAGTAAAGCCATCCTAATGCTAAAGACTTGGAAACTGTAAAAAGGGCTTTTAGGCATGGAAACCCAACGAAAAAGAAACAGGACAAAACCGAAGGAACACCAAGTAGAGCCCGAAGAAATGAAATGAGGAAAGCAAAACAGACAAGACACCATGGACAACTAAGTAGACAAAATTGCCACGCCACACCAAAACTCGTCGGAGGGGGCTTTCCAAAAATTGCGCAAGGAAAGCTTCATGAATGGATGTCTGCTCTGGCCAACCTTTCCACCTCGGATGGGAAGCGAGACCGCCACACGACCGGACACGTGGTCGCGAGCCCTTTGTTGGCCATGTGGTCAGCCACGCGATTACCTTCTCTCAAAGTATGATTTGCTTTCCACCTACCACGATAGGAGAGAAGCGTTCTTGCCTCGAGGATGATGTTGTAGACTTTCCAAGATGGATTTTTGGTGCCAAGAAGGTAATTCACGATGTTGAGCGAGTCACCCTCAATAATAAGAGGTCGAGGATCCTCAGAGAGTATCCGAATACCTTTCAGAGCGCCTCGGGCTTCGGCATAGTGATTTGTCTGGGAGCCCAAATCTTCACAATAGGCCATCACAAGATTCCCATCATGATCTCTGACAACACCCCCAGCACCAGCGGGCCCGGGATTCCCCTTAGCCGCTCCATCAAAGTTTAATTTAATCCACCCCATGGGGGGTTTGGTCCAAACAATATTCCTTCGACAGGGCCCTTTAACAACCTCCAGAAACGGCCAGAGATTCATCATTTTGAGAATCGCTTCTTCGCTCGGAAGGTAGGGACGGGGACTGGGAACAACAATAGAATTCTCGATGGCGTAGGACAACGCCCTTTGAGCAATAGAAGGGGGCCCTCTAGGAGCTACGCCAAAGATTACGGCATTCCTCTCTAACCAAATTTGCCAAATTGAATGATGGAAGGAGGCCTCGAGGAGGAAGCGGAGTTTGGGATTCTTGAAAGGATTAGGCCATTGGTGGAAAGCATCTATGAGGGAACGGGGAGAGCACCATAGGATTTGGAAGGAGGATAGGACAATACTAAGAACAGAGTGGGAAAACGGGCAATGCAAGAATAAATGATCCCTCGTCTCGTAATCTGCAAGACACAAGTAACACCTGTTGGGGAAGGCAAAACCTCTCTTGTGAAGGTTGTCAATTGTTAAGGCTTTGTTGTGGAAAGCAATCCATGCAAAGAAGTTGATTTTAGGGATGACTCCTTTCCTCCACACAGTATTCCACCTGTAGTCCAGAGTAGTCTTGGTGGTAAGAAACTCATAAGCTGATTTAACAGAAAAAAGCCCATCCTCCGTACCACTCCAGATGATTCTGTCATTCCTCCTGGCAGAAGGAATTAAAACCGACTGGAGGATATTTGCAAGAAAGGTAACCTCATTATTAAACCCCTCCACAACTGGAATCTTCCACCGAGGAAAACGGGTGCTCCGGTCTATGAACTCTGCCACCCTGAGTTGGGAGTTAGGGTCAGTCAAACCTCTCAGCCCAGCGAGATCCGCCCTCGACCCAAGGGCTTCTTCGATCGCCCACCTATCCTTCCAAAAGAAAATGAGGTTGCCATCACCCAAAATCCAGCGGGCTCCCAAGGTGATCAAATGTCGGGTTTGGAGCACAGATTTCCAAAAGGTCGACGCCACGGAGGAGGTCTCAGCATCCAAGAAGGAAATGGGGCCAAGATACTTCTTTTTAACCAGCTTAACCCACTCCACCGGGTCGCTAGATAGAATCCTCCAAGCGTGCTTCGCTATCAGAGCCAAATTCATAAGTCTTGATCTTCTCAACCCCAGACCGCCTTGGTCTATCCTCGAACACACCTTGTCCCAGGCAACAAGGGGGAGTCTAGATTTCTCTTCGTTGCCAGACCATAGAAAGGTCCTCTGAATCTTCTCAATTTTGGAGTGAACTGCAATCGGAAGCATGAACACCGACATGAAGTAGGTCGGGATCCCCTGAAGACAAGCTTTGGTAAGGGTGGCTTTTTCGGCTTGCGACAGGAGTTTGCCCTTCCAAGTTTCGAGTTTCTTGTGAAGGCGCTCAAGAATCATGTTCCACATATCCCCACTCGCCCACCCGCTATAAGATAGAGGCAACCCCAGATAGGACGTAGGCAGGGAATCAATAGTGCATTCAAGAATTCTAGCAATCCGAAGTTGCTTGCGCAGGGGAGTGTTAATAAAATAGATTTTGCTCTTGATGTAATTGACCTTTTGCCCTACAGCTTGCTCATAACAGGACGGGATCCGCTTGAGCGATTTGGCTTGGGCAACGGACGCCCCAGTGGAGATGAGGGTGTCATCCACAAATTGCTGATGAGTGACAGGATCAACTCTAGAAGTCGGCAAAATGCCAAAAATCTTGTTATGACGAAGAGCCTCTTTCATGGACCAACTCAGAACCTCCACCAGAAGAATGAAAAGGATGGGGGATAAAGGATCGCCCTGTCTGAGGCCTCTGGCGCTTTGGAAATACCCAGCTGGGGACCCATTGACCAGGACAAAAAAAAAGGGAGTGGATATACAACTGTAGACAAGGTCAATCCAGTGGGGATGAAAGCCGAACTTGAGGAGGACTGCACACAAAAAATTTTGATCAACCCGGTCAAAGGCTTTGTTCATGTCGAGCTTAAGAAAAAGAGCAGCATTCTTGGAGCGGTAAGCGGAATGAAGGGTCTCATGGATAGTGATGACACCATCAAGAATGTTTCTGCCTTTAACAGTGCTTCCCTGACAAGGATCAATCAGGATGGGGAGGATTGTTTTGAGTCTATTGGCTATAGACTTGGTAAGAATCTTGTAAAAAACATTACACAGGCTGATGGGCCGATAGTCAGAGAAAATTTTGCAGGCGGGAGACTTAGGAATGAGGGCAAGAAAGGTGGAATTGAGTTTCGGGTGGATGGATCTGGAAGCTTGAATAACCCGAATAGCATCGCACACATCCGGACCCACGACCTCCCACATGACTTGGAAGAATCGGGGGGAAGCCATCGGGGCCAGGGGCCTTATCTGGTTGCATGGAGAACAATGCTTCCTTAATCTCGGATGAGGAAAAAGGTTCCAGAAGCTTAATGCTTACCTCATGGGGGACTTTAGTCAAAAAATTGGCGAGCAGAGATTTTTGGACCTGAAGGTTGCTGTCCGGAGGAGTGCCAAGCAAATCCTAAAAAAAGTCAACCGCTTCGCTCCTGATTTCCTCTATCTCCCTGGTAATGCGCCCATCCTTACAAGCCACTTCTCTGATCTTGTTGGCCCCTCTGTGCCTCATAGTAGACGCGTGGAAAAACCTCGTGTTGGTGTCTCCATTCTTCAACCAAAGGTCACGAGATTTACGGCGCCAGAACGTTTCCTCCCTAGCGAGAATAGAATGAAAGTCCACCAAAAGACTCCGCTCTTCCTCCCTGAGACCCTCAGTGTAACCTTCGAGTTCCATCCTTTCCTCCAAAACCTTCAGGTTCTCAGAGATGGATTTTTTGGACTCAAAAATGTTGTCGAAAACCTCTTTATTCCAAACTTTCAGCTTTTCTTTGACCATTTTGAGCTTTAGAGCCACCCTCTTAGGAGCATTTCCTTCCACCTTCAATTGCCACCATGCTTGAAACCAAACCTTTGAAGTCCTTGTGAGAGATCCACATGGATTCAAATCCGAAGGGGTTTTAAAAATAGGCCCATCATCCGCCTCCAAGAAAATAGGGTTATGGTCAGACCCAATCCTTGGAAGAGCCGAAAGGATAGCCCCGCCAAGGATAGGAATGGCTTCTTGGGACATAAAAAATCTGTCGAGCTTGACTTGAATCAAACCGCTCCCAATCCTTCTGTTACTCCAAGTGAAGGAAGCCCCTTTGAGTTCGATGTCGAGCAAGCCATTAGTAGAGACAAAATCCCTGAAGTCCTCCAAGTTGCGGCTGAAGTGGTCGGATCCTCCTTTTTTTTTGAAGGATGAAGGGGACAATTGAAGTCACCCCCTAAAACCCAAGGAAAATTACTAAAATTCTCCCTCATATGAGAGATAGCTTTCCACATTTTTGCTCTCTCTGTGGCAGAATTTGAAGCATAAACGTTGGACAGAATCCAGGAAAAATTGGTGGTTTTGGACTGGAACAGTACATTGATGATTCTGTTGGAAGTTGATAGCAGGCTGCCCTCAAACCTCGAAGGGTCCCACAGAACCATGAGTCCTCCCGCTGTTCCCACTGTAGGGCTGGACAGACAATTTGCCTTGGCCCAAATGGCCTTCGCAACTTTATCAGAGGAGATAGCATCGACCTTGGTCTCTTGCAAAATAAGGATGGAAGGATTAGTCCTCCTACGGAGATCAGCCACTAACCTTCGTTTGGCTGCACCGTTCAGTCCTCTCACATTCCATGAGAGGACTTTCATCTGGACAGTTTGAGGTTTTTCTTGCCTCCCCTTCCTTGTTGAGGGGGAGGTTTTGATGCATGCGCTTCGTCCGTCTGAGCGCCACAGTCATCCAGAACCAGCAAACGTTGGGTTCCATTTGCAACGTCATTTGTTGTCTCTTTGTCCCACCTGTCTTTGTTAGGAGGACGGCCCTGCTTCCTCTCACTACCAAAATCCACACTTTGCTTTTGGCTCCTCGTGTTTTGGGGGCTAATGTGACCGGATTGTTCACCCCTCCTTCCTAAGAGGTAATCTTCTAGCATCGTCTGCGACTGGCTGAAATCGGGATGACCCATATCTTGGGGCAGAGAAATAGTCTGAGTCACAATTTGGGATGGGGTCCGTTCCTTCTCTTCCTGCGATTCACTTTCCAAGTGGGAGTCTGCTCCTTGCTGATTGTCAGCCTCAAGTTGCTCGGGGTCCGATTGGAGAGTGGGATTCTCTTCAGGCTGAGAGAGTTCGACGTAGACTCTAGAGGGGCTTGGAGATTCATGACCCTTCGCATCTGGAAGATTTGACTGCTTCGCCTGACCTTCCCCATGCTCCAGGGGGTTGTCATTTTCACGCTTCTGCTTACCCAATTTTTGAAGAGGACACTGGGATTGGAGGTGCCCTTGGGACCGACACTGGGGGCAGAAAGCTGGTCTATTTTCATAGACAATAGCTTGTTTATGAAGAAAGGTACCTCCAGACCGAAGAGTGATGAAAGTTGGGAGTTTCGCCTCCAAATCTGCCAGAACGCAAAAACGGGCTTGGACAAACCTTGTTCGAGCTCGGGTGGGTGGGTCAATGGTGACCAACTCCCCAATGGAGCGCGCAATACCCCTTATGACATTTTCATGCCAGCCAAAGAGGGGAAGATTCGGGAGCCTAACCCATATTGGGGCAATGTTGATGTTCTGGTATCAGGACTGAAATCCATGTCCCACTTCCTAAGGAATAAACTTCTGCGGCCCAGAAACCATGGCCCGCTGACCAAAATTTTACAGTAATCCTCCTTATTGTTCAGTCTAATGGCAAAAAAACCTCGGGATAGGGCCGCTAGCTCCATATGACCAGAAGTCCTCCATTTGCTTGCTGCCCACTTTCGGATAGTTTCCATGTCGGGACGGCCGCCAATGAATTTGCCTATGAGGGTAAATTTCTCAAACTCCATGAAGCTTGAAAGAACTTCCATCGGGATGTCCAGCTCATCCCCAACCGAAAACAACTCTTTGGTAAAAAACCCGTTTAGGGTTTCTGAGGCCGCTGCCTAGGCATAAGACTTTTGAGCCCCACCACCCCCTTTGTCTGGTGGGTCCTTACCCCGACTGACACCGTCAACAACCCGGTCTTCTTCAATGGGTCCGGATGCTTTCGCACCTCCGGATCCCTGGTGCCCTTCGATTGCTCCGCTGCGCCCAAGACACGAACCGTAGCCGCTCCCGGGCTCCCCTACAGATGACTTCCCGCCCATCGACATCTCCTCCCTCCCCGCACTTGGAGACTGCTGCTCCACTCTCCGGCTGTTGGCGGCTGCTGGTTTCACCCTTCTGCTACTCTGCTGGTCGAAACCCTAGCTCTGCGGCTGCCCTGTGCTCGCTGTTCCTCCGCACTTAATCATTTTTACCTACCAAAAAAATAACTTCTTTATCCTCAATATTTTTTCCATCTAGAGTTAAAATATTTTTGATGTGATGAAAAAAGAAATTTATTTTCGTTGTAGCATGATTTATTTTTGTATTTCTATCTCCTTCCTCTCTATATTTTTGGAACCAATATGACTCCTATTTCATTGCATTACGATAATAAAAAAGTAATCGTTCTTCTTTCACATAAGAAACTTGATCCATTCCATTAATTTATGCTCTCTTATAAATTTTTGATCTTCGATCCAATTTCTTTTTTTTCTTCAAAAATGTTACCAAATTATTTGGCATTCCAAATCTTCATTTGAACCTTTAAATATTTTATATTTTGAACAAACCTATACATCCCTGTGAGTGTGGTCTACCGGCAAGGCCACTTGCATTATCGGTGATGTGACCCGAGTTCAATCCCCATGGTGGATGTGTATAAGAAGTATTACTAAAAAAAAAAGGTCCTTCCAACATATTTTACAAGGAGTAACTATAGTTGGAGCATATACATTTACAACCCCAACTTTGATGTTTTCCTCTTTCCTGTAAAAAATCCAACAACCCAATTAATTTTTGCTTCTAATAGTTTCTCATGCCATTTGCATTTGTTCCATATTATTGCAATATCTCCAGAAGCTCTTGTAGAAGAATATGCTAGACAATTATCCATCTTACAAATCTTTTGAAAAGTATCCTTAAATTCCTCATTACTTAATTTTGTTTCTTGTATTAAAATAAACTCAGGATCATAACAACCTATTAATTTTTTTTAAGGGTCTTATTCATACCCCTAATATTCCATGATATTAGTTTCATCATCAACACTTTTTATTTTTATTAGTGGTATTAGCCCCAATTATTGTTGAAAGATGCAAAACACAACACCCAAACAATGCTTGAACAAATGAAATACAAGGAAACACAAGATTACACAATAGAATAATTTTCATTGACGGGGGGAGCCTAGAAACTCCATTATTTACAAATCTTGGATCCTTGAATCCTTTTGATAGAATATTACAAGGGGTTAGGGTTATCCGAAACCCTAAAAAGCAAAACTTGTGATGTATTCAAGCGCGTCTTGATCCCAATAGGGTTGAGTGGGATTTTTGATATCTAAGGTTGGGCCACTCCAGATGCTGATGTAGTGCTCCAGATCTGCACACAAGGACACAAAAAAATAGTTAGTAATACCTGTGAGGGCTCCATAGTGTGAGGTCCTCTATAAGCAATGATAAAACCTAATTAAGTGTTGCAAATAAAGTGAACAAAAATAGAAGCACATGCATAAAATAAATATATAAATGATTGATTTGTTTTACTTACTTACCACGCTCTGATGTGAGACGTTTGATGCAGGTGACTGGTGCAGTGATGCCCAAGCGTTGCCCAGAGGCTAGGGGGACTTCAGGATTGGGGGCGTAAAATGCTCGTGAGCACCTGGTGACTGTAGGTAACACCCATGGGAACTTGGTGCTGGTAGGGAGGTTCCCAAAGGTGCTTGGTGTTGACAGAAAGTGCTCGAAGGCACCTAGCAACTGATGGAGAATTCTACAAAAGCATATTGGGTGAGGGTGCAAGATGTGACGATGGTGATGGCGAGCGAGGAGAGTGGAATGTGATAGATGGAATGGGACTAGGGCACAAAAGACTTGGTAAAATACTTAAGGCACTCAGGGAATCAGGGTATTCAAAAACTCAAAAAACTTGAGAACTTAAAATCAGGGGTTGAGCCATCAAAATGGCTCCTATTTATAATCTAACCTAGGGCATGCTAGGGTTTCAACGACACTAATCATGTGGCTAATATTAAAGAACATCTAAGGGTAGATAATAAATCTATGGGGTGGCATGGATTAATGTAAATGGATGGTTGAGATTAAATGGAATTGGATGGCTAGGATTAATTCACTTAAATAAATACATATTTATTAAACATATATTAAAATATAATATAAAATATTATATTTAAATATATAAAATAAATATACATAAATAAATGTGAATAATATTCAAAAAATGGCTAGATTTTGGTGGTGAAAATGGTGGGAAAGCATGGATGGAGGACAAATGGCTAGATTTTGGTGTCTACAATTGTTAACACATGATATTTTTATTTGGATTCCAAAATAAATATCCTTTTGAGTTTTTATTTATATTTATTCCTTCTTTGATGATATTCATCTCCTTTTTCCATTCCCACCAACACTCTCATATTCATCAATCTCTTCCATATTTTCATATTATTCATAATGATACAGTAGACACTAAAATCATGTCAATCCGATTAGGCAACCAAAAGCATTGGCTAATTGACATCACATGGCCCCCTTGGGAAACCCTCAAAGGTTACATAGTGGTCCTAACCACTCTTGGAAGGCTCTACCCCACTTTTGGGAGGTTTTGGGCCACATAGGCATGATCGTCCCACCTTGGGACGATCATAGTTCATGGTCGTCCCACCCAAGGACGGTGGCATAGCGGTCATCCCTGGGTGGGATGACCACAATATTTGACTTCCAAAAAGTCAAATATGGATAAATGGCACCAAAAAAATATCCATTTATGTAACCTATTCAAGCATGCAGACCTAAGGGTGAAGAATCCTTATCACATGCTGCAGAATGGAGGCCAAAATGGGAGATTATCTTCCCCTTCCAATGCATGCTCAGTTTTGACAAGTGGCACCTCTTGCCATGCATGCCCTTGCATGCCCATTTGTCCAAAGGCCCCCTTTGGCTATAAAGTGGATCTATTTTCCACCCAAAATATAGAGAGGAGTTTTGAGACATAGCAATGAAGTGCTACCAAGATTTCCCCTCACCCTTTTGTGCCTTTTTCCCTCGAAATCTCTACCTAGCGAAGGAGGTTTGCGAGTGATTCAAGAGGTACAATTTATTTGCAAAACTGAATCATCTAAGTGAATTTCACCACCAAATTTTATGAAAATACTATTGAGAAGGTTTTTGACCAATTCATAGAGGAATTGGTGGCAAATTAGGAGCAAAACTGGTGGCCATCCCACCCTAGGACGGTCCCCATTCTATGATAGTCACCATCGTCCCTGCAAGGTATGGTGATAGATATATGCATAATTTTTCTACTATTTTTAATTAGGCATATTCTAGGTTAGATTATGAACATGTTGTCCAAATTTCATGTAATTTGGAGTTATATTGAATGAGATATTGCAATTTTAAGGTTTTGTAGGCTTTTGGGGACCATTTGAAGATGCACATGAAACTATGACTGATCTTGCTAATCCACTGACATGGGTCCTCTTAAAATCTCATTTTATGTATATTATCCAAGTTTAGTTTTATTTGGAGGTATTTTGGTCCAAAAATTGCTTGTTTTGGGTTTTGCAGGCTTTGTAGGTACACTATGAATGTGCCACATATTCGAAGGCAATTTCTATTTGATTTATTATTATATCTTCCCAAAATCATCTATTATGCATGTATCTATGATTTCAGATCATTTGGAGTTGTTTTAGATAGGTGCATTGCATATTTACACTTTCTATCTTATAGTTGCATGTATGGCTTTTGCATGTTTCACATTCTACGCACTTGCTATTTAACAAATCTGGTTTCCTTGTGTGTAGGTGCAGGTTTTACAACGCATGAGGAAGGAATACAAGATCATAACAACAAATAATGAAGTGGCAACATCATAGGTTTGCCCACCTCAATTGTGGGTACGAGGAAGAACATTGGAAGTGCACACGAGCTTGTTTGAAAGGACTTGATCCTTGGGCACCCATTTTTGTAAACAAGTGTATCAAAATAAGAGCCCTCAAGGGGACATCTATGTAACCATGTTCTGATTTATCAAATTAAATAAAGAGAAACACCATTTTCTTGCACTTATTTGGCTTCCATGGTTGCTTGAATTTTTCCTTTTATAATGCTTGATTAATACCAGATATAGATGCATATTGTTTAGCATTCTTAGGTGCACCATTTTTCCCATACTTCAGTGGTGATCATGGTGGGACCCTATCCCTATTGATTTTATTAAATATTTAACCCTATTTTTGTTTGCATTCTATTGCAAGAATTGTCCGTTCTAGCCTGAAATGGCCTCTGGACTACTAACCGTCCCACCCTAGGATGGCCACACAACCGTCCCACCCTGGGATGGCCATCAAACTAGCCACCATCCCACCCTGGGATGGTCACAAAATAGGAGATTTTCTGCTCCAAATTCCAAAAATAGCAAGCTTATAGGCCATTGAGGTAGGTACCAAAACCCTCTGTTTTCATTTCTACTATTCAAAACTGCTGAAATCTGGTTTTTCTTACCTCTTTTGATTGCTTGAAAAGTAGAAGATAGGTTTTGCTTTTCTATAATTGAAAAAACAACAAAAATAAGAAGAAAAACTGAAAAGGAACTAGGTAGAAATGCACCTCTATGGTTTGATTGCTTCTAGCCTACCTAATGGGTAGGTTATCATTTAGGGAATGCATTTGGTAGGTTACTTTTTATCTAGCTTTTCTGAAAGTAAAACATCATTTCTTTGCATTTAGTGAAAGATCATTGAGTGCTTCATTGTTTACTTTCTTTGGGCTTAAAAATAACCACACACACCATGTTCCACTTGAACACTAGTGAGTTGGATTTCATCACCAACCACTAGTAGAGGTCAACGACGGTGGCTTTCATCTCCACCCATTGCCTCAAATCCCATGAACCCTTGTTCTTTGCCAAGGCTAGCTCCAAGATCCGATGTAGCTTGGAAAATTTGCATGTACTTCTCTTCGAAGGGTATAACACTGACCAAGTGAGTACTGGGTGAGGACTGGCAGGACCTGTGCTCCCTGACTGGGTATGGGTTTCATATCCATACTTTGGTGGGTTTACGTGACCATGAATTTCATTTTTGATTATCGAGCTACGAGCATACAGGTGAAATCCAATTAAACACAAGATTATCATCCAACAAAATTCAAACACGTGACACAAGGTCTTCTTTACAAACAACACATCTGAAACACACAAAATAGCTTAGGGAATACACATTAATACTTAAAAGAGATAATCACTTGTTTTATTGAGTGTTTCCTTTCTTATGTGCTATTTCATTAAGAATTTGTAAAGGAGATAATCATCTAGGGTTTGGTAGAGAGTAACAATGGTGTGCACCCACAGCCAAGCCCAATCATGGGTGGAAGCTACAAAGGGTGGACTAGGAGACACGAGTCATCTCCACTTTAGCCCCAAGGATTTGGTCATACCTCCTTGGCGAGCCTCTACTCACCCAAGTCCTAGGACAACGGGACATGAAAAACACCTACAAGGGAGCCCTATGTGGGACACCCTCTAGGTTGTGGACCTTACCCAGGAAAGTGTTCCCGATATGTAGACACATCACATACCTTCTTTGATGAAAGGCAACAATGAATTGAGGTGCAAGTAGAAAAAGTGGTGCCATGCATTTGCATGCTTTATAGGTCTAATACACCCGCTTATGGGCCAAAGCATGACTTCACACATTGTACAGGGCCAATTGATCATACTTCACCCATACACCACCTTGATAGGTTCTAGTAGCCTAGACAACAGGATGCGTATGATACTCATTGCTTAGGGTGAGCAAACTCAACCCTTCCCTTCCTCTTCCATGAAGGAAATCATGAGGAAATCCCCAATTATCTTGAAGAGCAGTATATTGCACAAGCATGATGTGCATCTGTGATCGTTGAGTATAAAGAGCATATGCCCAGGCCCAAAACTCAAGTAAATATAGCTACCCTCGATCGAGGTAAGCGTGCAATGGATATCATAGATTATCTTGAATGAGATCAACCACAAGGTGAGACTCCTAGGCCTCCTAGGCCTCGCATAGTGGAATAGATCAATAAAGTGGTTGCAAGATATGTGGAACACCAAGCATAGTTCAAGCAACTTCGACGAGACAAAGAGCAACTAGACCGCTTGCATCAACTTGAGAAAGAAAGAATCGAATGATAGACCAACGAGCTATTATAGAAAAAATTGCATGAGATGGTCCCTACCCCTAGAACATACAGATATGAAGTCCATCCAAGGCAACCCACTCTCATTCAAGATAGGTCTCTTAGGCCTTATCCAATGTTGCCTTCGTGACTTCCTAGGCCGGATCGAGACTTGCCTCCCACGCCAAATATAGGATGCCCATCGCAGGAAGCTACCCTTCTCTATAGGCTAGCTTAGGAGATGACCTATGGGGCTTACATTGAGCATGAGTCAAAGGTGGAATATTTGGAAATGTCTTATCAAGGCAGGGGGTGACATTCCACCACCCTGAAATAGTCCTGAGGATCCTCACCCTCCACCACAAGATAGGAGTAAATAAGAGGAGATCAAATCCTCTAATGCATATAGGGTATTGCTAGAGCACTTAGAGTTAGTATAGAACAAGACCTCTGGGTCTGGATCTCAAAATCCCACTTTGCACCAACTACGTAGTCAACCACTTCATCCTTTGGTTCCTGCCCCTTCCTATCCAAAGCAATTTAAGATGCCTCAGTTGGCTACCTTTAAGAGAGAAGAAGATGCACATGAGTATGTTATCAAATTCCTGAGCCAATTCTTTGGCATCCAGGATAATGATGTTTTGATTTTGTGTACATTCATGACTACTCTCTCTGGCCCAACCACGAAGTGGTTTACCCAAATATAAATCTTAAAGCATAGCATCCACAATTTGGATCAACTCGTAGTCGCATTCTTAGAATGCTTCGCATTCAATACCAAGAGGAAGCTGATGCTGGCTGATCTCATTGGGTTGATAAGCATTGCTTGCCAAGCTACTATACCTACTCCCCATGTCGAATTTGACTCAGATGTTTTCCAAGAGCTACCTAAAGTTGATCTCCTTGTTGTTGCAACTGCAACAATATCCAACTCTTGAAGATGCTCTAACACAAGCTAGAAAAATTGAAGATATCAATATTCAAGAGGGAGAAATTGTGAAGCCTCGTAAGGAGTGGAACAAGAATGTTAAGAATAGCCCAGTGCAACCTAAGCCAGTAGTAGTCAATCAAGTTGCCATTAGCATCCCAAGGCTTGCATAAACCATACCGCCTCAAAAGCCCAATTACCAGGCCATAACTAGCAACTATAACAATAACAAGGACAACCAGAATAATCAAGGGAAAAATCAACAACATCACCCCAAGCAATAATTCACACCCATTGTAGAGTGTATGTACTCTTTTTTTAAGTGCCTCTTAGCGGCTAACTCGATCAATCTACATGAGAGTCAACCTATCAACCCGAATGCAACGAAGCCCAAAGGATACCGAGAAGACCTATATTATAAGTTTTATAGGTAAAATGGGCATGACGTGCAAATATGCTATAAATTCAAGAACTTGGTGCAAGACATGATCAATAGGAATGCCCTTTAGGTAGATAACCCTATCGTGCCAAACAACCAACAAATGGGTGTTTTTAAATACCCATTGCCTACCCACGTGGAGCAGGCCAAGCCAGTGCCCCAAGTAAATGAGGTTCATCATGCACCCCCTAAGAAAGGGTATGTTAGCATGATCAACATTATAATGAGGAACATGTGGTACCCAAGTCTAGTCGCACCACCTGCAGATCACAACGATGTTCATTCAACATCCCAGCCTTTACCACCTCTAGTGTTGAGCCTCCCACCTCGACCTGTGGTCACAATTAAGAGTAAGCTCACTCAGATCCTGAGAATGACATCTACACAGCTCTCCATCTATGAGCTCATTCAATAATATCCACCTCATAGAGAAGCTCTAATGGAGATCCTCAAGGCAATAGAGCTAGAGACCCAGGAGTCTAACTCCTTTAACAATTTCGTGGGGTATGTTCGACAATGTACAGAATCAGTGATTACCTTTCAAGAAGATGAACTTAAACTAGTTCCAAATAATATGGTAGATCCTCCCTTGCACATCATTGCATGTGTAAACGGAATTCCATACAAGAGAGTGTTGGTAGACACTGGGTCTTCTAGTAACATCATCACTACAACAACTCTCAAGCATCTGGGGCTCCCGGTATCCCATATTGTCGCATATACATACACCCTTCGAGCATTCAATGACACCATATGCTCAACAGTTGGTATGATAGTCCTATCCATTCAGGTAGGGAAAAAGACCATACCAACACTATGCCACATCTTGGAGGGTGATATGGCATACAATATCTTGTTGGGAAGACCTTGGATCAGGAACATGAAGTGTGTACCCTCGATCGTTCACCAGTGCCTCAAGTACACATATGAATGGCAAGTCCATGTTGTCTCTACAGAACTTGAGCCCTTTAAGTACTACAACTTGGTGCAGTAGATCCCTGAGTTGACCTTACCGTCAATCAATCTAGATTTCCTATTGAATGCATCCAACCAAGGTCCGACTCCTTTGCCATCACCTTGAACCAATCCATCATCATCTCATGCCATACCATCCTCATCTTTGGCCCCCCAGACATAACTTCATCATCGATGAATCCTCCATCAAGGAACATGGGGAAGAGGCTTGTTGATGAGATCTCTCTAACTGTAATATCCCACCCAAGCTGAGATACAAAATTTCTGCCTTGTTTTGTTATTTTGGAAATTTGCAAGGTTTTCGGTTTTTGTGCAATATTCTGATTTTTTTTGTATTTTTTTTATTTAAGTACAGAATATGCAAAAAAAAGTTAAACTGGCAACTTGAACAAATAATATCTAGCAAACTACTTGGCGGGAATCAATGAAACTTGGAATTTAGATAATATTTATATAAAACTATAAACCCTCTAAAGGACTTTGGAAAGTATCAAAATACCCGGAAGTTGTACAAGACTGAAAATGGCGACTTTATAGCTGAACAACAACACAAGAATATATGTATTTCTTTCCCAACAACAAATAAAAGATGTCTTTTTACAATATCAATGCAAAGGAAAGCTTCCAATCCTTAGACGCCTCAATTACAATCATTAATTGGCACCCAAACTCTGAATATTAAAAACCACCTTCAATGCCAGGCAAGATATGGTACGGCCAAGCTAGAGGAAATTATGGCCAGCAAGAAATGTCTGAAATCTGCCCCGAAACCATTAGGAATCCCACTCTAAATGGAAGAACGGGGGGAAGAAGCAAAACACAAACCAGTCCCTACCCCAGGCACACATACAATAAATGACTCCACTTGTATGACTATGCTGAGGAATGAATGCTACAACAATGTATGCAAAATATGCTTTGAAATCCCTTCCAAACCCCCTAAAAACCATTGTAAATCTACAGATATAAAGCTCCAATGCAACCCCTGAAGTAGAGTTGCTCATGAACACCCTGAGAATATCTTTCAACTCCGAGGATGTTGTCCCTGTTGGTGATTTTCGTCACACAACAAGCTGAATTCGAAACCCCTGCAACTCTGCAAGAACTCCTCAAAATTGCTCCAAGAGAATGAATAGCCAAAGATGATGAAAATGAAGTTTCATTGCTCTTTTTATAACTCTCCAAGAGGGGTCGACCTCTTTTTTCCTCTTTCCAAAGCAACATTAAAATAAAACATTTTAATTTTAATTCTCATAACTTGGCCGACCATATTAACAATTGAATATTATAAGTCACCTTTATATTTCTACTTGTTTTTTAAGTGACTAATAAACCTTATATCTCCCACATATGAAATATTATAAAGTTAAACTATATTAAATATTTAATTTAATATAATTAACTTTACACATTAAAATCTCTGCCTCCTGGACCCCGGAATCCCAAACAAATTATGGAAACGGATACCCATTTCGCCGAGGTATTCAATCGTACTGTCCGTTTCCACCGATTCCCCAGCTGACTGACTTACTAAAAATAGTAAGTCCTCCCACAAGTGTCCGAAACGGCCTGAAAAGATGGCAACGGAAAATTCTGCTCGTCCAAACAACAATCCACGTCACTCGGTGGGCTCCCAACCAACTGACACTGCCTACGGGAACCCTTGAGTAGGCAAGTTCACTCATCTCCTGTTGTCCGACTAAGAAGGGGACATTACAGTCCTCCCTCCCCGAAATTGCTTGTCCTCAAGCAATTGGAGTGCTGGATGCTGTAAGATCTGCTCATCTTCCCAGGTAGCATCCTCTAAAAAGTGGCTGATATAGAAGAGGGCAGCAATGTCAACTCTGAGAACAATCATCCTGGGAATGCTTCCGCTGCCCAAAACTAGAAACACCCTGCTGGCACTTAAGCTCCAAGTGTCCAAAAAGTCATCCCAAGGATTCAAACATTCCCACTCAGCAGTAGTAATGAAAGCATTATTAGGAAATATATCATTCACCAGTATGAAGTGTATGTAACAACACTCCCGAGATGCCCAAAAATGAATATACATACCGCTGTCCAAGACTGAATTTATTATCTCAAGGTCTGATTCATGACAAATCAGTGTTCTGCACAAAGCATATCTGCTGTAATTCAGAATTACATCACCCGGTATGCAAAATTTGATCTCATTACCAACCGAGGTGACCTCCCAGCAAGTCACCAACTCAACAAATCTCCAATTCATATTCAGAATCTCCCTCCAATCCACTTGTATAAACACATATGGATTCATAACATGACTGCTCAAAGAGTGAACAGCAGCAAGTAAGAGAGCATCATTACAAGTTGTATCATTCATAAGCAAGGGGTGACTGTTACAACATACTCTGGAAACCCAAATGCTCCTCCAAAACTGAATTGAGTTAGCTGCAACAATCATGTAATAACAAAATCCAACCTTACCATCCAGCTGAATGTTCCCAAATAGAGCAGTCCTACTTCTGTCCAAAACTGAAAATGTCATCATATGGTCTGATTTTTGGAAAATCAGCGTACCACATATATCACCACTACTGCATATCTGAAATATGTCCACTGGAATGCTAACACTGACCACATTAACGGAAAAGGTCTCCCAAAAAGTTACTAACTCATCAAGCATCCAATCCTTGTTCAAAATTTCTTTCCAATCCATTTGTATGATCACAAATGGATATATATGGTGGCTGATAAAAAGAGGAGCAGCAGCATACCTATACCTTTCAGCAGTGTCTATCAGGCTACTCCGAGCTCCAAGTGTCTCTTTTTTGACATAAGAAACATCTTCATCCCTTGGGTTCCAATTAGAATCAACATCATGCATGAAATATTCTGATTTGTCTAACAATTCATTCCCTTTTAAATTTTGCTCCAACTCAGATTTTGGAACTGCTCCTGGGTCCCATATCCTGATACTGTCACCAATAGTGCCTCCGGAACTAATGAGTGTTCCCATAAAAGCCACTCCTAGATTTGAAATATTCTTTTCATGTTCCAAGCTGTCATAGCAACAGTCAATGCGAACAGCCTTCTCCTTGATTTTTTGTAAGTATTGTTTTGCTTGAGAAGCTATCATTTTAGCTTCCTTGGCTCTCCTTAGCCACTCATCACACATTTTCTGGTTCCTCGTTACATCTTCTGTGTTTGTTGGAAGAATGATTAATTTCTTTCCTTCCTCATCTTCATATGATGTTTCAGTATTTGCTGATTTGGCAAATTCCAAATCAACATACCCCTTAATCACCGTACTGTCAGGAAGACTTGTGTTCTTCTGTTTGCTTGCAGAAACACATGAGGAAACAACCTCATCAGCTGCTGATTTAACATCCTCCAAATCAGCATATCCCATGATCTCAATAATCTCATGATGACCATCATACACTTCTCCACAAGTAGACACACCATCATGCACCAATGAACTGCTGCTCGGAAAAGTGCAAGGCTCATCATACCTTATGTCCAAGGTCTCACAGACCCCACTGGATTGCTCTGGAAACAATTCCACAACTGCTGTCCTATCATTCCCATCATTATTAAAGTCATCCTGGGTCTCTGCCATGCTTACCGCATGAGGAGAAGCATCTGTTTCTAGCTCTAAGGTCTCAACCTCCCTGCTGTCCATAACTTTACTTGGATGCAATAAGTCATTCTCTTTGTTAATTTCACATGTGTGGCCAAGTGTCCAAGATTCCTGACATGTGAAACACCTGTGCTCACGTCTCATTTGGTTCTTTCTCATCCGTGGTAGTCCTGCGACCTGTAAACCACTAGAAACCATTTCTTTTTCTGCCAACTGCCTTTTAAAGTTTTCTGGAACAACAAGTTCTTCTTCTATCATCTCGACCTTCTTGGACCCAACAACGTTTCTTTGTATAGGAATTGAGGTGGGAGACATTGGTTCATCTTTTCTCTCCTTCCTGTGCAACTTTTGTTGATGATGTTTACCTCTCCGATTAGGTTGTTGCCTCATCCTCATGTCCACCCAATCATGAAGAGACATCATTTCTTTGAATTTCCCACTAGCATTGGTCCATTCCTGAACAAACTGATCCCGTAACTCTGAGATGGTGGGCTCAACCTTAGCCTTAGAGGAAACCGTAGGTGCTGACTTAGGTGACATAGCAGCTGTCAACTGCTTGAGAGTTTGTTGCAACTCTCTCTGACCTTGCCAAAACTCACGCTGAAACCTATCCCAATCACTGTGTGGCTCCATCTTCACATTGAACTAACCAACTCTCAGCTGCAACTATTATGAGGAAACACACTAGATAAAGAACCCAGACAGGCTGGCAGAATCTTTGGCTCTGATACCACTGTAATATCCCACCCAAGCTGAGATACGAAATTTCTGCCTTGTTTTGTTATTTTGGAAATTTGCAAGGTTTTCGGTTTTTGTGCAATATTCTGATTTTTTTTGTATTTTTTTATTTAAGTACAGAATATGCAAAAAAAGTTAAACTGCCAACTTGAACAAATAATATCTAGCAAACTACTTGGCGGGAATCAATGAAACTTGGAATTTAGATAATATTTATATAAAACTATAAACCCTCTAAAGGACTTTGGAAAGTATCAAAATACCCGGAAGTTGTACAAGACTGAAAATGGCGACTTTATAGCTGAACAACAACACAGGAATATATGTATTTCTTTCCCAACAACAAATAAAAGATGTCTTTTTACAATATCAATGCAAAGGAAAGCTTCCAATCCTTAGACGCCTCAATTACAATCATTAATTGGCACCCAAACTCTGAATATTAAAAACCACCTTCAATGCCAGGCAAGATATGGTACGGCCAGGCTAGAGGAAATTATGGCCAGCAAGAAATGTCTGAAATCTGCCCTGAAACCATAAGAAATCCACTCTAAATGGAACGGCTGGAACTGTAGAAGAAAAATAACCAAGTCACCTTAAAACCCCAACTCAAATCATGGAATCATATACAATAAATGACTCCACTTGTACGGCTATGCTGAGGAATGAATGCTACAACAATGTATGCAAAATATGCTTCGAAATCCCTTCCAAACCCCCTGAAAACCATTGTAAATCTACAGATATAAAGCTCCAATGCAACCCCTGAAGTAGAGTTGCTCATGAACACCCTGAGAATATCTTTCAACTCCGAGGATGTTGTCCCTGCTGGTGATTTTCGTCACACAACAAGCTGAATTCGAAACCCCGCAACTCTGCAAGAACTCCTCAAAATTGCTCCAAGAGAATGAATAGCCAAAGATGATGAAAATGAAGTTTCATTGCTCTTTTTATAACTCTCCAAGAGGGGTCGACCTCTTTTTTCCTCTTTCCAAAGCAACATTAAAATAAAACATTTTAATTTTAATTCTCATAACTTGGCCGACCATATTAACAATTGAATATTATAAGTCACCTTTATATTTCTACTTGTTTTTTAAGTGACTAATAAACCTTATATCTCCCACATATGAAATATTATAAAGTTAAACTATATTAAATATTTAATTTAATATAATTAACTTTACACATTAAAATCTCTGCCTCCTGGACCCCGGAATCCCAAACAAATTATGGAAACGGATACCCATTTCGCCGAGGTATTCAATCGTACTGTCTGTTTCCACCGATTCCCCAACTGACTGACTTACTAAAAATAGTAAGTCCTCCCACAAGTGTCCGAAACGGCCTGAAAAGATGGCAACGGAAAATTCTGCTCGTCCAAACAACAATCCACGTCACTCGGTGGGCTCCCAACCAACTGACACTGCCTACGGGAACCCTTGAGTAGGCAAGTTCACTCATCTCCTGTTGTCCGACTAAGAAGGGGACATTACACCAACCATATCCACCATCTCCACAAGAGATAATCCTGTAGCCCAGTGGATGAGGAGTTACCTCATGAGGTAAACATTGAATCAATTCAAGCCTCACTCCCGTCCCCTCCTTCTCCGTAGCCACAGGTCACAGTGCACCTAGCTTCTACCATATTAGGAGAGTACATGGTTAGGAATGTCACAACCACCCCTGCTATCGAGTCGATGCAAGATATGGGTCGACCTCGTCTTCCCATAGGTACTATCGTACCTCTTGGCCTTCCCCTAATCAGATGAATTTCATTTATGGGGGTCTTGACTATGGCATCGAGCCTTATCAATAGCAGGAAGAGGATGAAGAGCCCTTTTTTGAGGACATCAACTACATGTCCAACCCTAACTTTGCCATGAGGTATCTTCACCTCTGTAATTGGCATGGTTATGGGTTGGGCTTGTATGAGCAAGGCACTCACGTTCCTTACCAACCGTAGTACCAAATGCCTTATGACAAGTCTGGTTTAGGACACAACAAGCCTGTGCCCCTCGACATCCTCATAGATAGCCTAGAGTGCATGACTCTCGACTTTAGGGATGAGCTTGCACGTGATCCTTACGCCAACCCTAATCAAGTCTACTCACTGGGAGACTACTTCCCCACACCCATGAGTGATCAAGAGATACCTTGTGAGGTCAACCAATCTTATGAGAGAGGTGAAATTTTGCATACCCTTCCACATGATAGTGAGGAAGAAGATCAAGGGTCTCCCTATGAGTGGACATCTGATGATGAGTCAGATTATGAAGTGGCATCCATTGACTCTTCTAGTCTGCATGTCGAGTTCGCATGGATTGTCTCATTGAATGATGAGTATGAGGGTTATCTATGCATATGTTCCCCTTGAATGACCCTATCTGGTGCTAGTTCCTCCCTGTAGAAGGGCAAGTCCACCCATAGCCACACCGACCACCTCCGGTCATTCCACCTCCACCGCAACCACCTCCTCAAGTCTTGCGACATCTCGATGTCGATAGACACCACCAACCACCTAGGGGAAATCATCCATCCATAAACATGATTTCCATAGACCTTTTTGAGCCCATGCGAGATCCAGATAACCCATCAAAGCCACTACACCTCGACTTGGGGGTAATTGACTTTGATCGGGGAGATTCTCCCCCATCACCTTCTGAGTACTGGCCTTGCGATGAGATGCTACAACCATTTCATTTCTCTCCAAGGCCTACTCATGATGTCTTCCATGCTGAGGAGGAACCCAAGGTTCCAATTGATGATCTAAACCTAGCAGATGACATTCACCTGATCCCTACTCCCCACCAGTTGGAGGAGGGGTCGCATATGTCAATCGAGCCAACGATTGACAAAGATATCAACTTAGATCCTGAGAATCCTCAATGTATCAAGTTAGGGGAAAGCTTGTCCCCCATCGAGCAGGCCGATTACATAGCCCTTCTCACAGAGAAGAAGGAAGCCTTTGCATGGACCTACAAAGACATGTCGAGACTGGATCCAAATCTAGTCACGCATAATCTAATGCTTGACCCCAAGGCCAAGCTAGTTAAGCAAAAGCTAAGAAAAATGCATCCGACAGTAGCCTTAATGGTTAAATATGAGCTACAAAAATTATTGGATGCCAAGTTCATCATATCAATGGACTATCCACCATGGTTGTCCAACATGGTTCCCATCAAGAAGCCCGATGGGAGGATTCACATTTGCACCGACTTTCGAGACCTAAACAAAGTGAGTCCTAAGGATGATTTTCCTTTACCGAGCATCGATGCCCTGGTAGATGCCACAACGGGCCATGAAATGTTATCCCTCATGGATGGTTTCTCTGGATACAACCAAATTTGTATCAATCTAGAAGACCAGCTCAAAATGGCATTCACAATGCCTTGGGGAACATTTTGCTATAAGGTCATGCCTTTTGGTCTTAAAAATGTTGGTGCTACCTACCAACATGCCATGACATACATCTTCCATGATTACATGCATAAGATTTTGGAAGATTACATGGATGACTTATTGGCCAAATCATTATTACGCCATGAGCATCTCGATGTCTTGCACAAAGTCCTCGATCACCTTATTGAGCATAATGTGAGACTGAACCCCAAGAAGTGCATCTTCGGTGTCACATCTAGAAAGCTCTTGGGATTTATCATCTCTAAAAGAGGCATCAAAGTGGACCCCAACAAGGTCAAGGTAATCCTTGAGATGCCTCCCCCAACTACCATTAAGCAACTTCAAATCCTACAGGGTAAGGTCACGTCCATCAAGCGCTTCATAGCGCAATTGTCGGACAAATATCGACCCATGAACAAGCTACTGCACAAGGGGGTCACATTCCATTGGGATGATGAGTGTCAGGCTGCCTTTGATGTAATAAAACAATATCTGGCTTCACTACTAGTATTGGCTCCACCTAGACTAGGAGTGTCATTCTGCTTATACATCTCAGCCACTGAGATTGCATTGGGCGTCATGTTGGCCCAAAACAATGAATTGCATAAGGAACAAGCTACTTACTACCTTAGCCACACCTTGGTCAGCTATGAAATCAAGTATGCATACGTTGAAAAGTTATGCCTAGCGGTGGTTTTTACCACCAAGAAGCTACGCCATTACATGCTTAGTCATACCATGTATGTTGTATCAAAAGAGAATCCATTGTGATACATGATGAGTTGTACTTATCACAATAGTCGCACGATGAAATGGATCATGTTGTTGATGGAGTTTGACCTAGAATTTATCGAATAAAAATCAATTAAGGGTCAGGTCATCATCGATCAACTCGTAGAGGCTCCTCTCTAGGATGAGCAACCTCTTAGCATGGAGCTTCCCGATGATGGAGTCTTCCAAATATCAGAATCACTTGATTCTGACGAGCCTGAGTCACAAGCCGATATGACTCTATTCTTTGATGGCTCCAAGTGCGAGCAAGGGGGTGGCATAGGGATCGTGTTTTTCACACCTCAAGGGGCTCCCATACCCCTATCTTTCAAACTTGATTTCCCATGCACTAACAACAATGTCGAGTACGAAGCCTTGCTCATAGGTCTTCAAACGGCTATCGCCATGAAAATAACCAAGCTCAACATTTTTGGTGACTCCTTGCTCATCGTAAACTAGGTCAAAGGGATTTACCAATGCAAGTGTCTAGTTCTACAAGCCTATAAAGCCCTTGTGGATAAACTCTTAGTAAAGTTTGAATGGTATGATATCGAGGCACTCCCTCGATCATCTAATCATTTTATGGATACAATGGCCTCCTTAGGGTCCTTGATCCTGTAGAACCCTATGGATGATATGACAACCATTCAGGTCAAAATGTTATCACAATCTATGGTTGAGCGTGAGAACACTCAATCCATGCCAGAAGTCCACTTGATTCATATTGAACCTCATCAAGATAGGTTCTCACAAATTCATGAGCACTTGAATCATGTCGCTTGGGGGACTCTATTCCCTCAAACCCCTTTTGATAGTAGCACAATGCTATTCTTACAAGTTCTATCCCAATCAACATTCACTCAAGATGAACTTCAAAAGGGATAGGCAATTCATGCAATCAAGGCTTCCTCACAATAGGACTGGTCTACCCAAATCAAGGATTACCTAAAGCTTGGTAATCTCCCTTCTAGGTTATCGCATGCCACCAAAAGGACATTTAAACAAAAAGTGGTAAAGTATGTCTTGCTAGGAGATATTTTGTATCATCGAAGCTATGAAGGTATCCTCCTTCATTGCTTAGAGCATCAAGAGTCAGTTTGGGCAATCGCCCAAGCACACGATGGTACTTGTGGTGGCCATTTCAGTGGCATGGCCATCGCAAAGTGCATTCTTCGCATGGGTTACTATTGGCCAACCTTAGAGCGAGATTGTTGTGCTTATGTTAAGAAGTGCGTAAAGTGTCAACACCATGCTAACTTGACACACGTACCTTCTCAGGCCTTACAACCGATTCAATCGGCTTGGCCATTCTCGCAATGGGGGTTTGATTTAATCGAGAAAATCTCACCTACCTCCTCGAGCCATCACACGTTCATCATTATGGCTATCGAGTATTTCAAAAAATGGGTGGAAGTAATTCCCCTTACCACTATGATAGGACCCCGCATAGCGGAGTTCATATTGCATAATATCATTTGTCATTTTGGTATTCCATCCAAGATCATTTTCGATAATGGGACATCATTCAAGAACAAATATGTGCATGCTTTGATAGAAAAGTATAATATCTAACACAACTTTTTGATGCCCTATTATCCACAAGCAAATGGGCAAGTAGAGGCATCAAACAAAACATTGATTGCCATTCTGAAGAAAATAGTTAAAGAAAATCACACCGATTGGCACACGCAAATACCCCTTGCTCTATGGGCCTACCACACTAGTATTCGGATGCCCACTAGGGCCACTCCATTTTTTCTAGTGTATGGCACCGAGGCAGTCATACCTCTAGAGCTAGAAATCCCATCACTATGCATATCCATGCAAGAGTTCATCGATGATGATACCGCATGGTAGGCTCACTTAGACCAACTTACGTTGCTTGATGAATGATGCATCAATGCCCTCGAGCACTTGCGTGTTTATCAAGAGTGACTTAAGAGAGCTTATAATATGAAATTCCATCATAGAGACTTTCAAGTTGGTGACCTCATTCTGAAAGAGAACCAACAAAATTCTAATTTGCCACCCCATCTATGGGACAAGTTTACGATAAACTGGTTAGGTCCTTTCATCATCACTAGTCAGATCGGACCCAAAACTTACCGCCTAGCCTCCCTTGAAGGAATCAAGGATCCTGAACCCTTGAACATCCTTCATATATGGCCTTTCCATGCCTAGAGTGTTGTGGCCCACCCCAAAATGCTCCAAGGGTATCTACACACCGCTTGGTCAACCCAAAATGCTCCTAGGTGGTCTACGACCATCTAGGTCACCCCAAAATGCTCCAAGGGTATCTACACACCACTTGGTCAACCCAAAATGCTCCTAGGTAGTCTATGACCATCTAGGTCACCCCAAAATGCTCCAAGGGTATCTACACACCTCTTGGTCAACCCAAAATGCTCCTAGGTGGTCTATGACCATCTAGGTCACCCCAAAATGCTCCAAGGGTATCTACACACCACTTGGTCAACCCAAAATACTCCTAGGTAGTCTATGACCATCTAGGTCACCCCAAAATACCCAAAGGTATCTATAAGCCCTTTGGTCACCCAAAAATCCCCAATGGCATCTACTAAGCCCATTGGTCAACCTGTATATACATATATCAATAAAAATATAAAAACATCATCAAAACATCAAAAATACAAAAATATTGCATTGCATCACATTGCATACCATTGCATTATATCATCACTTGCATTAGGCATACTCATCATTGCACTTTGCATTTTAGAGTTGCTCATACATGTCTAGCACCGAGACTGTACACTAGTCATCATTCAAAATCAATGTTGTCAAAGTCATCATTCACATCATTCCATATTTCACTTATCATTTCCACCTACATTTCCCACTTTTCATATTTGTGTCCATTTCCCTTCACCTAGTCATTTGTTCTAGAATGTCATTAGGGTTTTCGGTCACTCAACCATCTCTAGTTTTCTTTTCAGATTTTGTAGAAAGCTATCCTGATTTTTAGGAGGTAGAGTCTTGCTTAGATTGTACCTTGTATACATCAAAATCCCAACACATTTTCACACTAATAAATCCAAGTTTTGCACAAGGAAATATGAAACCTACAAAGTGGTCTAGGTTACCTTAAGTGAAAAGTTTATCTTGCTCATCCCCCTATGTGAATGGTTCAAAAATGCTGAGAATTGACAAAAGGACAAGCTCCTCCTTACCCAATTCCCCAAAATAAACAGTGGTTTTCACCACTATCAATAAGAAAAATCCCAAAAAGCAAAAATCAAAAGCAAAATAAATAGTGGTTATCACCACTCCCCAAATCCCTTGCTCAAAGAAAACAAAAATACAAAATAAATAGTGATTTTCATCACTAAGTATGAGCAAGTATCCCTAAAATCAAATAAAAGAAAAGAAGGGAGTATTGAACTTGAATCCCTAGAATTCTCAGCATTTGACAAACCATTAGGTGATCCTCATTACAGGTTAGGTGGCATCAAGCCTACCTGGCAATGGTGGTATCCTTATGCATGATGATATGTCTGTCACATTAGCATTTTGCGTGTGTACAGACCAATGTTTGCATGTGGATGAGCTAGCTTTTGGTAGCCTATACTACCTAGTGGTCTAATCCAACTACATACAAAACCTAGGATCATGATACTCATAGGGTGATCTTCAGTACAGATGGGTTGCATCAATCCTGTTTGGCATTGGGGTAATCTTATGCGTATTACAAAATGAACTCACTTGCACACACAGGGATATTGAGTATCTGGGTCATCCTAGCAGATTCATACCTTGTCAAAAAGTCTTGCATGGTTAGTATATAACTTTTGATCAATTGACTAGAGTGTTTGAGTCTCATGAAAACCTCAGGGACATTCTATAACATTCTACTATTCATTCCATTTTATCACATTTTATCACAAATCCATTACATAGTCTCATGACAACATTACAAATGAATTGATGAATTCTATACAGTCTATGGTGCTAACATAGTATGTCATATAGTCTCCACATTTCATCATCTAGATCAATACATCATCCATATCATTATGCATCCATGCATATACATATCATCAAATCAAATCACATTACAACATATGCATACATGATAAACATCCATCATCATATCATAAAGCAAATAAATACATTGCATACATCTCATAAAGCAGTACAAAAATAAATGATGACAAACATAGAAAAGCTCATATATATATTTGTATATGTATGGGGTAAAAAGATACATCATAATCCTTGAGCTGCCCATAGGCTACAATAAAGTGGGTCCTCCGACCTCACACTACCAAAAATCCAAAATACAAAAAGAGCCATCAGAGTCTCAATAACCATGGTCACGTAGGACCGGTACTATGACTCTCACCCCTACCCTCAGGTCGAGTCCACCAAGAACTCTCTGACCTACCACCACCTACCTTATCTACCCTCTATGTAGATCCAGGCACCCCCATCCTAGCTGAAGACTATCCTGTACCACTCCATCGACTCTAGTGTGACCCACTAGCAGATGGATGGGCTGGTATGCACCCCCTAAGGTGCACTATCTCATCCTCCAACTCATCAGTATAGGTCCACTCCTATCAGCATCACACCTAGTAGGTATCCACTAAGACCTAGAGCTATACCACCTCCTCCCATAGCCTAGCCATCTCCCCACTACTAGGTCCCTCCCGACTAGGGCTTCGAGATCTCAGCTATGCTCGTAGAGCCGCTATCTCTACATGGGCATCCTGTACCTATGTCCGAAGGAGATATCTCTCCTACCTAACCCTGATCAACTCATCCTATAGCTCCATATCTATGTCACCCCATATGACCTACTGTACCTACACCCCTTGATCCCTAGTGTCATCATCCCCAAAGTCACCCTAATCTCCTAAGTCCAAGAGGTCTGCCTACTCATCTACCATGTGATGAAGCCCATGTCACTCACCTGCCTCTCCCTAGCCCTCCTTAGGAGCATCCTACTGAGCCTCCACTACTACCCCTACCACATCTCCCCCTAGTGGTCCCTCCCCCTACCACTAGTGCATCACCCACCAGGAGTCATACTCCTCTATAGTCCCAACATCATCCAAGTCTAGAATATCTACTACAGGATCCGCCTCCCCTCCTACCACCTCCACTAGCGACCACCTCAGTGTCCTCTCATCCCCATAATATCGGTAGACCATTGGCTCACTGGGAAACCCCTATCATAGCCCAAACTATCGCATAACCCAAGCATAAGGGAAGAACTCCTACTCTATCCCATGTCGGCCAACCAACCATCTACCTCACCTCACCCAATGAAGTTGCACCTCAACATCAGACCATGTTGGGCAATCCTTGTAAGGTCTCCAGAGTACATCTACTACTCTGAGTCCTACAAAATACTAGGTATAATGGCCCACATCACCTACCTAGTACTGAATCTACCCTACCTCCTAGACCCACTACCATAGGATCCCATAGCCAATCTCTCGATCCACTAGCTATGCCCGTGACATCCAAGGCAATCCCTGTGGCCGATCCACAACTATGTGCTACCACCCCCACACCTATAGTAGAAAGTTACATCCCAAGCCCTTCCACCCTTAGGAGTAGATCTCATACAACTCATCGTACAACTGTGCCAGTAGTGTCATCCCCCATGCCATCACTAGTGGCTGCTCCACAGTGCACCCTACTAGAGTAAACACTAACTCCAGAAGGTTCTAGGGAAACCTGGTGCTTGATGAGTCTGGTAGTAGCATATTAGAGATCAATGTCATCAACAAAATATGCCTAACACCCAATACCCTAGCCTCATACCAATACCCCACTAGTATGCCTCCACTGAGAGAGTCCCCTATCGCCTCCTCCATGGCCCTACCAAAGTACCTCTCCATCACTACCTCTCTCTGATCATGGTGAGTAGACACAATCGACCACCCCTCTATCAGAATGTATAAAATCTGATAGACATCCTCAAGCATCACTATCATCTCCCCTATCGGTAGGTGGAAGGTGTTGGTGCATGGATCCCACAAGTCAATAAGAGCAATCAGATAAGCATGGTCGCCCACCACGGGCTCTAACCGCATCACATGCTTGAGGCCAATGGCATCAAGCCATTCCCAGTATGCCTCTATCAATAAGTCTCTCATGGTCTCAAAGAGAGTCAAAACTCGATACCGACTCTTAACCACCTAGCAGAGATAGGTCGGTCAATAATAAGCACCAAACAGGCTTCAAAATGACTCAAAAATACCACAAGGATGGCCCCCAAATTTGTGACCATCCCACCCAGGGATGGCCACCAAATAGCCCAGGTTGGCCATCCCACCCAGGGACGACCCCCAAATTGGGCCAAAATGGGCCTTTCAGGCCACCAAAAATAACAAAAATTAAGCAAAATTAATAAAACCATAAAAAGTAATAAAATTGCATAAAAATACAAAAATAAGCATAAAAAATTATAGGGCATCCCTAATTAGGTTCAATTACTGAGGATTTAGTGTGCTTTACCAAAAAGCAAAAACAAGCAATAATTCCACTTTTAACACTAGCATAGTGTAGTAAGAAATTCAACTCTTACCCATCTTGCATCGGCTCCACCATTGGATGAGTCTACATGCTAGCTCATGGTGATTGTAGGATGATTTTGGTAGTACTCCACTATGTAGAATCACTCTCCTCCTCCTCACCTCTCAAACTGCAAAGTTGGAAATGCACAAATGAGCCCAAATGACCCATTTTTGGCTTAAATAACCCTCCTAGGGCCATGACCATCCCTGGGTGGGATGAGTGGCTAATTGGCCGACCATCCCACCCTGGGATGGTCATAAACTATGCCACCATCCCACCCTAGGATGGCCACCAAAAAATCAGCTCAAAACAACTCAAAAATGCACCAAAAAGGGTCCAAAACCCACCAAAAATAGCTCAAATTTGGTCAAAATTCAATAGGCATCCAGATGAACCTAAATTGCTCATGGAGAAATGGAAAATTCCTTACTTTAATCCCTAATAAGGCCATTGTGGCTGGACCACCCCATGGGAATGAAGTTTTTAGCTCCTTTCTTCCATGAAGCATCAACAAAGTCACCAAAATCCTCTCAAAAATGCTCCATTTTTCAATGGGTAAAACTGAAGGAAACCCTAACAAAGTCATATGGGTCAAGTGACTCATCACTTTTATCATTGGTCATTCCCTCATTGACTCATCGCTTGAGGGGGTAGTCATACTTAACAAATTCATAATCAAAATCAACAATCAAACACTCAATCATGCAAATTGCGTTCGTTCAACGAATCATTGACAAAGACAATCACGCCCCTGCTTGGGGCAGCAAACAAGCACAAATTTCAATTAAAAAATGCTTGGAATTATAGAATCATGAAGGAAATCAGGCTTCACCACTTCATGAATGAATAATGTCCAAGGTCAAGTCAACCTGAAATGCAAGGTTGTACTTGAAGCAAGTTCCTTAGCTCGTCAGAAGCAAGGATTCAAGAACGCATGCTCTTTCCATGATTGGGGCATCTAAAGTTGGTTAGGTTATTGAATAACCCTAATAATTCAACATTTTAGTCATCTATTTTTTCTCAGCATTGTGTTGCACACAATGCATCTCAAAAAGGGGCATCTATAGACACTAAAATCATGTCAATCCGATTAGGCGACCGAAAGCATTGGCTAATTGACATCATATGGCCCCCTTGGGCAACCCTCAGAGGTTACACAATGGTCCTAACCACTCTTGGAAGGCTCTACCCCACTTTTGGGAGGTTTTGGGCCACATAGGCATGACCGTCCCACCCTAGGATGGTCACAGTTCATGGTCATCCCACCCAGGGACGGTGGCATAGCGGTCATCCCTGGGTGGGATGACCACAAGATTTGACTCCCAAAAAGTCAAATTTGGACAAATGGCACCCATAAACTACCATTTATCCCACCTATTTGAGCATGCAAGACCTAAGGGTGCAGAATCCTTATGACATGCTACAGAATGGAGGCCAAAATGGGAGATTCTCTTCCCCTTCCAATGCATGCTCAGTTTTAGACAAGTGGCACCTCTTGCCATGCATGCCCTTGCATGCCCATTTTCCCAAAGGCCCCCTTTGGCTATAAAGTGGATCCATTTTCCACCCAAATATAGAGAGGATTTTTGAGACATAGCAACGAAGTGCTGCCAAGATTTCCCCTCACCCTTTTGTGCCTTTTTCCCTCAAAATATCTACCTAGCGAAGGAGGTTTGCGAGTGATTCAAGAGGTGCAATTTGTTTGCAAAACCAAATCATCTGAGTGAATTTCACCACCAAATTTTATGACAACACTATTGAGAAGGTTTTTGACCAATTCACAGAGGAATTGGTGGTAAATTAGGAGTAGAACTGGTGGTCATCCCACCCTAGGATGGTCCCCATTCTATGACAGTCACCACCATCCCTGCAAGGTATGGTGATATATCTATGCATAATTTTTCTACTTTTTTTAATTAGGCATATTCTAGGTTAGATTATGAACATGTTGTCCAAATTTCATGCAATTTGGAGTTATATTGAGTGAGATATTGCAATTTTAAGGTTTTGTAGGCTTTCGGGGACCATCTGAAGATGCACATGAAACTATGACTGATATTGCTAATCCACTGACATGGGTCCTCTTAAAATATCATTTTATGTATACTTTCCAAGTTTGGTTTTATTTGGAGGTGTTTTGGTCCAAAAATTGCTTGTTTTGGGTTTTGTAGGCTTCGTAGGTACACTGCGAATGCGACACTGATTCGGAGGCAATTTCTGTTCTTTTTTCAATTATATCTTCCCAAAATCATCTATTATGCATATCTCTGCAATTTCAGATCATTTGGAGTTGTTTTAGATAGGCGCATTGCATATTTACACTTTCTAGCTTATAGTTGCATGTATGGCTTTTGCATGTTTCACATTCTACGCACTTGCTATTTAACAAATCTGGTTTCCTTGTGTGCAGGTGCAGGTTTTATAGTGCATGAGGAAGGAATACAAGATCATAACAGTGAATAACAAAGTGGCGGCATCATAGGTTCACCCACCTCAATTGTGGGTACGAGGAAGAACATTGGAAGTGCACACGAGCTTGTTTGAAAGGACTTGATCCTTGGGCACCCATTTTTGTAAACAAGTGTATCAAACTAAGAGCCCTCAAGGGGACATCTATGTAACCATGATTCTGATTTATCAAATGAAATAAAGAGAAACACCATTTTCTTGCACTTATTTGGCTTCCATGGTTGCTTGAATTTGTCCTTTTATAATGCTTGATTAATACCAGATATAGATGCATCTTGTTTAGCATTCTTAGGTGCACCATTTTTCCCATACTTCAAAGACTTATCTTCTAAATATTTATGTTGCCTTGAAGAATTTAAAGTGTAAGGAATAACCTTATTAGTATTTTCTTCTTTATATTTCCCTAAAAACCCTAATGTGCACAAATGATCCTCCATAGTCATTACTTTTTTATGTTTGCTTGGAAACTCCAAATTTCCTTGTATATCCTCCATATGATTTTATTTATTGTATTACTCTTGAAATCATCCATATTATTTTATTTATTGTACTACTCTTTAAACCCTAAATTTCAATGAATACACTACATACTACTTTCATTTTTATTTTAAGGAGAAGATTTTATGCTACTTGAGGGAAACAAAGATGATTTACCTAGGTTAAGCTTGACCTCCTTCATCTCATTTTCTTTAAAATTTACCTCCTCATATTTCGTTGCTCAAAAATTTGCCTTCCCTTCTTCCTTTGCACTTTTAGCTCCTTCTACACTTGAACTTGTGCATTTTACTTCCTCATCCCTCATGTCATTTGCTTTATTCTAATGGTTGATTCAAGTGAACTATAACGACATTTGCCATCTGATTTTGTAGAGGAGTTTTTCTTACCACTTTCTTAGGAGGGGAAATTCTTGACTTGACCTAGCTTCTCCTATGATATGATATCCTTGTTTTATATTGAATCTACCCTTATGTCCAAAAATTTCCATTTCTTTCTCCATTTTTACTTTGCAGTCTCTTGTCATGTGTCCAATTTCATAATATTTATGACATTAAAAGGCTATATTTTTATAATCCACTTGTTGATTCCATTCTCTTGATTCAAATTTAATCCTAATGAATCGTGATAAAGGTTTTGAAATATCCATGGCAACACATATTCGAGTGTACACAACATACATTCTCTCCTTAGTAGTTGGTCCCTCCTAGATGAATTCACCTATAGTATTACCAATATTCTTCCAAACATCCTTATTGATGAGTTGATAAGGAATTCCAAATAACCTAATCCATATCAGAAGCATTTTAATAGTCTTAAGTCTCCACAAAAAAATTATCACTCCAAGGTCTTAAATATAATGCATATTTACCCCTAAACAAAGGCCCTCCATCCATTATTTTATCCCTTATTTTTAAAATGGGGAAAATAATGAGTAAAAAACCTTTTGGAAGAAAAGTGAATGATTAATTTAAATTCAATACCCACTTCCACTTGATCCAATTTTGAATCTCATAAAAACTTGGTCAATATCCATAGAACTTACATATTAAACTTATGGTTTTAAGAACCATTATATCATGCTCAATCATATTATCCTTGATAATCACTTATGGTGTAGTATATGCGACCTGGACAAAGATCAACTTGGTTAAAAGAAGGAGATAGAAATACAAATTTTTTTCATATGATGGCTATAGTACATAGATCAGAATTAGTAGAATTAAATCAATAAAAGGGGTTTGGATTGAAGATCATAGTGAAATTTGAAAAGAGGTAATTTTTTTAATAAGAATATTCTAGGTTCAGAGGAGACCGAAGTTCTTACTGATAAACTTCTTCAAGATGTTCCTTCAGTTATAACAAATGAAGATAATAGGAAATTGATGGAGCCTATTACTCTAGAAGAAGTTCATTTAGCTCTTTTCTCTTTTAATAAGGATAAATCCCCAGGTCCATATGGACTCTCTACAAATTTTTACCAACATAATTGGGATATAGTGAAGGATTCTTTATTGGTGGTAGTGGAAAAGTCTAGGGTAAAACAATACATACCTTATAAAATAAATGCAACATATTTTACCCTAATTCCAAAAAAGAAGGATGTTGAATTGTTTGATTCTTTTAGACCCATAAGCCTATGCAATATGGCATATAAGATTATTTTTTTTTGGTAATTATTATAATATATTAACAGTGGGTTTTTATAGAGGATCCCAAAACCTTATGTACAAAATTAGCCAACTTTCTAATGATGCATCATACCTCTTGGCTGTAACAATAAACCTAAATGAAAATAAAACCATCCTAATGTTGTAGACTTGAAAACAACAAAAAGGGCTTTTAGGCCTGGAGACCCAACAACAAAAAGAAAACAGGACAGACCCGAGAGAAACCCAAAGAGAGGCCGCAAACAAAAATATAGACACCATGGACAGCTAATCACGATCCTCCTGTCCTTCCGAATTTGGGCACTGCTGGTTTTGCTTCAGGATAGAAATCATGGAGTTGACAGAAGTAAGAATGGAAGCAGCCAGGTCCAGGCCTTCCAAAAATGCCACGCCACCCCAAAACACGTTGAAATGGGCCTTCCAAAAACTATGCAAGGAAAACATCAGGAAGGGATGTCTGCCCTGGCCAACCTTTCCACCTCGGATGGGAAGCGAGACCGCCACACAACCGGGCACGTGGTCGCGAGCCCTTTATTGGCCATGTGGTCATCCACATGATTTCCTTCTCTCAAAATATGATTTGCTTTCCATCTACCATGATAGGAGAGAAGAGATCTAGCCTTGAGGATGATGTTGTAGACTTTCCAAGACAAATTTTTGGTGCCAAGAATGTAATTCATGATGTTGAGCGAGTCACCCTCAATGATAAGAGGCCAGGGATCCTCAAAGAGAATCCGAATACCATTCAGAGCGCCTCGGGCTTCAGCATAATGATTCGTCTGGGAGCCCAAATATTCACAATAGGCCATCACAATATTCCCATCATGATCACAGACAACCCCACCAACGCCAATGGGCCCAGGATTCCCCTTAGCCGCTCCATCAAAGTTTAATTTAATCCACCCCACGGGGGGTTTGGTCCACACAACATTCCTTCGACAAGGCCCTTTAACAACCTCCAGAAACGGCCAGAGATTCATCATTTTGAGAATAGCTTCTTCGCTCAAAATATGGGGACAGGGACTGGAACAACAATAGAATTCTCAATGGCGTAAGATAATGCCCTTTGAGCAACAGAAGGGGGCCCTCTAGGAGCTCTGCCAAAGATTATGGAATTCCTCTCTAACCAAATTTGCCAAATTAAATGGTGGAAGGAGGCCTCGAGGAGGAAGCGGAGCTTGGGATTCTTGAAAGGATTAGGCCATTGGTGAAAAGCATCTCTAAGGGATCGAGGAGAGCACCAGAGGATTTGGAAGGAGGATAGGACAATGCTCAGAATAGAGTGGGAAAATGGGCAATGCAAGAATAAATTATCCCTCGTCTCACAATCTGCTAAACACAAGTAACACCTATTGGGGAAGGCAAAACCTCTCTTGTGAAGGTTTTCAATAGTTAAGGATTTATTGTGGAAAGCAATCCATGTGAAGAAGTTGATTTTAGGAACAAATCCTTTCCTCCAAACAGTATTCCACCTGTAGTCCAGAGCAGTCTTGGTGGTGAGGAGCTCATAAGCTGATTTAACAGAGAAACGCCCATCCTCCGTACCACTCCAAATGATCCTATCATTTCTACTGGTAGAAGGAATTAAAACCGATTGAAGGATATTATCAAGGTAACCTCATTATTAAAACCCTCGACAACAAGAAGCTTCCACCAAGGGAAACGGGTGCTCCGATCTATGAAACCCGCCACCTTAAGCTGGGCATTAGGGTCGGTCAGGCTTCTCATCCCAGCGAGGTCCGCCCTCGACCCAAGGGCTTCTTCAGTTGCCCACCTATCCTTCCAAAAGGAAATGCAATTGCCATCACCCAGAATCCAACGGGCTCCCAAACTGATCAAATGCCAGGTTTGGAGCATAGATTTCCAAAAGATCGATGCCACGGAGGATGTTTTAGCATCCAAGAAGGGAGTGGGGCCAAGATACTTCATTTTAACTAGTGAAACCCACTCCATCGGGTCGTTAGACATAATCCTCATAGCGTGCTTCACGATCAGAGCCAAATTCATAAGTCTTGATCTTCTCAACCCCAGGCCGCCTTGATCAATCCTCGAACACACCTTGTCCCAGGCTACAAGGGGAAGTCTAGATTTCTCTTCGTTACCGGACCAAAGAAAGGTCCTCACGAATCTTCTCAATATTGGAGTGAACTGCACTCGAAAGCATGAACACCGACATGAAGTAGGTCGGGATCCCTTGAAGACAGGCTCTGGTAAGGGTGGCTTTCCTAGCTTGCGATAGGAGTTTGCCCTTCCAAGTGTCGAGTTTCCTATGAAGGCACTCAAGAATCGAGTTCCACATGTCCCCACTAGCTCGCCCGCTATAAGATAGAGGCAACCCCAGATAGGACATAGGCAGGGAATCAATAGTGCACTCGAGAATTCTAGCAATCCAAATTTATCTGTGCAGAGGAGTGTTAATAAAGTAAATTTTGCTCTTGATGTAATTGACCTTTTGCCTTGCAGCTTGCTCATAACGGAATAGGATCCTCTTGAGCGACTTGGCTTGAGCAACGGATGCCCTAGTGGAGATGAGGGTGTCGTCCACAAATTGCTGATGAGTGACAGGATTAAATCTAGAAGTCAAAAAGATGCCAGAAATCTTGTTCTGCCGAAGAGCCTCTTTCATGGACCAACTCAGAACCTCCTCCAGAAGAATGAACAGGATAGGAGAAAGAGGATCGCCCTATCTGAGGCCTCTAGAACTTTGGAAATACCCAGCTGGGGACCCATTGACCAAGATAGAAAAAAAGGGAGTGGATATACAGCTGTAGACAAGGTCAATCCAGTGGGGATGAAAGCCTAACTTGAGGAGGACTGCACACAAAAAATTTCAGTCAACACGGTCGAAGGCTTTGTTCATGTCGAGCTTAAGAAAAAGAGCAACATTCTTAGAGCGATAAGCAGAATGAAGGGTCTCATGAATAGTGATAACACCATCAAGAATGTTTCTGCCTTTGACAGTGCTTCCCTGACAAGGATCAATCAGGAGGGGGAGGACTTTTTTGAGTCTATTGGCTATAGAATTGGTAAGGATCTTATAGAAAACATTGCACAGGCTAATGGGCCGATAGTCAAAGAAAATTTTGTAGGAAGGAGACTTAGGAATGAGGGCAAGAAAGGTGGAATTGATTTTTGGGTGGATAGATCTGGATGCTTGGATAACCCGAATAACATCACACACATCTGGGCCCACGACTTCCCACATGACTTGGAAGAATCAGGGGGGAAACCATCGGGTCCAGGGGCCTTATCTAGTTGCATGGAGAACAATGCTTCCTTAATCTCAGATGAGGAAAAAGGTTCCAAAAGTTTCATGGTTACCTCATGGGGAACTTTAGTCAGAAAGTTGTCGAGCATAGATTTCTGGACCTGGAGGTTGCTATCCGAAGGAGTGCCAAGCAAATCTTGAAAGAAATTAACCGCTTCGCTCCTGATTTCCTCAATCTCCCTGGTAATGTGCCCATACTTACAAGTCACTTCTATGATCTTGTTGGCCCCCCTATGCCTCATAGTAGACGCATGAAAAAATCTCGTGTTGGAGTATCCATTCTTCAACCACAGGTCACAAGATTTCTGGTGCCAAAACGTTTCCTCCCTAGCGAGAATAGAATGAAAGTCCACCAAAAGGCTCTGCTCTTCCTCCCTGAGACCCTTAGTGTAACCTTCGATAGCCATCCTTTCCTCCACAACCTTTAGGTTCTCAGCGATGGATTTTTTGGACTCAAAAATGTTGTCGAACACCTCTTTGTTCCAAATCTTCAGTTTTTCTTTGACCATTTTGAGCTTTAAAGCCACCCTCTTAGGAGCGCTTCCTTCCACCTTCGATTGCCACCACGCTAAAACCAATCCTTTGAAGTCTTTGTGGGAAATCCACATGGATTCGAATCTGAAAGGGGTCATAAAAACAGGCCCATCGTTCGCCTCCAAGAAAATAGGGTTATGGTCAGACCCAATCCTTGGAAGAGCCAAAAGGATAGCCCCGCCAAGGATGGGAATGGCTTCTGGGGAAATGAAGAATCTGTCAAGTTTGACTTGAATCAAACCACCCCCAATCCTTCTATTACTCCATGTGAAGGAAGCCCCTTTGAGTTCGATGTCAAGCAGGCCATTAGCAGAGACAAAATCTCTGAAATCTTCCAAGCTACGACTGGAGTGGTCAGACACTCCTTTTTTTTTTGAAGGATGAAGGGGACAATTGAAGTCACCCCCTAAAACCCAAGGAAAGTTGCTAAAATTCTCCCTCATCAGAGAGATAGCTTTCCACATTTCTGCTCTCTCTGTGGAAAAATTTGAAGCATAAACGTTGGACAAAATCCAGGAAAAATTGGATGTTTTGGATTGGAACAGTACATTGATGATTCTGTTGGAAGTTGACAGTGAGCTGCCCTCAAACCTTGAAGGGTCCCACAGAACCATGAGTCCTCCCACTATTCCCACTGCAGGGCTGGATAGACAATTTGCCTTGGCCCAAATGGCCTTTGCCACTTTGTTAGAGGAGATAGCATCAAGCTTGGTCTCTTGCAAAATAAGGATAGAAGGGTTAATCCTCCTACGGAGATCAGCCACTAACCTTCGCTTGGCTGCACCGTTCGGTTCTCTCACATTCCATGAGAGGACTTTCATCTGGACAGTTTGAAGTTTTTCTTGCCTCCCCTTCCTTGTTGAGGGGGAGATTTTGATGCATGTGCTTCGTCCGACTGTGAGTCACAGTCATCCAAAACCAGCAAACGCTAGGTTCCATTTGCAACGTTAGTTGCAGTCTCTTTGTCTTGCATTTCCTTGTTAGGAGGATGACCCTTATTCCTCTCACTACCAAAATCCACACTTTGCTTTCGGCTCCTTGTATTCTGGGGGCTAATGTGACCGGACTGTTCACCCCTCCTTCCTAAGAGGTAATCTTCTAGCAGCGTCTGTGACTAACTAAAATCGAGATGACCCGTATCTTGGAGAAGAGGAACAACCTTAGGAAAAACTTGGGAAGGGGTCCGTTCCATATCTTCCTACGATACACTTTCCAAGTGGGAGTTTGCTCCTCGTTGGTTGTCAGCCTCAAGATGCTCGGGGTCCGATTGGAGAGAGGGATTCTCTTCAGGCTGCGAGAGTCCACCATAGTCTCTAGAGGGGCCTGGGGATCCATGGCCCTTCGCGTCTAGAAGATTTGGTTGCTTTGCCTGGTCTTCCTTGTGCTCCAGGGGGTTGCTATTTTCATGTTTTTGTTTTCTCGATTTTTGAAGAGGACACTGGGACTGGAGGTGCCCTTGGGACCGACACTGGGTGCAAAAAGCTGGTCTATTTTCATAGACAATAGCTTGTTTATGAAGAAAGGTACCTCCAGACCGAAGAGTGATGGAAGTTGGGAGTTCATCCTCCAAATTTTCCAGAATGCAAAATCGGGCCTGGACGAACCTTGTTTGAGCTCGGGTGGGAGGGTCGATGGTGACCAACTCCCCAATGGAACGCGCAATACCTCTTATGAAATTTTCATGCCAGCCAAAGAGGGGAAGATTCGGGAGCCTAACCCATACTGGGGAAATGTCGATGTTCTGGGTCTCAGGACTGAAATCCATGTCCCACCTCTTGAGAAATAAACTTCTACGGCCCGTAAACCATGGCCTCGCCGACCGAATTTTACGAGTAATCCTCCTTATTGTTCAATCTAATGGCAAAAAAACCTCGGGATAGGACCGCCAGCTCCAAATGGCCAGAAGTCCTCCATTTTCTTGCTACCCATTTTCGGATAGTTTCCATGTCGGGATGACCTCCAATGAATTTACCTATTAGGGTAAATTTCTCAAACTCCATGAAGCTTGAAAGAACTTCCGTCGGGATATCCAGCTCATCCCAAACCGGAAATAATTCTTTGGTAAAAAACTCGTTTAGGGTTTCTGAGGCCGCTGCATGGGCATAAGACTTATGAGACCCACCACCCCCTTTTTCTGGTGGGTCCTTACCTCGACCAATACCATTGCCAGCCCGGTCATCTTCAATGGGCCCGGGCGTTTCCGCTCCACCGAAATATTGATGCCCTTCGATTGTTTTGCTGCGTCCAAGGACCGAACCACCGCCGCTTCCGATCTCCCCTGTAGACTTCCCGCCCATCGACATCCTCCTCCTCCCCCAAAAATTTTAGCTATATCAATTTCACTCCTGAAAGTCCATATGTTACCTCTCTTGTTGATGCTAAATTTTCTTCTAGTTCTTTCAATTTTTCTTTACTCCTCTCTAATGCTCATATAGACTCATTCCCTTTCATGGCATATAAGATTATATCCAAAGTGATGGTGAATAGATTAAGGCCATTGATAGACAACATTAATTTAGAAGAGCAAGGAGGATTTGTGAAAGGGAGAAAAATTCTGGATGGGATCATAGTAGCTCATGAAGTTATACATTCAACAACTTCAAGAAAAGAGAAAGTAATGATATTAAAACTTGATATGAGTAAAGCCTATGAAAGGGTTAAATGGGATTTTCTTTTTGCAGTTTTAGATAAGTTTGGTTTTGGGAAGAAATGGGTTAGATGGATTAAATCTTGCATCTCTATAGTTTCTTATTCAGTGTTGGTCAATGGGTTAGTAATAAAATATTTTAAAGCCAAGAGATTCCTTAGACAAGAAGATCCTCTAGCTCCTTATTTGTTCATTATTATGGTAGAGGTTTTGAGTAGGAACTTAAAGAAGACTTACAAATATGGGTTTATAAGTGAACTTAAGGTTAGTAATAACATCGATAACATCACCCATCAATATTTTGCAGATGATACAACCCTTTTTAAAAGGGCAAGGATAATTGAGGCCAGATATTTGAATAACTTTTTAAAAGAGTACAAAAGAGATTTAGGGCAAAAAGTTAATATGACTAAATTCAAAATTTACTTCCTTAACACTATTTCTAATATCAAAGTAAGAATTTACATGTTGCTTCAAATGGACGAGGTAAATTTACCAACAACTTATCTAGGGATGCCTTTATTTGAGGGAAGAATGGGGATAGATTTATAAAATCCAATTATTAGTAAAGTTTAGAATAATCTTCCAGCTTGGAAAGGTAGATTGTTAGCATTAGCAAGAAGAGTGTAGTTAATTAAGTCAGTCTTACAAGTCATTCCAACATATTATATGTCATTGTATTCTATGCCAAAATCAGTTGAAAAAAGTTTAATCTATATTATGCGATCCTTTTTATGGTTAGGTTTACATGATAAAAATAAATTTCCTTTGGTGAAATGGAGCAAGTTGTGTGATGATAAAAAAAAAATTTCTTTGCCTTACATTCTTCCTTTGCTCTTTTAGCTCCTACACTTGAACTTGTGCATTGTACTTCCTCATCCCTCATGTCATTTATTTTATTCTAATGGTTGATTCAAGTGAACTATAACGACCTTTGCCATATGATGATGTAGAGGATTTTTTCTTACCACTTTATTAGGAGAGAAAATCATTGACTTGACCTAGATTCTACTAGATATGATCTCCTTGTTTTATATTGAAGCTACCCTCATGTCCAAAGATTTCCATCTCTTTCTCCATTTTTACTTTGCAGTCTCTTGTCATGTGTCCAATTTCATGATATTTACGACATCAAAATGCTATATTTTTATAATCCACTTGTTGATTCCATTATCTTGATTAAGATTTAATTCTAATGGACCGTGATAAAGGTTTTGAAATATTTTGCAGATGATACAACAATATACCTTTCCAAGCTTTGAAGAACTTTTTAAAAGAGTACAAAAGAGCTTTAGGGAAAAAAGTTAATATGACTAAATTCAAAATTTACTTCCTTAACACTATTTCTAATATATAAGCAAGAATTTACATGTTGCTTCAAATGGAGTAGGTAAATTTACCAACAACTTATCTAGGGATGCCTTTATTTGAGGGGAGAATGAGGATAGATTTATAGAATCCAATTATTAGTAAAGTTTAGAATAATCTTCTAGCTTGGAAAGGTATATTGTTATCATTAGCAGGAAGAGTGAGTTAATTAAATCAGTATTACAAGTCATTCCAACATATTATATGTAATTGTATTCTATGCCAAAATTAGTTGAAAAAAGTTTAATCTATATTATGCGATTCTTTTTATGGTCAGGTTTACATGATAAAAATAAATTTCCTTTGGTGAAATGGAGCAAGTTGTGTGATGCTAAAAAGAAATTTCCTTTGCCTTCCCTTCTTCCTTTGCTCTTTTAGCTCCTGCACTTGAACTTGTGCATTGTACTTCCTCATCCCTCATGTCATTTATTTTCATCTAATGGTTGATTCAAGTGAACTATAGCGACCTTTGCCATCTGATGATGTAGAGGAGTTTTTCTTACCACTTTCTTAGGAGGGGAAATCCTTGAATTGACCTAGCTTCTCCTATGATATGTTATCCTTGTTTTATATTGAAGCTACCCTCATGTCCAAAGATTTCCATCTCTTTCTCCATTTTTACTTTGCAGTCTCTTGTCATGTGTCCAATTTCATGATATTTACGACATCAAAATGCTATATTTTTATAATCCACTTGTTGATTCCATTATCTTGATTCAGATTTAATTCTAATGGACCGTGATAAAGGTTTTGAAATATCCATGGAAACACATATTCGAGTGTACACAACATACATTCTCTCCTTAGTAGTTGGTCCCTCCTAGATGAATTCACCTATAATATTACCAATATTCTTCCAAACATCCTTATTGATGATTTGATAAGGAATTCCAAATAACCTAATCCATATTAGAAGCATTTTAATAGTCTTAGTCTCCACAAAAAAATTCTCACTCCAAGGTCTTAAATATAATGCATCTTTACCCCTAAACCAAGGTCGTCCATCCATTATTTTATCTCTTATTTTTAAAATGGAAAAAATAATGAGTAAAAAACCTTTTGGAAGAAAATTCAATGATTAATTTAAATTCAATCCCCACTTCCACTTGATTCAATTTTGAATCTCATAAAAACTTGGTCAGTATCCATAGAACTTACATATTAAACTTATGGTTTTAAGAACCATTATATCATGCTCAATCATATTATCCTTGATATCACTTATGGTGTAGTATATGCAACCTGGAAAAAGATCAACTTGGTTAAAATAAGGAGACATAAATACAATTTTTTTTCATATGATGGCTATAGTACAGAGATAAACTTCTACAATTTGTAGAATTAAATCAATAAAAAGGGGTTTGGATTGAAGATCATAGTCAAATTAGAAAAGAGGTAATTTTTTTATAAGAATATTCTAGGTTCAGAGGAGACCAAAGTTCTTAATGATAAACTTCTTCAAGATGTTCCATCAGTTATAACAAATGAAGACAATAGGAAATTGATGGAGCCTATTACTCTAGAAGAAGTTCATTTAGCTCTTTTCTATTTTAATAAGGATAAATCCCAGGTCCAGATGGACTCTCTACAATTTTTTACCAACATAATTGGGATATAGTGAAGGATTCTTTATTGGTGGTAGTGGAAAATTCTAGGGTAAAACAATACATACCTTATAAAATAAATGCAATATATTTTACCCTAATTCCAAAAAAGAAGGATGTTGAATTGTTTGATTCTTTTAGAACCATAAGCCTATGCAATATGGCATATAATATTATATCCAAAGTGATGGTGAATAGATTAAGACCATTGTTAGACAACAATTATTTCAGCAGATCAAGGAGGATTTGTGAAAGGGAGATAAATTCTAGATGGGATCATAGTAGCTCATGAATTTATACATTCAACATATTCAATAAAAGAGAAAGTAATGATATTAAAACTTGATATGAGTAAAGCCTATGAAAGGGTTAAATGGGATTTTCTTTTGCAATTTTAGCTAAGTTTGGTTTTGGGAATAAATGGGTTAGATGTATTAAAGCTTGCATCTCTATAGTTTCTTATTCAATGTTGATCAATGGGTTAGTAACAAAATATTTTAAATACGTGAGATTCCTTAGACAAGAAGATCCTCTAGCTCATTATTTGTTCATTATTATGGCAGAGGTTTTGAGTAGGAACTTAAATAAGACTTACAAATATGGGCTTATAAGTGAACTTAAGGTTAGTAATAACATCGATAACATCACCCATCAATATTTTGTAGATGATACAACCCTTTTTAAAAGGGCAAGGATAATTGAGGCCAAAGATTTGAAGAACTTTTTAAAAGAGTACAAAAGAGATTTAGGGCAAAAAGTTAATATGACTAAATCCAAAATTTACTTCCTTAACACTATTTCTAATATCAAAGTAAGAATTTACATGTTGCTTCAAATGGAGGAGGTAAATTTACCATCAACTTATCTAGGGATGCCTTTATTTGAGGGGTGAATGAGGATAGATTTATAAAATCCAATTATTAGTAAAGTTTAGAATAATCTTCGATCTTGGAAAGGTAGATTGTTATCATTAGCAGTAAGAGTGCAGTTAATTAAGTCAGTCTTACAAGTCATTCCAACATATTATATGTCATTGTATTCTATGCCAAAATCAGTTGAAAAAGTTTAATCTATATTATGCGATCCTTTTTATGGTCAAGTTTACATGATAAAAATAAATTTCCTTTGGTGAAATGGAGCAAGTTGTGTGATAATAAAAAGAAATTTTCTTTGCCTTTCCTTCTTCCTTTGCTCTTTTAGCTCCTACACTTGAACTTGTGCATTGTACTTCCTCATCCCCCATTTCACTTTTTTTCTTCTACTGGTTGATTCAAGTGAACTATAATGACCTTTACCATCTGATGATGTAGAGTATTTTTTCTTACCACTTTCTTATGAGGGGAAATCCTTGACTTGATCTAGCTTCTCCTATGATATGATCTCCTTGTTTTATATTGAAGCTACCCTCATGTCCAAAAATTTCCATCTCTTTCTCCATTTTTACTTTGCAGTCTCTTGTCACGTGTCCAATTTCATGATATTTATGACATCAAAATGCTATGTTTTTATAATCCACTTGTTGATTCCATTCTCTTGATTCATATTTAATCCTAATGGACTGTGATAAAGGTTTTGAAATATTCATGTCAACACATATTCGAGTGTACACAACATGGATTCTCTCCTTAGTAGTTGGTCCCTCCTAGATGAATTCACCTCTAGTATTACCAATATTCTTCCAAACATCCTTATTGATGAGTTGATAAGGAATTCCAAAAAACCTAATCCATATCAGAAGCATTTTAATAGTCTCAATCTCCACAAAAAAATTCTCACTCCAAGGTCTTAAATATAATGTATCTTTACCCCTAAACCAAGGCCCTCCATCCATTATTTTATCCCTTATTTTTAAAATGGGGAAAATAATGAGGAAAATTTTTTTTGGAAGAAAAGTCAATGATTAATTTAAATTCAATCCTCACTTCCACTTGATCCAATTTTGAATCTCATAAAAACTTGGTCAGTATCCATAGAACTTACATATTAAACTTATGGTTTTAAGAACCATTATATCATGCTCAATCATATTATCCTTGATAATCACTTATGGTGTAGTATCTGCTACCTGGATAGAGATCAACTTGGTTAAAATAAGGATATATAATACAAAGTTTTTTCATATGATGGCTATAGTACATAGATCAACTTCTAAAATTAGTAGAATTAAATCAATAGAAGGGGTTTGGATTGAAGATCGTAGTGAAATTAGAAAAGAGGTAATTTTTTTATAAGAATATTCGAGGTTCAGAGGAGACCAAAGTTCTTAATGATAAACTTCTTCAAGATGTTCCTTTAGTTATAAAAAATGAAGACAATAGGAAATTGATGGAGCCTATTACTCTAGAAGAAGTTCATTTAGCTCTTTTATCTTCTAATAAGGATAAATACCCACATCCAAATGGAACCTCTACAACGTTTTACCAACATAATTGGGATATAGTGAAGGATTCTTTATTGGTGGTAGTGGAATAGTCTAGGGTAAAATAATACATACCTTATAAAATAAATGCAACATATTTTACCCTAATTCCTAAAAAAGAAGGATGTTGAATTGTTTTATTCTTTTAGACCCATAAGCCTATGCAATATGGCATATAATATTATCTCCAAAGTAATGGTGAATAGATTAAGGACATTGTTAGACAACATTATTTCAGAAGAGCAAGGAGGATTTGTGAAAGGGAGACAAATTTTGGATGGGATCATAGTAGCTCATGAAGTTATACATTCAACAATTTCAAGAAAATAGAAAGCAATGATAGTAAAAATTGATATGAGTAAAGCCTATGATAGGGTTAAATGGGATTTTCTTTTTGCAGTTTTAGATAAGTTTGGTTTTGGGAAGAAATGGGTTATATGGATTAAAGCTTGGATCTCTACAGTTTCTTATTCAGTGTTGGTCAATGGGTTAGTAATAAAATATTTTAAAGCCAAGAGATTCCTTAGACAAGAAGATCCTCTAGCTCCTTATTTGTTCATTATTATGGTAGAGGTTTTAAGTAGGAACTTAAAGAAGGCTTACAAATATGGGCTTATAAGTGAACTTAAAGTTAGTAATAACATCGATAACATCACCCATCAACATTTTGTAGATGATACAACCCATTTTAGAAGGGCAAGGATAAATGAGGCTAGAGCTTTGAATAACTTTTTAAAAGAGTACAAAAGAGCTTCAGGGCAAAAAGTTAATATGACTAAATCCAAAATTTACTTCCTTAACACTATTGCTAATGTCAAAGCAAGAATTTGCAAGTTGCTTCAAATGGAGGAGGCAAATTTTCCATCAACTTATCTAGGGATGCCTTTATTTGAGGGGAGAATGAGGATAGATTTATAGAATCCAGTTATTAGTAAATTTTAGAATAAACTTCCAGCTTGGAAAGTTAGATTGTTATCATTAGAAGGAAGAGTGCAGTTAATTAAGTCAGTCTTACAAGCCATTACAACATATTATATGTCATTGTATTCTATGCCAAAATCAGTTGAAAAAAAATTAATCTATATTATGCGATCCTTTTTATGGTCAGGTTTACATGATAAAAAGAAATTTCATTTGGTGAAATGGAGCAAGTTGTGTGATGATAAAAATAAATTTCCTTTGCCTTCCTTTCTTCCTTTGCAATTTTAGCTCCTACACTTGAACTTCTGCATTGTAATTCCTCATCCCTCATGTCACTTTTTTTCTTCTAATGGTTAATTCAAGTGAACTATAATGACATTTGCCATTTGATGATGTAGAGGAGTTTTTCTTACCACTTTATTAGGAGAGGAAATCCTTGACTTGACCTAGCTTCGTGTATGATATGATCTCCTTGTTTTATATTGAAGCTACCACCATGTCCAAAAATTTCCATCTCTTTCTCCATTTTTACTTTGCAGTATCTTGTCATGTGTCCAATTTCATGATATTTACGACATCAAAATGCTATGTTTTTATAATCCACTTGTTGATTCCATTCTCTTGATTCAGATTTAATCCTAATGAACTGTGATAAAGGTTTTGAAATATCCATGGCAATACATATTCGAGTGTACACAACATGCATTATCTCCTTAGTATTTGGTCCCTCCTAGATGAATTCACCTATAGTATTACCAATATTCTTCCAAACATCCTTATTGATGAGTTGATAAAGAATTCCAAAAAACCTAATCCATATCAGAAGCATTTTAATAGTCTTAGTCTCCATAAAAAATTCTCACTCCAAGGTCTTAAATATAATGCATATTTACCCCTAAACCAAGGCCCTCCATCCATTATTTTATCCCTTATTTTTAAAATGGGAAAATAATGAGGAAAAAACCTTTTGGAAGAAAAGTCAATGATTAATTTAAATTCAATCCCCACTTTCACTTGATCCAATTTTGAATCTCATAAAAACTTGGTCAGTATCCATAGAACTTACATATTAAACTTATGGTTTTAAGAACCATTATATCATGCTCAATCATATTATCCTTGATAATCACTTATGGTGTAGTATTTGCTATCTGGACAGGGTTTGCCATATATTTGCTCTTCCTTTTATCCCTAACTAGGGAATCCATACTTCCAACTATGGCATCCTTACTTCCAACTAGGCCATCCTAAATTTTAATAAGGACTTTCAAAAATGAATTTCTTGCCATGTTACCTAGATTTTATTCACATGAATCCTTTAAAGTTTCTCCTAAGATTTGGAACTAGAAGTGGCACTTGTTCCTTGATTGCACTTTGCTTTCTACTTCATGCTTCCTCCTACTTGATACTGGCTCACACTTACTCCTGAATCACACTTGATCATGACTCACACTTGATCTTGACTTGCACTTGCTCCAATTTCATACATGAAAATTTCTTAAAAATAATTTAAAATTTAATTAAAGAAAAACATCTTTTTTAATCACTTCTAAATATTAATTAATTTACTAAAATTAATTAATGTAAAATCAAGTAATTTATGTTAGAATAATAAATTATATCCTAAGTTACTACTAGGATAATCTGTGTGGCTGAGATTAGCTCAGTTAGTTATGATCCAATGGATTAGAATGTATGTCTTTGCTATTTAAGCAAAGCCTCTCAATACAATAAACATCAAATATTCTACTTTTCTAACACGGTATCAAAGCAGGCCTTCCCTACCCTGTGAGCCTTAGGAGCTTTTCCTCATGGAAATCCATCCTCATTCCCCCATCCCATTAATTTGTTTCTTCCAAAACTAAGGGACTATGCTCTCCATATTTTGATGGATCAGAAACCAGATGTTTAAAAGAAAAAAAACTATAGTTTTTTGGGAGGTCCTTTTTTTTAGTTTTTTAGTTTTTTGGGTATGCAATCTTATACTGTAGATCTAGGGTTTGCAAAGTAGTTTTTTTTATTGGACACAGATGTAATGTTCGAGCAAATTTGCAATACGTTGTTTTTTTGGAGGAAGCTTGCATTATGGAGTTGTTCCCTATCTTACTGGTAGTGCTAATGGTGAACAAGGCGTTAGGAGAGTCTGTATTCACTTTTAATTTTTTTCAATCTGCTACATCAAGCCATGTCTCATTGCAAGGCAGTTCTCTCTATTTTTTAGAGAAGACATTGGAGATCTACGACCCATACTACAGATCATAGCCCTTTGTTTGTAGACCTTTGATAGCTATTTGCATACATGTTTGTGACGCTAGTATTATGGATGGCTTGAATAGAGCCTTCTCTTTATGTCCCAACATCTAAATATGTGGAGCTACAACAAAGTCATATGATCGTAGAAAACCCAAAACCCAGATTTATACCTGATGTCGTGTGATGATGTCCAGATCATTTTGTTTTAGTCAAGCGCCTATCACAATTTTCTACGCTAGAGGTGGACTTGGTCGCTTAATATGTTGGTTGCACACGTTTGACACCATATTTTGGCCATGCAGGGTGTATCCATAGATTTGCATAGGGAAAACATTGATCCAACACCCATATCCAGCAAACTATTTGCAGTTCGAGATTAAAATTATGGAGATCCGAATCATGCAATTTGGTGTTAATTTAATTTCTAACTGTGCAGATGAGATACCCCTTGATTGCGGCCTGTGAATCTAGCACTATATTGACCGAGGAGCCTCCATAGTGATATGGCCCTATATTCTCCACACGAGAGTATAAAAAAATGAAAAAGACATTTATCTCGATGCTTGGGTTAAAACGGTGGCCCCGTTACCGATTTTTTTTCTAATAAAGGAAAGTGTGTATTAGTTACGTTCCTGTGTTTTTGTGTTCAATGGAGTCCTATCCGCGCATCAAACAAATGAAGAGTTAGGCATATTTTTGGCAGCAAAAAGTGAGCGACTAAAACCAGACCGTTCATTGTTGTTGTCATCAAGCTGTGTTGGTGCAATGGAGACGGAGAAATCATGATTCTGAAGTAGTAAAAATACAACAATAAAGGCCAATGTATTTGGAATGTGTATGTTGCAGTATGTGTACATTGAAGTCCACTTGGTTGATTTTTGGATAAGCACAATAAATTTGAAGTTTGCTTCAGGATCACCGTAAATCCCATCTCCTGCTTTGGTTGAAAATGCATATCTCTTCTCCCTTTGGTCATTGAGTGAATTGATGCCACTGCCTCTCCACAAACATAACGAAGCCAACATGGTATAATGTTTGTTGCTGAAGGCAATGGGTGCATTTTTTCCTTGAGTTCCTGCTAACATGACCCACATGAATATATCTCTGTGCTCCAATGGGTAATGGTGCTAGATGTCAGTCCCAATGGACCCTCAAGCATCAGTTCTCATGCACTAACATGTTGATGTTGCCTGTACACTCGACACTACATGGCACGCAATTGGAGATTATTTGCACCATAAATTGGAGTTTCATAGGGAAAATAGCATGGATATGGCAGAGTTGTTTTAACAGAATCAGGCAATGGAGTAATTAGTCAGAACGATGGACTGTGTGCCTATCGGTGGGAGTGGGCATCTTGGCACACTACCTATGCTCACAAAGAATGAAATCTTTTGCTCACAGTTTATTGTTGCCCTTAAAATATGTGATATAACATGTGTTTGTGATTCTTATCACCTCGATTACGTGGCTTTTGAACGTCGCAGTATTTTTGGTGATTGGCGTGGTGATGGTGAACGACACTATTTTGGAAAATCTAAAATCGTCAGATAGCAACTAGATAAAGTTTGGACTACGTGCGAGTGTTGGAGTTAAGGATGTAAAATTTATATCTGCTAATGTATTTATACCTTTTTTTAATGGTGTGCGATGGTGGCACTCTTTTTGTCTCATAAAAAATGGTGCTGCATGTTGCTAATGAGTGAAGTTTCCATGACCACATGGAATTTCAAGAGGGAAACATACCAGACTCAAGAGCAAAATGATCAAGCAAGTTTTCCTTCTTTTTGTAGCACCAAGATGCACAATGTAGTATAATTCCACCCGTTTTGATCTCGTCAAGCTGTTGGGAAGCTATGGCTACAATGTGGAGCCAAGTTGGGAGCCGTGCACAGTTGCGACGGAGGTAGCGCACTGACCGCACCTTATTTTAAGATTCTGTAGCCATATTTTAAGTCTATGTAGGTGGCAGATTTAAGTGCGTGGTTGATCATATTCTATTCACTATACAATTGTTACTAAGTGTAAAAAAGTTTGAGTAAATATAACCCCCGTATGCAGCCATGGTGAAGAGGTGGTTGAGTTGGAGGCACACCACGTAGATGGTGGTGAGGTGGACATCATACTTACCATGTAGGAAAGCTAAATAAGTTCTTTGAAGATGTGCTGGGCCCACGAATATTTTTTAATATTGCCACTTTGTAACTTTTTAGAATGGCCTATTTCATGGTAGGTGTGGTCCCATTGTTATTTCAAAGCAAAAAGGTCTCTAAAACACAAGTAAAAATTGATGGTCCTCTAAACCATTTTATATTTAAAAGGGGCACTCATGTTTTTTAAATTTTTTGGAAAAAAGTAATAGGGCCCTGTAATTTCTCCTGTGAGAGAAATCTTAATGTGGAGAAATATTTTTAAAATCACCATGCTTTATTCCAATTTTCAGGAAGATTATTTGAGAAAGAAAGAAGAAAGTTGTTGTTTTTCCTGTAGAAGGTCACATTGACACCCGATAATAGGGGTATATATAGTCATCGAAAAGGTTTTTTTGAGATGGACACATTGGTGGTGTCCATTTTATATTTTGTTGTAGTTTGACCTATATTTTTGACCTCAAAAATATTGTATCATGGAGTGCATTCTCGGTTGAACCCGACACTCCCAGACATTTGCTTAAGTGATCCTAGTATCTAGTCATCTCCTCTATATCACCTAGCGGATGCAGCGGCTGGTTACCCATGCATTCCGGTAGGATGAGGAGGTCACCATAAGGACACATTTGACAACTATTAGCGCCCTTTATTTTTATTCCTTTGTTTTGTTGTTTTTCCACAAGTTTTGGACCTTGTTATCAGCCCATTGTGTTCATATAGGTGGAAACCACATACTTATGCTTGTGGAGTCAATTTTGGACATCCCTTGCGATTATTGTGGTTCTTTCCACACTATCTTCACACTCTTATTTTTTGAGAAACACTTTGGTTTCATGGACTTTTCTTTAGTGACCTTTTTTTTCATGGTTCACAACCTTGATCTGTGTCACAAACACCAGTCTGGGAGTATGGTTTCATTCAATTTCGATGACAAGTCTCTACTTTTTGAGAAATCTGATGGATCATTTGCAGGCTTCTTGATGGAAGTTGTCCTGGGGGGTTAAAGAGGACATCTTCCTTCCTCTCCATCCTCCATGCACATCTTCCTTCTTCTTCTTCTTCTATTCTGACAGGTGGTTTTCTCCCTTGTAATTTTTTCTTCATATCTCCAGCAGAGTTTTCTTATGCATATATTGTACATGAGTACCTCATCAAGCCTTGTTGTTGGGACTCATACTTGTGGATATGCCACTTTTTTGGTTTTGTTGTTTTTCACTACCTCCTAGTATCACTTAAGGGGGGGTGTTAGTATATCCTAGTACCACTTAAGGGGGGTGTTAGAATAATAAATTATATCCTAAGTTGCTACTACGGTAATCTGTGTGGCTGAGATTAGCTCGCTTAGTTATAATCCAATGGATCAGATTGTATGCCTTTGTTATTTAAGCAAAGCCTCTCAATACAATAAACATCAAGTATTCTACTTTTCTAACAATTTCTAGGGATGTGACATAACCTTACATACAATTACCACTAAAAGGCCTAGAAAAACATTAATTAGAGAGCAAATGTGTTCATGGCATAACTAGGGACCAACACACACTGACTTAGATGTGAACCAAGCAGATGAAAGAAACCAAAAGAGAAATGGTTGAACAAAATATTTACCTTTTGTATATTAGGAGTAATTAAGATAGAGAAGAATTTTATATTAGAATTTAAGGCATATAGTGATATTTGAGCTAGCTATGTTGATATGCTAGCAATGAAATTATTGCAAGAATTATTTAAAAATGATAAAGTAGGATAATTCAAAAATATCAACATTGCAGAAAAGAAAATAAATGGGTTAGATTTTGGGGTTGGCAGACATCTTTTTATAAAAATATTTATCCCATTAGCTAGTTTTGGTCTTGTGGTTTCGATTCTATTTATGTAAAAATAAACTAAATTAATATTTTATTTAGATTAAAAAATTAAATATCAATTAGATGATCTAATATTTTAGGAGACAGTGTGGTTTGGGAGCGAGTCCCACTAGGTAGCATGGAAGGAAAGTCATATTTAAAATCCCTAATGGGAAGTCAAGATACCCTGGCTGGAATGGATGTCCAAGTTGGAGAAAAGAGGAAGAGAAAATATATGGTAAGTTTGACCCAAGGAATATATATTATACCAAAAGTGATTATCAAGGATGAGATGATCAAGTATGATATAATGGTACTTAAAATTAGAGGGTTAATATAAAATTTGCATGGATACTAGATAGGGTTTTTGGAGATTCAAAATTGGATCGAGTGGAAGTGGGGATCAAATTCAAATTACTCAATGACCTTTCTTCCTAAAGGTTTTTCTCATCATATTTTCTAATTTAGAAGTTAGGGATAAAACAATGGGTGATGGTCCATGGTTTAGGGGGAGAGATACCATTTATTTAAGACCATGGAGTGAGCATTTTTTTGTCAAGATAGAAACTATTAAAAAGCCTTCAATGTGGGTTAGGATTTCTAGACTTCCATATTAGCTCATCAATAAGGATGTCTTGAAGAATATTAAAAATACCCTAGAGGAATTCATTAAGGAGGTACCAATTAATAGGGAGTAAAAGCATATTATATATACCTAAATATGTGTTGCTATAAATATTTCAAATCCATTGCCATAGTGCATTAAGACTAAATCTAAATCAAGAGAATGATATCAACAAGTGGATAATGAAAGCATTACATTTTGATGTCCCAATTGTTTTTTAGATTGAACACATGGAAAGAGATTATATAATGAAAATGATAAAGAAAGAGAACAAATTTCGATCTTGAGATAAACTTCAAGATGAAGTAAAAAAATCATATTGTAATAGAAACTATACTAGATCAGGGATATTCCACTCCAAACAAAAAAGAACAAAAATCCTATCTACAATATCATATGAAAAATGCCACCATAATTCACTTGGATCAACCATTAGAAGAAAAAAAAAAGATATAATGGATTAGAAAGTGCAACACGCAAGTTCAAATTCGAAAGGAATTAAAGGTGCAAAGGAAGATGTGGAGGAATATTTTAAATTAAAGAATACAAAAGAGGTCAAGTTTATTCTAGGTAAATTGTCTTCATTTTCATCAAGTAGTATGGAATCCTCTCTTGGCAATAGAAATGAAAGTAATGTAGAGTTGATGAAAATTATACATCGATTAGCGAAGGGGAGGAGGAGATGTCTCAGAGCGGGAAGGTCATGTCGGGAGGGGCTGGGAGCGGGCACGCCAGCATTACGAACCAAGGCCTCAGCAAAGCGGAAGGACACAGCAAGACAGAGGGAGGCCAGTCTGAGGATGGAGGTTCTGCAGAGTTGTTTGAAGATGACGTTAACCGCGGGAAGGATCCGCCTAATAAATGAAGGATGGGCCAACAGAAAATGTTTGCTCAAGCAACGGCTTCGAAAACCCCTAGCGGTTTTTTCACTCAGGACCTATTTTTGTCCGAAGATGAACTGAATATCCCGAAGGAAGTCCTCTCAAGTTTTGTAGAGTTCAAAAAATTCACCTTAGTGGGTAAGTTCGTTGGGGGACGCCCTGATATGGAGACCATCCGCAGGTGGGCAGCTGCAAAATGGCGAACGTCGGGCCACATGGAGTTGGCCACCCTGTCTAGGGGTTTTTTCACAATAAGACTGAATAACACAGAGGATTTTTGTAAAATTTTGGCTGGGGGTCCCTGGTTTTTGGGACGAAGGAGTCTCTTTTGTTGGCAATTTTGGGTACCTTGGGTACATTGCCTTTGCTCTAAGTGTAGATATTGTCATTGATGTCAAGAAGGTCTTGAAGCAATTTGGTTTGATGTCAAAGAATGTGTTTTGATGAAGATTTCATTTTGGACAGTGAGCTTCCAAAAAGATCAGAGTAGCCTAGTTGCAAAAGATCAAGAAAAAGACAAGTAAGAAAAAGTATGTAGGCAGCTGGAAAAACTGTCGCGATTTCGTGACATGTTTCAGGAGAGAGAAAGTTCGAGCAAAACTGTCGCGATTTCGTGACATGTTTGAGGAGAGAGAAATTTCTAGCAAAACTGTCACGATTTCGCGACATCTTTGGAAGAGAGAGAGAGTTCTGGCAAAACTGTTGCGATTTCGTGACATGTTGGCAGAGAAGGAGAGCAAGATGGAAAGTATCATGATTTCGTGACATGTCACATTTTCGCGACTTGGAAAGTGCAGGAAGGCAGAGAAAGAAAAGTGTCATGATTTCATGACATTCTGCAAAGAAATTTGTACAGACAAAAAAGTGTCACGATTTTGCGACATGTTGCAGAAGAGAGAGTCCATAGTGTGAACTGTCACGATTTCACGACAAGATCGAAGAGAGATAAAGTGATTCAAGAACTGTCATGATTTCGTGACATGATGCAAAGTTCCAAGTGAGGACTATCGCGTTTTCATGACATGCTGTAGAGGTCAAATTGAGGACTGTCGTGATTTCATGGCATGCTGAAAAGCTTGAAGTGAGAACTGTCACGATTTCGCGACATGCAGCGAAGGAAAGAGTTTGATATGAGAAGCGTCACAATTTCACAACAGGCAGTAGAGAAAGTGTACGAAACCTGAAAGCATCGTGATTTCGTGACAGGATGGAGGAACAGCTTATGGATGCAAAAAATGTCATGATTTCGTGACAGGTTGAGATGGCAGCATCCAGTTGGAGAAAGTGTCACGATTTCACGATAGAAACAGTTAGCAAGTCTTCAATAGAAGAAGCGTCATGATTTCACGAAAAATTCAGGAAGGAATAGCTCGAAGGTGAAAGCGTCACGATTTAGCGACTTGTTCCAGTTTTGTGGGCGTAAGGCAGAGAAAAGTTTAAGGCAGCGAAAGTGTTGCAATTTTGTGACATGTTTCGTTTTCGCTGGGGCAAGTCGAGAAAAAGTTGAAGAAGCCAGAAATGTCACGATTTCATGACAGAAGTGAAGATGACATCAGCAAAGGCAAAAGTGTCACGATTTCATGACAAAAGCAGAGAAGAAGGCCATGAAGACAGAAGGGTCACGATTTTGTGACAGGAGTGTAGATGACGTCAGTAGAAGCAGAAAGTGTCGTGATATTGCGACAAAAACTAATAGGAAGCCAAAAGAAGCAAAAGTGTCACGATATTGCGACAGCAGGCAAAAGAATGTGTACAGCTATAAAAGTGTCATGATATCGTGACATGTAGTTTTGCGAGAAAAACTACAGAACAGCAGATGCGATTGAAGCCGACAGAGTTAACCTTGAGCCGACGAAGTGTAGGGTTGTGCAGCCGACGTTGTTTTAGGGATATGCAGCCGACTAAGATCAAGAATCTAATCTTGAGATTGTTAGTATAAAAGGAGGGCTTCTTGGAGAGTTTTATCATCGATCGAAGTGTGCATTTGAAGTGTGAATTTTGCAGAAGTAGAGTGTGGGGAGAAGTTTGATCATCGAAGAGCAGAGTGTGCGAAGACATTGCGGCTGTGATTGCACAGAGGTGCATAAGTGGATGTTTGATCGAGTACTGTAATTGCACAAAGGTGCAATTTTTGAGGACATAAGTGCCAGATCGAAGGACTGTGTTTGGTGTAGATAAGAGGACCAGCTTTAGAGGTGAAAGAGTTGAGGACAGAGGTCTCCAACCAGAGCAGGGAAGACAGGTGTCTTTTGTGGATAGAGTTCCACTTGCTAAGGGCAGCAGAGGCAGAGGTCTTCTAGAGGATCACCAGTTAAGAGTAGAGCTAGGGGAAGGTATATCCTTTGGGTTGGTGCCCATAAACATTGTAATCGAGAAAGGTTTTCCCAGATTCTGAGTTGATAAAATTTAGTGAAAATTTTATCCATGGAGTAGCCCGCGTTGGGTGAACCACATAATTTGCTGTGTCTCTTTTATGAATGGTGGTTTTTGTGCATTGCTTTGTTTACTGCTATTGATTCTATTTTCTTTACACTGCATAATATTGAACTACAAGTTGAATCGAAGGAAAAATTAAAAAGCGGTCTTATACTGTTCACCCCCCCTCTCAGTATAAGCTTGTGTTCTTCATCTTTCTCAGGAAGTGGGGGATGGATTTCAATCCCGAAACACAAAACATCAATATTGCCCCAATATGGGTTAGGCTTCCGAACCTTCCCCTCTTTTGCTGGCATGAAAATGTCATCAGAGGTATTGCACGCTCCATTGGGGAGCTGGTTACCATCGACCCTCCTACCCGAGCCCGAACCAGATTTGTTCAGGCTCGCTTCTGTGTTTTGGCGGATTTAGAGGCAAACCTCCCGGACTCCATTACCCTGAGGTCTGGAGGGTCTTTTCTTCATAAGCAAGCCATTTTCTATGAGAATAGGCCTGCTTACTGCCCTCATTGTAATTCTCAGGGGCATCTTCAGTCTAGCTGTCCTCTTCAAAAGCCGAGGAAAAAAAGGGGGGAATCTTGCAACCCCCTGGACCATGGTGAAGGGCAACCCGAACACCCTGTGGCGACAGAGGCTGCACCGTCAATCCTTTCGGGGGAACTCCCTGTATCTTCCACCCCTGATAAGGGTCTCATCTCCCATTCGAGTGCCACTCATGGCGGTGCGAGCCCCCAGCCAGAACCTCAAATGGAAAAAGAACAGCCCCCACCCCCTGTTCCCGCGTAGGTTGGCCTACTAAATCTCCATAATCAGAACCTTCTCGAGGCCCAGAACCTGCTGGAAGATTACCTGACAGGTAGGAGGGGCGAGCAGTCTGGCAATATCAGCCCTCGAAACACTAGGAGCCGAAAGCAAGGGGTAGATTTCGGTAGTGAAAGAAAGCAGGGTCGTCCTCCTAACAAAGAAAGGAGGGATAAGGAGATGGCAGCAGATGTTGCAAATGGTTCTCAACGTTTGCTTTTTCAAGAGGATTCCGATTCCCTGATGGGTGACTCTCTTGTCCCAAAACCTCCCATCCAGCAGGGAAAGGGGGGTAAGAAATTCCTTAAATTGTCCAGATGAAAGTCCTCTCATGGAATGTGAGAGGCCTTAATGGAGTGGCCAAACGCAGGGTTGTGGCCGATCTCCGAAAGAAGTCTAATCCCTCCATCCTCATTTTGCAAGAAACTAAGTCCGATGCTTCCATTTTTGCTAAGGCTGCTAAGTCCATCTGGGCCAAGGGCCATTTCCTCTCCAGTCCTGCAATAGGTTCTGCAGGCGGCCTCATGGTAATGTGGGACCCTGATTTTGTTGAAGGCAACCTCTTATCAGTCTCTAGCAGGATTATGAACGTTCTGTTTCATTCCAAGGTAGATAATTCCTCATGGATTTTGACTAATGTTTACGCTTCGAACTCTGTTGTGGAGAGAGCAGAGATGTGGAAAGCCATTTCTCAGATGAGAGACAATTTTAGCGACCTCCCGTGGGTTGTAGGTGGAGATTTCAATTGCCCTCTTCATCCTTCAAAAAAAAAGGGAGGCGCTGAACTTCTTAGTCGCGGCTTGGAGGAGTTCAGAGATTTTGTATCTGCTAATAATTTGTTGGATATTGACCTTAAAGGGGCATCCTTCACCTGGAGCAACAGGAGGATTGGGAGCAATCTCATCCAGGTCAAGCTGGACCGTTTCTTCATTTCTCACGAAGCTATCCCCCTCTTCGGTGATGCAACTCTCTCTGCCCTTCCCAGGATCGGATCTGACCATAATCCTATTATTCTGGAGGTCACTGACGGGCCTGGTTATAAGACCCCTTTCAGATTCGAATCCATGTGGATTTCCCACAAGGATTTCAGAGAGAAGGTTTCGGCTTGGTGGAAGGTGAAGCTGGCAGGTTCAGCGTCCAAAAGACTGGCTCTAAAACTCAATCTGATTAAAAAGAATTTGAAGGTTTGGAACAAGGAGGTTTTTGGCAACATTTTCGAGTCTAAAAAGTCCATTTCTCAGAAATTAAAGGCTCTGGAGGAGAAGATGGAAGCCGAAGGGTACTCGGTAGCTCTCAGAGAGGAGGAACGGTGCCTCTTAGTTGATTACCATTCCATCCTGGCTAGAGAGGAAGTCTTCTGGCATCAAAAATCCAGGGAACTCTGGCTGAAGAATGGTGACTCAAATTCAAAAAATTTTCACGCGTCCACCATGAGGCACAGGGGGGCCAATAAGATCAGGGAGGTGGTGTGCAAGGATGGTCATACTACTAGGGAGATTGATGAAATTCATAGTGAAGCTGTCAATTTCTTTCAGGATTTGTTGGGTGCTCCTCCTGACAGTGACCTCCATGTTCAGAGATCCTTGCTAGCTAATTTCCCCACCAAGGTTCCCCATGAGGTGAGTATTAAGCTCCTGGAACCGTTTTCCCATTTCGAGATTAAGGATGCTCTTTTTTCCATGCAGCCGGATAAGGCCCCCGGGCCCGATGGTTTTCCCCCCCATTTTTTTCAAGCTATGTGGGATATTGTGGGGTCTGATGTTTGTGAAGCTATTCTGGAAATTCAAGCCACCAGATCCATCCACCCAAAACTCAACTCTACCTTCCTGGCTCTCATTCCCAAGACTCCCGCCTGTAAAAGCTTTTCTGACTATCGGCCCATAAGTTTGTGCAATGTCTTCTACAAAATTCTTACTAAGACCATTGCCAACCGTCTGAGATCCCTCCTCCCCTCCTTGGTTGGTCCTACGCAGGGTAGCACCGTTAAGGGTAGAAACATCCTGGACGGTGTCATCACAATCCATGAGACCCTCCACTCTGCCCAATGTTCCAAAAATGCTGCGCTTTTCCTTAAGCTAGACATGAATAAAGCTTTTGACAGGGTCGATAGGAGGTTTCTCTCGTGTCTGTCCTCCTCAAATTTGGCTTCCACCCTCTCTGGATTGACCTGGTGAGCAGTTGCATTTCCTCTCCTTCATTTTTAGTTCTGATCAACGGGTCCCCGGCTGGCTTCTTTCGAAGCACTAGAGGTCTCAGACAAGGTGATCCTCTGTCCCCTATTTTGTTCATTCTTCTGGCGGAGGTCCTAAGCTGGTCCTTGAATGATGCTCTCCGACGAAACAAGATCTCCGACGTTTTGCCTACGTCCAGAGTTGATCCTGTCACTCACCAACAGTTTGTAGATGACACGCTCATTTCCACTGGAGCGTCTGTCATCCAGGCCAAGTCTATTAAGCGCATCCTATCCCGGTATGAGAAGGCTACTGGCCAAAAGGTGAATTATATCAAAAGCAAAATTTACTTTATCAATACTCCTTTACGCAGGCAGATTCACATTGCTAGGATTCTGGAATGCACCATTGATTCCCTGCCTGCAACATATTTGGGATTACCCTTGGCTTGCAATGGGCGTGCCGGTGCAAACATGTGGAACATGATCTTGGAACGGCTCCATAAGAAACTCAGCACGTGGAAAGGTAAATTGTTGTCTCAAGCCGGGAAGGCCACTCTCACCAAAGCATGTCTGCAAGGAATTCCCACTTATTTCATGTCTGTTCTCATGATTCCTGTGACTATTCATTCCAAGATTGAGAAGTTACAGAGGAATTTTTTGTGGTCCGGTAGTGAAGACAGATCCAGAATTCCTTTGGTGGCCTGGGAGAAGGTCTGCCTTCGAAAAGACCAAGGTGGTATGGGAATGAGAAGATCCAGACTCATGAACATGGCGCTGATTGCAAAACATGCTTGGAGGATCCTCACTAACGAACCGGTGGAATGGGTCAAGCTGGTTAAGAGGAAGTACCTTGGGCAAAATTCTTTCCTTGAAGTTGGGCCTCCGGCCGAAGCCTCGGCCTTTTGGAAAATAGTGCTTCAGGCCCGTTCATTAATCATCAGGGGCACCCAGTGGATCTTGGGCGATGGATCCTCCATCCTCTTTTGGAGAGACAGATGGGCTGGTGATGAAGCCCTTGAGTCGAAAGTAGACCTGGCCGGTTTGCGGACCCTGATCGATCCAAACTGTCAGCTCAAGGTAGCGGAATTCATCGATCGGAGCTCTCTTCCCCCCCGATGGAAGCTTTCGGGTGTAGACGGCTTCAACAACGAGTTGGATTTTTTATCTAGAATTCTTCAATCTATTTTAATTCCTTCGGTTATCAGGGAGGATAGAATTATTTGGCGTAGCACTCAGGATGGTCTTTTTTTTGTTAAGTCCGCCTATGACCTTCTTACGTCTGGAAATGCTATGGATATCCGGTGGAAGGCGGTTTGGCGAAAAGGGATTATTCCTAAGGTGATTTTTTTTGCCTGGATTGCCTTTCATAATAAAGCCCTAACCATTGATAATCTTCATAAGAGAGGCTTTGAAATTCCCAACAGGTGCTATCTTTGCTTGGCTGATTGTGAATCGTTGGATCACCTATTCTTACACTGCCCCTTTTCCCAATCGGTTCTCAACTTTGTGTTGTCATCCTTCCAAATCCTATGGTGTTCTCCCCGATCCCTCAAAGACGCCTTCCTCCAATGGCCCAGCCCTTTCAAGAACCCTAAGCTCCGATTTTTGGTTGAAGCCACTTTCCACCACTCCATTTGGCAGATTTGGCTCGAGAGAAATGGGCGTATCTTTGGCAAGCCCCCCAGGGTGGCGCTCTCTGTCGCCCAAAGAGCTTTATCCTTTGCTATTGAGAATTCAAAAATTATTCCCAGCTCCCGCCCTCACCTCCCTGGGGAAGAGTTTATTCTCAAGAGGTTGAATATCTGCCCACCTTTCGAGGTCGGTTCTGTGTCTGGACGGAGGGATGTCGTTTGGTCCAAACCTCCTGTGGGGTGGATCAAACTCAATTTCGACGGGGCAGCCAAAGGCAACCCAGGGCCCACGGGTTTCGGAGGCGTTGTGCGAGATCATGATGGTAAGCTGATTTTGGCTTATTGCGAAGATTTGGGGCTTCAGACGAATCATTTTGCCGAAGCCCGAGGTGTTTTGAAAGGCTTGCAGGTCCTATCGGATGATCCCAGGCCTCTCATTATTGAAGGCGACTCGTTAAACATCATTAACTATCTTCGTGGCTCCAAAGACCCATCTTGGCGGGTTTGCAACATCATCCTCGAAGCTAGAATGCTCCTTTCCCGACGTGCCAGGTGGGAGGCAGGGCACATTTTCAGAGAGGGCAACCGGGTGGCGGACCACTTGGCCAACAAGGGCCTTGCGACCACGTGTCCGGTGATCTGGCGGTCTCGTTTCCCATCCGAGCTGGATAGCTTGGCCAAGACGGACATTACCCCATGATGATTGATTTGTGTCAGTTGTTTTTTCTCAAAGTTTCTGAAGGTCGGGAGGTGGGCCCTCTCAACCTCGTCGTTCGCACTCCGTTTTTCAAAGATGGTGATTCCCACGTTTTCAAGGCTCGTCTGATTTGGTGCAACAGTGGTTATCGACGCTCCCTTCTCCTCCATGATGAGGTAGCTGTTTCCCCATGCTCCTTGCACTCCTCTCCTTTGTCCAAAGGTGGAAGTTCCAAGTATCTCTACCCTGCCGAGTCGTTGCAGTGTGGGAAGCTCGATAATTCTTGGGAATGTTTGTGTGATCAGAATTTTCATGGCGGTTTGCTTCGTCCGGAGCCTTCGGGCTAGCAGCAACTCCCTGTTTTCTCCTCATTCTGATTTACGTTCACAGCCGTTTGGCATGAAACATCATCTGGCTAGGCTATTTTTGTATATAAGGTTTTGGGATCCTCTATAAAAACCCATTATTAATTAAAATTAATAATTACCAAAAAAAAAAAAGTAATGTAGAGGTAATCCTTAACACTTTAGGGTTTAAAGAGCAACATAATAAGGAAATAAGGATGGAGAAAATACATAGCTATTTAGTATTTTTAGGGAAACATAAGAGGGTAATTGCTTAGGATGAGCATCCTTGCACTTTAGGGTTTCTAGGGCAACATAAAGAAGAAAGTGTTTTTCAGGTTATTCCTTACACTTTAAATCCTTTAAATCAAGACAAACCTAGATGTGATAATTCTCATTATGAGAAATGTGAATAAATCAAAGAGATTTTATCTTTTAGTAAAAATGATATATATGAATTGATTATGAAAATGAGGAAGATGAATATTTTTTATAGAAGGCCAAATAAAGAACTTCTTTGATAAAAAAGCAAGTTGAATATAGGTTAATTAACTTGATAAAAATATAATGAGAATAACACAATTTTTTGTTATTTTAATGAGGGTGGCCCAAATTAGGAGCCACAAATAGCTTATTAAAAAAACAAAAAAAACTAAATATCAAATGACTTATTTCAATCGTCTAAATTTCTTGATCTTTAAGAATAAAATATAGGTTCCAATCTTGTCAAGAGGTACACACATAATATCAAAGTTGTTCTAATACCACTATAATGTAATATAGATGGGGCCCATTCCAATCCCATATAACCAACTTAAAAAAACAAATGGTGATAATATTATATTTTATAAGGTTTAATAAAATAAAATCTTTTGAATTGTTCTTAAAAAGGTTTTAATTAAAAAAATAAGTTTTATATTATTTCTTAATTTATTTTAATCTCTACAATGGATTATTATAGATATTTAAGGGGGTTTAGAGTTAAAAATATCATCAACATATTTAGGTATTCTATATTCTTTTGTGTGATAAAAGAAAAAAGGAGCTTTGGGGCTCAATTTTTGATAGAATACAATTTAGTTTGGCATATTAGAAAGGTAAATTTTTACTCATTGTTAGAAAGTTATAAATCATAAATACTATATTGCAGTCTCTCTCTACATATGATATAACTTTTAAGATTACCATTAAGTATAGCATTTAAAATATCAAAATTCAAAGAGATTTTCTTTAGAAAGGATGTCAAGAAAATTTTAAGTTTTTTCTTTTTAAGTGGATAAGGTTTTCAAAGGGAAGAACATTAAAGGGGTATGCTTGCAAAATTATAAGCTTATGAGTTTGACATTATGGGATAAACTTAATTAGATATTATTCAAATATCAAGAAAAGCATTGACAAAAATGTGATTATCTATCTATTTATCTATTTACACACACATATGTATACATACATGCATACACACACACACATATATATAAAGCTAAGAAAATAAATCCTACCAAGAAATTCAACAACATGGAACTTCATATTAGAAGTTCATAGTTGTTCAAGAAACATATTAGGTGCTCAATTAATGATGGAGATTATACAAATTTCTAGTCTAATACTTGGTTGAAGCCTTATCCCCTTATTTTTTATCCACAATGGTAACCATTGGCTAGAGTTTTTAAAGCTTATAAAGGTCTAAAATATAAATTTAAGAAAAGAAATTCTATTGAGGGGTTCAATCACACGAAACTTCATATCAAAAGATCATAGTTGTTCAAGAAACATATTAGGTGCTCAATTAATGATGGAGATTATACAAATTTCTAGTCTAATACTTGGTTGAAGCCTTATCCCCTTATTTTATAACCACAATGGTAACCACTGGCTAGAGTTTTTAAAGCTTATAGAGGTCTAAAAGTCAAAAAATATTTTAGTGTGAGCAAAAATTATAGATCTTTAATTTTTAGAGTTTTTAAATATAAAAAATTACAAATTCTAAGTCCTCTTACTTATTTGTGTGACAAGGATGACCCTTCCTTTTATATTACATTTTTTAATGGGTTATATGGAATTGAGATGATGTCCACCCATATTACATCATGATCATATAGTGGTATTATGACAACCTGGCAATTATGCATATATTTCTTGGCAAGATCAAACCTAAGTCTCTTTAAAAGTTAAGGATTTTAATCGATTAAACTAATACCATTTGATAAAATACTAAGGTTCACCCATGATATTTGAACCTTGGTTTAAGATGTGAAGCTCTATTTTTTATTATGGTAAATGAGGTTTTTATTGAGTCCTCAAACCAGTTATAAAATGCCCCAAAATGGGTATCCTTATTCCCACTACATACATTGGATTTAACTAGATAGATTGACCTCCTTAGAATAAAATTAACTAAAAAGCTACAATACCATCAACAAAAAATAATGCTAGACATATCTTCACGAAGAGTTATCCGATTCAGCTGATTCTTGGACCAACTTGTGCAGAATTTGAATAGCTTTAAAATGAGTGGTCATATGCAAGAATCCGAGCAATATTGAGGGAGATACGACCCTGTGAAGTCAACCATTTGGAACAAGGGTAGTGACGATTTTTCAAGTCGCAAAAAATGAAATTGCAAATATTTGTCAACTAGGGTTCGAATGATGGGAAGAGCAATGAAGGGCTAGGACTTCAGTGAGGCAAGACATTCTATCTAGACAAAGAATTTTTCAGCTAAGTTTTTTTCCCTTTCTTTATCTTAGAAAATTGTGCATGAAAATTTTATAAAGTTTTTATCAAATATTATATTTGCTATAGGACATTCAGATAAATTTCAATAGATTTTGAGTTTTAGTTTCCTTTCCATGGATCGATTTATAGTTAAATCCTTAGAATCATCTCTAGTGGTAGAGGTTAGTGAGCACACCTCAGAGAGATCCTCATTGCTCCAAGATAGGGCAATTTTTGGTAAATTTAATGGGTATTGGCCAGGGGCTTCAACCTTGAGAAAATGGATTGATAGGAGTTGGAAGTCTCCAGGAGTGATTCTATCATTTCTTCCCAAAGGTTTCTTCCTAGCCATTTTTTGTTCTAGGGAAGAAAGAGAAAAAATCCTAAAAGGGGGTCCTTGGTTTATGGGAAGAGCAGGACTCTTCCTTACCCATTGGTATGAAGGCTTTTCACCTAAAAATGTAAATCTATCCCTAGTACCAGTCTAGGTTAGGATGTTTGGGTTACCCATTGAATTTTAGGAAATAGATACCTTCAAGGCAATAGGCAACACTCTAGGAGAATTCCTTGAGATTTTAGATACGATGAAAGATGGATTCTTGGCTATTTATGCTCGAATATTGGTCATGATTGATATAAGTAAAGCTTTACCAGAATCAATCATTCTTAAGTATGGGGATAAGATGTGGATCCAAACTATAGATTATGAAAACATATCTTTTAGATGTAGAAGATGTCATGAGGTGGGGCATATTGAGAGATCATGCCCTAAGAAGAGCCCAACAGAATCATATGTAGAAAACCACAAGAGAAACTTACAAATGGTTATGGATGAAGATGGTTTTCAACTTCCAAAAAATAGATCTAGAAAAATAAAAGAAAATAAATAGTGGAGACCAATAAGGAAGGATATTGGAAGAAATACCAACTCTTTTGAGGCTTTAGCCTATGAAGAAAAAGTAGATCAAAACTTAGAGGACACAGTACAACAATTTCAACATATTAACAAGGAACCATCTATTCAAGTATGATCCTGATTTAAGGAAGAACATTCTCGATGAACCTAAGGAATGTGTCTCATCAGATTTTGAAGACTCTCTTGAAGTACCATGCACCATTCAAGAGAAAAAAATTGGTAAAGAAAATGTAGTTTTAGAAGTTAATACCTCTGCCATTAATAAGGAAATACTAAAAAATGAGTAGGACAAGTCAAAAGCTTCTATAATAGAGCCAAGAGAGGATAAATATGATGAAAAACAAAATTGTGAAAGAATATTGAGGAATAGAATAATAAGACCTACTCCTGATATAGGCAAGGCAAAAAGAGGAAAACCCTCAAATTATCAAGCAAGATCTAGGGAAGCAAGAGCAAACATAGAGAAAGGAACACAAACTAAGTTGGTTGAACTTCTCTTTACCAAACAACAAAATGATATTGGTAATACGCAGGGGGGCCAAAAGCCCCTAATGAGACATGATTATCATCTCATGGAATATAAGGGGTGCTAATGCCCCTCAAAGCAGAGGTGTATTAGGGACCTATGTTTAAGTAATAAACTTGATATTCTTTGTATCCAGGAAACTAAAATGACAAAAGAAGTTTCAAAAACTATGAAAGTAGTATGGGCAAGATGTGAATGGGATGCTATGGATTCTGAAGGAGTGATAGGAGGAATTCTAACTTGTTGGAATCCTTCTAGAACCTCTTGTGTAACCATTCATAAAACTAGGCATTGGATAGCCTCTTTAGTCACTTGCTACTTTGCAGATATTTATTTCATCCTTATCAATGTCTATGGACCTACAACTCAGTCAAGTAGATTAGAAGTTTGGAGTGGGATTGAAGCCTTTATGAGAAGTAAAGACCAAGAAACCCGATTCATGATCATTGGAGATTTTAATGCCATAACCAAGTTGGATGAAAAATTTGGGGGAATTAGGAAATTGACCCAAAGTATGAAATATTTCTCAACTTTTATTCAAAACAATAATCTATGGGAAGTTGAGTTTGAAGAAGACAACTATACTTGGACCAACAATAGGAGAGGCCAGAACCTAATAGCAAAAAATTAGATAGATGCATTCTCTCAGATCATTGGCTAGATGAAGGAACTTGTGCTAAAATTAATACCTTAACAAGGATTGGTTCAGATCACTAGCCAATAAGAGTTAAAATGGTGGTAAGTGAATTTCAAAAAATATCATATTTTAAATATGAGCAGATGTGGGAAGACCATCCTCAATTTGTTGATATGATAGCTCAAACATGGAATTATTTAGGTAATGGTGGGTTGTATGCTCTTCCAAATCAAATTAAATCTATGACATCTAGATTAAAAGAATGGAACAAGAACACCTTTGGAAATATTTTTGAGAAGAAAGAAGAACTAAAAGATAAACTTTCAAAATTCCAAAAAGGTGATCATAATAATCCAAGCTCAGAGGAAAGGGAGTTGCTTAGTGAATATCATAATATTTTGAGTAAGGAAGAGAAATTTTGGAGATTAAAATCAAGATAGACTTGGTTAAAAGAAGGAGATAAAAATACAAATTTTTTCATAGGATGGCTATAGTACAGAGATCAACTTCCAGAATTAGTAGAATTAAATCAATAGAAGGGGTTTGGATTGAAGATCAGAGTGAAATTAGAAAAGAGGTAAAGTATTTTTATCAGAATATTCTAGGTTCAGAGGAGACCAAAGTTCTTAATGATAAACTTCTTCAAGATGTTCCTTCAATTATAACGAATGAAGACAATAGGAAACTGATGGAGCCTATTACTCTAGAAGAAGTTCATTTAGCTCTTTTCTCTTTTAATAAGGATAAATCCCTAGGTCCAGATGGGCTCTCTACAACTTTTTACCAACATAATTGGGATATAGTGAAGGATTCTTTATTGGTGGTAGTGGAACAGTCTAGGGTAAAACAATACATACCTTATAAAATAAATGCAACATATCTTACCCTAATTCCAAAAAAGAAGGATGTTGAATTGTTTGATTCTTTTAGACCCATAAGCCTATGTAATATGGCATATAAGATTATCTCCAAAGTGATGGTGAATAGATTAAGGCCATTGTTAGACAAAATTATTTCAGAAGAGCAAGGAGGATTTGTGAAAGGGAGACAAATTCTAGATGGGATCATAGTAGCTCATGAAGTTATACATTCAACAACTTCAAGAAAAGAGAAAGCAATGATCTTAAAACTTGATATGAGTAAAGCCTATGATAGGGTTAAATGGGATTTTCTTTTTGCAGTTTTAGAAAAGTTTAGTTTTGAGAAGAAATGGGTTAGATGGATTAAAGCTTGTGTCTCTACAATTTCTTATTCAGTGTTGGTCAATGGGTTAGTAACAAAATATTTTAAAGCCAAGAGAGGCCTTAGACAAGGAGATCCTCTATCTCCTTATTTGTTCATTATTATGGTAGAGGTTTTGAGTAGGAACTTAAAGAAGGCTTACAAATATGGGCTTATAAGTGGACTTAAGGTTAGTAATAACATCGATAACATCACCCATCAACAATTTGTAGATGATACAACCCTTTTTGGAAGGGCAAGGATAAATGAGGCCAGAGCTTTGAATAACTTTTTAAAAGAGTACAAAAGAGCTTCAAGGAAAAAGTTAATAGGACTAAATCCAAAATTTACTTCCTTAACACTCCTACTAATATCAAAGCAAGAATTTATAGGTTGCTTCAAATGGAGGAGGCAAATTTACCAACAACTTATCTAGGGATGCCTTTATTTGAGGGGAGAATGAGGATAGATTTATGGAATCCAGTTATTAGTAAAGTTCAGAATAAACTTCCAACTTGGAAAGGTAGATGGTTATCATTAGCAGGAAGAGTGTAGTTAATTAAGTCAGTCTTACAAGCCATTCCAACATATTATATGTCATTGTATTCTATGCCAAAATCAGTTGAAAAAAGTTTAATCTATATTATGCGATCCTTTTTATGGTCAGGTTTACATGATAAAAAGAAATTTCCTTTGGTGAAATGGAGCAAGTTGTGTGATGATAAAACTAGGGGAGGTCTTGGTTTAAGAGTTCTTACAGATGCAAACTTAGCTCTTAGGGGAAAAGTAATCTGGAGATTGTACAAAGAGAGTCAAAGACAATGGGCAAGAATTCTTCTAAGTAAGTATGTTGATCCCAATGACCCAAGTTTAATATTTACTACATTCTCTCTACCAAATGGTTCTGCTCTTTGGAATGGTTTAAAAAATCTATTGATCTTATGATTAAAGGTTTAATATGGGTGGTGGGAACTGGAGAAAAATTTCTATTTGGATGGATACTTGGTGTGATAAAAAACCACTCAATTTAGATCCAATTTTGAAACCTTGGATGAGATTGCTTCAAGATAAATATGGTGATAGGGTTTCAAACATTTTGTACAAGGATCGAGAAGGAAGATACAAATGGAAAGAAGATTTTTTTACAAGTATACAAGACATTGATGCTAGGAGGCAATTGAGTAGAAAGATAACAACTATGATTATTTCAAGGGGAGCCAAGGATAAATTGATTTGGGAGTTGAATAGCTCAGGAGAATACACAACAAGAAGTGGATATAATGTACAACACCAACAAAATAATAATATCACTAGAATATGGAGAGATATTTGGGATAGCCCAAGCATTCCTAAAGTTCAAAATGTTTGTTTGGCTAGTAGGTCATAGAAGAATTTTATCCTGGGATAACCTTATGAAAAGGGGTTTTCATGGCCCCTCTCAATGTGTTTTTGTAAAAAGGAGGAGGAGAGTATAGACCATCTCTTGGGACATTGCTCAATAGTCTAGAATCTATGGCAATGGATTCTTAATATGTTTGGTAAATGCATGGTGATGAATAGCAGAATTGAAGATTGGTTAAAGCAATGGTAGAGCACTTATAAAAGTGAGGCTTTACAGACAATATGGGATATATCAAAAGATACAATACTTTGGACTATATGGCTAGAAAGGAATAGAAGAATATTTAAAGGAAAGGAAAGCAGTTTAGAGGTAATGAAAAAGAAGATATGTTTAGCCATAGAGGAGTCTAAACCAACCCTATCAACTCACCCAATCCCTAATCTAGAAGCAGAGAGCCTTGATAGATGGAGTCAAGTCATTAAATGGAATTATGATGTTGGGTACAAGAGAAGCAAAAAGAAGGCAAAGAATATAAAGTGGAAACCACCAGATGTGGAGTGGGTTAAATTGAATTTTGATGGAGCATCTAAAGGAAATCCAGGACCAGAAGGAGGAGGAGGAATAATTAGAAATAATAGAGGAGAGATTTTATCTCATTATGCTTTCAATAGTGGATTTAAGACAAATAATGAAGTTGAAGCTTGGGCAACTTTAGAAGGGTTAAAAATATGTAAACAAATGAAATGGAATAGAGTATGGATGGAAGGTGATTCTCTCATAGTAATAAATGCAATTTTGAGGAAAGCAAAGGCTCCATGGAACATACAAGAGATAATTGTGGAAATTCAAGATCTTGCTAAAGAGTTTGAAGAAATCAGGTTTACACATATATTAAGGGAAGGAAACAAATGTGCAGATAAGCTAGCCAATAGAGGGGTTTTGATTGAGGATCATGAAGTTAAATTCTCCTTTCCATGGTTAGAGGAAGTAGAAAGTTTAGTTGAAGTTGACAAGAAAATGTTGATTGCTTGAATCAATTAATGATTAAGATTTACTTTAATGTTTTCCATTGGTAATATCTGCTTTATTTTGTAACAATAATGTGTTTTCATTTAGACTATTTATTATAATTTTTGTGGTTGCACTTGTGTTTCAGGAAGGAAACTAGCAATCCAGATTTGGTAAAGTGGACTATGATAGTGCGATATTTTGGAAATATTACTCTACTAAGATGCAATGCATAGATAGTAGAGGTGAAGTTTTGGCATTGTGAAGGTTGCTATAGGAAAATGTCAAGAAAGATGCTAAATTCTGGAATAATTGTATTCATACAGAAAATTGAAAAGATCCAAAAAATGAAAATCAAGAATTCAGACATTTTATGTAAAATGATGTAGGTTTCTAGCTATAGCATCTCAATTGAGATGAGAAGTGTATCTATTTGTAAACTCTCAAGCTCTAAAGAAGAGAGTTGTAATTTGTCAAGGGTGGGGGACCCGAGTACAACCCCTTATTATCCAACAAAAAAAACATAAAATAATACTTAAAATAACATACAACTTCAGCTACGATTTTTGCTAAACTAAAAAGTCTCAACCAGGAAAGATTTCCAATTTTTTTGTTTGTTGTTTTATTTTTCCTTTACTCATTAAATATTCTTGGATTTTATAGTCTCTTTTAGTCCCTTGTAATTATTCTGCTTACCACTTTTAGGAGTAGCTCACTCGGTCTCTAAGACCAACTTACTTCCTCACTCACTCCTTTTTTTGTCATTGAATCCACAAGATTGTTTTCTTCCCTAGAAATGTGCTATATCCTATAGTCATCTAGGCTCTTTGTTTGGTCCCTAATTTTCCATATGAAATCCTTTATTTTCGAGTTACACTCATACTTCAAAGTGACCCAATTAACATAAACTTGAGCATTACTCTCTATTTCAAGTTTTCTAGCCCCTATTTTATTTTCCAAAGCCATTCCCATGATCAATGCCTTAGTTTCTACTGCTTTGCTTGTTGTTATGTGGATTTGTTGAAAACATACTAAATACCTCATATTTTTCAGTCCTTATAGATCCTCCACCACTGTCAAACTTGGGTTCCCTTTCAAGGCACTATTAGTGCTCAATTTAAGTTACCCCTATTGAAGACAACTCTAACTAACCATCGACCTATCTAAGAAGGTGGTTTTGGTAGGATCCCCTGCACATAGTTTGACACCCCAATTTTCAAGGACTAACACTCATAGGAAAGTGGTGTATTCTCCTCAATACTACCTAATTTTCAATCATTGTTGTTTTAATTTTATTGTAGATTCTAATTGTATTGTGTTTTTCTCCTTGGAAGGTGCAATGGTTCCTTTCCAACCACACATTCCACATGAAGACCAACAACATCATTCTACATAAATATTTCAACATGGCATTTGTAAAGGGACTTATCCACTAAGTGAGTAAGTCTTTGACCCCCTAGGGTTGGACCCACATGACTAAGAATTCCCTGAGTAGACTATTCCATATTTTTGAACTAAAACACTACATAAATGGATTGTGCTCATCTTCCTCTACTCTTTACATAAGGGGCACTGTTATGGATCTTGAAATCCTTGTTTCTTAAGGCTTTTTGCTATTAGCATTTTATTATGTCTTTATAACCATCCAAAGGCCTTGGTTTAGGATATGATCAAACTTCCCCAAATCCTCATCCAAACCTCCTCTTTGCTATCTAGCTTCATAAGATACTCATACCCTATCTTCACTATGTACTCACATGTGAGTTTGTAGTCTAGTGCAAAGTATCTTCTTCTTTTAGCATGAGGAAAGAGGAATTTAGTCTTATGAGGACTTGGCTAGTTTGGTTATACCACTAATTTCTAGTCCACTTCTCAAGCACACACCTTATATGGCCTTCATCATCATTAATGATGCGATTTGGATTCTTCCTACCTAGGTACTTATGTTTTAAGATATTTACCCACAGGTTGGTGGGTTCTCTAAGAAATATCCAAGTGATTTTCCCCCCTAAAGCTCTTCCCATTTGATTAATTCTTTGTAGGCCTACACCTCCACATGCCTTTAGCTAAAAAAATATCTCACATCAGATAAGGGGTACTTTTTTCTTTTCCTCCATACCAGTCTATAAAAACTATCTTTACAGGTTCTCTAGATGAGTTGTTGTTTTTAGAGTTTTAAGCAATGATAAAATATATAGGGATAAGTATTGTAGAGTTTCCTAGAGAAGTTGCATCTTCCTAGCTAAGCTCAACCACATCCCCTTCCATCCAATCATTTTTTCTTGAAATCATTCAAACACTAGGTTCTAGTGTACCTATTTTTTGGGGCCAACAAGCAATGGCATTTCCAGATAAAGAGAGGGAAGGGTTCCTAATTTGCACCCGAGGATTATTTTAACTTTTTCTTAAGTCCTTGATGGGGTGTATAAGAAATATAGGAAAATATTATCCTTATTTTAATTTGTCCCAGCCATTTCTTCATAATATTTCAATGTTATTGTATATGCTTTATCCTCCACTATACTTGTTAGCCCTAATAGAATCATATCATCAACAAAATATTGATGCAATAAGATATCAATTGATTTAGCTACCTTTACACATTAGATTTGGAATATGTTAAGATTTTTCAATAAATTCCTACTCAATGATTTATCCAAAAGGATAAAGAGGTAGGGGAAACATGGGTCCCCTTGCTTGAGAACCCTTGAAGTACTAAAAAAACCTTCTCGCAATCCATTCATAAAAATTGATCACCATGATGTTTGAACACATTCCATAGTCAAATATATCCATTTATCCCCAAAACCAAATATTTATAAAATATTACATAGGAAGCTCTAAGAGACCCTATCATAGGTTTTATTCATGTTGAGTTTTAAAACCATTCCTCTTTATTTACTTTTAAATAGAGTGTAAAATTTCATAAACTACTACTATCCCATCAAGGATCTATCTTCCTTTAACAAATTTCGCTTGGTTCTCTGATATGATATCATGTAGAAGGGTTTTAAGGTGTAAAGCATTAGCCTTGGTTAAAATCTTATAAGTTATGTTACATACACTGATTGGTTAAAATCTTATAAGTTATGTTACATACACTGATTAAAGTGATGAAGGCGTTTAATTTCTTGAGTAGTTTCCACCAATTTTTCACAATATGCCAAAATAATTTAAAAATAACAACCTAGAATCCATCTAACCCAACTGCCTTGTCCTTATCCAAAGTGAACACTGCCTTTTTTATTTATTCATTCAAAAACAATTTGGTTAAGAAATATTGCTACTCTTTCGTTATCAACTGGTGGATGGTACTTAGAAAAATACTCTACTTATACTCTTCCTTGACCTTATTTTGAGAGGTGATTCTTGAAATAATTCACTACTTTCTCTACAAAACTCTCCTCTTCCTTTAAAATTAGACCCTAATATTTTTTGATATGCTATATCTTGTTCCATGCTAGGTGAATCAATATTTATGCATGGAAGAACTTAGTATTTCTATCACCCTCATTAAGCCATAAGGCCCTAGACTTCTACCTCTAGTGAATCTCCTTTGAGGCTAGAAGATCATGGTATTGACACAACTCAGTTCTTTCTGCTTGAAGTAATTATTCCATGTTGCCTTCCAATTCCATTCTATGTTCCAATTCCTTAAGATTCTTTTCTAGAAAAACCTTCCTTTAAAAGATGTTTTAAAACACCTCCTTGTTCCACCTTTTTAACTCTTTCTTCACAATTCTGAGCTTTTGGGAGAGCTGAAACATTCTGTTGCCTATCACTGTAGTGTTCCACCACTCTCTTACCCTATTCTCCAAGTCTAGATGCTTTGTCCACATCATCTCGAAACAAAATGGATATCTTTTCCTATTCTGATCTCTGCCTATCTCCATGATCAATTGAGTATGGTCTAAACCTATTCTACTATTTGATTTTAATCTAGGTTGGAAGCCCTCCATGAACTAGGTCTGAGGTCACCAAGATTCTATCCAATCAAGACTAGATCCCCTGGTTTCCCAATCTTCTATTATTCTAGGTAAACTGACTACCCTCCAAAATGAGGTCAATTAAACCCCCTTCCATAATAAAATCTGCTAAATCCCCCATGGCTTGAGTGAACCCTTGGTTTCCCCCTTTCTTTTCACTAGGGATTAAAGGGGTATTGAAGTCACCCGCTATTAACCATTTATGCTCTAGGAGAGCTTGACTACTATCTCTAATATAATCCCAAAGTATCCTCTTTTGATCTACACTATTTGGAGCGTAAATGTTGGAAAAAACCATACTTATTGGTGATCTTGTGTTCTAGGAGAATTATAAGGACATGTTGATGTTGTTCCATCAAAACACCATCGAAGATTTTTGGGTTCCATAGTGTTAGAAGGCCTCCAGAAGCTCCTTCTGTTGGCACCCCTACACTCTCTCCTCTACTCCAAATCTTTTGTTGATTTTCTTCATTTCTTCTGCTCCTAACTTAGTCTCTTGTAACATTACTATTTCTACCCCTAGGCTACTTATATATGATTTAAGCAGCTTGTGTTTCCCAAGGGAATTCAAGCCCCTAGAATTCCATGAGAGCAAAATCATTTCTGCCCTCTAACCAGGGGTTTTGATGCCCCCATAAAGGCTTCCTTGATGCGGGCTTGTCTGCCATCTACTACTTCCTTTTCTACATTGATAGTCCGTAATATATGCCCTGAGGTTCTACCTCTACCCCTACCCATGCCTCCCGTGTCTGCTAGCTTCTTCCTGTTGCATGTTCCATGTTGAACTTGCTCCCAATTGCCTTCATCCACCAATGAATATTTAGCCTGTTGCTGGTGCTCTTTTCCTTTTCTTTTGGATGTACTGTTACCCTCTCCTTTTTTGCTCTATTTTATCTATGTTTCTGGAACTATTTCACCCTCCTTAGAAATTTCTGTTTTCTCCTCTTCCTTAGCATCCTCATATAACTCTTCATGCCTTTCTTGCTTTTGTTTGGTTGTGCTATTTCCTCACTTGCTACTTCCCTTGCTATTTGTTTCTCCTGCAAGGGAACTGAATGCTCCACGGGTGCGGACTCAATCTCTGTATCATCTGACTATTGTTTGCCTGTGACGTCTTGTTCAGCTGCTTTTTCTTTTCCTTTTACCTCCTTTGGCTATTGTTGCTTTATTTCTTTGTTTCCCTACACCTTAGAAGGGCAGGAATTCACCAGATGTCCACATGCATGACAAAAATGACAGCGGAAGGGTAGGTTTTCATAGTCAATATCCTGTCTATACTTCCCAAAGACAGAATCCAGCTCCACCATCTTTACTAGTGGACGTTGAAGATCTACCTTAATGCATATTCATGCATAAATTGCTTGAGATATTTTCTCTATTTTTGGGGCTGTCATAACATATTCCCCCAAGACATTCCCAATGCCCTCTAGGGTTTTTTCTAGCTAGAACTCCATTGGAAGACCAAATATTCAGGCCCAAACTGGGACACTATTCACAACCTCTTGATTTGGGTTAAACCCTAGTTCCCATGGCCACATGTACAAACCTGAACAACCTAGGAACCATGGTCCACCTGCAAAAACCTTAATGCAGTCTTCTTCCTGAGTAAAAGATACTAGGAAAAAACCCTTGGCCATTAGGGTTACAGAAGCTTCATCCCTTAATGCCCATTTCATATAGATCCAATTTTTAATGGCTGATAGACCTAGCCATGCTCCAATAAACTTACAAATCAGACTATTTTTAAACTCTTATACCTTATTTTGGATGTCCTCCTCATCCATTCGAACCATAGGGATGCCGTCCTTTGCTTGCAGCACTTGAGTTGTCCTTTGTTGTCTGAAACGATGGTTCCAAGAAGGGTTTTATCCACTAGCTTTGTCTTTTCCTCTCAAAGTATCTACAAAAGAGAGCTTCCTAGGGTTTCCCCCCTAAAACCTAAACTTTGAAAATTTATCTTTATTTATGGGGCCCAAATTGGACCCCAAATCTATTCCTTTACCTACATTGGCCCTAGACCCTAGATAATCAAACATTTCTTGACCTTCCTAGCCATGCTATACTAAACTTATAAATAAAACTATTTTAAACTCTTATATCTTATTTTAGATGTTCTCTTCATTTTATTGAACCAAGGGATGCCATCCTTTGCTTGCAACACTTGAATTATCCTTTTCTATCTGAAATGATGGTACCAAGAAGGGTTTTATCTTCTAACTTTATCTTGTCCTCTCAAAGTATCGACAAAAGAGAGCTTCCTATGATTTCCCCCCTAAAACCTAAACTTTGAAAATTTATCTTTATTTATGGGGCCCAAATTGGACCCCAAATTTGTTCCTTTACCTACATTGGCCCTAGACCCTAGATAATCTAACATTTATTGACCTTCCTACTCACCTGCTTCAATGACCAACCCTCATATATCTCCCTCTCTAGCTCTCATTGATTACATAGTATTACATGTGAAGTTTTTGCTCATAACCAATTACTCCAAACCCCATGGGCTTCCTTTTATATATTTTGTAATAGGTTATATGTGGCTTCTATTGGGGGCCACTTCTATCACAATACCAAAATATTACATTTGATGTAGCATACATTTTTATCACGACTTTTTCATTTAATTTTTCTCTTAATTATATTCTTCAACTTCCTCAAATTGTTGTTTCCACAATCAACTCCTTGATATCATTTTTATTAAGACATAAAATCTCACTTGGCCAGTTGTCCTCTAAAATTTGAATTTCACTGGGATGAATATCAACACCATAATTTGTTAATTTATCTGCTACTCAATTTTCTTCTCTATAAATATGCTCACAATACCAGGAGATTGCCTTTAGTAATAGATAATGAACATCAGCAATAATGTTATTTTTTATCCAGTCTCCACATCCATTTTTGTTAATAGCATTGATGATAATTTGTGAGTACCCCTCAATTGAAATATATCTCCATCCTCTTTCTGTTGCAATTTTAATACCTATAAGAAGTGCCCTAGCCTCTGCATAGTTTTTAGTTGAAGTTCCATATGATTCTGAATAAGTGAGGAGAATTTTACCTTCACTATTTCTAAAAACACCACCTCCACCAGCTTTTCCTGGATTTTCTTTAGAAGCACCATCAAAATTAATTTTGATAAACCCAATTATTGGACATTTCTATTTTACCATATATTGACGTAAATCCTTTGTTTTAGTTCTGTTGTTGTAGATGACTCTTCCATGTATGTTCAAATCATGTGGCCAAGTTATTAGCACCTCTTTTTCTTTTTCTGCATTTGAGACTTCCCATGATGAGCACCATATTTTTAGACATTCTGCAAGAGAGGCACTAATACGATTTCAAACTTGGGCATGATTTTGATATTTATTTTCAAAAATTCTATTATTCCTTTCAAGCCATAAATTCCAAAAAATAATGGCAAGGCCAATCCTCCAAAGAATACATAATGCTTTAGCTTTATTATAATTTATCCAACATTTTATCAACTCTTTCAATGTTGATGGAGCTACCCAATATAATTTCATATTTTTTAAAAAATAATCCTAAATGGTGTAAGCAAATGGATAATAAAGTAAATGGTCTGACGTTTCTCAATCCTTATCACACAAGGTACATCGAAAGGGTATATAATATCCTCTTCTTTTTAGACTCTCTCCGGTAAGAATCTTACATTGAATTGCTAACCAAACAAATATTGAGGCCTTAGGGAGAGCCTCTAATGACCAAACATTCTTCCAAGGAAAATCATTGGGAGAAGGAAATTTTAATTGTTCTAAATCCTCATATCCCAACTTGACTGAGTATCCACCATCCTTTGATAAATTCCAAACCAAATCATCCTTTCATGTAATAATTGGCAAATAAAACTCTCGAAGCATATTTTGAAGTTCATCAACAATTTGTTTGAGTTCCTCTCCTTCAACCAGGTTACTAGAAGAAATTCATGTTCTGGAGTTTTTGCTCATAATAATATAATATTTGATCTTTGGACCTTTACATGCTACGCATGTTTGAGCCAATGGTTTCCATTTTGAGTTAGAGATAAGAGGATAAGGTTTCAACCAAGCATTAGATGAAAAATTTGTATAACTCCCCTCATTGACTGACTATCTAATATGTTTCTTTATAAAATGTAAAATATCTGATATGAAGTTCCATGTTGATGATCCTTTGGGTAGAGTTCTTTTCCTAAACAATTTCATTGCATAAAGAGAACCTATATATTTTTGAAGTAATATGTTTACCCAATTCTTTCTTTGATATCTAAATAGTCTCCATCCAATATTTGCTCCTAATGATAAATTCATAAGTCTGCAATTTCACAAGACTCCTCCTCTAGTATTCTTTCATTTGCAAACCCTATACCACTTACAAAGAGGAAACCTAAATTTTTCCTCACAACCTTTCCATATAAAGTCTCTTTGAACTTTATCCATTTTTGATGCAATACCTTTAGGCAGTCTTGAAAGTGACATCATATAAATAGGAATGGATTGCAAAGTAGTCTTTATGAGTTGAAGCCTTCCTGCCATGGTTAAAAACTTACCTTTCCAACCTGCCAAGCAAACTTTCATTCTATCCAAAAAAGAGATCCAAAGCTCCTTTTTATTCCCTTTATTAGACAAAGGAATACTCAAGTAGGTTGATGGAAATTTTTCAATTTTGAACCCTAAAATATTCACAATAATTTGTTGTAGATCTAGGGCAATATTAATGAAAAAGATCCTAGATTTTGAATTATTTACCAACTATCCAGTAGCCATATCATAATATGATAATATTTATTTGAACTCCATGGCCTCACTGACTGAGGGATGGCCCAAAAGAAAAGTATCATCAACAAATTGGTGATGAGATTCGAAGGGACCATTTTTTGCAACGTGAATACCCTTGATTTTTCCTTCCATTTTTGTCTTTGAAAATGCTCTCCCTAATGCTTCTACCAAAATAATTAATAGATAAGGAGAAAGAGGATCACCTTGACGAAGTCCACAAGATGACTTGAAGTACCTAGCAGGAGAACCATTGATCAAAATAGAAAATTTTGTAGTGCTATAACAACATTTAATCCACTCACACAAACTATAATTAAAGCCAAACTTTTTGAGAATAACATGTAAAAAATCCCAAGAAACCCTATCATATGCTTTGTTCATATCTAATTTCAAAAGCATACCTAGTTTTTTCATAGAATTAAGAGAATGTATGGCCTCTTGTGCAATAATTATACCATCAAGAATTTGTTTACCCTAAACAAAGCCACCTTGTTCCTCTGAGATAAGACACCCTAGAATGCCCTTTAACCTATTTGCCATAATTTTTGAAATGATCTTATAAATCATATTACAAAGGCTTATTGGAAAATTTATCAAAATATTTTATGTCATCTTTCTTGGGAACCAAGGTAATAAAAGTATCATTGATCTCACTTATTATAGCCTTTCTTTTTTTAGCCTCTTCAATTGCATCTAACATATCACTCTTCAATAAATCCCAATTTTTTTGAAAGAAAATTATAGGAAATCTGTCGGGGCTAGGTGCCTTCCTAGGATGGAAAGAGAAATCTGCTTCATGGAGCTCCTCCATAGAAATCTTCTTCATCAAGCTTTTATTTTGTCACTGAGTGATAAGTGATGGAATATTTTGCAAAAGTTTTTCTTGTGCCTCCTTATCTTGCCTAGAATCTGATAATATATTTTTGAAATAATTTATTGCTTCCTTCCTTATGTCTTCTTCATCCTCAATATTTCTTCCATCTGGAGTTATAATATTTTTAATATGACGAATTGAAAATTTTGTTTTTGTTGTAGCATGAATTTTTTTTGTATTTCTATCTCCTTCCTTGAGCCATTTCTCTCTAGATTTTTGGAACCAATATGACTCCTCCTTCTTCAATGCATTATGATAATCAAAAATTAATTGTTTTTCTTTCACATAAGAATCTTGGTCCATTCCATTAATTTCTACTATCTCTTGTAAATATTTGAGCTTGGATTCAATTTCTTTTTTCTTTAAAATGTTACCAAAAGATTTAACATTCCATATCTTCATTTTCTATTTTAAATATTTAAACTTTTGAACAAACCTGCACATACGTGATCCTTCAAATTTTGACTCATCCCACCATAACGTAACCATTTGGAAAAAATAAAGGTCTTCGAGCCACATAAACTGGAAGCAAAATGGTTTTGGATGACCATTGTTAGGTGACTCACAAGTCAAAATAATGGGTTTGTGATTTTATCCTACTCGTAATAAAATATCTAAAGAGATAGTATAATTTATTTACAACCATTTATTGGATAGCAAAAATCTATCTAGTCTTTCTGCTATAATATTTTTCCCAATGCATCTATTATCCCATGTGTATTGAAAGCTTGAGGGACTAACATCCCAAAGGTCATTAGAATTGACAAATGAAGCAAAATATTGCATTGATTTTGACCATCCTAGAATGCCACCCTTCTTTTCCAAAGGAGATATAAAAGTATTAATATCACCCCCAAGAATCCATAGATCACAATGAATCATCATTGTATTTGACAAAAATATACTAAAGTCCTTCCAACATATTTCATGAGGAGTAACTATAGTTGGAGCATATACATTTATAACCCTAACTTTGATGTTTTTCTCTTTCCTGCAAAATAATCCAACAACCCAATTACTTTTTGCTTCTAATAGTTTTCCATCCCATTTGCATTTATCCCATATTATTGCAATACCGCCTGAAGCTCCTATAGAAGAAACTGCTAAATAATCACCTATCTTCCAAATCTTCTTAAAAGCATCCTTACATTCCTCACTCCGTTATTTTATTTCTTGTATTAAATAAACTTAGGGCTATAACAATCTATTAATTCCTTAATAACTCTTTTTCTAGGTATTTTATTCATACCCCTAATATTTGATGATATCATTTTCATCATCAACACTTCTTTTATTTTTATTAGTGGGATTAACCCCACTTCTTGTTAGCACATGTGATATTTTTATTTGGCTTCCCAGATCAATATCCTTTTGAGTTTCTTTTTCCTTTCTATGATAGCCTTCCTCTCCTTCTTCCATTCTTGCCACCACTCTCATCTTCATAAACATCTTCCATTTTTTTATATTGTTCAAAATGGGACTTATCTTCTAAATATTTATGTTGCCCTAAAGATTCAAAAGTTCAAGGAATAGCCTCAATAACATTTTCTTCTTTAGGTTTCCCTGAAAACTCTAAACTGCATAGATGATCCTCCATTATCATCACTTTCTTATGTTGTATTGAAATACCTAAATTTCCTTGGATATCCTCTACAAGATTTTCTTTACTATACTACTCTTGAAATTCTAAAGTGCAAGGAATACACTATGTACTACTTTCATTTTTTGTAAGGAGAATATTTTAATCTACTTGAGGATAATAAAGGTGATTTACCTAGATTAAGCTTGACCTCCTTCGCATCATTTGCTTTAAAATTTATCTCCCCATATTTCTTTATTTTAAAATTTGTCTTCCCCTCTTCCTTCACACCTTTAGATCCTTTTATATTTGAACTTGTACATTGTACTTCCTCATCTCCCATATCATTTTTTTCTTCTAATGAATGATTCAAGTGAACTGTAATGGCCTTTGCCATCTGATGATGTAGAGGGATTTTTCTAACCACTTTATTAGGAGTGGAAAATCCTTAATTTTACCTAGCTTCTCCTATGATATGGTCTCCTTGTTTCAAATTGAAAATACCCTCATGCCCAAAAATTCTATCTCTTCCTCCATTTTTACTTTGTAGTCTCTTGTCATGTGCTCGGTTTCATGATATTTGTGACATCGAAATGCAATGTTTTCATAATTCACTTGTTGATCCCATTCTCTTGATTCAAATATAATCCTAATTGACTATAGTAAAGGATTAAAAATATCCATGGAAACACATATTCGAGTGTATAAAACATGCCTTCTCTCCTTAGTAGATCCCTCCTGGATGAATTCACCTAGGGTATTACCAATATTCTTCAAAACATCCTTATTGATGAGTTGATAAGGAATTCCAAAAAGCCTAATCCATATTGGAAGCCTTTTAATACTTTCTGTGTCCACAAAAATATTCTCACTCCAAGATCTTAAATATAATGCATCTTTACCCCTAAACCATGGGCCTCCATCCATTATCTTATTCCTTATTTCTGAACTAGAGAAAACAATGATAAAAAATCCTTTTGAAAGAAAATTCATGGAGTAATTTCAATTCAATCCCCATTTCCACTTTATCCAATTTTGAATCTCATAAAACTTTGCCAATATCCATGAAAGTTACACATTTGAGAAAAAGGTAAAAATTTTATTCAAAAAAACTGATCAACTTATACAAATCCATTTTGATATCCTGCCTTTCTTGGCAAGGCTCAAAATGCAGTTTTTCTATTTTCTTTTATCTGCCCAGGATATTTGAATCTCTTGTTCTTTAAACTTTACCTCCTTAACTGTATATGTCCTCTTCCAAAAAATATTACTGAAGCCTTATTTGTTCTTTTTTTTGTTCTTGATATCTTTCATGTTGCATTTGATTCCATAGTTGTGCCCAAATATCTTGTTCTACCTCTATCATCAAAGATTATTCCTGTACTTTGGTCTGCACTATTTCTAATAACTTCCTTAACATAATCCCCCAGGTCCTCTCTTCTGAACCAAATTCCTCTTTAAAATTTTTTTTGTTTCGTTCCAACCATATTTGCCAATAGATGAAGCCAATCCCTAAATTCCAAGCTATGCTTAGTGTTTTAGATTTGAAGGTGTTATGTGACCAATAGTCCCAAAAATTACTACCATTAGGAGGATACCATTCTATTTGGCTAAATATGGAGTACCACCAATTCTAGATTGTGTAAGCATAGGAGCAATAAAAAAGGAGGTGGTTTATAGCTTCTACCTCTTGGAAGCACATTACACATCTATTGGGTCCAATGAACCCCTTTCTCCTCATATTATCCTGATTCATAATGCTTTTGTGAGCAACCAGCCATATAAAACCATTAACCTTCATCCAACCTTTTGGTTGCCATATTTCTTTCCAGGGATGTTGTTGTTGGGGTTGGTTCTTGCTACTTTGGTGAGCCTTACGGTAGCCTGCTTTCACTGTGTGAGTGTCTTATTTCCCATATCCCCATGCTAGTTTTTCAGGTCCATATTTCCATAGCCATGTTATTTTTTCTAGGATTTCTTTCAATTCACATTTTTTGGCTTCCCATTCTTCACCTAGCCATTGGTCCAAATTTTACCATCTTCCTGAAGTTGCTAGTTGTTGGATTGGGGGGATGAGATACTAAGATATAATATTTTGGCCATGATTATGAAGAGTCTCTCTGATGCCACTAAGATGAGGGTATTGTTTGATAATGGGGAGGGGAATTCCCAAAAATCATCCCACAAACTGAATTTTCTCCCATCACCTACTTTCCAATGCAAGTCTTCCTTAATCAGTGAGGCCCCTCTTTTGAGTGTTTTCCATATCTCTGATCCCACACCTGTAACTGGCAACCATGGGACATCCTCCATTTCATGTGCAGGGTAATATTTAGCTTTTATAACTTGACTCCATAACTGATCTGGGTTTGTGATCCACCTCTAGTATAACTTCCCTATTAGTGCTAGGTTATTTGTTGTTGCAGCTCTGATTCCAAGACCTCCCTCTTCATTTGATTGATAGTATTTCTCCCAGCTTACCAAAGTATTTTTCTAATTTTCTTGTGCTCTTGACAATAAGAATTTTCTCATCAGTTTTTCCAAATCTTTGAGTATGCTCTTTGGGGCTACTAAAATGGAAAATTTGTAAATTGGCATTGCTTGTAACACTAACTTCAAAAGTGTGACTCTGCCTCCAAAGCTTAACCATCTATGAGACCAATGTGACAACTTTGAGATTATTCTATCTTTTATGAATTTCCAATATTTCTTTTTTAGGATTTTTTATGTTAAGGGAATTCCCAAATAATCTAATGGACACAAGGCCATTGAGAACCTAAGAATGTTTGCTATCCGATCTCTGATTCTCTTATGTACATTAAAGAAGACAACTTTAGATTTTTCTTCATTTAGAAGTTGGCCAGTGGCTATAGTGTAGAAATATAATATTTCTATGATATTGGTTGCTTCTTTTATTATTGCTTCCCCCATAATATTGTATCATCTATGAATTGTATATGAGTGATAGCTATATCTCTGTTTATTTGAATTCCTGTAATGTTGTTCTCTGCTTTTTTCTTTTGTATGAGTCTTCCCAGTCCTTCTGCAAAAATAATGAATAAATATGGAGAGAGAGGATCTCCTTGTCTAATTCCTCTACTGGCCTTGAATAGTGGGGAGGGGGTTCCATTGATGAGCACTAAAAATGAGATTGTGGAGATGCATTCAAGTATCCAGTTGATCCATTCTTTGTGGAATCCAAATCTTTGCAAAATTTGATCCAAAAATTCCCAACTCACTCTATCATAGGCCTTGGATAGATCTAACTTCAGGAACGTTTGTTTGTTCTTTCTTTAGCCCATATGATGTATATTTTCTTGTGCTATTACAATATCATCTAATATTTGTCTGCCCTACACAAATCCCCCTTGTTCGGGAGATATAATATTTGGTAATATAGCTTTTAGTTTGTTGGCTATTACCTTGGTGATGATATTGTAGATCACATTGCAGAGGGCTATTGGTCTGTAATTGGTTAGATTATCCACCTCTCCTCCATTTGGAATCAAATCTAGAAATATATGGTTGAGGGATCTAAGAATCCTACCACTGGATCTGGCTTCTTCTATTGCTCTAGTTATATCTTCTCCTATAATATCCCAAAAAGCTTTGTATAATTCTATTGGTAATCCATCAGGACCTAGGGCCTTTCCTGATTGCATGGAGAAGATTGTTTCTTTCACTTCTTATTCTTTGATCTCTTTCATAAGCTCCTCATTCTATGCCTGAGAGGCTAGTTTGGGGATACTTCCTAAGATTTTCTCTTGGGATTGTTTTGACAGATATGGATTTGCAGTAAACAAAGTGGAGAAATAATCATTAGCTACTTTTTGGATACATGAAGTGGTGGTTTCTAGGAGTCCTTCTACATTTGTAAAAGCATTAATCTGGTTATAGTATTTTCAAGATGTGGTCGACTGGTGAAATAACTTTGTATTCCTATCTCCTTCTTGAAGCCAAGTAATTGTAGATCTTTGCTTACAATAGGTTTCTTCTTTCTTATCTAGCTTTTCTTCCTCCTACATTAATATATTTTCATGAGATAGTAATTCCTCTGAAAGGGGTTTCGAACGAATTCTTTTTATAACTCCTTACATTCTCTCGACTAGCTCTGCTCTTTGATGCTAAAAATATGATCTTTAGAATTTGCTCTAGTTTTTCAATTTATATTTTATATATTTCAATCTGGAGTGTAGATTAAATTGTGCATTTCCAAATGTTGGTTTCCCTTATTGCCACCATTTTTGAACTAACTCTGGTAATTCCTAGTTTAGAATCCAAAAGATCTCAAATCTGAAGGGGCGGTTTTTGGACTGGGGCATTCTGTTTGTGATATTTATATGTACTATGAAATGGTCAAAAGACAATAGGTTTATGATTTCTAAAAAACAACTCCATAACTGGTGAATTTCTTCCTCTATCAAGATCCTATCAAATCTTGATTTTATTGCGTGGTCTCATTTCCTTTTATTGGTCCAAGTAGTACCACATTCTGGATGTGGAATATCAATCAAATTTAAATTATTATCTTGGACAATCAGGAGTTTGTCCTTCTCACTGAGATGATTTAGGCCTCCATCTTAGTCATTCACTGACATCTTGGCATTGAAGTATCCACCCACCAAGAACCTATCTTCTGGGTAATCTTCTCTAATAGCCTGGATTGACTTCCATTGGGGTTTTTTGTTCTTGCACTTCCTGCATCCCATAAAAGTTAATAATCAGCCAGACTGAGTTTGATTATCTATCTCTAAATATGGTCATCAAGATACCTCTAGCTGATGCTGCTCCTACCTACTAAAAAGTGTCTCTATTCCATAAAGTGGCCATTCCTTTGGAGAAACCATGGGAAGCTTGGGCCTCACAGTCTCCATTCCTCCAGCATATATTGGATATTGTTTGCATTTCTTCCAGTGATTCTCTAGTTTCCTGTAGTAAAACCATATTTGGGTGGTTATCTTCTATCATATGTTTAACAGTCAATTTTCTAGGGTGGTCATTTAATCCCCTTACATTCCATGTGTGTATAATCATTGGGAACCCGTGTTGTAGAAGTTGGATATGGATTTAACCATGCATGCCTTTCTCAATTGTTCTCATTGTTGTATTTTTTCTTTGTTTATATTTCTACCTACTCCTTGAGAGTTTGCATTTTTAGCCTTTTATCCATTTGGCTTATCCCAAGGGTTGGATTTTCTTTGTTTTCTTTGTTATTCCCATAATTACCTCCTTCGATGTATGTGGCTCTTTATTATACAGTACTAGTGCTCCTTTTGTATCTGGTTGTGGCTGCTCTTTATATTCTATCTGTTGTTCTTTGGTTGATGCAAATTGTACCTATATGGATTATCCTTCTTATTACCCTCTCATTACTTTTAGGTCTTGTTATTTTTTTGTATATGTATGTTGTGGATGGTGAACCTCTTCTGCTACCGATTTATTTAGATTTTCTATTTGATTTGAGTGTGGTAGTTCCTCTCCTTCCATTGGATAATCTAGCCTAAGAATATCATATTTTTTGGATGGAGCCCTTCCTTCTTGGCGTTGATTTGTATTTCCTCCCTTCTGCTGATTTCTTCCTCTTTCTTGGTTATTATTTTTTGTTCCTTTTCTCATAACTATCTAAAATCCTTGTTCGTTTTCTTTTTGTTGAGGTTGGTTTCCTGGGTTTGGATTCATTGGATTTATCTCTCATTTGGCTAGTTTGGGGTAGTCTCTCACCAAATTTCCATATTCCTCTACATCTGAAAGGCACAGATTCATAGTCTATTTGTTGTCTCCATATATTCCTTCCAACTTTGAGGTTAATTTCTATTAGCAATGGTTTTCCCAAGTCCATATCCACACTAATTATGGCATACACTACTGATTCTCTTAATCTACCTATGTATTTTCCCAAGAGATTACCTAACTCCAAAAATTCCTCTTTCCAGTATTCTAAAGGAAGTGCAAATAATTTTAGACAAATTGGAGCTATCGAGGGTTCAGTTCTAGGATCAAAAGCAGGTCGCCATGGTTTCATGAATAGACTTGTAGGGCCTATGTTATACGAACCTCCCTTGAAAGCTCTATCCTTATCAGATATCATTATGAATTTAGCTACGAAGTATCCATTTGGTAATGTGAAGATATCCAATTCTCCTTGTGGTGCCCAATGCTTTCTAGCCCAAGAGTACAAGAACCTTGCAGAAGGTTAGAGTCCCACAAACTTGCATATTAAGGTATGCTTGGATTTATACACAATCTCATTTGCTATGAGTTCTTCTATAATTTCTAGCACTGGGATTGTTTCTATCTAAGGTAAATATCTATTTCTTTTGGCTTGTTCAACTTCAGTCTCCTTCACGTGGCTTGTAGGATTTTTTAGGCATGTTCTCCTGTATCATCTCTCTTTTTGTTACTACCTCTGACCACTTCCACAAAGGATTGCATATTAGGTCCCTTGGGACTCTAAGTCCTTCCCACATAAGTCCCCTATGTGAACCCTCCTACCAAGGATTCTTCCATTATATTCTCCCTATGTGAACCTTCCTCACAACTGAAACTTCGAAGAAAAAAACACCCTTACTATAACCCTAGCAGTATTATGCTAATTTCATAGTGATAAGGTTGGCATTGGGTTCAAAATTTCATTATAAACAAGAAAAATACATACATGCCAGGGGATTGGATCTTAGCTCTTGGCTCTTGGCTAGAGCTTCTTCTGCTTGATGGGTCGTCCTCCTTCATGAAAGTTACAAATTAACCCTCTAGTTTTAAGAATCGTTATATCATTCTCAATCATCTCATCCTTGATAATCACTTATGGCATAGAATCTGCTACCTGGATTGGGTTTTCCATAGATTCTCTCTTCTTCTTATTTCTAGGTAGGGAATCCAAACTTCCAACTTGGCCATTCACACTTTTAGTAAGAACTTTCACAAATGACTTTCTTTCCATGTTACCTAAGGTTTTTACACTCACTCCCGACTGCTGCTTGCACTCGTTAGTAGTTGCACTCACTCCCAACTCACGTTCACACTCACTTCCCATTACACTCACTCCTAGCTTGCGCTTACACTCGCTATCAACTGTACTCATTCCCAGCTCACGTTCATACTTGCTACCTGCTGCACTCACTCCCGGCTTGCACTCGCACTCACTACTGACTGTATTCACTCCCAACTAGCTCACATTCGCTACCCCATATCCTATAAGCCATGGGATTCCTTTTATATTATATTATGATAGTTAGAAATAATTTTTTCTTCTTACATATAATTATCCTAGTTTATTTTGTTGATTTCTATTATTGTTTTTAAATTATTGATCTTGGATTTAATTTTCTTTTTTTTTCTTTTAAACACCTTACCAATAAATTTGATATTCCAAATCTTCATCTACCTCTTTAGATATTTCATATTTGAGAAACTTTTAATACACGATCCTTCAAACATTGTTTCAGCCCACCATAACATAATCATTTGTAAGAAATTATAATTTTGGATCCACATAGACTAGAAATGAAATAACTTTAGATGACCATCATTGAGTAGATCATGTATCAATAGAATGGGTTTGTGTTATATTCATGTTCACAATAATTGTTTAAAGAGATTATATACTACATTTATAACCATCTATTAGACAATAAAAACCTATTCAATATTTCTACTATACGAGTTTACCCAATACAACTATTACCATATGTATATTGAAATCTTGAAAGAAAACATCCCAAAGTCCATTTGAATTAGCAAAGGGAGTAAAATCCTCCACTGATATAGATTATCTAGGAATGCCACCATTTTTTAAGGGTATATAATCCCATAAGAATCTAGATATCCTAATTATAAATTTTCATTGAATTAAGATATATAAATTTAAGTCCTTATAACATCTCTCATAAAGAGTAATTGTATTTGGAGTATAAATATTAATGATTCCATTTTGATATTTTTCTCCTTACAAAAAAGAATAACAACCAAAATACTTCTAGCTTATAGTAATCATGCACCCCATTTGTGCTTATCCCATAGAGTTATAATACCTCTTGAAGATCCCATGGCAAAAACTACTAGACAATTCCTCATCTTCTATTTTTTTTGTATGCTTATTTACACCCATATTTATTTTCTATACTAAAATAAATTTAATACTACAATAACCTATCTATTCCTTGATATCTTTTCCTTGTGTGGTCCCTGATCATACCTCAAATATTCTAAGGCACCATCTTCATTAATAATTTTTATTCTCATTTGAAGGCTTAGCCTCACTTCTTGTTAATACTTGTGACATTTATTTTTAGTTTCCTAGATAAATACACCTTTAAGTTTCTTTTCTCTTTTTCCTTCTTAAGTGGAACTAATGGTTAAGACTTTGGAACTCCAACTTCAAATTAAAAAAGGGTAGGTTTTACACCATACTCTGATAGATGGATTTTGGGTGGAGAAACACATTGCCCTATATGAATAATGGTCTCATGGATGCTAAAAACTACATTATGTTTCTTTTACTCTCTTTAAGGGTATTCCTTTCCTTTTTACATTTCCATTGATGCTTTGTCCTCATAAATATTTTCTATTTTTAAAATTCTTCATAACTTGACTTATAATTTATAGCTTTATGCTTATAAAAAACCTAAAGTTCAATGGATAACCTCAAAGAAACTTTGTGTTTTATTTTATCATAGAAAAACCTCAAGTGTAAGGGTCATCCTGTGTAATACTTACTTTCTTATATTGCATTAAAAAAACCCTAAATTACAATGTATATCCTCCGTATTACTTTTCTTATTGTGCCTTTAAATCCCTAAAGTGAAAGGGACAAACTCCATAGAAATTTTATTTAAATTGGAAGGAGATAATTTTTTGTTGAAGGAGAGGACCTCAAGTAGTGGATGAACTCTAAAATATGATTCAAGAGTTCTATGTGCCCTTTTTTTATGAAAGGATGTATTGGTTTAGAAGCTATCAAAGGATGTCAAGTGCTCAATTAAGTTGGTGTACTACGTTTCAGAGAAATCAAAAGATCCTATTCTCAAATATTTTTATTAAAGGAGTGTTTTGTCACTTGAGGACCTCTATAAGGCTTCAACATTCCTTTGGTTAACAACGTAAAAATAAATTCTTATAGGTGAAAATTTGCAAAGAAGAGGATTTAACTCATGAAGGTATGTTTTAATATATCCCTGCATATAATTTCACTTTAAATATTAACAATAGGTATAGTATCTATGTTTGATAGAAGAATTAATAATATCATCTTTGGAAAGGATGTGAGGGGAATATGGGATGGGGTTTGTAAAAGAAAGAATATTATAGGGGAAAGCTTACAAAATAATAGATTTATGAATTTGGCATTAGGGACAAAACTTGGATAGAAATTTTCAAAAATAAAGAAAATATTTAGGGGGAAAATGTAACTTTAGAAGTACATACTTTTTATGGGTGCAATATTTTTTTAATAAAGTGAAACTTTCCTAGGGTTATTGTAACATGGAATTTTATATAAGAAATTATATAATTGATAATATATTTTATATGGTTGATCAATAAGTGGGATTTTATAATTTTTATTATAACTAGTGGTTGAATCCTTAATATTTCTAATCCAAAATTGAAACCATAAGCATGGGCCTATTTGGATTGTAAAGTTTCAAAAGTTAAACATTGTATTGATGGGATCAATAATTATAGATGAAGGAATTTTTATTTTTTAATTTAGTTGAAGGAGAGGACATCAAGTAAGTAGTAGATGAACTCTAAAATATGATTCAAGAGTTCTATGCACCGCTTTATTTTAATGAAATGATGTGTTGATTTGGAAGCTATTAAAGGTTGTTAAATGCTCAATTAAGTTGGTATACTAGGTTTTAGAGCAATCAAAATATCCTATTCCAAAGGATTTTTTTTAAGGAGTGTATTTTCACTTGAGGCCCTCTATAAGGCTTCAACATTCCTTTGGTTAATAATACAAAACTAAATTCTTATAGGTGAAAATTTGCAAAGAAGAGGATTTAACTCATGAAGGCTATGTTCTAATATATCCCAACATATGCTTTCACTTTAAATATTACCAATAGATATAGTATCTACATTTGATTAAAATATCAACAATATCATCTTTGGAAAGGATGTGAGGTGAATTTAGATTTATCTTTGCAAATGGGATAGGGTTTGTAAAGGAAAGAATATTAGAGGGAAAATCTTAGAAAATAATAAATTAAATCTATCTAACTTGGATAAAAATTATTCAAAAATTAAGAAAATATTTGGGGAAAAAATGTAACTTTAGAAGTACATAGGTTTTGTGGATGCAATATTTTTTTAAGAAAATAAAACTTGCCTAGGGTTTTTCAATATGGAATTTTATATAAGAGATTTTATAATTGATGAAACATATATTAGATGGTTGAGCAATGAGTGGGATTTTATAAAATTTTATTCTAATTTGTGGTTGAATCCTTATCTTATTATTTCTAATCCGAAATTGCAATAATTAGCATGATCCTATTTTGATTGCAAAGTTTCAAAAGTTAAATATTGTATTGATGGGATCAATAATTATAGATGATGGATTTTTATTTGTAATTTAGTTGAAGAAGAGGATCTCAAGTAACTAGTGGATGAAATCTAAATAATGATTCAAGAGTTCTATGTGCCCATTTTTTTGTGAAAGGATGTGTTGATTTGGAAGCTATTAAAGGATGTCAAAAGCTCAATTAAGTTGGTATATTAGGTTTTAGAGCAATCAAAATGTCTTATTTCCAAGGATTTCTACTAAAGAAGTGTTTGTCATCTAAGGCCCTTTATAAGGCTCCAACATTACTCTGGTTGACAATGCAACAATTAATTCTTATAGGTGACAATTTGCAAAGAAGAGGACTTAACTCATGAAGGCTATGTTGTAATATATCGCTACATATGATTTCACTTTAAATATTACCAACAGGTGTAGTATATGTATTTGATTAAAAAATTCAACAATATAATCTTTGGAAAGGATGTGAAAGGAGTTTAGCTTTCGCTTTGCAAATGGGATAAAATTTGTAAAGGAAAGAATATTAGACGGGAAAAACTATAAAATAATATATTTATGAATTTGGCATTAGGGAAAAAACTTGAATAAAAATTATTCAAAAATTAAGAAAATATTTAGGGAAAAACGTAAGTTCAAAAGTACATAGGTTTTGTGGATGTAATAGTTATATATAAGAGAGTTTACAATTGATCAAATATATATTAGATGGTTGATAAATAAGAGGGATTTTATAATTCTTATTCTAATTAGTGTTTGAATCATTATATTATTATTTCTAATCCAAAATATGATTTGAACTTGGGTTTTTAATTCTTGATAACTATGTATATATATATATATATTGCTTGATAAAAATGGGTTGTACTCAGGTCCCCCACCCATAACAAATTAAATCTCTCTTATTTAGAGCTTGAGAGTTTACAAATAGATACACTTCTCATATCAATTGAGATGCTATAGTTACAAACCTACATCGTTTTACATAAAATATCTGAATTCTTGATTTTCATTTTCTGGATCTTTTCAAATCTCTGTATGAATACAATTACTCCAAAATTTAGCATCTTTCTTGATATTTCCTATAGCAACCTTCACAATGCCAAAACTTCACCTCTACTTTCTTTGCCTTGCATCTTAGTAGAGTAATGTTTCCAAAACATTGCACTAACATAGTCCACTTTACCAAATCTGGATTACTAGTTTCCTTCCTGAAACACAAGTGCAACCACAAAAATTATAATAAATAGTCTAAAAGAACACACATTATTATTACAAAGTAAAATAGATATTACCAGTGGAAAACATTAAAGTAAATCTTAATCACTAATTGATTTAGGCAATCAACAAATTTTTTCAACCTCAACTAAACTTTCTACTTCCTTTAACCATGGAAAGGAGATGTTAACTTCACAATCCTCAAATGAAACCCCTCTATTGGTTAGCTTATCTACACATTTGTTTCCTTCCCTTAATATATGTGTAAATATGACTTCTTCAAACTCTTTAGCATGATCTTGAATTTCCATAATTATCTCTTGTATGTTCCATGAAGCCTTTTCTTTCCTCAAAATTACATTTATTACTATGACAAAATTACCTTCCATCCAAACTCTATTTCATTTCAGTTGTTTACATATTTTTAACCCTTCTAAAGCTGCCCAAGATTCAACTTCATTATTTGTCTTAAACCCACAATTGAAAGCATAATGAGATAAAATCTCTCCTCTATTATTTCTAATTATTCCTCCTCCTCCTGGTCTTGGGTTTCCTTTATATGCTCCATCAAAATTCAATTTAACCCACTTCACATATGGTGGTTTCCACTTTATATTCTTTACCTTATTTTTCTTCTCTTGTACCCAATATCATAATTCAATTTAATGACTTAACTCCATCTATCAAGACTCTCTGCTTCCAAATAAGGGATTGGGCGAGTTGATAGGGTTGGTTTAGACTCCTCTATGGCTAAGCATATCTTATTTTTAATTACCTCTAAACTACTTTCCTTTCCTTTATATATTCTTCTATTTATTTCTAGCCTCACTTTTATAAGTGCTCTGCCATTACTTTAACCAATCTTCAATTCTACTATTCATCACCATGCATTTACCAAACATATTAAGAATCCATTTCCATAGATTCTAGACAATTGAGCAATGTCCCAAGAGATGGTCAATACTCTCCTCCTTATTACAAAAAACACATTTAGAGGGGCCATGAAAACCCCTTTTCATAAGGTTATCCCAGGATAAAATTCTTCTATGACCTACTAGCAAAACAAACATTTTGACTTTAGGAATGTTTGGGCTATCCCAAATATCTCTTCAAATTCTAGTGAAATTATTAATATATTGGTGTTGAACATTACATCCACTTCTTGTTGTGTATTCTCCTAAGCTATTCAACTCCCAAATCAATTTATCCTTGGCACCCCTCGAAATAATTACAGTTGTTATCTTTCTACTCAATTGCCTCCTAGCATTAATGTCTTGTATACTTGTAAAAAAATATTCTTTCCATTTATATTATTGTTCTCGATCCTTGTACAAAATGTTTAAAACTCTATCACTATATTTATCTTGAAGCAATCTCGTCCAAGGTTTTAAAACTGGATCTAAATTGAGTGGTTTTTTATCACACCAAGTATCCATCCAAATAGAAATTTTTTCTCCAGTTCCCACCACCCATATTAAACCTTTAATCATAAGATCAATAGATTTTTTTAAACCATTCCAAAGAGCAGAACCATTTGGAAGAGAGAATGCAATAAATATTAAACTTGGGTCATTGGGATCAACATACTTAGAAGAATTCTTGCCCATTATCTTTGACTCTATTTGTAAAATATCCAGATAACTTTTCCCCTAAGAGCTAATTTTGCATCTGTAATAGCTCTTAAACCAAGACTTCCCCTAGTTTTGTCATCACACAACTTGCTCCATTTCACCAAAGAAAAATCCTTTTATCATGTAAACCTGACCATAAAAAGGATCGCATAATAAATATTAAACTTTTTTCAATTGATTTTGGCATAGAATACAAAAACATATAATATGTTGAAATGGCTTGTAAGACTGACTTAATTAACTACACTCTTCCTGCTAATGATAACCATCTACCTTTCTAAGCTGGAAGTTTATTTTGAACTTTAATAATAACTAGATTTCATAAATCTATCTTCATTTTCCCCTCAAATAAAGGCATCCCTAGATAATTTGTTGGTAAATATGCCTCCATTTGAAGCAACCTACAAATTCTTGCTTTGATATTAGCATGAGTGTTAAGAAAGTAAATTTTGGATTTAGTCCTACTAATTGTTTTCCCTAAAGCGCTTTCATACTCTTTTAAAAATTTATTCAAAGCTCTAGCCACATTTATCCTTGCCCTTCCAAAAAGGGTTGTATCATCTACAAAATATTGATGGGTGATGTTATCGATGTTATTACTAACCTTAAGTCCACTTATAAACCCATATTTGTAAGCCTTATTTAAGTTCCTACTCAAAAATTCTGCCATAATAATGAACAAATAAAGACATAAAGGATCTCCTTGTCTAAGGCCTCTCTTGGCTTTAAAAGATTTTATCACTAACCCATTGACCAACACTGAATAAGAAACTATAGAGACACAAGCTTTAATCCATCTAACACATTTATTCCCAAAACCAAACTTATATAAAAGTGCAAAAAGAAAATTCCATTTAACCCTATCATAGGCTTTACTTATCAAATTTTAAAATCATAGCTTTCTCTTTTTTTGAAGTTGTTGAATGCATAATTTTATGAGCTACTATGATACCATCCAAAAAAATTCTCCCTTTCACAAAACCTCCTTGCTCTTCTAAAATGATTTTGTCTAACAATGGCCTTAATATATTCGTCATCACTTTGGAAATAATCTTATAAGCCATATTACATAGGCTTATGGGTCTAAAAGAATCAAATAATTCAGCATCCTTCTTTTTTGGAATTAGGGTAAGATAAGTTGCATTTATTTTTATAAGGAATGTATTGTTTTACCCTAGACTATTCCACTACCACCAATAAAGAATCCTTCACTATATCCCAATTATGTTGGTAAAAATTTGTAGATATCCCATCTGGACTAAGGGATTTATCCTTATTAAAAGAGAAAAGAGCTAAATGAACTTCTTCTAGAGTATTAGGCTCCATCAGTTTCCTTTTGTCTTTATTTGTTATAACTGAAGGAACATCTTGAAGAAGTTTATCATTAAGAACTTCGGTCTCCTTTGAACCTATAATATTCTAATAAAATGACTTAGTCTCTTTTCTAATTTCACTCTGATCTTCAATCCAAACCCCTTTTATTGATTTAATTCTACCAATTCTAGAAGATCTTTGTACTATAGCCATCCTATGAAAAAAATTGTATTTTTATCTCCTTCTTTTAACCAATTTTGTCTTGATTTTAATCTCCAAAATTTCTCTTCCTTACTCAAAATATTATGATATTCACTAAGCAACTCCCTTTCCTCTGAGCTTGTATTATTTTCATCACCTTTTTGGAATTTTGAAAGTTTATCTTTTAGTTCTTTTTTCTTCTCAAAAATATTTCCAAAGGTGTTCTTATTCCATTCTTTTAATCTAGATTCCATAAATTTAATTTGGTTTGGAAGAGTATACAACCCATCATTACCTAAATAATTCCATGTTTGAGCTATCATATCAACAAATTGAGGATGTTCTTCCCACGTCTGCTCATATTTAAAATATGATCTTTTTTTAATTCACTAACCACCATTTTAACTCTTATTGGCCAGTGATCTGAACCAATCCTTGTTAAGGTATTAATTTTAGCACAAGTTCTAGCCAATGATCTGAGAGAATGCATCTATCTATTTTTTTTGCTATTATATTTTGGCCTCTCATGTTGTTGATACAAGTATAGTTGTCTTCTTCAAACTCAACTTCCCATAGATCATTGTTTTGAATAAAAGCTGAGAAATATTTCATACTTTGGGTTAATTTCCTCATTCCCCCAAATTTTTCATTCAGCTTTGTAATGGCATTAAAATATTCAGTGATCATGAAAAGGGTTTCTTGGTATTTACTTCTCATAAAGGCCTAAATCCCACTCCAAAATTCTAATCTACCTAACTGAGTTGTAAGTCCATACACATTGATAAGGATGAAGTGAATATCAACAAAGTAGCAAGTGACTAAAGAGGCTATCCAATGCCTAGTTTTATGATGGTTACACAAGAGGTTCTAGAAGGATTCCAACAAGTTATAATTCCCCCTGTTGCTCCTTCAGAATCCATAACATCTCATTCACATCTTGCTCAAACTGCTTTCACATATTATCCAAATATAATGTCTTACCTTGCTAAAGTTCTAGCCCTTCATTGCTCTTCCCATTGTTTGAACCCTAGTTGGCAAATAATTGTAATTTCATTTTTTGTGACTTGAAAAATCGTCACTGCCCTTGTTCCGAATGGTTGATTTCACAAGGTTGTATCTCCCTCAATATTGCTTGGATTTTTGCACATAACCACTCATTTTAAAGCTATTCAAATTTTGCACAAGTTGGTCCAAGAATCAATTGAATCAGATAAATATTCACGAAGATATGGCTCCTAAAATATGAGATGTTTTTCAAGAAAAAACCCTAATCCTTTATACTTTGTAATTTCATTTTTTGCGACTTGAAAAATTGTCACTACCCATGTTCCAAATGGTTGACTTCACAGGGTCATATCTCCCTCAATATTGCTTGGATTTTTGCATATGACCACTCATTTTAAATCTATTTAAATTATGCACAAGTTGGTCCAAGAATTAGCTAAATCGGATAACTCTTTGTGAAGATATGGCTTCTAAAATTGAGACTAATAACTATGTATATATTAATAAACATGATTTGAACTATTATTGACAGAGTTAGAGCAATTTTTTTCTAAAAAATGAATCATATTTTAGGATTCGTTCAATAGGCTAGGGCATTAGTGAGGTAGGACATTCTATTTGCGCATTGAATTTTTTAGCTAAGTTTCTTTTTCCCATTAACTATATTAAAAATTTTACATACAAATTATTATAGGTTTATTTTCAAATAACATAATAATTATAGCATTTTTTGGTAAATTTTAGTAGAATTTGAGTTATAGTTTCCTTTCCATGGATCAGTTTACAACTAAATCCTTAGAATCACCCCTAGTAGTAGAGGTTAGTGAGGACCTCACAGAGTGGTGATCCTTGTTGCTCAAAGATAGGGTAGTTATTGGTAAATTTAATGGTACTTGGCTAGGGGCTTCAACCTTGAGAAAATATGATAGGAATTGGAAATTTCTAGGAGTTATTCTACTCTTTCTTCCCAAAAGTTTCTTCCTAGCCATTTTTGTTCCACAAAGTAAAGAGATAGAATCCCAAAATGGGGTCCTTGGTTTATGAGAAGAGTAAGAATATTCCTTACCCAATGGTATGAAGGCTTTGCACTTGAAAACATAAATCTATTCCTAGTACCAGTCTAGGTTAGGATGTATGGGTTACCCATTGAATTATGGAAAATAGATGCCTTTGAGGCAATAGGCAACACTTTGGGAGAATTCCTTAAGATTTTAAAAACTACAAAAGATGGATTCTTGGCGATTTATGCTTTGATATTGGTCATGATTGATATAAGTAAAGCTTTACTAGAATCTATCATTCTTAAGTATGTGGGTAATTTGTGGAACCAACCCATAGATTATTAAAAAATATCTTTTAGATGTAGAATATGTCATGATGTGGAACATATTGAGGGATCATACTCTAAGAAGAGTCCAACATAAGCATACATAGAAAACTTCAAGAGAAACTTACAAATGGATGTGGATGAGGATGGTTTTCAACTTCCAAAAAATAGGTCCAGACAAGTGAAAGTAAATAAATAGTGGAGATCAGGAAAGAAGGATATTGGAAAAAATACCAATTTTTTTTAGGCTGTATCCTTGTACACACCAAATCTTAGACACTTGTCATCCATGCATCATCCAATCACCACCATTCGTTATTTATTTATATATAGGTATATTTATTTATATTTATGTATATAAATATAAATATTTTATTTATATTTATATATTTAATATAAATATGAATAAATCACAACCACCCATCACAATCTAATATCAACCATCCATCTAACTTGATCCGTGTCACATAGTGTAGACACTAAAATCATGTCAATCTGATTAGATTACCAAGACAAGGTCTAATTGACACCATATGGCCCCCTTGGGCAACCCTCAGAGGTTTAATAGTGGTCCTAACCACTTTTGGGAGCTTTTACCCCACTTTTGGGAAGTTTTGGGGCATGTAGGCATGGTCGTCCCACCTAGGGATGGCCATATGCAGTAGTACCTGGGTGGGACGGCCAATAAATTTGACTCCCAAAAAATAAAAATATGGACAAATGGCACCCATAAACTACCATTTGGCCCAGCTATTCAAGCATGCAGACCTGATGGCACAGAATCCTTATGACATGTTGTAAAATGGAGGTCCAAAAGGGAGATTCTCTTCCCCTTCCAATACATACCAAGTTTTGGATCAATGGTGCCTCTTGCCCTACATGCCCTTGCATGCCCATTTGGCCATAGGCCCCATTTGGCTATAAAATGGATCCATTATCCACCCAAAAATGATAGAGAGGAGTTTTAAGACATAGCAACGAAGTGCTTCCAAGATTTCCTCTCACCCTTTTGTGCCTTTTTCCCTCAAAATCTCTACCTAGAGAAGGAGGTTCTCGAGTGATTCAAGAGGTGCAATTTGTTTGCAAAACTGAACCAATTGAGTGAATTTCACCACCAAATTTGACTACAACACTATTGAGAGGATTTTTGACCAATTAACAAAGGAATTAGTGGCAAATAATTAGCAAAAATGATGGTCATCCCACCCTAGGATGGTCCCCATCCTCATCCAAATCCTAGCATTTTGCTAACCCTTTCCATCCTCACCATTGTTGCATCCTCCATTTTTTAATCATCGAAACCCTTGTGAACCAGATTTAGTTCTATAGTACCCTTCCTAGAAAACCTTGAACGTTGTCGAGTATTTCCAAAATGCTAATGAGCATTCCATGAATACTACAGGGCATTCAACACCCTTCTAGAATGCTCTAGGGCATTTCCCCTCAATCGATTTACCACTGACAAACTCTCAGATACTTCTAGGCATTTGCACACCTTCAAATCATAGAAATAGAGGTATGGATCATTAAAATAGGTATAATTTTAATAAGGTACTATTCATTACTACTTTATTTATGTTTTTGGTACATCTGCACTCCATTTAATTCAACATTTTAGTTAGGATTTGTATTGCTTACTTTTGTATTTTAGTGGATCTTACACTATGGAGACCTTGCAAGTATGACTAACCTTTTTTTATTTGTTTGTGTGCAAGTTGTAGAGATTGTTGTACATTGATGACTGTTGCAACTTGGGTGGTCCTATAGGGATACACAAGCCCACCCATAATCTTGTTTGGAGTAAAATATGACGCAGAAGACACCAAATATTATTTGTAAATAAGGGTTTTTAAACCCTTTGATTGTAATTATTGTATCAACACCAATTACATTGTAACATTGGATATCAAGGCTCCCACAATATTAATACAATATTCTTTCTTCATTGTGCAATATCTTTTGTGTTGTTTTCTATATTGTTATCTTGGTGTTGTTGCTTTTTACTTTACAAAATGGTGATCACGGTGGGACCCCCAAAGGGTTTCTTATTTTAACATACCTTATCAAATTTTGATCTACGTTTTCTATTTTTGTTGCAGGTTTTTGGAGATTCAATCACTAAAAAATCATGAAACTAGGGTTTCTAGGAGCAACAAGATTCAATCTATGGTCACACGGATGCCCTACCACATTCGAGGGATGCCCTATTATGTTCGGGAGATGCCTCACCACATCTAGGAGACTATGCATCGCATCTAGGATAGTTGGGAAGAAATACATAGGCTTCTTGGTAAGTCTTGATCAAACCCCACCTCTATTTTTTTGTTTTATAAAGAGAGATTGAAAAGAAAATATCTACTTTCAGTTTAAAAAGCAACACATTTTGCATCTTAGGCATTTACAAATATTTCTTCATATAGTTTGCACATAGGATAGATCTACATTTGTGCATCCATGTTAGTTGCATTAGAACATTCATCACATTAAATTTAAGTTTTTGCTATTTTGTGGTGTTTTTACTTTTTACTCTGAGTGTTGTTTGCAATAATATGAAAAAGCATAAATAGATGCATTTTAGGCTAAAGTCTCTCACTTATTACTTTTTCAAGTTGGAACAAGTTATTGGTACTCAAGCTTACTCCCACTATTGGAATCACTTGATGATTTAGGGTGGAAGAACTAGGCAAACCCTCCACTATTGGAATCACTTGATGATTCAGGGTGGATCTTAAGAGGTGTACCCTAGGTTCTTTTGGGGAACTTGGTATTGGTATTCTTGGTCACCAATTTGGTTGAGTAGAATAATGTTACTTGGCAATTGTATGAACACCATAAGTAACAAAAACTTAAAAAGAATCACACACAATTGCACGTTTTGCATTTAACATTAGTGAGTTGGACTTCATCACCAACCATTGATCAAGACCAGCGATGGTGGGTTTCATCTCCATATGTTGTCTTACCCTATAGACACCTTAACAACCTGTGAGTAATTTTTCTAGATTTCATCACTAGAAAAGTTCTCATTTGCCATCCATTTGAGGAACCCATCCTGCATAGTAATATAGGGTTAAGGTATGCACATCAAAACACACAAACCATAAAAAAAACATTGTTGCAAGACATAGGATTCAATTGTTTGTTTGATTTTATGTGTTTTTTATTGTCATTACATTTTTTAAAATACATACCACACATTCACTACCCCATTTGGCTCATTATCTTATGGTTTCAACTCAAAGCCAAGCCAAAATCATGAGTCAAGCATCTACAAGCCAACCCACTTCATCCATGGAGTGTCCACCTCTTCCCCAATCACTTCTATGGCTAACCTAGCTATCCCAACATAGTAAGTTATTTTGGTTTATCTGTAGGACCCTCACACACAGTATTCACTTTGAATGCTAATGTGATGCACAAAGCCATTCACACTGTAATAACCCTAGTTTGAGGTTTCAAAAATTTGACAATGCCAAGGTAACATACTCAATGCAACTAAGATATTTTCTTGTTGTTACAATTTTTGATGTGAATGTTTGGATTCATTCAAGATGCTATAACAATTTTTGTAGGTATGTCAACACCAACATAGCATAATCATAATAGAGTGACAATACATAGGCCAATAATGTAAAATACCTTTCAAACAATAGTCAAGGGATTAATATAAATCTGAAACTGAACAATGTACTTGTTGTTGCTGACTGAGCAGCTACAAGAGACTCCATATAACACTTAGCTAAACACTGCATGTTCTATCATGTATCTCCTATAAGTAAGCATTGAGATATATTTATTCTTAAAGTCACCAAATGTTTCTGAATAGTGACAAGGGGTCAGCAATGTAATGACAGTCTAAACACCAGCAAATAGTCACAACAAACATGGGTGATCTACCCTTTAGCAATTCAAAATATTGATTTCCAATGCTAGATCAACAAATCCAGAACCAGGCAAGAGTCTTCCATGAATAGACACCCATTTAAGAAATGAAAACAGTTGTAAAACACCATAAACTGATTCTGACCAAGTATTACCAACAATACAGGGTACGACCTGACAGAGTTGTATGACCACTTAATAAATTCAATGCTAACAAAAATCAACAATATCTATGTTGTGAAGGGGTCGCCCATTAGAAAGAATCAACATGGAAAAATACCTAGAACAGTATCTGCACTCTTCTAAAACTATGACCAAAAATGTATGACTCCCATAGACTAAAATGTATGGCTCTTTGAATGTACAATAGTTTAAATAAATTCTCTCCTTAATGAAATATGCAATATGACATATTTAAAAACATCGCCTAGCTATTAGAATTCTTTGGGGTCAATACCCATAATCAAGAAAGAATTATTTTCAAAGTTATCTACAGAAATATGGTACGACCTATTTGGACACCAACAATTCAACAATAAAAAGGCTCCAAACACATCAAATCCTCAAAACATAAACCCAAAACTTGCAATCAAATACCTGAGAATATGAAATCTTCAAATCTTGAAAATCTTCAAACCCTAATGACTGAAATATTTGAAGCACAAATGTATTCCCCGGATGGAAATACCAACAACCAGCTAGGGTAGATCTTTCACTACCAAAACCAGTGACATTGTTGAGGGTTTTTGTCCTCTAACAACCTTTGGAAGAACTCTCAGTTCAATCCTGTAGCTTCTGCTAATTTTTCCAAACTCTGAATATCCAGAAATGAGAGCCAGAAACCCAATATATAGAACCTCAATGAGAAATTAGGGTTTCTAGGAGAAATTAGGTTTTCTCTAAATAAAATAATTTTATCTCCTTAAACCTTATATTTAAATATTTTATTTCTCTTTTAATGTCCCCCTCTTACCTAGCACCACTTTTCTGGGGGTCCACAACTTAACTTTATAAAACATAAGTCACTTTATTAAAATAAAGTAACTTAAGTAACATTAGAAATATTTTCTCCTTTTCCAAATAAATGCTCTCACTTCTGAAACTAGAAATAAGTCTCTCACCAGAACTAATAATGTTGCTAGTCTGCCAACGTCCAAGAATAGTATTGCTAAAAATAGCAATTACTAAAAATAGCAGGGACGTTAGAAAACCCTGTAACCGATCAAAACTCTCAGAATAAGATGTCGTAAAAATGGGGACATTACAATCTACCCTCCCCAAAAATTGCTTGTCCTCAAGCAATAGCGACACAACAACAGAATCAACAGACTGAGCCAGTCTGCAACCAACTAAGTTTTTAACCATCTATCCTGTCCCAAGGAAACTAATGCAGGAGTTAATGCAATCCGCCACTCCTCAGAAGGTTGTTGTTCCACCATGGACAAACATTCTTCTATCTCTTTCAGAATGTCCAGAACAACATCACTCGTCTGAGATATTTGATTAAGTTTCTTACCTGCATCATAAAGTTTACTGGTCAACTCTATTCCATCACTGTCTAAATCCATGCTTCACTACCCTAACAGGATAGAAATATGATTTTGTGCTCAGATACCACTTTAACAACCCACCCCTATTGTGCTATATTTTTTTGGATTTTTGAAAGCTTCGGTTTTTCTGGTTTTTATTTGTGTTTTTTGACTGAAGTAACAACATATAAGATAATACAACAAAACATATTTGTATTCAGCAATACTCAGATGCTTAAAACTCTTCTAAATCAAGATTCAGGAGAACCCACAAACATGCAATTGAAACCTCTAAAGAAAGGAACGACATGCAACTGTTTCTAGAGATTATTACCAGATAATGCACAAATAATAGTACCCAGATACATGAAGCACTTTAAAATCAATTTTCACGAATACCCAATAACATGCAAATGATTTTGAAGAATTTAACAATCTATGGTACAAAGTAACAATACCCAGATGGGTCGATTGATTTAGTATGCAAAGATATGCTAAATCAATCGACCCATCTGGGTATTGTTACTTTATACCCTAGATTGTTAAATTCTTCAGAATTAGTTGCATGTTATTGGGTATTCATAAAAATTGATTTTAAAGTGCTTCATGTATCTGGGTATTGTTATTTGTGCATTATATATGTGGTTTGGATATCAGAGCGATTACTTGCTATTTTTGGCAATACTTACTATTTTTAGTAATTCAGTGCAGCGAACGAGGAGTGATTAGGGTTGAGTAGTTGGGTTTTCCAAGGTGCATCGGAATTATCATTTCTTTCAGTTGGTCGATTATATGGGCCTAATGTTTATTGTTTGATATTAATGTTAGATTGGCATTATATTAAATAATAATAATAAAGTTATTTTTCCTAAGTTTGGGAAATCAAATATTAAAATGATAAAGTGACCCAGTTTATAAAGTGAAATGAAATATTATTTTATGACTTAGGAAAAAGGTGAAATAAGGGGGCCATTTCATAAAAGGTGAATTTTAAATTATATTTTATTGTGCAAAACCCTAAAAAGGGCGTTGAGTTTGGAGGAGGATAAAAGGTGGGTTTTGGAGCTCATTTGAGCATTCAGGTATTTTGATTTTTTTCTCTGGTGAGACAGAAGCTCTGGCAACAGACTTTGAAGCTTTGTGAGGATGAAAACCTTCACAGGGAACAATATCTTCAGGTGTGAAATATCATCCTTATATATTCATCAACCAGTTTTATTCAGAGATTAGGATTCGTTCATCAGTTATTTTAGAGTTAGTTTCATTTGCTTCAACAGAGGTTTTGACAGATCTAAAGTTTATAGAGATCGAGGGTTTAATTTTTGCTAGTCGTACACCTCCTTGGCCAGCCGCACCTTTTGCCTGTGTGACGTGAGGCTTGGAGACCCAATTGCAGCCCTTATCTTGAGGGTTTGACACTAATTTTGGACACTATTCTTATTCTTCGACTTCGTTGCCCGTGGATACAGAAAAAATAACAAAGCAATTCTTACCATAGGTGTTATGGTTTAGCCTATTCCTGGGTTCCCATAGGCTAAGCAGAGGTTATTTGGAACCCTAATCGGGTTTTTCCCTTGTGTTTGGTGCTTCACCAAATTTCCTCTATCTATTTTTGGAGTCGTTTCAGAGCATTTTTCCATCACTTACTATTTATAGTAACTTACTACTTTTAGTAAGTTAGGGTTGACCAGTCAGTGGTGATGGGTTTTTTGGGTTTGTGCTTTGAGATGTGTTTCTCGTTTCGAGTGACCATTTTAGTGTGGTTTGGATATCAGAGCGATTACTTGCTATTTTTGGCAATACTTACTATTTTTAGTAAGTCAGTGCAGCAGACGAGGAGTGATTAGGGTTGAGCAATTGGGTTGTCCAAGGTGCATCGTAATTATTATTTCTTTCAATTGGTCGATTATATGGGTCTAATGTTTATTATTTAATATTAACATAATATTGGCATTATATTAAATTATAATAATAAAGTTATTTTTCCAAAGTCTGGGAAATAAAATATTAAAATGATAAAGTGACCCAATTTATAAATTGAAATGAAATGTTATTTTATGACTTAGAAAAAAGGTGAAATAAGGGGGCCATTTCATAAAAGGTGAATTTTAAATTATATTTTATTGTGAAAAACCTTAAAAAGGACGTTGAGTTTGGAGGAGGATAAAAGGTGGGTTTTGGAGCTCATTTGAGCATTCCAATATTTTGATTTTTTCTTTGATGAGATAGAAGCTCTGGTAGCTCACTTCAAAACTTTGTGAGGGTGAAAACCTTCATAGGGAACAATATCTTCGAGTGTGAAAGATCATCCCTAGATATTCATCAGCTAGTTTCATTCAGAGATTGGGACTCATGCTTCATCAATTATTTTAGAGTTAGTTTCATTTGCTTCAACAGAGGTTTTGATAGATCTAAAATTTACAAAGATTGAGGGTTTGATTTTTGAAACCACTTGTTATAAAATAGGTTTCAAACCCATTTTGAAATAAAACAAGAGTACTCCATGCTAGTGTGCCTTGGATGATCCACATATCTGGGTCAGGCGCTGATGAGCACATTGAACTATCTATGTGGCTAATAGCCTTCACAGCCCAGGCACAACGACGCAATTATCAGGGGCGCGCTCTACCGCTGAGCTAATAGCCCCGCAGGTCTCCCACCTAGTGTAGTGGAAGCCTATTATACCAACAACAACTATTTACCCTATCCTTACATACATACATTGGCTTTTTCATGCAGCAAATTCTTGATTTAAGGACATGACATACATTAAGAAGAAAGACATGACATTAATGCACTAATCCATGGTGCCCAATTTGTAGATAATACTTGGTTACAACAAGTAATTTAATTACTTAAAAATTACTCCATCAATATCAAATATAACCTATTTGATATAATATATCAAAAATAAAAATATCATAAAAGAAGGGCTTCGAGGAAGTGTTTATGACATCCTAGTTATAAACTACAATTTCGGAAAAATAAACCACAGTAGCGTGGGTGGATAGACAAACAGAAGTACTAGGGAAACCTAATTTTTCCCTCTCCTTTTCCTTTTTCCCTTCTTCTCGAAGGAGAATAAAAAATCATACAATGAATATTTTGATGATATATTTCGTCATTTATCAAATAAATTTATAAAATTTGATAAAAATGATATTCCAAATTTCCAAAGCTTAAATGTATTCCATCTCTCTCTCTTCCATAACTATCCATAGAAGTTATATATAGCCAATTTCATTTGGCTAGAATAGCCAATATACACAATATTTAGGGTCCTATCAACTTGTTCCGACCTGGGATAATAAGCTCATGAACTTCCCTCTTACTTACTGCAACAATGACTCAACCAACAATGAATCAACAACAACAATAATTAGTGCAACAACAACCATAATAAATCAATTATCAAGTGGTTCCCCCACCCCCGTAACTTCATAACACAGTACCAACTATGGAAAATTATCCTTTCCATCGATATAAAGGACATGACATTAACAACAGTTGGTTGTTTAAACACATGGTGCAAGATATGATAGAGCTAGGGGCCATCAATTTTTATAGTCCTTTGGCCCAAAAAAACCAAAACCTTGGTATATACCAAGCACCACTTCCTCATCATGAGGAACATCAATAGAAAATAGGGGTGTTGAAGCCAAAATTGACTCAACATCTGAAAACCCCTAAATTTAAATTTTTGGTTTTCAATAAAATAAGCAAAAGTTGCTAGCCTCTGTTACATTTTCATCTGAGAAGCTGACTTCCATATGTTTGAAGATTTTAAATTGACCTAAGCCATTTTGTTTTGAATCGATCTTATGATCGTTGTGTTATCATATGAAAAATATTTAAGGTCAAATTATATAACCTCCAAGACCATGGTAAAATCATAAAATACCCAATGCTTTAAAGCAAGGGTCAATACAATCATAAAAATCGAACCTAAGCCTAATGAACAAACCCCTAAGTCCTAAAGTATTAGAAAAATATAAATCAAGTCTTAATTATGAAACACCGTGGTCTAAAGTTTGAAAACCTCTAGGGTATGTGCCCCGTTGCATTAAATATCGAGCACCTTAAACAGATCTAAGGGCAGCGCTTCATCAAAGTAAAATCCAATGGACGCGCTCGCTTTGATAAGTCAACTCTTTAAAATGTTGTGGTCAAAGGAATTAAAACCTAAGGTTTCAAATGAAAATGAATTTAAACACTAAGGGTATGTGCCCCATTAATTAAACATTGAGCTAATTGGGTTAATCCGATGGTAGCGCCTGATTGAGATTTGATCGGATGACAACACTCTCATAAAAAATTCATTACAAGGGCTAAAGGCTAAAAATTAATTTAAACTGATTAAATGAGATTAACTAGGGTCTAATGTCTTGGATAATTACCCCCTCTTAGGCTTAATCAAAGGTTAAAAACAAGTGCCCCTTTGTAACAAACCCTGCAGGTTGAAAGATATCAATGGCCGCACCAATCTTGATTGAGATCCGACGGCTGTGCTCACATAAAAACCCAAATGTTGAAACAGTAAGAGTATTGGGTAACATAAAGGTAAAGCTAGAGTTAATCATGCATTAGCAAGGGTTTATTACGTTACTGATTACCTCCTTTTTCTTAATCCGAGATTAATGAAATACGATGATGCACCCCTTTCGGTTATCAAGTGTGCAACTTAAAGGAGATCTAACGGCAACGACTCGTCAAGGAGAAATCGGACGAAGGTGCCCGACTTAATAAAGCACCTCGATATAAAAGTTCTAAAACTTAGGTACAATGGTCACACAAGATCCAACAGCTACGCTTGATCAAAAATTGATCCAATGGATGCGCATTAGACACGAATCACCAAGGGTAAGTCTAAAGTGATTATCCGCACTTATGGTTAAAACATGCGTAGGTCTAAGAAATATCAACGGATGCACCATCACTAAATATGATCTAATGATAGTGAATATCACAAAGCGATCGATCGATAAAAATGTCGCATTTTAGTCAAATTCAAAAACCCTTGTATCTAAGCAGATCTAACAGTTGCAGATAATATTGAACGATATAACGGTCACACTTCAAAATAGTTGCTCAAATATTAAAGAGAGCTTAAGAAAATGATGATAAACGAAGATCAACGAATGTGCTCATTCCGAATAAGATCCAATGGTAGTGCTTTGTTCAAAAAGACAAATCAAAGCTAATGAAATCAATGGATGTGCTTGAGACCATCCAAATCCAATGACTGCGATCTCACGAATCTATTAAAGAGTTTCGGGTCAAATAAAGACAAAATGGGATCTGATAGTAGCGCATGATCATATGAGATCCAACAGCAACGCGTTGTCAAATCCAACACTAATCGAGAAGTGAATAGTGTGGGATAATCGGATGGCAATGCTTAATTTACCAAAATCCAACGGCCAAAGATCTAATCGGAGCCCCCTAAAGGACAAGAGCACATTATCAATTAATCCAATGGTCGCACTCGTTCTAAATAAGATCTAATGGCAGTGCTTCATCATAATGATCATCCTTTAAGAAGAGAGTGATTATATCTTCATTGGATGATCACACCCTTACCTATCAGATTCAACGGTGATGATTGGATTAAAAAGATGAACAATGTTCTAATGGTCGATTGACTGAATGGTCTTTGACCAAGATCGAACGGCCATGCCTATTCCCGATTTAATCCAATGGCTGCGCTTTAATAAATACCATCAAAGAAAATTGAGGGCTGATAAAAAGAGCATAAATCGATCAGATCCGATGATCATGGTGCATCCTGACCAGATCCGACAGTCGTGCTTGGTCAATCTACCTAGACGATAAGAGATAATCGTATGACTACACAAGATGGCATGTTTTATCGAACGATAATCCATTGATGAGGTAATACGACTTTTAAAGGTCATGTATTTAAGAAAAGGTTAGCCATGGTTTGATTACTCTTTAATAACTAGTATACAATGAAGGGTAAAGCCCTAATTAAATTTTGAATCAAAGATTAATATTCACCATGGAATGGAAGCCTTGGTCTGACGTTTATTATGAATTTGATTAACCAATTAAGGCTAAGATATCCTCTATATTGTGCACAACCACCATTAACATGTACCTTCGATATTATAGGGCTAACATTCTTGCAGGTCCAAAGGTATCGAACGCAGGTAAACGATACGAATATTATCCAATGGCTATCATCGATTAAAATATCCAATCTGCACACAAGTCAATGACCAAATCCAATGAAAAATCCCCAGTATAATCATCACCTTGATTAACGATGTAACTATTTTCAAAGCAAAATTTCTTTCAAGACCAACAAAGTGGAACATTTTCTCGTAAAAAAGCCACCATCACCACGTATATAATTCCACATCATATAGATGTCTAGTTCGATGACCAATAAGGAAACAATGAATGGTTGCAAGTACACAGATCAAGGTCCTTACGAACGTTCGAAACTAGAAAAGTCCACCTACTTTAACTGTCTGACATTATAAAGCAACGCTTCGGATGATCCCTATTGGTAGGTTTTAAAAGGTAGTTAGTGGCACGATATTAATGACAAGTTATGCGATGAAAGTGAACCCACTTCGCCATTGAGTACTTAAGATCACCATATCGAGCAACCTTACCACCCTGGTAATCTTGAATGAAAGGCTGTTTTGAAAGAGCAAAGAATTGAGAATTTTGTTTCAGTGGACTAAATCAGTTGCAAACAACAAGATGGAGGTTTGGGAAACTGATTTCATGCCCAAATACACAAATGAGACAGTAAGATTCATCACAGACCAGTTGCAATACGTTGAACTTCCTAAACTAGCTGTGCTTGGGACAATAATGTATGAATTCGCTCAAAAATATGGGTCAGGGAAAAATCTCACTCCCGCACAACAATATGAAATGGAAAATACCTACGTCAAGAGTTTCACTTGCACAATGGAGAATGATGAGAGATGCCCTTGGTTGTTAGTAGATTTATTCCACAAAGTAAGAAGATTGCAGCATAAGGGTTTCCCCAAGAGCACTAGGTGGACCAGTAACCTTGGAAAGTTGATATGTCCGAAGGTTCACTACTCTCCTAACTTGTTGGACTGGTTAGCCATAGCGTATGATGAGAATACCAAAATGTTTTGAGACAACAAATATAGACCAGTATTCAGCATCATTGCCAGGAACATCGAGCAGGTTTTCAAACTGACGCCCGCAAATACTCGACTGGTGAAACAAGTAATTGAAAGACAATCTCAAATGTTAACTAAGATATTTTTAAATCATTTTTTGAAGCGCATGAGAAAGTAGTTGATAAATGTTAGGAACCTACTATTGAAATAAATCTCACACACACAAAATACTGAAATATAACTGAAATACATGTAATAATAGAATAATACTATGCAGAAAGTAATTGCATAATTGAACAATCTCACAAAAGAACTTAGAATCACAGGCCTCTTCAAGGGAGCAACCTCTTTCAATATTTCATTAACTTGCCAAAGGATCATTCGTACATGGCTTCATAACTTTTTAAAGAAAGACTTCATGCAAACCCTAACCCTAGGCTCAAGAGTTGGCTTACATGCAAAATGCCACTCGAGCTAGAATCTTCTACCAAATTTTGGTTATAATATTTATAACGGTTACATCAAGTGGCCCCACTTGCCTAGGAGCATAACATGCCATGTACATTACAAAATAACATTATATATGGGATCCCCCATGTTGGAAGTGGGTCATTACATAATAATGAGAATTACAAAATAACGTTAGGATGGGATCCTAACATGTCCTTCCCCTTCAAAAAGCTTTGTCCTCAAAGTTGAAGGTGAGGAAACTAGTGCTGGAGCTGATGGAGAGATTACCATGTAGCATCTTTCGGTTGGAGTGATGTGATTGCGAAGAGTGCGAGTCTGATGATCCAACAGTTGTTCAGGTTCAAGCAAGATAGAATCTTCTTCATCTAACTCTAGGAGTGTAGATTGAACCTGTACCTAATTTCCCACCACCTTTTTAAGAGTATAAACATGAAAAACATGATGGAGCTTGGATGTAGGTGGAAGGGCTAATTTATGGGTTGTGGCACCAATCCATTGTAACACCTGATAGGGCCCATAGTACTTTGTAGTAAGCTTCTAGAATCTATGAAGTTGGAGGGACAAATTTTTGTATGGTTGCAAGCGAAGGAAAACCATATCACCCACATCAAAACTGTGCTCAGAATGGTGTTGATCAGCCTGTTGACGCATTCAATTCTGGGCTGCCTCCAAATTCAACTTCAGTTGACGGAGGATATCAGCATGCTGACTGATATTAGTGTCGAATGCATGGACCTTGGAGCTACCTAGAATGTAGGAGGAAGATGTCGATGGAGGGCACCCATAAACTGCCTCAAAAGGGGTAACCTTGGTGGCTATGTGATAGGAAGTGTTGTACCACCACTCGGCCAAAGGAAGCCATCTCGCCCAGTGCGTAGGATGATCTGAGGAAAAGCAACGAAGGTAGGTTTCCAAACATTTATTGACAATATTTTTGTGGCCATTATTTTGCAAATGATAAGTTGAACTCATCTTGAGTTGAGTTCCCTGCAACTTAAAAAATTCTTGCCAGAAGTGACTAGTGAAGGTTGGGTCACGATTGGACACGATGGAGGAGGGTAGACCATGAAGGTGAAAGATAGAATCAAGGAAAATTTGGGCAATAGTGGAGGCTGTGTAAGGATGGGAGAGGGGATAGAAGTGAGCATACTTCGAAATATGATCCACTACCACGAAGATAACAGATTTGCCACCCAACTTAGGTAAGCCTTCAATAAAATACATAGAAATATCTTTCCAGACCTGGTCTAGAATGGGCAAGGGTTGAAGAGTGCTTGGAGAACGCATTGTTTCACCTTTCATCCGTTGATAGGTATCACAAGCTGCCATAAATTCATTTATATCCTTTTTCATACCCTTCCAAAAAAAATGTGTTTGAGTCGTTCATATGTTTTGATAAGTCCTTAATGGCCAGTAGATGGAGTAGCATGCAGTTCTGTCATGAGAAGTTCCTGTAGTGAGGACTTGTGGGGAACAACAAGGCATTGGTGGTAACGCAAATCCTGGACATCCCAAGTGTATCCTAGACATGAAGTAGGCTCAGTGGTTAGGGAAGCAACCAAAGTCTACAATTCAGAATCTTGAAGTACCTCCTAGCGTAAAGAATCGATCCATTAGGAGATTGGCAATGAAATGGCACACAACATACTAAGAGCTTCAAATTTGTGAGAGAGAGCATCGGCCACAACATTCTCCTTACCCTTCTTATATATGATATCATAATTATATCCCATTAGTTTAGAGATCAATTTTTGTTGTTCAGGGGTGGCAACCCGTTGCTCCAAAAAGTATTTGAGACTCTGATGATCTGTTTTAATGGAGATATGACACCCAATGAGATACGATCGCCAATGGATTACGGCATGCAAAATTGCCAATGTCTCCTTCGCATAAGTTGATTTTTCCAAATTACGACTGGAGAGAGCTTTACTAGTGAAGGTCAAGGGTCGCCCTTCTTGCATCAACACTGCCCCAATACCACGACTTGAAGCATCGCTTTCAATAACAAATGATTTGGAGAAATTTGGCATGGCTAAGACATGTGTTGTGGTCATGGCATGCTTCAATTCTTGGAAAGTCTGTTCAGTGGGTCATATCCAAGTAAAAGAGTCCTTATTTAGCATGGAAGTGAGGGGAGCTACAATTTTACCATAGTTACAAATAAATTTACGGTAATAACTTGTAAGCCCTAAAAATCCTCGAAGACCTTTGAGAGTGTGAGGTTTTGGCCATTCCTGAATAGCTTGGATTTTCTTGGGATCAACTTTAACGCCCTCCTTAGTGATAATGTGTCCCAAATATTCTACTTTGTCAACCTAAAAGAACACTTGGAATGCTTAGCATAGAGTTGATGTTGTGCCAAAAGCTGGAGATTTTGATTCACATGAGTAAGATGCTCTTCCCATGAGCGACTATACACTAGAATGTCATCAAAGAAGACTAGAATGAACTTTCGAAGGAATGGATGAAAAATGTTGTTCACGAGGCTCTAGAAGGTGGAAGAGGCATTAGTCAAGCCAAATGGCATTACCAAAAACTCATAGTGACCTTCATGCGTACGAAAGGCAGTCTTGGGAATATCCTCCTCTTTGAGCCGGATTTGATGGTACCCCGAGCAAAGGTCAAGTTTGGAAAAATACATAGTCCCATGAAGTTCATCTAGTAATTCATCCACCACCAAAATAGGAAACTTATCCTTTATGGTGAGTTTATTGAGCTCTTGATAATCAATACACAACCACCAAGACCCATATTTCTTACGTACCAATAAAAATTAAGAAGAGTAAGGATTTTTGTTTGGTCGAATGACATCGACTTTTAACAATTCCTATACTAACTTCTCAATTGTTGACTTAAGAGCATGAGGATACCTGTATGGTCTAATATTGGGTGGTGCATTACCAGGTAATAAGGAAATAACATGGTCATGAGAGCGACGAGGTGGTAATTTTGTTGGCTCAACAAAAATAGAGTTGTGCTTGGTCAAAATAAGTTGCAAATCTTTAGGAACAGAATCCTCCTCTGAAGAATGCGATTGGATAGTAAAAATCTGAGCTATGACACCCCGGGATAATTTTTTTAACTTCTCCATTAGATTGGAACTTATAATTTATGATGGCCCTACTTTTAAGACATGGAGAGTGTAGGATTGTCCATTTTGTGATAATTGCATCCAAAGCTCACCAAATTGCCAAGAGATGACTCCCAATGTGCCCAACCATTGAGATCCCAACACAATATCACATCCTCCTAATTGAAGTGCAAACATATCTTGTTTGAGCTCATAGTCCCCAATATTGACCTTAACATTACGATATTTTCCCTTGCAAGGTAAAGTCCCACCATTTGCTACCATAACCTCAAAGGAATTACATGTGTGTACATAACAATTTGCCTGCTTGGCAATGTGGGGATCAATAAAATTGTGTGTACTACCAAAATCAATCAAGATGGTAAGTCGTAGGCCTTTGAAATAACCCACAACTTTCATGGTTTTGGGCGTAGTAATGTCAGCAAGAGCGTGAATAGAAATTTCAGCCTGTGATTCATCTGGGTTTTTGTCCTCTGGTTTCGATGGTTCTTTAGCTGATTCAGTGTCATCATCACTATGGTTGCTGGTGTCAGGCTCATCAAAATTGATGAGGAATAATTTCTTTTGGGTGCACCTATGCCCACGAGAAAAATTTTCATCATAATTGTAGCACAACCCTTGGGCACGTTGTGCATCCATTTCAGTAGTGGTCAAACGTTTGGGTGCAGCAATGGGTGCAACAGGTTTTTGTTCATGTTGATTGTGGAATCTAGGAGGAAAAGAGGGTTTAGCCTGTGGAAATTTAGACAACCACCTTTTGAGCTAAAAATTTGGACTCGGCTAAACGAGCCAACTAGATAGCCTACATCATGGATTGTGGTCTAAAAATTGTGACCTCGACTTGGAGATCTTCCCGCAACCCACTAACAAAACAACTCATAAAGAACCCTTCATTCATTCCTATAGTTTTTTTGGTCAATATCTCAAATTATATTTGGTAATCTTGAACTGTCGAATTTTGTTTCAACTTTGTCAACTATCTTGTAAAATCATCATACTCACTAGAGCCAAAGCGAGTGAGTAACTAGGACTCAAATTTTACCCAAGAAGGATCAGGGATAGTTTTTTTGTAACCATTGGTACCACTGTAAGGCTTCAAATTCCAAATTGAAAGAAGCCATTTGAACTCGGTGATAAATGGGGACATCATGGAGTCTAAAGAATTGATCAACATGACATAACCATCTATCAACATCCTTCCCATTGAACTTAGGAAATTCTAGTTTTGGCATCTTGAAGGGAGTATCACGATCAACGCAAAGGTGAGAGTCATTTGTTCCCATTCCATGATGATACTCAAACTTGCTTGGACCACCTTGTATTTTAGACTCAACATCTACTAGGTGTTCTTCTATGCGAATTCTGGAGGTATCTTGGGCAACTCTGAAATTTTGAAATTCTGTTGTCAAGTGTTCAATTGTTTTTTGCAAGCTCGTAACAACACTTACTAGGGTATCCAATATTTAAGCAGTGTTTTGTTCTACCTCTTTTTGATGTCCACAAGTGCCACTTGCCATTTGAGATAGCCTTGAAATTTTTTACTCGGTTACTAAAAATAGATGTGGAATTTCAAGAGTTACTATTTTTAGTAAGGGTCCAAAATTTAATTTGGGAAATGGATTGCAACACTGATTTTAGGCTAGGGTCCACTTCGGTGATTTTTTGATCTGAGAACTCAATGAGGAGATATACTGAATTTCTTGACTTTTTGTGAGCTCTGGTTGGTTGCAAGGCGATGTCAAGGTAATTTCCTCCACTTGGACTTAAAATTTCACCAGTTTGTCCTTGAGGGTCTTTGGTGCAGAATAACAAGTAGATTATATTCCCAAAAATCTGGATCAATCTGATTGACCGTTGAAAAGTTATGGCTTTAGCAAGAAAAATCAAAATTGTTATTTTTGGAAAATGGATGCAAAATTTGACCAGGGGTTGCTAGGGACAATTTTGTCTGGAATAAAGTTTAGAATTATCTGCTAAATTTTTGAGTTAATATAAGATCTGTGTGAAGAGATATCCCTATTTTGGGATCTAGGTCACAAGTGGGAAAACTGAATCAACTGTCTCGGATATGTCAACTGATCACCCTGTCACTATCCTATCACCTGTACTATAGTTATAGATACTAATGGTTTTGTTTCTGATCCTGACCACCTGTATTTTCTAAGTATTATAGTTGACTCTTACTGTTTCGACTATTACTTTCACTGATCATACTGTTACTGCAACTTACCTGACTATTACTGTAATATTGTAGACTGTTAGAGACACTTGCGAACTCTGTCCTAACTGCTGGTGCATGCAAAGTGTATTCTTCTATGATAGGGAAGTCCTCCGTATGCTCACTTTTTGGGATTGTGAATGCAGGTTTAGCAGAACAAGAAGATGTGTATTTTTGCATGAGGAAGTTTTTAACAGAACCAGGGTATGCTAGGTAAAGGATTATGTAACACCCATAGGCCCTTTGTTATACCGCAGTGAGGAAAAATGGTGCTCGGACCAATATTTTAGGCCACTACCCAAGGAGGATTCCACACATACCCTTGAGCACACTATCTGCCTCTCTAACATTACGTGAGGGTAATTATCCAGGATGTTATGTCCTGTGGATTATGGATGATACAAGGTCGAAAAGCTTCCTACTGGATAAAATTTTAACCCTAGAATGGTCTCCCAATACACCCAAAGATGCGTGGGAGCTCGATTCCGTGCGCGAGTGTTGTTTAAGGCTTGGGTATTGGAGCTTGATCACCCCTCACTTCACTAGACTCTTTATGGGCTATCTAGCTTAGCCAATAACGATAACTCCTTCACAATATTTTAAAACCCTCGGCACAAGGTTTCTAACCTACACAACTATTGAAATAGAAACTGTATTTTTTTTGTATTTTTTGGATTTGCTAGTAAAAAAATGAACTTATATATATATATATATATATATATATATATATATATATATATATATATATATATATATATATATATATATTAATAAAGGAAAAACAGAACAAAAAACACACGGAAAATTTACCTAACAGGCAGAATGGATGGCAAGAATCATCGCAGTTACAGCAGAACTCGGCCCTAGAAAGTGCTATGATACCACTTGTTAGGAACCTCCTATTAAAATAAAGCTCTCACACATAAAATACTGAAATATAATTGAAATACATGCAATAACAAAATAATACTATGCAGAAAGTAATTGCAAAATTGAACAATCTCACAAAAGAACTCTCTCCAATAGCTAAAACTTCTTTCAAACCATGGGTCCGAGACTTCTGCGATATGATTAACATTGTATTGGGAGTACAAGACCTTAGTGTAGTGGGTAGGAGAGTGTTACATTTAGTAGCACAGTGTAATCGAGTAATAGGCACCCCAGTCTATGCATGGGAGCGAGTCTTGAGTGATTAGATGCACTCACAAATGATAGATTTGAAAGAGGTAATTCTGAAACAAAGACAAGAGATGCCTATTTTTTCTAATTACTCCATCCTCATACACCTACTGGCGGGACAATTAGGAGAAGAAAGCCTAAAAAGATTTGGGGCCATTGAGAGTCCTTATGTCCAGACTAACTTTTGGAAGATACACGAAGGTCGTTCTCACGTAGGTTGGTTTTGTGATGTGTTCATGGTTGAAATTTACTGGATGTTGACTGGTTTTCTCCCTGAAATACTGAGGCCCGGGGTAAGAGCCTTCATAAGAGAAAAGGATATAGGAGACTATTTCTTCTCCGAAGGGTTCACATACATTCGGCTCTATGGAGCTAAAGTTCCCCCAAAAATGTTGCCAATGTATTGTCCCTTATCTCTCGTTGCCCTAGAACTATGCAGATAGGTGGCCGAAGAGGCTAAAATGAGGCTGGTAAAGAAACATGACAAAGTTCCTTGGCTCAATGTCCCTTGTAGGTTTGGAAGTTACTTGTTTATGGGAGGGATATCCAATGTTACTCAAGGGGATGTTTGATCTGGATCTCATGGATTTTGAGGAGATAACTTGGAGGCCTTATGATCCAGAAGGAAAGTACAAAAAATCAATGAAAATTTGAGAATACGCATGGGTCAAGCATAGGAAAGATGCTTATGAAGAAGAGTTATTAGAGGCTATAAAGACAGGGAAAGATTTACAAGTTGTATGGGATAAGTACCCCTTCAAAGAAAGGGGTAATTCATAAATACATAAAGCATATGAGTACCCATCAAAGTTGGTTTTCCTCAGAGGGATTTTAGTAGAATCTATGGCCCCCCTCTTACCAGAAGCCACCCAGGCAATCAAGGAGGACCCTTTGTTGGAATTGATAGAGGATCAAGGCATCGACCAACTGGAGGTTACCGTGAATCCTGTAGATATTATAGAACAACAGGTCAAAGCCCCTGATAATGCCCCCTCAGGCTGGAGGTGGCACCTAGCACTTCTCAAAAAGTCTTTGAAAGCTCAAGTGTAGCAAAAGGAAAGGAGGTGGTTGCAACACCAGCACAAGGGCAAACTTCTCCCCAGTAGGCTATAGTGCCCATCTCTAGCCAGCTATTAATAGTGACCAGCATGATGAAGTTAGCCCCCAGATCTATTCCCAGCTCTTTGAAGATAAAAGATAGGGAAATAGTAATTCCATCAGTAATACAAATGAACATGAAAAGAGTAGGTGGATTTGGAGGTATCTTCAGAGATATTGAAGTCAAAAAGCAAGCAAGTACATCTGCTCCAGAGGCTAAGAGACCAAGGCTAGCACTACCCTCCACCAATGTTGTGTTGGAAAGATCTGAGGAACAAATAACTTTTAGTAATGCCCAAGAGCAAGAGCTACAAATGGTAGCAGGAATGGGAAGCAGGGGAGATGATTCTACAACATGGATGGAAATAGAAACTCCTAGATCATATATGATAGAGGTGAAATTGCCTATCCTACAGGAACTTGTTGTCCTTAGAGTCGATGAGAAAACTGGAGGGATGGTAGTCCTTGGAAAAGAAGGTGATATGGTCGAAGTGGCCAAAGCAGTACATGCACAAACTTTGGATCAACTGCATCAGAACAACACCGAATTGAGAAGCCAACTGGAAACCAGTGATAAAGAAAAGGCAGAGATGCAGGCCTTAATAAATAAACTACAGGAAGAGTTGGCACAGAAAGACACCATAGTAACTCAACCCCCCAAAGTGGTAAGGATCCTCAATTATACATATTATTTGAATGCAACAAAAAGGGAAATGTCAAAGAAGATTCGGGATAGAATTGAGGGGATCACTAAAATGTTCAGGCAGATTAGGGTAATTCGAGTTACTACTCAAGAGATGGAAAGTTTAATCAGTCAAAAGGAAGAAGACCTCAAGATCATCCACCCTACTCTTGACTTAATGTCAGAGTACTTTGAAGAGATGCAGAATCAAGAAGTACTGTTGAATGATGGGACTGAGGTCAAGTGCAATATTGAGTTCATGAAGGCAACTATGTTTGTATCCAACATGGGAAGGTGGTACAACAATGTTGCAAAAATGTTTAGTCTGTTAGATGACATGACAGAGAAATTGGCAGATGTAGGACTATCATTGGAAGAATTTTTGGAAACTGCCAGTGTAGAAGATCTCTTGAAGAACAAAATAGAAGATTTTGATTGTGAGCTCGATGACGAGCCGGAGATGACTAGACATACTACTTTCTTGGTAAACACTGTAGAGATGTTGATCACCCACTATGAGAAGAGCAAAAATTACATTAGTATACAAAAGAACAAGATTCTGTAGGAGATGAACATGTTGAGGTTTGTTGTGTCTTTTGACATTGATGCCTGGAAAAGGATTGATAAAAAGATAAGATGGTTGCAGTAGAGCAAAAAAGGAAAAGAGATTAAAACTTGCAGCCTACAATTGGAAATGAGTTCCCCTCCTAGAGATGAAGAGCAGGTTGAAGAGAGAGGGGAAACATCCAAAGTAGAAGATCAACTAGAATCCAAGGATAGAAAGGCAGAGGAGGGAAGTCCCCAACATACTAGCATCACCGGTTGAACCACTTAAGACAAAAGAAGGCCAAGGAAAAGCATACAGTATGAATAAAAGAAAATGATGGAAGCCAATTGTACTAATTTTGGAAGACAAATCAGATGATGACAAGTGTGGGGCCAGGATTAGACCAAAAATAACAGATTCAAGAACCTAGAAGCTATAAAGACACCAACTACGGTCAAAATCTGCATCAAGCATTTAGATAGCATTTTTTCTAAGAGGTATACTTGAGTGCCCTGCTAGTTGTGTTGTTGTATCTCCTTTTTGTGTCTATTTTCTTGCTCATTTCTTATTCCTCCCTTTGTTGTGCAGGATTTTGATAGGAAAGTGCTCAAGAAGTTGAGATTATTTCTTATCCTATTGAGCCTGAGATTCAGAGACTCTGTTGTTACCAGATTGGAACAAGGAGAGTAGGAGAGACCTGTTACATTATTTGAACAGAGGTTTCTTCATTGTATTGATATATTTCTTTGAGAAAAATAGAGTTAAAAGGCATTCGCCCACTCTACATGTAATATTTTATGAAATCAATACAATTATGAGTTTCATTCCTATTAATTCTTTGTCTCGGTACTGTGTGTCACTATGTAATGTGTTACATTATTTGAATGTGTTATGTACGTTTCTGTCATTGGCCAACTGTTATGTCTGTTATGATATTCAAATGGATATGATAGTGCCAATTCTTTCTCAATCCCTTTCTTTCTTTCTCATGTTACAAATGTTGTTAAATTTCTATAACAACCCAATGAATCTAGGCACCGGTCCACATAAGGCATAATTAATGGTTATTTTCATTGCTTGGTCATTTTAATACATATAGTATAATTCTAAATCTGGAGCGTGTAACCCATGCATAATATCAAGTTTACCATTGGGGGTTTCCTTACCCATTCTAAAAGTTTTCTTGTAGCAATAGCTATTTTTAATCAGAATAAAGAGGCAGGTTGACCAGAGCCTGTAATAGCTCGTTGGTTTCAAATGATTTCTTGTAGCGTGACAATCGAATCCTATGGATGCAAGAAATGGTTCCAACAGTTTTTTGGCACCGTTGTCGAGGATTGATAGAAATATTTGATTTTATTAATAGTTTTCTTTCAACAATTATATTTTAATCAATGGGTGACCAGTTAGAATAAAGAACCATCATCTTTAATTTTTATGATTTCTTACGTTCTTTATTTTATTTTTCCCGTAGTTTTCAATTACTTTTTGAAGTGAGTTTATGAGTTTCTTGATTTTCTTGAATTATCCCAAGAACCATCTCCTGTGAGGTTGAGTGTTAAAAATCAAGCAATCTTGATAAGCACATTCTGTTCTTTCTGCACTAACGATGCTGGCGACTCTGTCTGGACGAACCCAGAAATCAAAAATCAAGAAAGGAGGAGAACATGCTGGCGCACACCAGGAGAAGCGGTAAGGAGCTATTCCCAAAATTCGAGAACCCAGAGGTATTTACCCATAATCATAAAATCCCACTTCTTAAGAGTACTATATATGAGAATAAATCATATTTTAGCAGTAAGAAGTACGTAAAGAAAAGTAGAATTCAAAATACTGTTGTTGTTGATATTACTATAGATGAAGTTTTAAATGCTATTATAGAAAACACATTAGAGTCATCTCAATCCCATAGTCCTGTAGATTATAATATAGAAGTAAATAATTTTTCAGATTATACCCAGGCAACCCAAACCCATATCCTTGTAGGCGTTGCTACTGTAAATCTAAATCCCATTATACCTACAGTAACAATGGCTCAAGAAAATCAGACAAATCAGACTAATGTTCATTTATGGAGAACTAATAGGTATAGGCCTTTTGTTTTACCTACAAATATTAATGCCTTACCTAATAAAGCTCACAAATACCTTCCAAAATTCCTAGGAAATAGTGCAGTAACTAGAGAAGATCATATCAAAAATTTTTGTATGCAATGGATAGTCTAGAGGTTGAACATGAAGATGTAGTCTTAAGACTATTTTTACAGACTTTAGAAAAAGATGCTAGAGAGTGGTTCAATTCTCTTCCTGATAATGATATCCCAGACTTCACTAAAATGGAAGTTATTTTTCTAAAGAAATATGGTGAAAGAAAAAATGAACAATCTCTGTTAACTGAATTGGCCACTATGAAGAAAAAAGAAAATGAGGTTGTCAATGACTTTAATAGAATATTCTCAAAAACCAGAAACAAAATCCCTGCCAACCTTAGGCCTAGTGATATTCAATCTATTTGTTTCTATAAGAATGCTTTTCAAGGAGAATTTAACTATGAGCTAAGGCAAGAACAAGCCACTACCATTGATGGTTGTATGGAAAAAGCAATGGATATTGAAAGAAACATGCTTGATAGTGGTAAAATGAAGCCTTATTCTCTGGAAGTCAATCTACCTGAGAGAAAGCCCAAAAGGGTAGCATTTGATATACAAAGAAGAACTGAAATAGATCCAATGGAAAAACTAACTAATCAAATGGCTGAGATGTTCAACACCATGAACAACAGGTTAGCAAGAATTGAGAGAAATAATGGTAATAATGGTGAGTCATCACAAGCAGAGTGACCACATGTTGATAATCGCCCACCCTTTAAGAAAAATTTCAATAGGAATTGGGGAAACAATAATGGCCCTGAAGAAGGAAATAGGAATAGGAACAATGGAAACAATAACTAGAAAAACAGAGACTCTGACAAAGATCAGAACAATGTTCCAAACCCTATACCATCTGCCAACATAGCAGAAGGATTCCCCTATTTTTGCTCTACTTGTGATGCACCGCATAACCCTGATGCATGTGGAATTCACCTAAGTGACCAAGACAATGTAGATTTACATGCTGATTCAGAAGAGGATATAAGAATCAATGCTTGTTGGTCTGTAGAAGATGAATCTAGAGAAAGGTTGTTTGAAGAGAATATGGATAAGTATGCTTCAAATCATCATCCTCAAATCTTAGTAGCTGAAGGTACTAAAATCTTGCAGAAACCACATGAGTCAAGATATGACAAAATGAAGCAAGGGAAATTAATCCCCACTGCTCAAGAAGTTGAAGAATTAGAGGCTACCCATACTCTGAATTTAAGAAACAGGACTATCCCAGACCGGACAGAGAAAGCTTCTACAAGTGAAACAAGAAAACAAACCTTTATGAATAAGAATATCAGTAAAGAGAAAACTGATAGAATCCTCAAAAATATTACTCCTGAAGTAATAGAGTTAGAAGAGGAGATTCCCAAAGAAGAAAGTAATAGACCATTGGATATAAAGAAGATAGAATTTGATGTTGGGTCAGAACTCAGTAAGCAAAAAGTTAACATCACATTTGGAGAACTTATGAAAGTTCAACAATACAGAGAACAAGTCTGCAGAGCATTTGGACTAGTGGAACAAAAAGAAGATCCAACTTGCCATGTTGCTAGATAAAATCAACATGATACAAGATCACCATCCTCTATCAGACCCTTCTATGTATCATTAAGGTATAATTCAGATGAAGGGGAAAGGTATGTGATTCATAATTGCATGTTAGACAGTGGAGCCTCACACAATATCATGCCCAAATTAATAGCTGATCAAATGGGATTAATCTGTACAAGAGATTCTACCCCTGTTTCTGTAATGGATAGCAGACAAATTCCTTGTGTAGGGGTGATAACTGGATTGTTAGTTTTCTTAGACCAACACCCCAAAAAGGGCATAGTCATGGACGTTGCAGTAGTTGATGTTGACCCATTCTTCTCACTATTACTCAGTAGACATTGGGTAGAACAACTAGGAGGTTCAATCCAACTGGATTGGTCTTATGCTACAATCCCAATAACAGATAAGGAAAACATAATCTTATGAAGGGAACCATTTAACAAGCACTCTGTAGAGTTAATTCAAATAGATGAAACCATGATAAATTTAGTAAACTCTATGGAAGAAAAAGGGATGAGAGTTTACTCCATATGGCACAACCCATTCCTGGTAGAAGTACCAAAGGCAAAGAACATGGATCCAAAAGTTATGAAAATAGTTGATGCTGAATCAGATAGAGTATTGACTCAAGAAATGTGGACTATGTCTTTTGATGGAGCTAAGTCACAATCTGGAGTAGGTGCAGGTGTTAATTTGACTGATATAAAGGGAAATTACCTTGGTATCCCTTACAGACTGGAATTCCCTTGCACTAATAATGTAGTTGAATATGAAGCTTTACTGTTAGGGTTAAGAAAAGCAAAAGAGTTAGGTATTAATTACTTGACTATAACAGGGGATGCAGAGCTTATTATACAACAAATCAAAGGTAAATATCAAACCAAGCATCCTAGGCTTAAGCAATATAAAAATGCAGTATTGGAAGAGATTGAAAAATTCTTAGCTTTCAATATCTCATTTATCCCAAGAGAACAAAATCATGTTGCAGATCTTTTAGCTATGAATGCCTCAGGTCTAGATCATCCAGAGATAACTATAGAATATATGGATAGATTCCCAACTATTTTAGTCTATAAACCTTCTATGCTAGATAACATAGTTTACCTATAGGTCTTTCAAGATGATATAGATATTAAAGATTTTATGACTCTACAAAATCAATATGCAGATATAATATGTGATGAAAAGGATGAAGATAAGCTAAAAGACCAAATAGGAGAACCAGTAGAAGTAATCTAGCTAAAAACAAATAAGATACCTAAAGGATTGGTTTCTCTAGAAAGTCTATTTGATGATTTTGACAAAGCTTACAAGCCTTTAAGCAAAGAAGTAATATCTGAAGATATTAACATTGGTACAATGAAAGAACCCAAAATAGTGAAGGTAGACATGGCCTTACCTGCAAAAGAAAAGGTTGGATATATCAGTTTCTTAAAAAAGAACAAAGAACATTTTGCTTGGACTTATGAAGACCTTAAAACATTCAAAATAGATGTAATGACACACATAATACCCCTAAAGGAAGATTCCAAGCCATTCAGACATAAACATTTATTCATATGCATCTGAACATTCAATTGTTGCAATTCTGTCACAAAAAGATAATGAAAATAATGAAAGGCCAATAGCCTTCATGAGTTTAGGTCTGAAAGGAGCACATCTTAAATATACCCTACTGGAAAAGCATGCTTATGTAGTTATTCAATATTTAGAACATTTCAAAGGTATATTCAGTTCAAACAAAGTTTATTGTTGCATCCCTTTCATAACAATAAAAGATATTTTTACCCAATTTGAGCCATTAGGAAGGCCAGCAAGATGGATGGTGAAACTTTTACAATATGATGCTGAATTCAAAATAGTCAAAACTGTAAAAGGACAGGGCTTAGCCAAATATCTAGCATATAAAGGAGAGGACTCTAATAATATCATCATAATAGATGAAATGCATGATAACAGAAGAACCAATAATGAAGAATGTAAATGGTATGATGAAATTCTGGCATATTTACAAACTCTATCTTTTCCAGAGAAACATCAACAAATAGAATGAGATCAATAAAGCTTCAAGCTCAAAAATATTATGTGCAAGATGGTGTGCTTTATTGGAAACACCTTGAGGGAGTGTTATTAGTCTGTTTATATGAAAATGAAGTCCCAGAAATAATAAATGAATATCATGATGGTTTCTACGGAGGACATTTTGCTCCAAAAGCCACAACTAATAAAATAATGAGAGCAGGATATTATTGGCCTTCCATTTTTAAAGATGTATATAAATATGTTAGAAACTATCATAACTGCCAGGTTTTTGTAGGAAAGAAGCAACTAGCAACCATGCCCCTCAAACCAGTAATCATTGAAGCACCATTCACCCAATGGGGCATTGACCTAATTGGAGAGATCAAGCCTAATTCATCAGGCCAACACAAGTGGATCATAACTACTACAGACTACTTCACCAAGTGGGTAGAGTTTGCTCCTCTAAGAAGCTCCACAAATACCACCATTATCAAATTCTTGTAAGAAAACATTCTAACCAGGTTTGGAGTTCCTCAAAAACTGAAAATAAAAAATGCATAGTATTTTGTTTTATATGAAATGGTAGAGTTTTGTGTTGAATATAGAATTGAACTATCTCATTCTGCTAATTATTACCCCCAAGGAAATGGTCTTGTTGAGTCATCAAATAAAAATGTAATAACTAGAATAAAAAGATCATTGGGTAAGAACAAAAGGGGATGGGACAGTGAACTTAAATTTTCTCTATGGGCTGATAGGCTATTTGTTAAAAGAAACACAGGAAGGACTCCCTATGAGATGGTATATGGAGAGAAAGCCTTATTACCATCAAGAATAGAAAAATTGGCACTTTCCCTCTTGTTGCAAGATCATGAAGACCCCAAACCCTTACAAAGAAGGCTAGACCAAATTATCCTGCTAGAAGAACAAAGAAGAGAGACCCTTGATAGAATGATGGAACAAACCCATAAAACTATGAAATTATTTAATAAGAAATCCAAGGGTACTCCTTTCTCTCAAGGAGATATAGTCATCTATTAGGACCCTAAAAATGATAAGCATGGTGAAAAGGGTAAATTTGAACCTAAATGGATTGGTCCATACCATATAGCCCATGTTATAGGCCAGAATACTTAAAAGTTGTAGACTTTGCAAGGAGAACTAATGGCTATCCCTATTAATGGCCAACACCTCAAGATGTACAATCCCTATTGAAGGTGAATAAAAACAAAAAAAAAAATAATAATTAAAAAAAAGAAAAACAAAAATCCCAAAAATAGAGTGATGTATTTTGTTGTTATTTTGTTTGCTAGATAAGCTTTTCTTTTATTGTTAGTATAATTTTGAGTTTGTTGTTACACATGGTATTCTTAGTTTGATGAGTATACATTACTATGGATTCCTCCAAAAATAATAAGAAGAAAGGAGATTTATTTTAGACATTGATGAGATTTACAATTTTTCAAATATGAGTGTTTATGCAATAGTTATTTGATATGAGATAAAACTTAATGAAAACAGAGCTGATTGAAACATCATGTCAAAAGCCTCACATTACAAATGATACTTAAGGTGACTTCAAGGTCCAAAGAACAGAGTTATCTTTGAGAGGGTGGTTGAGCTAAAAAATCATTACACTCATCCCTTTTAGCCAGAAACTAATCCTCAACTCAAGCATACTCTTTGCACAATTTGCTTATATATCCAAATACTTCTCAAACGAGAAAGAAAAATCAAAATAAAGTAAATTGAGTCACTGCCTGAGATATCTTGGAAAACCTCTACCGGGGCTATAGATGCTTGACTAGAAGTAGGGTAAAACCGGATGGGATTAGAAGCAACTCCATCGGGGCTATAGACGCTTGACTAGCAGTGGAGCCCTGTAGAATGGTGAAAATATTTAAGAGTGAAATCATATATTAGGCTTAACTATTTTTCTCAGATATGGCAAAGTTCTGAAAGACTTAGAAATCAAAATAAATGCACAAACACACACATGGGCCAAAGCATGATGAAATAAATAGCTTTGATAAATTTTGTGTAATCATATCCTATGACTTAGCTAAAACAAGCATAACAATATATCTAAAAAACTCATCTATTTCTAAAATTCTGACCCTAGTTTCCAAATTGAATAAAAGGGATCACAATTTTCAATGCTCTATTACTTTGATATCATGTTGTTTGTACAGTTTTTTAGTTTAAAAATTGTTATGTTTTATTTTTCAAGCTTTGCTTAACAGTCAAGATGATTTGAATTTTTGTCCAAAATTGCAATAAAACCAGGAGATTCTGTAATTCTCAAGTGCCTCATGTTTTCAGCACATTGTCCCAGTTAGAGCCTATGTTGGAGCCAAAATTGACTCAACATCTGAAAACCCCCAAATTTAAATTTTTGGTTTTCAATATAATAAGCAAAAGTTGCTAGCCTCTGTTGCATTTTCATCTGAGAAGTTGACTTCCATATGTTTGAAGATTTGAAATTGACCTAAGCCATTTTGTTTTGAATTGATCTTATGACCGTTGTGTTATCATGTGAAAAATATTTAAGGTCAAATTATATAAGCATCCAATACCATGGTAAAATCATAAAATACCCGACGCTTTAAAGTAAAGGTCATGACAATTATAATAAATCGGACCTAAGCCTAATGAATAAACCCCTAAGTCCTAAAGTATTAGAAAAGGATAAATCAAGGCCTAATGATAAAAAACCATGGTCTAAAGTCTCTAAACCTTGAGGGTATGCACCCCGTTGCGTTAAATATCGAGCACCTTAAATAGATCTAAGGGCAGCGCTTCATCAAATAAAATCCAATGGACACACACTTTAATAATCAACTCTTTAAAATATTATGGTCAAAGGAATTAAAATCTAAGGTTTCTAATGAAAATTAATTTAAACATTAAGGGTATGCACCCCATTAATTAAACATTGAGCTAATTGGGTTAATCCAATGGCAGCGCTTGATTAAGATCTGATCGAACGATAGTGCTATCATTAAAGATTCATTAAAAGGGCTAAAGACCAAAAATTAATTAAAATTATTAAATAATATTAACGAGGGTCTAATGCATTGGATAATTACCCCCTCTTCAAATTAATCAAAGGTTAAAAATAAGTCCCCCTTACCGGGAAGCGCCAATCTTGATCGAGATCTAATGGTTACGCTTAAGTCAAAACCCAAACGTTGAATGGTAAGAGTATCGGGTAACATAAAGGTAAAGCTAGAGTTAATCATGCATTAGCAAGGGTTTAATACATTACTAATTACCCCCTTTTAGCTTAATCCAAGATTAATGAAATACAATGATGCACCCCTTTCGGTTATCAAGTGTGCAGATTACAGGAGATCTAAGGGCAACACCTCATCAAGGAGAAATCAGATGGATGTGCCCAACTTAATAAAGCACCCCAGTATAAAGTTCGAAGACTTAGGTACAATGGTCATGAAATATCCAATGACTGCGCTTGATCAAAAATTGATCCAATAGATGTGCATTAGCCACAAATAACCAAGGGTAAGTCTAAAGTGATTATCCATGTTTATGGTTAAAACATGCGCAGGTCTAAGAAATATCAATGGATGCACCATCACTAAAGATGATCTAACGACAACGCGTATCACAAAGCGATCGACCGATAAAAATGTCTCATCCGAGTCAAAGTCAAAAACCTTTGTATCCAAGCAGATTTGATGGTTGCACATAATCCTAGACGATCTAACGGTCATGCTTCAAAATAGTTGCTCAAAGATTAAAGAGAGCTTATAAAAATGATAATAAAAAAATATCAATGAACGCGCTCATTTCGAATAAGATCCAATGGTAGCGCTTCATTCAAAAATATAAATTAAAGCTAATTAAATTGATGGATGCGCTTGAGCCCACCCAAATCCAATGGCTACAATCTCATAAAACTATTAAAGAGTGACGGGTCGAATAAAGACAAAATGGGATCTGATGGTAGCGCACAATCGAATGAGATCCAACGGGAGTGCATTGTCAAATCAAACACTAATCTAGAAGTGAACAGTGTGGGATAATCGGATGACAGCACTCAGTTTACCAAAATCTTATGGCCAAAGATCTAATCGGAGCCCCAAAAAGGACAATAGCATCCATCATCAATCAATCCAACGATCGCGCTCATTCCAAATAAGATCTGATGACAGCGCTTCGTTAGAATGATCATCCTTTAAGAAGAGAGTGATTATATCTTCATCGAACAGTTGCACCCTTACCTATCAGATTCAATGGCGATGATTGGATTAAAAATATGAACAATGTTCTAATGGTCGATTGATTGAATGGTCTTTGACCAAGATCTAACGACCGTGCATATTCCCAATTTAATCCAACAGCTGCACATTAATCAAGACCATCAGAGGAAATTGAGAACTAATAAAAAGACCATAAATCTATTAAATCTGATGATCCTAGTGCATCTCGACCAGATCCAATGATCGTGCTTGGCCAATCTACCTAGATGATAAGAGATAATCGGATGAATGCGCAGGATCGCATGGTTGATCGAATGGTAACCCATTGACGAGGTAATACGACTATTAAAGATCGTCTATTAAAAACAAAGGTTAGCAATGGTTTGATTACTCTTTAATAACTAGTATACAACGAAGGGTAAAGCCCTAATTAAATTTTGAATCGAAGATTAATATTCACCATGGAATGGAAGCCTTGGTCTAATGTTTATTATAAAATTGATTAACCGATTAATGCTAAGATATCCTCTATATTGTGCAACCACCATTAACATGTACCTTCGATATTACAGGGCTAACATTCTTGCAGGTCCAAAGGTATCAAACGTAGGTGAACGATATGAATCTTATCCAACGGCTATCATCGATTGAAGGATCCAATGGGCACACAATTCGATGACCAAATCTAATGACAAATCCCCAAAATAATCACCACCTTGATTAACGGTGTAACTATTTTCAAAGCTGAATTTCTTTCAAGACCAATAGAGTGGAACATTTTCTCATGAAAAGCCACCATCGCCACGTTTATAATTCCACGTCGAAGAGATGTCCAGTTTGGTGACCAATAAGGAAACAATGAATGATTGCAAGTACATAGATCAAGGTCCCTATGGACATCCAGAATGAGAAAATGCCACCTACCTTAACTGTCCGACATTAGAAAGCAACGCTTCGGCTGATCCCTATTGGTAAGTTTGAAAAGGTAGTTGGTGGCATGATATTAATGACAAGTTATGCGATGACAGTGAACCCACTTCGCCATTGAGTACTTAAGATCACCATATCGAGCAACCTTACCACCCTGGTAATCTTGAGCGAAAGACTGTTTTGAAAGAGCAGAGAGTGAGCAGAGAATTGAGAATTTCATTTCAGTAGACTAAAGTAGTTACAAAGACCAAGATGGAGGCTTAGGGAATTGATTTCATGCCCAAAGACATAGAGGAGGTAGTAAAGTTTGTTACAGACCAGCCACCATACACCATACTCCCCAGACCAATTGTGCCTAGGACTACGATGTACGAGTTCACCCAAAAATGTGGGCTAGGGAAAAAGCTCACTCCCGCACAACAATACAAAATGGAAAATACCTGCATCAAAAGTTTCACTCGCACAATGGAGAATGACGAGAGATGCCCTTGGTTGTTAGCAGATTTATTCCACAAAGCAAGAAGACTACAACATAAGGGTTTCCCCAAGAGCACTAGGTGGACCAGTAACCTTGGAAAGCTGATATGTCCAAAGGTTCACTACTCTCCCAACTTGTTGGCCTGGTTAGCCATAGCATACGATGAGAATACCAGAATATTTTGAGACAACAAAGATAGACCAGTATTCAGCATCGCTGCCAGGCACATCGAGCAGGTTTTCAAACTAGCGCCCGTAAATACTCGACTAGTGAAACTGGTAATTGAAAGACAATCTCAAATGTTAACTAAGTTAGATATTTTTAAATCATTTTTTGAAGCGCATGAGAAAGTAGTTGATAAATTTCCAATAGCTAAAACTACTTTCAAACCATGGGTCCGAGACTTCTGCGATATGATTAACGTTGTATTGGGAGTACAAGACCTCAGTGTAGTGGGTAGGAGAGTGTTACATTTAGTAGCACAGTGTAATCGAGCAATAGGCACCCTAGTCTATGCATGGGAGTGAGTCTTGAGTGATCAGATGCACTCACAAATGACATATTTGAAAGAGGTAATTCTGAAACAAAGACAGGAGATGCCTATTTTTTCTAATTACTCCATCCTCATACACCTACTAGCGGGACAATTAGGAGAAGAAAGCCAAAAAAGAGTTGGGGCCATTGAGAGTCCTTATGTCCAGACTAGCTTTTGGAAGATACATGAAGGTCGTTCTCACATAGGTTGGTTTTGTGATGTGTTCATGGTTGAAATTTACTGGATGTTGACTGGTTTTCTCCCTGAGAGACTGGGGCCCAAGGTAAGAGCCTTCATAAGAGAAAAGGATATAGGAGACTATTTCTTCTCCGAAGGGTTCACATACATTCGGCTCTATGGAGCTAAAGTTCCCCCAAAAATGTTGCCAATGTATTGTCCCTTATCTCTCGCTGCCCTAGAACTATGCAGATAGGTGGCCGAAGAGGCTAAAATGAGGCTGGTAAAGAAACACGACAAAGTTCCATGGCTCAGTGTCCCTTGCAGGTTTGGAAGTTACTTGTTTATGGGATATCCGACTTTACTCAAGGGGATGTATGATCTGGATCTCATGGATTTTGAGGAGATAACTTGGAGGCCTTATGATCCAGAAGGAAAGTATGAAAAATCAATGAAAATTTGAGAATACGCCTGGGTCAAGCATAGGAAAGATGCTTATGAAGAAGAGTTATTAGAGGCTATAAATATAGGGAAAGATTTACAAGTTGTATGGGATAAGTACCCCTTCAAAGAAAGGGGTAATTCACAAATACATAAAGCATACGAGTACCCATCGAAATTGGTTTTCCTTAGAGGGATTTTAGTAGAATCTGTAGCCCCCTCTTACCAGAAGCCACCCAGGAAATCAGAGAGGACCCTTTGTTGGAATTGATAGAGGATCAGGGCATCGACCAGCTGGAGGTTACCATGAATCCTGTAGATATTGTAGAACAATAGGTCAAAGCCCTTGATAATACCCCCCTAAGGATGGAGGCGACACCTAGCACTTCCCAGAAAGTCCCTAAAAGCTCAAGTGCAGCAAAAGGAAAGGAGGTGGTTACAACACCAGCACAAGGGCAAACTTCTCCCCAGTAGGCTATAGTGCCCATCTCTAGCCAGCTATTAATAGTAACCAGTGTGATGAAGTTAGCTCCTAGATCTATTCCCAGCTCTTTGAAGATAAAATATAGGGAAATAGTAATTCCATCAGTAATACAAATGAACATGAAAAGAGCAGGAGGATTTGGAGGTATCTTCAGAGATCTTGAAGTCAAAAAGCAAGCAAGTACATCTGCTCCAAAGGCTAAGAGACCAAGGCTAGCACTACCCTCCACCAATGTTGTGTTGGAAAGATCTGAGGAACAAACAACTTTTAGTAATGCCCAAGAGCAAGAGCTACAAATGGTAGCAGGAATGGGAAGTAGGGGAGATGATTCTGTAGCATGGATGGAAATAGAAACTCCTAGATCAGATATGACAGAGGTGAAATTGCCTATCCTACAGGAACCTATTGTCCTTAAAGTCAATGAGAAAACTGGAGGGATGTCAGTTCTTGGAAAATAAGGTGATATGGTCGAAGTGGCCAAAGTAGTACATGCACAAACTTTGGATCAACTGCATCAGAACAACACTGAATTAAGAAGCCAACTAGAAACCAGTGATAAAGAAAAGGTAGAGATGCAGGCCTTAATAAATAAACTATAGGAAGAGTTGGCACAGAAAGACACCATAATAACTCAACCCCCAAAGTGGTAAGGATCCTCAATTATACATATTATTTGAATGCAACAAAAAGAGAAATGTCAAAGAAGATTCGAGATAGAATTGAGGGGATCACTGAAATGTTCAAGCAGATTAGGGTAATTCGAGTTACTACTCAAGAGATGGAAATTTTAATCAGTCAAAAGGAAGAAGACCTCGAGATCATCCACCCTACTCTTGACTTAATGTCAGAGTACTTCAAAGAGATGCAGAATCAAGAAGTATTGTTGAATGATGGGACTGAGGTCAAGTGCAATATTGAATTCATGAAAGCAGCTATGTTTGTATCCAACATGGGAAGGTGGTACAACAATGTGGTAGAAATGTTTAGTCTATTAGATGACATAACAAAGAAATTGGCAGATGTAGGACTATCATTGGAAGAATTTTTGGAAACTGCCAGTGTAGAAGATCTCTTGAAGAACAAAATAGAATATTTTGATTGTGAGCCCGACGACGAGCTAGAGATGACTAGACAGACTACTTTCTTGGTAAACACTGTAGAGATGTTGATCACCCACTATGAGAAGAGCAAAAATTACATTAGTATACAAAAGAACAAGATTCTGCAGGAGATGAACATGTTGAGGTTTGTTGTGTCTTTTGACATTGATGCCTGGAGAAGGATTGATAAAAAGATAAGATGGTTGCGACAGAGCAAAAAAGGAAAAGAGATTAAAACTTGTAGCCTGCAATTGGAAATGAGTTCCCCTCCTAGGGATGAAGAGCAGGTTGAAGAGAGAGGGGAAACATCCAAAGTAGAAGATCAACCAGAATCCAAGGATAGAAAGGTAGAGGAGGGAAGTCCCCAATGTACTAGCATCATCGGTTGAACCACTTAGAACAAAAGGAGGCCAAAGAAAAGCATACAGTATGAATAAAAGAAAATGATGGAAGCCAGTTGTACTAATTTTGGAAGACAAATCAGATGATGACAAGTGTGGGGCCAGGATTAGACCAAGAATAATAGATTCAAGAACCTGGAGCTATAAAGACACCAGCTATGATCAGAATCTGCATCAAGCATTTAGATAGCATTTTTGCTAAGAGGTATACTTGAGTGCCCTACTAGTTGTGTTGTTGTATCTCCTTTTGTGTCTATTTTCTTGCTCATTTCTTATTCCTCCCTTTTCTGTGTAGGATTTTGATAGGAAAGTGCTCAAGAAGCTGAGATTATTTCCTGTCCTATTGAGCTTGAGATTTAGAGACTTTGTTGTTACCATATTGGAACAAGGAGAGTAGGAGAGACTTGTTACATTATTTGAACAGAGTTTTCTTCATTGTATTGATATATTTCTTAGAAAAATAGAGTTAAAAGGCATCTTGCCCACTCTACATGTAATATTTTATGAAATCAATACAATTATGGGTTTCATTCCTATTAATTCTTTGTCTTGGTACTGTGTGTCACTACGTAATGTGTTACATTATTTGAATGTGTTACGTACGTTTCTATCATTGGCCAACTGTTATGTCTATTATGATATTCAAATGGATATGATAGTGCCAATTCTTTCTCAATCCCTTTCTTTCTTTCTCATGTTACAAATGTTGTTAAATTGCTATAACAACCCAATGAATCTAGGCATCGGTCCACATAAGGCATAATTAATGGTTATTTTCATTGCTTGGTCATTTTAATACATATAGTATAATTCTAAATCTGGAGTGTGTAACCCATGCATAATATCAAGTTTACCGTTGGGGGTTTCCTTACCCATTCTGAAGTTTTTCTTGTAGCAATAGCCATTTTTAATCAGAATAAAGAGGCAAGTTGACCAGAGCCTGTAATAGCTCGTTGGTTTCAAATGATTTCTTGTAGCGTGACAATCGAATCCTATGGATGCAAGAAATGGTTCCAAAAATGGGGGTCAAACATCAAGGCTCCTCCTAATCAAGTCAACCACGTGCAACAATATCAAGATTTTGTGGGGGCTATTCACGTAGTCACCCAAGGTCAAAGAAGCACCAATAGATAAAATGAACAATAGCAGGCAGTTCAACCTCTTATAGCACCTCAAGCAAGCGTGTCTCCTCAACCTGCCAATTCTTCATAACCCATCCATTTTTCCCCTGATTCAATCCAACCTATTCACCTTCCAAGCCATCCATATCAATCCACTCATCTTCCAAATCATCCACAATGACCCATCATCTCATTGAGTAACCGACTGACAACTAGCCTCAAAATAGATTTAGCCAAACTATCTATCTATGAGCTAATACAATAATCTCCCCCACACTGCAAGGCATTAATGGAAATTTTAAAATCCATTAAACTTCAATCCCAAGAAACTAATGCTTTCAACAATTTCATGGGGAGTATTCAAACGTGCATGGATCATTCCATCACATTCTATGATTTTGAAGTTAAATCAATTTCATCATAATCGATGGACCCCCCACTACATATTATGGTTCAAGTTGATAGGAAGCCATTTAAATGAGTGCTTATTTATACCGGCTCCTCCATTAACATCATCACCACATCCACCCTTCAACACCTCAATATTATGCCATCACACATAACTAAATCCACCTTCACCTTAAGAGCATTCAATGATGTTCTTTGTTCCGTAGTTGGCATGGTCATTTTACCTATATAAGGTGGGGTAAAACATTGCATACCATGTTCCACATCCTGGAGGGGTCCATGGCTTACAATTTACTCCTTGGATGCCCCTGGATTAGGGAGATGAGATGTGTCCCTTACATACTACATCAATGATTAAAATATGTACATGAGGGACAATTTCATTGCATACCATCGAATATCGAACCGTTTAAGTACTACAACTTCATTTCAAATCCCTATGAATCCATAATTCCATCCATTCACCTATTCATCACCCCATCAACCATACCATACACCACTCTATCATCCAAAGCTCCTATTATTGAGGAGCTCCCCATCACTACCCCACATCAAGACTCCAATACCACACCTCCACCCTCATCACAGTCGACTACATGTACCTATGGTAGAACCCAATCCACACTATCCACATCATCAACATCAACATCCACTACCATTTCATCCACATCATCAACATCAACATCCACTACCATTCCATCCACATCATCAACATCAACATCCACTACCATTTCATCCACATCATAAACATCAACATCCACTACCATTTCATCCACATCATCAACATCAACATCCACTACCATTCCATCCACATAAGCATCATCAACCATCCACTAAATCCTTTAACCAAATCCATCTTCATCTTCACTAACTGATGTCTCACAAGTCAATTTAATAGATTGTGATATGCCATTTCAACACATGTCCCTCCCATTATCTAAGTCATCCTTCATCCATGAGCCTTCCACTTCCACATCCATTCCATCCACCTCATCCACATCCTCACAAGTTGTGGTCCACCTCACCAATCCTAGCATTGGTGAATATGTGGTTCAATATGTCCAAGTTACACCATTAAGCATCCAAAATTTTAGGAATTATGGTCACCCACGTGACCCACCCTTATCCATAGGAACAGTGTACACCATGGGTTCCACACCTAATCAAATTAATTTCATATATGGGGGGGTTTATTACTCATTTTATCCTCCTTCCCTAGATGAACCTACACAACTAGTCCTTGCCAACATAGAGCACATGTTGGGTTTTCCTTCACGATACTTTCATTGAGTCAATTGGTAAGGATATGGCCTACTATGACATGAAAAAGGCATGCACAAAATCATTGAAACTCCATATTGAGAAGCGCATGACCATTCAGGTTTAGGCTATCATTCCCATCCCACCACTTCCTCTTTTGAACAAGCTTTTCAAAGCCTTCATTTAAATTTAGAAGAGAAAACCAACCATAATGATGACTTTGAAAAGGAGTCTTATGAATAATATGATGTCATGTCGATAGCTTTAGATGAATCCAAAGAGGAATGAACACCATATAATATTCCCCAATTCACTAGCCGATTCACCGAACATGATGAGCATTACCATAGAATGTTCCCCATCCACTAGCCCATTTTTTGTTTGCTTCTCCCAAGGGAGCGAGTTGCACCAACCGATGAACCACCACCTCCACATCATCCCCTTCTCTAAAACATTTTGTAATATATGTACATAATTCAAAAAATAAAATTCAAAAACATCAAAAAAATATTTGCATTACGTTTGCATGGTCTTGTCATTTGTGTTTACACACGTTGCTTGTTGTTATTCAGATTCCAAAATATCCTTCACCAATTCTAAAAAGTAGACCAACCCACCTTTCATGTTGCAAACCACCATTTCCTACTAATTCAACATGAATTCTATTGACTTATTCACCCCACTCTGTAATCCATACAATTTAGCAAAACCAATTCCAATTGACATTAGCCTCATTGATATGGAATGGATTTGATCACCACCATATTTTACCAAATTTATCCATTCTAAGGAATTGTTAAGAGCTTCTGTCGCTTACATTTCTCCTTCACCTTCATCTTCACCTTCACCCTTGGATCTTGAGGTATTCTAGGTAGACATGGAAGAGACTGAGCTAGAAGAGTTTGATAATGTCATTGATGACATTCATCTGATCCTAGTGCCCCATCATCTTGAGGAAGGTTCTCACATGTCCATTGAAGATACCATTGATGTGAACCTTATTTCATACACGAATGATCCACAAATCGTTAAAATTGGAAAAAAATTATCCACTGATGAAGAAGAGCAATTGATTACTCTCCTCAAGAAGAAGGGCATATTTGCATGGTCCTATAAATACATGTCTGGTCTTGACCCTAACTTGGTTATCCATAATTTAACCTTGCATCCTGATGCTAAGCTAGTCAAACAAAAATTGAGAAATATGCATCCTACCATTGCCCTCATGGTCAAATAAGAGCTTCAAAAGCTATTAGATGTGGGTTTCATTATCCCCATTGACTATCCTGAGTGGCTTTCAAACATGGTGCCCATTCGTAAACCTAACGAGGCTATAGGCATTTGCACTGATTTTTGAGACCTTAACAAAGTGTGTCCTAAGGATGACTTTCCTCTACCAAACATTGATACTCTTGTCGAAACTTACATTGGCCATGAAATTCTATCTTTAATGGATGATTTTATAGGATACAACCAAATTTAAATCAATATTGATTACCAACATAAAACATCATTCACTACACCTTGGGGGACTTTTTATTACAAGGTGATGCCCTTTGGTCTTAAAAATGTAGGTGCCACTTATCAATGTGCCATGACATACATCTTCCATGATTACATGCATAAGATCATTGAATATTATGTGGATGATCTCTTGGTAAAATCTAAAACTCAACAAGAGCAAATTGGTGTCTTGGAAAAAGTCTTTGATCGACTTCTAAAGCATAATGTAAGTTTGAACCCCAATAAGTGTGTCTTTGGTGTCACCTCATGCAAACTTCTAGGATTCATTATCTCCAATAGAGGCATTGAAGTGGACCCAAATAATTTCAAGGCCATCATGGAGATGCCTCCCCCAACAAACTTGAAAGAGTTGCATAGTTTATAAGGAAAGATCCAATCGATCTGTTGTTTCATTGCATAACTCTTAGGCAAATGCAGGCCTTCAATCACCTGCTATAAAAGGGGGTGACATTTTCATGGATAGAATAATTTCAAAAAGCTTTCAGTGATATTGAGCAATACCTGGTTTCTCTACCAGTCTTAACTCCTCGTCCAGGGCTCCATTTTCATCTTTATGTTTCAACAACATATTTTACATTAGGGACAATGTTTGCTCAAAAGAACAAAAGTAACTGAGAGCAAGCTATCTACTACATTAGTCGAACATTGATAAGCTCCGAAACTCGATACGCTTATGTTGAAAAATTATGCTTAGCAATGGTTTTCGCTACTAAGAAACTTAGACATTACATGCTAAGTCACACTACCTATGTCATAGCTAAATAAAATCCTTTGTGTTACATGATATCTCGCACTTACAATAACACCCGCACTACAAAATGGATAATGCTCCTAACTAAATTTGATCTTGAGTTCATTAGTCAAAAATCCATTAAATGTCAGGTTATAGTTGATCACCTTTTGGAAGCTCCACTTCCTAGTAATCAACCCTTGATTATTGAGCTCCCAAATGATTTGGTATTTACCATCATTGAACAAGAAGAAGATTTCATTTCAAAGGAATATGTTGATATCACACTATTCTTTGATGGTTCTAAGTGCAAAAAGGACAAGGTGTTGGAGTCATGTTTTACACACCATAAGGGATACCTATTCCCTTATCATTCAAACTCAATTTTGCATGCACAAACAATAATGAAGAGTATGAAGCCTTAATTTTAGAACTTCAAGTAGCCATAGCTATGAACATAAAGCATATCAGGATATTTGGTGATTCCCAACTTGTCGTTCACCAAGTAAATAGAGAATACCAATGCAAGGAACCAATCTTAAAACTTTATCATGAAGTAGCAATGAAATTGCTTGTAAAATTTGACTGGTATGAGATTGATAGCTTGGCTAGATCTACTAATAGATTTGAAGATGCAATGGCCTCTCTAGGATCACTAATTCCAAAGAACTTCGAAGGAGAGGTACAACCCCTAATTATCACAATGATCTCTAAATTTACAATTTGTGTTGAATATAAAGATGAGAAGGATGTTTGCTTTCTTCACACAAAGTCAGATGAGCCTTGGTCTAGTCACATAAAATCCTTTCTTAAGTTTGGAACACTCCCATCAAATATGTCATAAATTGCCAAATGAACTTTCAAACAAAAGATAGCTCATTTTACTCTCTTGGGGGATGTGTTGTATAGACGTAGTTATGATGGAGTCCTCCTTTGTTGTCCCTATAGAGGCCCAAAGAGCAATATCAAAAGCTCCTTATGATACTTGTGGTGGTCACTTTAGTAGAATGGTCATTGCAAAGTGTATTTTATGCATGGGTTATTATTGGCCCACCATGGAATGCGATTGTTGTACTTATATCAAGAAATGTCAACCATGTCAGCAACATGCTAATTTAACTCATGTATCATCACAAGCCTTGCAACCTATTCAAATTATTTGGCCCTTTTCACAATGGGGTTTAGAACTTATTGGTAATCTCACCTCCTTCCTTGGGACAACATACATTCACCATCATAACCACTGAATACTTCACTAAGTGGGTCAAGGAAATTCCTCTAACTAGTACGATAGGACCTAGAGTTGTGGAGTTTATACTTCAACATATCATCTATCATTTTGGCATCCCCTAAAAAATCATTTCTGACAATGGCAAGTCTTTCAAAACCAAGTATGTTCGAGCACTTTGCAAGAAGCATAATATCCAACATAGTTTCTCGACTCCTTACTACCCACAAAAAAATGGACAAGCTGAGGCAACCAATAAGACCTTGATCGCTATTCTCAAGAAACTATTCAAATAAAATCAATGAGATTGGCACACTCAAATCTCCTTGGCATTATGGGCTTATCGAACAAGCATCCACATGCCTATCGGGGAAACACCATTCTCACTGGTCTATGGTGACGAAGCAATCATACCTCTTGATCTCGAGATCCCCTCACTGCGCATTTCATTACAATAATTCATAGATGATGATACTACTAGATAAGCACATCTTGACCAACTTACACTCCTTGATGAAAGGTAAATCAATGCCTTGGATCATCTACGAGTCTACCAAAATCATCTCAAGCATGCTTACAATGCCAAAGTCCATCTACATGAATTCCAAGTAAGAGATCTAGTCCTTAAATATAATCAACAAAACACCAATGCATTCTTGCATCTTTGTGATAAATTCATGGCTAATTGGTTAGGTTCATACATTATCACCCAAACAGTGGGTCAAGGAACATATAGACTTGCTAGTATAGAGAGAGAAGAAGAGCCCTAAGCACTAAATATCATCCACTTAAGAGCATTTCATGCTTAATGTTATTTACATATATGTATATATATACATGGCTAATACACAAAAATATCATTCATACGCATTGCATTTCACACATTGCATTCATACACATTGCATTTCATACATTGCATTTCACACATTACATTTCACACATTTGCATTACATGATCACATTGATTATCACTCCTGCATATTCCATCCACCATATCAGGGGTCATTTGTTAAGTTTAGACAATAATTTATCCAATAATTTTTTTTGCATTAATCAAGGGCACCCCCTATTTCACTACACCATTCCATAAGTCAATTTACCATTTGCACTATCACTTCATTACACCTAGGTGTTTTTGGTCACTCAAATAATACTCGTATTTCAAGAAACCTCCAATGCATGTCGAGTTTTCTCTAGGACCAAGTCACATTTTCATTAAGAAAATATCAAGTTATGAGAGTTGACTCTAAAATTATTGAACCAAACATATATCACACATATTAAAAACATCTTGTGTCAAATAGAGATAATACCAATGATTGGGTTGAACCTCAAAGTGATAAGGTCATCTTTGCTTGTCCTATTATGCACATAGTCCAAAATAAAAAATAGTGGTTTTTCACCACTACTCACATTACCAAACAAAAAAAATGAGTAAAAAGGATAGGGTAAAATTCTCATATTACCTTGGTTTAGAATCTGATTCCCCAAAGCTCTAATTATTTTACATATCGCACACCACGGATCCGCAAGTAATAAGGATAGAACTACATTTCCATCCATATGATTAGGTAGTTTAAATCCCTAAAGCTTAGAGATTATATCATCGGACTATGGATCTAAAATCCACTAGGGCTATAGACGCTTGATTGGAAATGGAATACACTCATGCGTGGTGACACATCTCTCTTGAAGAGACCTCTGACTGCACATAAGGATAAGCTAGAAACCTGGTCTCCGCTATGAAAGGTTTCATCTCAATTTGTTCAATATGGGTTAATGAACTCACTTGCACACACATTGGTTCTTGATTGCCTTGAGTCATTACCATGCTCATGATTTAGTAATTGAACATTCACTGCACACACATTTGATCTTGGAGAAATTAGATAGAACTTAGTGATTTTGTTAGAAATCACTAGTATGGTTGAGTCTCTAGAAAATAATTTCATATCAACCATTCATGAGCCACAACACCATCCATATTATTACTGCATAATTACATGAGTCCTCCATTTCACACCCCCCCATTTTTGGTTCCCTTGATTAAACAACAATGATCAATTTGGTCAAGCAAAAATCTAAACTACAAATGATCATTAGCATGTTAGTTTATTTGCATTCATACACATCATCATTATATTTTTATCCATCATACACACACACACATACATTTACACAAACATTCACACACATTCATAACACAAAAGTAAAAGCCATCTATATATATTCGCATGTACAATGAATGCATGAAGGCTACATATAATGGATCACCAAGGCTCATATACAAAAGTGCATATAAGCACTGGCTAATATCCAAAAGCAAATCCTTGTGATCCTGAAGGGTCCCTAGACCTTGAGTCACTATGCCTAATAGAGCCCACTACGGAGGAAGAAGGGTGATCTAGCAGTCCAATGTGGTGCTACATGAGTAGATCCTCAAAAATATTGGATATACACCTCTTGAGATCAAAGGTATAGTACATAATTCCTCTAACGAGAGTCCCTCTATCTTAGCTCTGCCTGGAGCCTCACTATCATATCATCATCTCCACCTACTACCACCCGTGCATCTAGCTCCACCTATAGTTGAGCATTCTCAGCATCTTGAGATACTATCATCGCATCCCGCTCTACCACCATCTATCTGGTCCTACTCAACCTCGAGCCCCATCCACTCCTCACTCTGCCTAGGAGGCCTCTCCATAACCTCCTCCATGTCATCCTTACCACCACCATCACCTCCAATATCTGGAGGTTGCTTTGCTACATCCCTCACCTGACTCCCTCAACTGCTAGACTGATGTCATATCTGATGTTGGGGGCCTCATCTACATCCTCTGCTACCTCCTCATCATCTCCACTGCCCTTTGTGACCACCTTACTTGGTACCCATGGTGGTTGTGAAGTGAACCATGCATCATACTTTGTTGTGGTCCTGACATTGAATAATAGTGACACCATACCCCACCTATTATTTGAGTGTAAATCAACTATTCCAATATGGATTCAAGTAGCCAATCGATTGGGCTCTCCCCTATCAGGTTCCTTGAATACAAAAGAGTGCCTAATTAATTGGTAATCTAAATACAAATGGGGCCTCAAAGGGAAGCCACTAATCAAATCTCTCTAGACAACCATATCTTTCTTTGTTATTTGGAATATTTGAAAAGATTAAAATAGACTAGTCTTTGAAGGCAATGGGGGAAAATAGTGCTCTTTTTGAAAGAAAAATATGTGGAATAATTACAAATTTGAAAGCAGTCTTAAAGCATAAGAAAAATCAACAAAGCTTGAATGCTCAACTATTAAATCTAATATTCAATATGATCTTCAAGCCTTTGTTTCAACCAACATGAACATTATTACTTTTACTCCTCCAAAGATTCTTCTTCCTACTTTGTTCTTTGATGGGGCATCCAAGGCAAATTAAGGCATAGCAACAGTAGATGGTGTGATTATGGTAGAATTAAAATCACCTACCATCAACTATTACATCAATTTAGGTGTCACTTATAACAATGTTGTAGGCATTAGCTTGTGAAATGGGAGTGAAACTAGCAATAAATCAACAAATAAAAAATTTGCACATCTATGAAGACTGTGCCCTCATTATAAAAGCTCTCTCCAACAACAAAGTTCAACTCTCTTCAACTTCACATCATATTGAATAGAATAAAAATACTCATTCAGTAGTTTACTCATCTCCAATTTTTTCACATTCGAAGAAAAAATATTTACACATATATAAAGAATACTTGTACCATAAAATATTTACATATAAAATTACCCTTTAAAAAATTTGTTTTTGATAATCATAAACAATACAAAATCACCTTCCAAAATAGTACAATAAAAGCTTCAAATACCTTATTATCTTTTTTTTTAAAACCTTTTAATAAATATGTACTTGTTGCATCTTATATACACATAAACATGGTTTTTTCTATTTTGTACTTGTAGGCGCAACTAAAATTATTTTCTTTCAATTAATTCACTTCCCATAATAAAATAAAATAATAATACCAAAACCTGGATAATTGATTTGCCATGGCATGAAAGAGGTAGGAAAGCAGACAAGCAATTGGTGGTTGAAGAGCTCAAACAACTGCTTTGTACGGTTAATTAAGGGAAGTTTTGCTATGGTAAAATTAAATTAAAATATATTGTTAAAATATTTTAATTATGATAATTTAAATTATTGAATAGTTGCAAGCTTACTGCAGTGGTAAGGGCTTTGGCCTCTCTTTGAGAGGTCCAAGGTTCAAACCCCACTCAGTATGAGGGGACCAGGACCCCTCATAAAAACTCGTGTAAACTTATTGAAAAATATTTTAATTTTATTGTAAGATTAAAATTATAGTAACTTGGTGTAACAAGCCAATCATTTGGGTTGACCAAATACTATAATTTTGCTTATTGAGTTAAGTAACTAGGATTTTGTGAGGAGGGAGAATAGATCAATCAAAGCAAGATGTCTAGCAGGTTCGAAGAGTTTGGGAGGTTTCTAGAGCAACAGGTTTGGCATCAAGGAGGACCATGGTTCTAGCAAGCAGGGTGAAGAAGACAAAGAATTTTCAAAATATTTCAACCCAAGTGCTCAATCATGGGTCAATGCCCTTAAAGAAAAACAAAAATTTCACAAGTTGTGTCTCAACCTCCAGCTTGTGAACAAAGAACTTATGGTATGGGATTACCTGGCAAACATGACGAAAAATCAAGAAAAAATGTCTCTGGTGGGAAAATTTGTTAGGGTCAAACCAAAGTTGGACGCCATTAGGAAATGGGCTTGGACAAATTGGAAACCTCTTAGCCATGTGGAGATTATGGTGTTGTCCAAAAGTTTCTTTTGGGTAAAAATAAACTGCTTGAAGGATTGTGACAGGATCCTCTAAGGGGGACCTTGGTTTTTTGGTCAAAGAGGTCTTTTTATGAGAAAATGGAGCCCAAATTTTGATCCCTTTTTGTAGTGCATTGATTTAGCACCTATGTGGATGTGTTTTCCTGGTCTCTCGATTCATTTTTGGCATGAGGATATTCTTGTTGGTATAGCTAGAAATATTGGACAAATGATAGTTATGGACCCTACTACCTTAGCTCGCTCTTGAATTCTCTTTGCTAGGATATGCGTTAATGCTAACTTAAGCCAAGAGTTATCAAAATCCATCAAGGTGGTTTCGAAGTATGGGTCATGGAATCAAGTAATAGAGTACAAAAACCTAGTGATTAAGTGTGGGATTTGTAATAGGGTTGGACACCCAAATTTTATCTATAATTCTCAATATAAAGGAAATGGATTCGGAGACAACCTAATAATAATGTTGAAGCAGGAAACCTCAATGCAAATGAAAAGGTAGAAAAAGTAGAAGGATCAAATAGAAGATAATAAATAGGACAAAAGGAGCGGGAGTCGAAGGAGGAAGAAATCGATGATACGAACAAGGTAAACTGCCCAATCCCAAATCCTATCGTTCAAAATATTTTCTTGTTTAAATGAAGTAGATGAAATTTTGGCCCCTTTGAGTAAGGTGTTAGACAATTATGTGTCTACCCTAGATCCTCCCCAAAGGATTGACCCTAGGATTTTAGAGGATACTCAGTTAGTAGTAAGATAGGATGAAGGAGGGGCTGATCTGGTCTTAAGAGATGGTTTGAAAGGGAAACAACAAGAGGGTTCATCCTAGAAGAGAATCACTAGAAGTCACTGTAAGGAGGTTGTGGAAGTAGGATCAAAAGGAGGGTTGGGTAGACCATCAATAATAGCCACAATCCAAACAGAAACAACTTGGGATGTAGTCAATGGCACCTAGGTAATCTTAAAAATTAGGGGGGGAACATCCTACCAAATATAAAAGATGAAAATCCTATCTTGGAACATTAGGGGTCTTAATGCCCCTACCAAACACCGTTTGGTGTATGCATTAAGAAGATAGCAAAATTCCAATATTTTCTTCTCCAAAAAATAGAGACAGATGAAAGCAAAGCTGAGAGAATAAAGAACTTAGTATGGAAATATGCAGAGATGGCGATCAACTAGGCAGTTGGATCTTTAGGAGGTATTTTATATTTTTGGGATAAAATAAAGATAAAAGGTAGATTGGTGGTGAGCACAAGATGGTGTATAACAATATTTTGCTATAACATGGATACCAAGCAAAATTAACTATTGACCAATGCATATGCCCCTAACATATTAGTTGGAAAGATATAATTATAATCAGATCTTAGCCAGATGAGGAACACCTTTAGAGGAATACCATGGATCATAGTGAGATATTTTAATTCCCCCCTTAATCCTTTAGACAAGAAGGAGGGCTCCTCAATCCCCTTTGAAGGAATGCAAGATTTCAAAGATTTCATCAATTCTAATGAACTAATGGATATAGAATTGTGAAGGTAAAAATATACTTGGAGTAATAGAAGATTAGGTGACCAGCTAATTTAGATTAAATTGGATAGGTTATTGGTTTCACAAGAGGGTTTAACTAATTTTGGAGACTCAACCCTTACAACGCTACCAAGAATTAAATTTGATCACAGTTTGATCATCTGGGAAATGGAGGGTGGGAGAAAGTATAACAATCATTTTAGGTTTGAGCTTATATGGTTGAAACATGAAGACTTATCCCTTAAAATTAAATATTGGTGGAAGAAGGACTTTTCAGATCCAAAACTGTGTCATGTTATTAGGAAGTTGAGATGCAATAATAAAATATGAAGGTATGGAATATGTTTGTGCTTGGGAATTGTTCAAAAAGAAACTATAACTAAAGGATAAATTAGATAAAATAGACAAATCTATAAGCCAAGGTGTTCTGATAGAGGAAGTTATGTTGAAGGAAAGAGAGTTGCTAAAAATACCACAACATCTTAGCTTGTGAATTACACTGGAAGAAAAAGTCTAGAATTCGTTAGCTAGAAGAGGGGGACTACAATAAAAAATTCTTTCAGGTTTCTACCCTTCATCAACAAAGATGTAATACGATTAGGAAAGTTCTCAAACAAGATGGTTCCACTGTGAATGACCCTAAATATATTAGGGTTGAAGCAATGAGGTTATCTGAAGAGCTCCTTGGGGTAAATTAATAGGATGAGATTAGAGTTGTGGAATATGTTGGGTGCCAAACACTGATAAATTTATCATATATTTGTCACAACACTTCTTATTTAATTTGCCAATCCAGGGAACTCGTAAGCTTACGAAGGGTCACGATCGAGACTAGTCACAATACCACTTTAGAGATGATCCGTTCAACTACTATTGGGGGGTGTTTGTATAACATCAATAAGATCATCCACCTCAATAAAATACTCACTCAAAAATAATAATGTAGATAAAATAAACACACCAACTGATATGAAATGAAAATGCTTTTTATAAATAAACACACCTCTAATATAACTAAGCTTAAGTCTAAGACATAAACATACTACCATGCATAATGAAATTATGAAAATAACTAAGAGGGGAGGAATACTAGCTTGGAGTGGGCCCGAGCTCCAGGCAAATCCCGCCCAATAATTCTCACAAACGAGGCGCTCCTAATGAACGTTCAACTTTATCAATAATGCAATGGAATATTAAATACAAAAATACTCTTTATCCTATATGTCTCCCCTGCTATAGGGAAGTTTGTGTGTTTATATACTACACACACAGATATTCTTGCAATAGTTTTGTTACAACCGACGTCTCAGTTCATCCTAATCTAGGATAGTTTGGTTACTGCAACCAGTGCACGATAAACAACTCTGCATCGTTTCCTGGTAATTGGATGATCTCCACTTCATTACGGTTTGACCTCGTGAGTGGTTATGTTTTCACCCACTCTGGCTGGGATAACTCGTCTGTTTGCGATTTCCCACAGATGATGTGGAACGATGGTCAACAAGGTCCTTCTCCAGCCATTGCGATCAACACGCATAATTCGAACATTGGCCTTGGTAAGGCACCTAACTCTGTATTGTTCCAAATTTTTCACACCTTTACCTTCAGGCTATAGGATCTATGCTCGAAAGGGGGATGTGAAAAGGATGGGACAATACCTCGGACTGAGAGGCCTTGCAAAGGTCCCACCTCTCGGGGGAGGTGTATTAAGGTGATTTTTCGACGGATGGTGGGGTTCACCAGGAAACATTTAGTGGCAGTTTCCACGCCTAGGTTGGGAATGTGTTTTATGTGTTCAATTTTATCTTTAAACATTCAAATCCTAGGTTTGGCCAAATGAATCTAAGTTATTCTATATGAAATGCAAATTTAAATACAGAAAACAGATTTAATAGAAAACACAGAGAGCAAACTAAGTGAAGAAATCCATACCTGGTTTTGGATGTCTGATGGAGGTTCTGATTTTTGAAGCAGATCCGGATACGTCTGGAATTTGACAGGATCGTCTCCTATCTGACAGAATCATTTGAGATCTGAGACGAATTCGTCAGAGACCTGCAAACAGATAAATAGATACAAAATACCAAAATTGCAACTATTCTGATAAAAGAAAATGATATGAATAATAAGATAATCCTGAATGGAAATGCAAATAAATTACGATACTTTAATAGCTAATCATGATCTTATTATGTAATTAAACTACATGGGTGAACTCCAAGATGCAAGATAACAGGAAATAATAATAAAACCGACTAAATGCGAGAATAAAATAACAGCAAAGTATAGAAAAAGCGCAAACTCTGGGCACTGGTTGCCCCAATGCAGACTGCAGTCGAAATCGTCTCGGATTGATACAAAATCGTCTCGAATTGGACAAGATCATCTGCGACAATCTGAGCTTGCTCCGGTTGAAGAATGACAAGGTTCCTGCAACAAAATTTGGGAAGTACAAATGCAGATGGTAATCCTAGGTATTCTAATGCGTGTAAAGGTCAAGTTATAGGAAATTTCAGCCAAGGGAATGTCAAGGGGGGTCCTAAGGTTTAAGTAGGCTTAGGAGGGAAGTTGGGAGGTTGGAGATCATCCTAATTTGGAAGATCTCCAATAGGAGAGGTCTCTAGCGACGCAGACACGCTTTTGCCCAACTTAAAGACATCGTTGAAACAGAGGCTAATTATGAAAAATTAGTTTTGGGACAAGATCGTCTGGACGTCCTAGTCCAAACGAAATCGTCCAATCTAGGGCGATATCATCTGATCGGCGACGATATCATCAAACGGTCAAAACAAACTCTAAAAATGGCACAAGAAACGAGGAAACGGGTTAAACGGTAATTTTGGAGCGATTTTGGGGTTGAATTTGAATTTGAATTATTACTAAGGTAATTTTAATTATTGCTAAGGTTTTACTGCGCCAATTTTAGGGTGCTACATTTTGCCCCCTCTAGCAAATTTTTCGAAGAAAATGCGTTAAAGATGAGTTCTTCTCGATCTACGAGAAAGCAAAAATTATTCTCATTTTTAGGCAACGATTCTAGGTCGAATCGTATGACAGCTTACTATGGTGCCCCCTCCGTGTTTTTACCCAAATCGACATTTGAGGTAAAAACGCGGAAAAGCAAAATTTTAAAAAAGTTAAGTGTTTTTGAATAAAATTAAGAAAAATAGGGAAAAACCCTAATTCATTGTTACTGTTCATTTTTACTGTTTTCTAGAGCTCTGCAGACAAGATGGTCGAAACACCGCACAGATCGACAGAGGTCCGGTGCAGGCTACGGGTAAGGGTCTAAACTGAATTTAGAGTGCTTTAATTTAGAATTTCATGCTTTTTAGATTATATTTGATTGATTTTTGAGCATCGCGGTCGATTTTGGGCCGTCGACGTCGTCGGGATGAAATCGTCTCGATTTCATCCAATAAGGGATGATTTCCTCATGCGAAATCAGAGACGAATTTGCTCAAATTTGGGACGATATCGCCCAATGGTGGACGATATCATCATTTGTGAAAGTGAACTTATTTTACTTGCATTTTGATTAATGATTTAATGATTTTTATTGTTGATTTTTTATTGTTTATGTTGTTTATGTTGCAGAGAGGATTACTAACCGAGAATGGAAATACGACGGACTAAGGGATGACTTGGCCACTCTATCTCAGGCAGAGCGAGATCATCCAGCTCAGGTAGGCTTGCAGCATGTGGCAAATATGCCACAAGTGTCTACAGACATGGGGCTATTGACAGCCCTAGCAGAGAGGTGGTATCCGAGTTCTTCTTGTTTTCGATTACCGACAGAGGAGATGACTCCCACACTGGAAGATGTATGGAGGATCTTGAGGATCCCCATACAAGGATGGTTGATCACTCCTATGGCCAATCAGGGCCACGCTATGATGAGACTATGCAGAGATCCGAGCTTCACCTTGGAGAAGGGTGGAGTGAACATCGAGTCTCTACGCCAGATGCCTGAGGCATCTAGGCTGACACAGGTTTTGGCTGGGGTGGTAGGTGGTCTACTGCTATACCATAAGAGTGGATGCAGGCTACCATGGCTACTGACAGATGTGGTCTGTGACATGAGAGACCACGAATACAGGTTTGCTTGGGGGAGCTTTGTACTATGCCGATTGTATAGGATCCTGTATGGGGTCATATACAAGGGCGGCCGATGTCTGGTCATGACATCACTACTACAGGTTTGGTGCTGGGAGCACATCGTGGTGCGGAGGCCGATAGGGCTCCCACTGACAGGGATTGACGAGGAGAGGCCTCGAGTTTTCTACTGGTGGCTCCGGAGAGGGTCATAGTAGCGAGTAGATCTGTGTATCGCTCCAAATTTTTCGCACCCCTACCTTTAGGCTATTGGATCCACGCCCGAAAGGAGGATGGGAAAAGGATGGTGCGGTACCTCGGACGAGAGGACTTTACGAAGGTCCCGCCTCTCAAGGGAGGTGCATTTTGGTGATTTTTCGATGGATGGTGGGTTCACCAGGAAACATTTGACGACAGTTTCCACGCCTAGGTTTTGGGAATGAGTTTTGATGAGTTCGTTTTATTTTTAAACATTCATCCTAGGTTTGGCCGAATGGTTCTAACTTAAACTACATGAAAATGCAATTTAAATGAATACAGCAAACAGAAAGGAAAACAGAACCAGAGAATTTGCAGGAGGCCAATGAAGATTACCTAATCCGGAAGTCTGATGGAGTTTTTGAAGCTTGAAGCAGTCTGGATCGTCTGCAATTCAACAAAATTGCCTTCAATTTGATAAAATCATCTAAACTGATAGGATCGTCTGCAATCTGATGAATTCGTCAGACGAATTCATCAGAGACCTGCAAAACAGCAAACAGATGCGAAATACAAGAAATTCTATTTTGCAAACAGGGGCAAACTATATGAAACAAATAATATGAGTGTTGAACAATATACAAGAATAGAAGTAAATGCAAATCACTGTGTTTAGATAGCAGAATATGATCTTAATATGCAAACTAGACAAAATGGGTGAACTCCAGATGCAATATAGTATAAAAACTGAATAAACAATCTAATTTATAGCATAAAATGACAGATAAAATAGACAGAAGAGCAAACTCCAGGCACTGATTGCCTCGATGTGTGCTGCAGTCGAAATCGTCTCACATCAGTACGAGATCATCCCAAATTTGACGAGATCGCCTCCGATCTTGACAGGTTCTTCGGCTGCGATAGGTGTTGGCTCCAACTGAAAACCAGTGGTGTACCTACAATGAAATGACTATAGGACTAGTGCAAAGTATGAATTATGATGTTTTAGAGCATAAGGGTTCAATTTGCATAAAAATTCAGCCAGGGGTTGGGGAGGGAAAAGCCTTAGAGTTAAATAGGCATAGGATAGTTGTTGGGAGGTTGGAGATCATCCCAATTTGGGAGATCTCCAACGGGGGAAGGGTCCCAACGGCGCAGACATGCTTCTGCCCGGATTGGAGACCCGTTGGAACGGATTCCAACTATGCAAATTCAGTTTTGTGACGAAATTGTTTGGATGTTCTAGTCCAGACGAAATTGTCAAATCTGGAGCGATATCGTCTGATCGGAGACGATATCGTCAAACGGTCAAAATAACTGCTAAAAATGGCACGAAAAAAGAGGAAACGGGTTTCTCGGCGGTTAACGGGCGGTTTGGGAGGTTAAATTTGAATTTAAATTTATTTACTAAGGTGAATGTAATTATTCCAATTTTACTGCACCAATTTTAGGGTGCTACATTTTGCCCCCTCTTTAGCGAATTTTTCGAAGAAAATGTGTTAAAGATGAGTTCTTCTCGATCTACGGGAAAGCAAAAAATTATTCCCATTTTTAGGCGACGATTCTTGGTCAAATCGTACGACAGCTTACTATGGTGCCCCCTCCGTGTTTTTACCCAAATCGAACGTTTGCGGTAAAAACACGGAAAAGCAAAAAATTATTGTTGAATTATTTTGAATAAAATTAAGAAAAATAGGGTAAAACCCTAATTCATTATTACTTGTTCATTTCTATCGTTTTTAGAGCTCTGGAGCAAAAATGGTAGAGACAGCGCACAGATCTGTAGAGGTCCGTCGCGGTCTACGGGTAAGGGTTTAAACTTAGTTTAGATTGATTTAATTTGAATTTACATGCTTGGTAAATAGATTTTAAGATGAATTTTGAGCATCGCGATCGTTTTTGGCCCTCGACATCGTCCGAACAAAATCGTCCCTAGTTCGACGAAATCGTCTCAAGTTCGTCAATTTCGCTCGAGGGCGAAATCGACGAAAAAGGGACGATTTCGTCAAATTAAAGACGATTTCGACACGCGAAATCGGAGACAATTTTTCTCAAATTTCGGATGATATCGGCCAATAGTGGGCGATATCATCAATTGCAAAAATTTGATCTTTAAGTTGCATTATTGATTGCTAAAATTGTTATTAATGATTGTTTGTTGTTTTGGTTGTTTATGCTTGCAGAGAGGATTACTAAAGAGCAAGAGAGTGGAAATATGGAGGATTAAGAGATGACTTGGCCGCTCCGACATAGGCGAGCGAGATCGACTGGCACGGGCCGGCTTACTACATGTGGCAGATATGCCACAAGTTTCTACTGACATGGGGCTACTGACGGCCCTAGCAGAGAGGTGGTACCCGGGCTCTTCATGCTTCCGGTTACCGATAGGGGAGATGACTCCCACACTAGAGGATGTATGGAGGATTCTTAGAATCCCCATACAAGGGAGGATGATCACACCTGCGGCCAATCAGGGCCACGCGATGGGATGACTCTGCGATGACCCGAGCTTCGCCCTAGAGAAGGGCGGAGTGAACATCGAGGCACTGTGCCAGATGCCTGGGGCATCTACACTGACACGAGTTTTGGCTGGGGTGGTTGGTGGACTTCTGCTGTGCCACCAGAGCGGATGCAGGGTACCATGGATGCTGGTAGATGTGATCTGCGACATGCACGACCATGGCTACAGATTTTCTTGGGGCAGCTTTGTTCTATGCCGATTGTACAGGATCCTTTACGGGGTCGTGTACAAGGGCGGGCGATGTCTGGTCATGACATCGCTCCTACAGGTTTGGTGTTGGGAGCACATTGCGGTGCGGAGGCCGATAGGGCTTCCACTGACAGGGGTTGATGGGGAGAGGCCCCGAGTCTTCTACTGGTGGCTCCGGAGAGGGGCACAGCGACGGATCGACCTGTCGGTGTCTCGGAGACTACTGGATGACTTGGTCCTAGACCAGATCACCTAGAGGCCATGGAGAGAGCATCCAAGGTGGCCAGAGGATGGATAGGAGCTGGCTCGCATCAGGCGAGTCTGCTGGCTACGGATGGAGAGAGGAGAGGTGGAGCTCCATCGCTATGACCGAGTTTTGCGATAGTTCGGTCTATAGCAGGGGATCCCATCTCTCAGGGATTATGAGTTTTCCCGAACTGTCCGGGATAACACCATAGTTAGCGGGGCTCCAGATATGCAGCGATTTTGGAGTCAGGACGCGGATGATGCCCCCATTCAGCCAGTGGATGGGGACGACGCAGGGGTAGCCGATGGCTACGATGCTCGGTACGCAGGCATCCACCCTCCTTGGATGACGAGGGCTCAGGGACCGATCCACGTAGTTGTGCGTCAGATAGGGATGCGGTGCCAGGTAGTGGTAGAGGCAGCCCGGGGTCGCGACAGAGGAGAGCAGAGGAGGCCACAGGCACAGGAGAGGTCGCGGCAGAGGGAGAGGGATAGGAGAGAGGCGAGACCCCCATCTCCACAGAGGCCACCATCGCCTGATAAGGGCAAGGGTGTGGACATTGGAGAGAGTAGCGAGATGGCTACTCTCCGGGCAGAGAGAGATCGTCTACGAGCTCAGGTGCAGACGTTATAGGATGCAGCTACACAACACCAGGCTAAGGTGTCGCAGCTATGAGACGAGAATGCTCATCTTAGGGCACGAGGCGGAGGGGTAAGCACTCAGGAGCTGCTACGGTCGGTTTCTCAGATCGCATTCTATCAGGCGCTATACTACCAGGGCGGTGCCAGAGGGCCAGAGGGTACAGCTGCCACCTGCCATAGCAGATCCTATCAGGACAGGGTCGACGAGGAGCTCATCCCGATCGATGATGAGGACTCACAATACCACACATACTGTGATGGGAGGCTCTCGATGCTAGAGGGTGGGATACTGCCACTGATATTGTATTATACTTGTATTGATAGAGGATTGAGTATGTCGAGGTACAGATTGTGGCATACCAATCTAGTTTTGATGATGTATATATTCTGTTGATATATATAGATGAGATTTTTTTTTTTTTTTATCATATGACTTGTCTTATGTGATGTTTATGATGCTTTTTATGTTTGATTGATTGATTGAGTTGATTGATGTAATGATTTTATTGATGAGTCATGTAATTATGTCATTTTGGAAAAAATTATAACTTGGATGTCATGCTTTAAATATTTTAAATGAAATAATCTGATGTAACAAATTGATTGGTTGTGATGAAATGTGATAAAAATAAAAAGAGATTTCTAACAATAATTTCAAAGGACATTGTCGCTATTATAGACCATTTCATGGAGTCAGTTGCTCACTCGGTCGTCAAGCTAGTCCCGGGATAGAAATATTGTTAAAAGAAAAGAGTGCTTAAGAGACTGTCTTAAGACTTTGTTGTGATGATGCAAATGATGATGATGATGATGGTTTGTTTTCAGATTTCCATGAAAATATTATGCATGAAATATTGTAAAATGATTTTTGCTAGGCATAAATTCCTAAGTGTGATAAAAATTGTTGAATAATTCCTTAAGAATTATACCATCATTGCAAAATGCAAAGGTTGACATAATGATATGAAATAATAAAAATGTGTTTGCTTTTGAAAAGCATAATTTGTGTAATAAAATGAAGTCATATGGTTTTTATGAATTTTTATAAATTGGGAAAAAATATTGTTACAATGGTTTGCGCTAGGCATAGAATATGTAGGTATAGACTTATACCATCATCGCGAAGATCAAAGAAAGGATAGTTTTATTACATGATTGATTTTTAATGAACTAGAGAAGATGAAAATGAGGACTTGCGCTAAGCATAAAATTCTAATTTTGGTTTTGGAATTATACCATCGTTGCGAAAGTCGATAAGATATATATGATATGTTGTTAAATAATTATACTTGATTATTCCAAACAAGTTGCAAAATAATATTTCAAAGTATTTTGAAGACAAAAATTAGATTTATAAGGAATCCCATGTGCATAAGTGAATTCATTGCCAATCTTGATTTATCATAATGATAGACAAAATCTCTCAAATACAAATGTGTGTGCAATTGTATGGTTCAGTTACCAGTTTTGAGCAAGATACTATGATACAAGTGATTTGAATAAACCAACTAAGTGTTCATTAACCATGATGTAGATGCATATAACCACACTAGGCTACTATGTAGATCGGATTATCAAGAGCTAGCTAATCCATAAGCAGACATAGGTCTGTACAAAAGAAGGTCGCTAATGTGACGGACATATCGCCACACTAGGAGTTACCCAAGGCCAAGCAAGTTGGGCACAAACCACCTGTTATGGGGCTTACCTCACAGTTTTTGAATAATTGATAATTCCAGGGATTCAAGCTCATTCACCCTTCTTTTCTTTTCAAAGGGTAGGGAAAGGGATTTTATTGCTTTTCTTGCTTTCTTTTGAACTTTGCTTATTTTTCTTTTGCTTGATAATGCTTGTAACATTGTTGTAATGATATAAAAGAACATTTTTCTTTTCTCTTTTCTTGAATTTTTCTTTTCTTTTTTCTTTTTTCTTTTTCTAGGGATACTTGCTCGGATTAGCTGTAGAGCAAGGGATTTTTATTCTAGGTAGGGGTGAGCTTGTCCTTTTGCCAATTCTCAAAGATTCTAGACCATGTGCATGATAGGATAGCAGGGGAAACTTTTCACTCAAGAAATCAGTTCTACTATGTAGCAAAACATGGAAATTACAAATATAATCATTTTATTGTGAAAAGATGTGCTTGGTTTAAGTAAATAACAAGATCAATTCTCTATGCTCAAAATTTATTTAATTGATTTTTGTGAACTTTGATATAAGAGAGATTAGTAATCATGCCAGATAAAATCAAGATATTTATTGTGTGAGTGTGCAAGTGAGGGATGCCAAATAAATGCTAGTTTTATCCAAAATAAGTTGAAACATATAATTGCAATAATTGTAAGAAAATAATGATTTTGAGAAAGTTTTGAGAATTTTGAATCTCTCTTTATTCTGTATATTGTTTTGGTTTCGAAAGAGTCAAGCATATAGTCTGTTTTTGGATTTTTATGTTGATTTTTGTTTTAAAGCAAAAGGAACTTTACAAAATAAATGCAATAAATATTTTTGAAGATTTTTGAAGATTTTATGAATGTTTTTGAGGTTTTTGAATAAATTGAAAGAAATACAAGATAATGATTTTGAACAAATATATACATGGATGAAATAATCAAATTTATGCATAATAACGTTTGAGATGTAAAATATTCATGGGTTCTTTAAGTTCTTTACCATCTAAGGTAGACAATTTATATGCTCCTGATTCAAATTTTGCAGTAATGATGTATGGTCCAAGCCAGTTGGGCTCAAATTTACCTTTCAGTTCTTTGGTTGCATTTGTATTTTTTTTATTTTCTTTTAGAACAAGATCACCAATCTCAAAGGATCGATGACGAACTTTCTTATTATATGCTCTTTTAAGCTTGTTTTGGTATGCACGGAGATGCTCTAAAGCATTGATGCATTTTTTGTCTAGGAGTTCCAGCTGACTGAGTCTGCCAGCACGATATTCATCTCCTACTTCGGTGTCTTGAAGTAGCAGAGCCAAAGAAGGAACTTCTAATTCAAATGGAAAAATTGCTTCGGCACCATATACCAAAACAAATGGTGAAGTGCCCATGGGGGTTCGAACACTAGTTCGATAAGCCCATGAGGCTGGATATAATTGAATATGCCAGTCACGGCTAGTTTTATTGACTAGTCTTTTGAGAATTTTGATTAGAGTTTTGTTAGAAGCTTATGCTTGACCATTACCCTGAGGATAATAGGGAGTAGACCAGCGATGTTGAATCTTATATTTTTGACATAATTTTTTAACATCTTTATTTTTGAATGGAGTTCCATTGTCAGAGATGAGATTTGCAGGAATTCCGAACCTGTAGATGATTTGATTAAAAATGAATTTAGAGACCTGTGAACCAGTGCAGGAAGCTAAAGGCATAGCTTCAACCCACTTCATGAAATACTCGATGGCAGTTATGATGAACTTATGTCCATCAGAAGACACAGGATTAATTTTACCAATAATATCCAAGCCCCATTTAGAAAAGGTCCAAGGAGAAGAAATAGCTCGCGGCTCTTGTGCGGGCGCATGGACAAGGTCAGCATGTTTTTGACACTTGTCACAATGGCGCACATATTCATGTGCATCCGTTTCAATGGTAGGCCAAAAGTATCCTATCCGAAGGAGCTTTTTAGCAATGACGCTACCACTAAAGTGTCCTCCACAAGATCCATCGTGGGCTTCACTCAAAGCTGATTTAGACTCTTCTAAATTTAAACATCTTAATAGGATACCTTCAAAAGATCTCCTATATAAATTATTGCCAATGATTACAAATCGACTTGCTCGTCGACGTAATAACCGACGTTGGTTGCGATTAGAATCAGCAGGGAAAGTCCCATTTTGGAGGAAATCAAATATGTCTGTATACCAGAGTTCAAGAGTAGTTTCCTTGATTAGAAACACATCCAAAGGCTCTAAGCATGACTTATGTGAAGCGGGTTCCTGGAGTCGACGAATGATGATAGTAGCATATTCGTCGTCTAACTCCAAGGGCAAGAGAGATGCAACGACGGCCATGGCGTCGACTGCACGGTTGCTAGTTCAAGGAATGGCTTCCAAGGTAACTTGATCAAACAAGGCCATTAGTTGTAAAACATAGGCCTTATATGGGCGAATTTTATCATATCTAGTCTGATAAACTTCATTAATTTGGTTTATAACCAATTGGGAATCCCCAAAAACTAAGAGGTTTTTAATTTTAAGCGCTAAAGCGACTCGTAATCCAAGGATTAGAGCTTCATACTCAGCAGTATTGTTGGTGCAAGCAAAGGTTAGTTTGAAGGACAGAGGAATAAGATGTTTTTACGGAGATATTAAAATAATACCCACACCAGCCCCACTCATGCATCGGGCTCCATCAAAGTATAAGGACCATTGTTCAACAAGGTCTGCCTCTAATTGAAGGCATTCATCAGGAAACTCGATAATGAGGGGATGAGTAGACTCTAAGGGTGCGACAGACTAATTGATCTGCTATGATTTGACCCTTAACAGACTTATGTCCTATGAAGGTGAGATCAAACTCGCTTAGAGCAAGAACCCACTTGGCTGTGCGACCCGATAAATAAGGTCGACTCATGAGATATCGTAAAGGATCATATTTGGCAATGACATACATTTTTTGGCTAAGCATGTAATGTCGTAATTTTTGCATAGCAAACACAACTGCTAGACATAACTTCTCTAACGTTGTATAGCGGGTTTCATAACTGATGAAGGTGCGGCTAATGTAATAATTAGCACGTTCTCATTTTTCATCATCAAGCTGAGCTAACATAGCTCCTAAGGCAGAATCTGAAGCAAAAATATATAGAAGAAATGGGCGATCAGATTTAGGCGGTGAAAGCATCGAAGGGTTAAGGAGATATTGCTTGAGAATTTCAAAAGCTTCTCTACATTCTGTGTCCCAATTAAAGGGGACGTCCTTCTTAAGGAGTTTAAGAAAGGGACTAGTTTTGTCTGCCAGCTTATCAATGAAGCGACGGATAGCTTGAAGTTTACCTTGTAAACTTCATAATTCAGATATATTAGTGGGTGCGGGCATATCAGTGATAGCCGCAATTTTGAGAGGGTCAATTTCGATACCACATAAAGAAACTAAAACCCCTAATAACTTGTCGGATTTAACTTCGAATATACATTTTGCTGGATTTAATCGAATGAGATATTCTCGTAATCGATTAAAAACTTTTCTTAAATCGTCTAAATGATGATCTTCAATAAGAGAGCGCTCTATAATATCATCTACATAATCATGTAGGATATCATGCATCATATCATGAAAAATGTAGGTCATAGCCCGTTGATAAGTTGCCCCGGCATTCTTTAGGCCAAAGGGCATCACTTTCCAGCAAAAGGTACCCCAGGGGGTAATGAAGGTTGTTTTAGCCTGGTCTTCAGGAGCTATCCTGATCTGATTATAGCCGGAGAATCCGTCCATTAAGGACATCATCCCACTTCCAGAGATAAAATCAATAATTTGATCCATATTTGGAAGAGGAAAGTCGTCTTTAGGGCATGTAGCGTTAATATCTCTGAAATCTGTGCAAACCCTAACTTTGGTGGCTTCTTTCTTGGTGACTGGAACTACATTGGATATCCATTCAGCATAATCAATAGCTTGTATGAAGATAACATTTAGGAGTTTTTCTAACTCCCCTTTGACTAGCAGAGCCACTTTGGGATGCATTTTTCTAAGTTTTTGTTTAACAGGTTTAGCATCCGGATGGACCACTAGATGGTGCATGACTATAGAAGGGTCTAGACCTGGCATATCTTCATATGTCCAAGTGAAGACATCTTCATACTCTTTAAGAAATGCAATGTATTGTTCTTGTTTTTCTTGACTTAGTTCTGCTCCAATGTTGATTATGTGAGGGTTGTCCTTAGTTCCAATATTAATTTTAATGACATTTTCTACCTCCATGTGTAGATCTCTTTCAAAATTAGGTGGGGCAGGTGAAACGCCCAACTCTTGTAACTCTTGTAAAGTTAATTTAGATAATCGTTCTGAGGGTCAGCAGCCTCAAGTTGAGCTATGGTTGGTATAGAACCATCAAAATAAAACCCGTTGTACAACATCTCTTCAACAGAGACATCATGGAAGATATCTCCTTCCAACTCTTCATCGGGGTCAACAATCATTTCAGGGTATGCTATGGATAGCATGTTGCATGAAAATGACAGATTTTTAAGAGGTAAATCAACATGTCTATCCAAATAGTCTTGATAGCATATGAGATGATCATCATCCTCAAAAGGAAAGGGTTGACCCTTACTAGGTAATAGGCCCACACCACATTGGGCAGGCCATGGTTCTACCTCGAAAGGTTCTTTCATGCCATTTTGGAAAGGTCCTAAGCCTTTCCCTTTATATCCCATTTTAAGCATCATGGGTTTAGCTTTAATATAATCGTTGGTAAAATAGCACCGAGCATATCCATCATGATGGGTTTTGATATTCTGAGGGATTCTTCCCCAGTCATATCCTTTGTACATGAAGGCGCAACTCCCGACTTGGTAAGTACTTCCCATAGGTTATGGGAGGCCCAAAGTACGAGGAGATGGCGGCAATTGATTTAAAAGGTCTGAATCTTGCATGAAAGCATTCATTTTTTTTGATATTAAGGTTGTAGATAAATTTGGTAAAAGATCATCAGAAAGGGCATAAGATGTAGAAGGCTTATTACCTATGTCTTGAGATGTGGAAGGTATGATAGATGTATCTGAAGGTTTTGAATTTATGGGATTAGAACTTGAAGAATTGGTTGTAGTTTTAAGAGCTTTTTGAAGTTCTACAATAATTTGTTTAGAAGGTGGTTGATCTAGATGGGAAGATGAAGTTAATGGAGGGGGAATAGATGAAATGATGGGTTTATATTTCACAGTTTTAGATGAAGAAGAACTAGGATATGTGGATGACAGAGCAAGGCAAAATTGCACTCCAACTAGTTCTGCCAATGCGCACATATCAAAAGGTCTAGGGTCACCATGAATAGTGACCAACTAATTTTTAAACTCAAACTTAACACATTGGTGTAAATTTGATGGGACTGCTCGCATGGCGTTAATCCAAGGGCGACCCAAAAGTATATTGTACGATGCTGGGCAATGTACAATAAACACAGTTGTCTCAAGGGTTCTAGGACCAACTTGCAATGGGAGGGTAATGACTCCACACGTTTCTTGTGTTTCGTCATTAAAGGCTTTGATAATCATATCGGTCTTCTTCATTTCATCACTTCTAAAACCAAATCGTTGGTAGAAGTCAAAGGTGCAGATGTTTAGAGATGAGCCATTATCAATCGGGACTCGTTTGACAGCTACATCCCCAATTAAAGTTGTAATATACAAGGGATTATCCTTGTGTAAACTGTGTTGTGGGATATCTTTATCCCGAAAGTCAATACAATCAATCTCTCGCGTGATGATAGTATTGGCCATAGCTTCGGGTTGGATGTTTTGAGGTACCATCATCTGGCTCAAAGTAAGCATCAATTCATCCCTATGGGTGGGGGAGGATCTTAATAAATCTAAAAGGGAGATTCTGGTGGTGGTATTAGACAATTGCTCATTAATGTTGTAAGGGGGTTTAGTTTGAACAATAGGAGCATGATTTCCTTTATTAGGATTTTTCAGAACAAATGGAGCTGATCCATCATTCTGGTTTGGTTCTTGTTGGGGATTTTGAGCTTGTTGTCGAGTGACGACTTCGATGGTACCTACAATGTTATAGTGACGATGTTGAAATGGTCTTGGTTGAGAATTTATGGCTTGTTCATAAGGAAGGACTTCATTAGAAGAAGGTCGAGTAGTGACTCTTCTGGGAAATGGTTCTTCTGGAACATTAGCATCTGTGATAGGTTGAATAGGATCTTATTCATTTTCAGAACTATTTGATTGAATGGTGTCTACTTCACTCTCACTATCTGACTCTATATCACTAGAATCAGAAGTTTGAAAATTATGTAAGGGCCTGGTTGTAACCAGGGATAAGGTTGTGTCGAATGTGTGAGAATCCTGAACAGGTAATTGCCCGCTAATGGTTCCTACATATCGGGTAGGAGGGGGAACATTGTGATTTTCAATTTGATTGGCTACCTATTTACCATGTCTTGGTAAAGGGTGTTGAAATATGTCTAAAGTTTGATTGGCATTCTGATTTTGATTTTGGGGAACAGTCTTTTGGGTATTATTAGGAGGGTTTTGTTTAGGTTGGAAGGCTTGCACTTCCATTTCATTATTGTCAATCAAATCTTGTATTTTATGTTTCAATCTCTTACAAGCGTTGGTAGAATGTCCAGGACCTTTATGAAAATCACAGTGCAAATCAGCTCTATATCCGGGTATGCTTGGGTCAGGTTCCCGGATAGCTGGCAGTTGGATTAAACCTCTTTCAAGAAGTTGAGGTAAAATAGTTGATAAAGGTTGGTTTAATCTAGTGAACTCTCGAGGAGGCTTATCAAGAGGTTTCAAGATGAATTTTTTTGTTGTTTTTGTTGCATTGACATTAGCAACATTTCTGATCGTCGATGACTCCATCACCGACAACCTCGTTTGTTTTTATATTGATTTCTAGATGTTTTCTCATCATCCTTCTTTCTAAGTTGGCCTCTCCTAATGAGGGCATCTTCTACTCTTCGAGCTAAATCTATAGCTTGATCGAAGGTAGTCAAAGTAACTGTTGATAGCTCATAAGAAAGTTGTTCTTGTAAATTGTTAATGAAAATGTCTAACATTTCCCTATAGGGTAGCACAAAGTGCGCTTTTCTCGTCAATTGTCTCCATCTTGCTAAGAAATCAGCAAAAAATTCATCTTTATCTTGTTTTAAATTGTATAGGTCTTTAATAGTTACATGCCTCTCGATGTAGGCACTAAATTGATGAACAAATGACTCAAATTGTTTCTTCAAAGTTTCTTAAGGAATGAGTGGGCAATTGATAATACCACTCTAACGCAATTCCACCTAAACTTTTTGGGAACATTTTTAGTAATAGCAAGTCATTATGCGATATGTCGTGACATGCTATCCTAAACATGCGAAGATGTTCTATGGGATCTTCGGTTCATTTATAGATAGGCAGGACGGGCATGGGAAAATGTTTAGGGTATGGTTGAGCTACCACTATGGGATCCAATGGTTGGCTACAAATCTCTCGATAATTATACGAGGGACGGTAGGGATCTATCTAGTCCATACGTGAAGCCAATTATTTCACCATAGCTTCCAAACTACTAGTTTGCTCCCCATATTGATTCGGTGGGGCATTGACATAAGTGTTATGGGCGTAGGATGGAGGAACATGCAGATTAGATGCCATGTTACTATTATGTAAAACATTGGTAGGAAAAATATTATGGAGGAGTTTTGAAGTTGGATTGTGTTGTATTGTAGATTGTTGAAAGTTTGTATTTGGCTTTGTTTTAGATTTTTGTCTATTTAAAGCATTTTGCTCAATAGTTTGGAGGAAGGAAGTAGTGAAGGGAATTTTCTTTTGTGCGGGAGTGATTTTAGGTTGAGCAACAAGTTTCTTAGGAGGTTGGGTGACCTGTTGTTTGGTCATGGCTTGGGCTATAGTGACCATATTCGCATTGGATGGTCCACCCTTATCACTTTCTTGATCAATGAAAGACAAGGGATTAGTTTGCATATCAAGTGCCCATTCTAAGGCTGCTTGAGCATCACTAATTTCCCCTTTATCAATACGGACTGCCACATTAAGGACGTCGATATGTTGATTAAGAAATTTTTGAAAATGTTCTGCGTTGTCAAAAGTGATGCCTCCATTTGGAGTTATTCTAGGGGACGAAGATTCTTTAACACTTCCTTCTTGTTCCTTATCTTCACCTAAGTCTTCATCTGATTGACCTAGAGTTTCACCTTCCGGATTTGTATCTCCAAGAAGGACATTTGGGTTTTCAGTTGTATTTTGTAGCCAATCTTCTCCTCCTAAAATTTCTTTACCATTCCTAAGTTTAGTCATGGTGCTAAGTTTTGATTTCAGCAAATATATATATATATATATATATATATATATATATATATATATATATATATATATATATATATATATATATATATATATATATATATATTAATATATATATATATATGCAACAAATTAAAAGGTATATATTTATATATACCTAATGCAATATTGTAAATGAAATGTTTAAGTTTTTTTTTTTTTTTTACTATGTTTTTTTTATTTTTTATTTTTTTTTTTTGATTTTGATTTTTAGTTTTTCTTTGAAACAATATAATAAAGACAGCAAATGAAACAATAAATGCACACAATAATAATAAGGCTGAAATTAGATGAACTAATCTTCTATGAATAATTTATGAATATGATTAATAGGTTCAAGCTGTTCAGGGGTCATGAAATGTTCTTCTTCAAATTGAAAGTTTTCTTTTAAGAATTTGATGAAAAGAGCTATGGTGATATTGTCTGTTTCAGATGCTGGTTGATAAAAATAAAGCTCATGGCAATCCTCTCAATATAGCACAGCTCGTGGAACTCTATTCCATCTTTCCCTATCTGTGAGAACAACTTCTTGGTCCTCTACAAGGCCTAGGAATCGGTGTACAATGTCTGCATTCTCGAGGTATTCCTCGAAGCTGAACAACTCTGAAGATACTAAAGCTCTCCTATAGGCTAACCACCTATGGCAAGCTCTTTCAAGTTCATGATAGAACACTAATTTATGAGGATCCAGGATTCTATCCAAGACTAGCCTCTTAATATGTTTAAGTTGTGTGGACCTAGATGAAATGATACTAAGTCTCCTGATAAGATCGTCCCACAAGGATTGATTTCTACTTGCTTCAGGGACACTAAGGATAGAATTAGCTTCTATGGCCGCTAATTGGTTTACTGCGTTTATAGTAACTGCTAACCTCTTTTTAGGAGCTACCATCTAAACATGATTTTGAACCTTAAATGTTTTAAAATGCATCTAAGTTTTAGTTCTAATTTTTTTTTTTTGTCTTTGTTTGTTTTTGTTCAAAAGTTTATGATGCATTCATGTCGGGTTCACCAAAATGTATCGCTCCAAATTTTTCGCACCCCTACCTTCAGGCTATTGGATCCACGCCCGAAATGAGGATGGGAAAAGGATGGTGCGGTACCTCGGACGAGAGGACTTTGCGAAGGTCCCGCCTCTCAAGGGAGGTGCATTTTGGTGATTTTTCGACGGATGGTGGGTTCACCAGGAAACATTTGACTGTAGTTTCCATGCCTAGGTTTTGGGAATGAGTTTTGATGAGTTCGTTTTATTTTTAAACATTCATCCTAGGTTTGGCCGAATGGTTCTAACTTAAACTACATGAAAATTCAATTTAAAAGAATACAGCAAACAGAAAGGAAAACAGAACCAGAGAATTTGTAGGAGGCCAATGAAGATTACCTGATCTGAAAGTCTGATGGAGTTTCTGAAGCTTGAAGCAGTCTGGATCATCTGCAATTCAACAGAATCGCCTTCAATTTGATAAAATCGTCTAAACTGATAGGATCGTCTACAATCTGACGAATTCGTCAGACGAATTCATCAGAGACCTGCAAAACAGCAAACAGATGTGAAATACAAGAAATTCTATTTTGCAAACAGGGGCAAACTATATGAAAAAGTAATATGAGTTTTGAACAATATACAAGAACAGAAGTAAATGCAAATCACTGTGTTTAGATAGCAGAATATGATCTTAATATGCAAACTAGACAAAATGGGTGAACTCCAGATGCAATATAGTATAAAAACTGAATAAACAATCTAATTTATAGCATAAAATGACAGATAAAATAGACAGAAGAGCAATCTCTAGGCACTGATTGCCTCTATGTGTGCTGCAGTCGAAATCGTCTCGCATCAGTACGAGATCGTCCCGAATTTGACGAGATCGCCTCCGATCTTGATAGGTTCGTCGGCTGCGATAGGTGCTGGCTCCGGCTGAAAACCAGTGGTGTACTTGCAATGAAATGACTATAGGACTAGTGCAAAGTATGAATTACGATGTTTTAGAGCATAAGGGTTCAATTTGCATAAAAATTCAGCCAGGGGTTGGGGAGGGAAAATTCTTAGAGTTAAACAGACATAGGATAGTTGTTGGGAGGTTGGAGATCATCCCAATTTGGGAGATCTCCAACGGGGGAAGGGTCCCAACGACACAGACACGCTTCTACCCGAATTGGAGACCCATTGGAATGGATTCCAACTATGCAAATTCATTTTTGCGACGAACTTGTCTGGACGTTCTAGTCCAGACGAAATCGTCAAATCTGGGGCGATATCGTCTGATCGGAGACGATATCGTCAAACGGTCAAAACAACTGCTAAAAATGACGCGAAAAAGGAGGAAACGGGTTTCTCGGCGATTAACGGGCGGTTTGGGAGGTTAAATTTAAATTTAAATTTATTTACTAAGGTGAATGTAATTATTCCAATTTTACTACGCCAATTTTAGGGTGCTACAATCTGCTAGTGTCCCGGAGACTACTTGACGACCTTGTCTCCAACCAGATCACCTGGAGGCCTTGGAGAGATCATCCAGGGTGGGCCGAGGACGGACAGGAGCTGTCTCACGTTAGGCGAACCTGTTGGCTGAGGATGGAGAGGGGAGAGGTGGAGCTCCACCGCTACGATCAAGTTTTGAGGCAGTTCGATCTACAGTAGGGGATCCCATCTCTCAGAGACTACGAGTTTTCTCGGACCGTTCGGGATAACACTACAGTTAGCAGGGCTCCAGATATGCAATAATTCTAGAGTCAGGATACGGATGATGCCCCCATGCAGCCATTGGATGGGGACGACACAGGGGTAGCTAACAGCTACGATGCTTGGTACACAAGCATCCACCCTCCTCGGATGACGAGGGCTCAAGGTCTGATTCACGCAGTTGTGCGTCAGATAGGGATGCGATGCCAGGCGGCCATTGAGGCGGCATAGGGTCACAATGGGAGAGAGCAGAGGAGGCCATAGGCTCAGTAGAGGTCACGGCAATGGGAGAGGAGGGAGGAGAGACCACCATCACTCGATAAGGGCAAGGGTGTCGAGGTAGGAGAGAGTAGTGAGATGGCTACTCTTTGGGCGAAGACTGTTCATCTCCAGGCACAGGTGCAGACTTTACAGGATGAGGCTACATGTCACCGAGCGAAGGCTACACAGCTCAGAGATGAGGTTGCATGCCTCAAAGCACGAAGCGGAGGAGCGAGCACTCAGGAGCTGGCGTGGTCGATTGCTCATACCGCGTTCTACCAGGGTATCTACTTCCAGCTAGTACCAGAGGGCCAGAGGGTACAGCTACCAGTCGGCATTACGAATCTGATCAGGGTTGGGTCGTCGAGGACTTCATCCTGATCGAAAACTAGGACTCACAGTACCACACATACTGCGATGGGGCCACCTCGTCCACCTCAGGGCGGGGGAGGAGATGAGGCTGAGAGCTCGAGGGGTTCTCGAGGCTAGGCTATTGCACTGCACAGATTGGATATATGATTGAGAGGATTGAGTATGCCAAGATGTAGATTGTGGCATACCAATCTAGTTTTGATATGATGTACATACATTGTTGAGATATATATATATATATATGATATTTTTGATCATATGACTTGTCTTATGTATGGTGCTTTAATGTTTTTGATGTGATTGATTTGATGATTCATGTAATTATGTTGTTTGAAAATATTATAGTTTGAATGTCATGCTTTAAAATTTAAATGAAATAATTTGATGTAAACAAATTGGTTGTTGAGATGATAATTTGATAAAAATAAAAGGGACTGTTAACAATAATTTCAGAGGACATTGTCACTATTATAGACCATTTCATGGAGTCGCTGCTCACTCGATCATCAAGCTAATCTCGGTATAGAAATATTGTTAAAAGTAAAAAGAGTGCTTAAGAGACTGTCTTAAGACTTTGTTGTGATGATAGAAATGATGATGGTTTGATGGTAATTTGTTTTTAGATTTTCATAAAAATGATATGCATGAAATATTTTAAAATGATTTTGGCTAGGCATAAATTCCTAAGTGTGATAAAATTTTGAATAATTCCTTAGAAATTATACCATGGTTGCAAAATTGAATTTGAACATAATGACATGAAAAATAGAATAAGTTGCATTTTGTTTGAAAGCATAATTGTGGAACATAATGATTTAAGTCATATGTTGGAATAAATGGGAAATAAAATTAGTTCGATGGTTTGCGCTAGGCATAGAATAGTTAGGTATAGACTTATACCATCATCGCGAAATCCAAAAGAAAAAAATAAATAGTTTTATTGCATGGTTGATTTTTAATTTTTGAAAATAAATAGAAAATATGAAGATGAGGACTTGTGCTAGGCATAAAATTCCAATTTTGGTTTTGGAACTATACCATCGTCGCGAAAGTCAAAAATTATATGTAACTTTATTGCATGTTTTTGAAAATGATTTTGATTTGTTGGTAATGCATGTAGTTGTCTTTATACTAAACAACCTGTTCTCGGAGAGAAGAAAATGAAATTATTCCAGACAATTTGCAAAAATATTTCAAAGTATCTTAAAGACAAAAGTTAGATTTATAAGGAATCCCATGTGCATATGTGAGTTCATTTCCAATCTTGATTTATCATAATGATACACAAAATATCTCAAATACAAATGTGTGTGCAATTGTATTGTTCATTCACCAGGTTTGAGCAAGATACTATGATACAAGTGATTTAAATTAACCAAATAAGTGTTCATTAACCATGATTTAGATGCATATAACCATACCAGACTACTATGTAAGTCAGATTATCAAGAGCTAGCTAATCCATAAGCAGACATAGGTCTATAAAAAATAAGGTCGCTAATATGACATACATATCACCACGCTAGGAGTTACCCAAGGCCAAGCAGGTTGGGCACAAACCACCTGTTATGGGGCTTACCTCACAGTTTCGAATAATTGAGAATTCTAGGGATTCAAGCTCATCAACCCTTCTTTTCTTTTTAAGGGGTAGGGAAAGGATTTTATTGCTTTTGCTTTTGCTCATTTTGTTGTCTTTCTTCTTTGCTTTCTCTCTCTTTTTTTTTTTTTTTGTATCTTTTGCTTTGATATTTGAGATAATGCTGAAATAGTGGTAAATGATTTTGTTTGATTTTTTCTTTTCTTTTGCTTCCTATTCTAGGGATACTTGCTCGGATTAGCTGTAGAGCAAGGGATTTTTATTCCGAGTAGGGGTGAGCTTGTCCTTTTGCCAATTCTCAAAGATTCTAGACCATGTGCATGATAGGATAGCGGGGGAAACTTTTCGCTCAAGAAACCACTTCTACTATGTAGGATAGCATGGACATTACAAATATAATCATTTTATTGTGAAAGGATATGTTTGGCTTAAGTAAATAACAAGATCAATTCTCTATGCTCAAAACTTTATTTAATTGAATTTTGTGGACTTTGATATAAGAGAGATTAGTAATCATACCAAATAAATCAAGATATTTATTCATGTGAGTGTGAAAGTGCGGGATTCCAAATAAATGCTAATTTATCCAAAATAATTTGAAAATATAACTGCAATGCGTCACAATGTGAGAAGTACAAAAATAAAAGATGATTTTGAATGTTTTTTAGATTTTTAAGTTTATAAATTGAAAGAAATACAAGATAGTGATTTTTTTGAAATATTTTAAACAAATATATACAATGATGAAATGACAAATTTTGTTATGCATAGTAACGTTTAAGATGTAAAATGTTCATGGGTTCTTTAAGTTCTTTACCATCTAAGGTAGATAATTTGTATGCTCCCGATTCAAATTTAGCAGTGATAATATATGGTCCAAGCCAGTTGGGCTCAAATTTACCTTTAAGGTCTTTAGTTGTGTAGACACCAAAATCCAGCCACTTCCAAGTTATCTATACCTTCCTGTCAGCCACGTGTCGGTCATCCACCTTCCCGCCATTATTTGGCCCAAATCCACACTTTCCCGCCATTATTTGGCCCAATTTCACCTTTCCCGCCATTTTTCATCCCCAAATTTATTTAAATTAATATTTATATATATATTTTAATATATATATTTAAATAATAGTTTAAGTGATTTAATCTGAGCCGTCCATCCTTCATTTAATCTCATCCGTCCATCCATCTTAATCCGTTTCACAACCAAGATTTATTCTCTACCCTTGGATCCACTTTAATCTTAGCCACACGTTCAAAGTGTCGTTAAAACCCTAAAGTGTGCCCTAAGAGTAGATTATAAATTGAGTCACTTTGATGGCTCAAACCCTATGTCTTTTGCTACTTCTATCTCTCCTATGCGCTATCTCTGATTCTAATTCTTCTACTGCTATCTCCTCTATCTCTCTTCTGCTACCCTTTCGTCGCATCCATCGCCACTTCCGTCGCCGCTTTCGCCGCCATCTCTTCTGCAGCATTCTGCAAAATCTCCCATTCTTGTCGCAAGTGCCCGCGGGCGTTTACCCCTTTACCAAGTGCCCACGGGCGTTTACCAAGTGCCCACGGGTGTTTACCAAGTGCCCGCGAGCGTTTACCCACAGCCACAGACTCAAATCGGCGTCTGAAACCTTAATCTAGAAGAACGCGGGCGTTCAGTGAGTGCACCAGGGTGCCTTCCACAGCCGATTTGACAGCCACATTACTTCCAGGTGTCGCCTTGTCTAGTTGCGTTAACAGAGAACAGGTATAAATTAGTTTAAAGCAAGTAACTTCTTTTCTTTTATTGATCTGTTATTGAATTCCTGCATTTCGTTTTTCTAGGGTTTTAGATTATTTTCGAGGGCTCACACAGTGGAGCCCTCTTATTAATTTCTAACTCCTTGATAGTGTTAATGTGTGCAGGTTTTTGACAGCAGATCTAGTTTATTGATGGCAGTTGTTTAAGCTGGAGTGGTCCAAGCAAGGGATATAACGAAGCCCACTCGTTCTGTTGAGATTGAAGATACATTCTTCGGAGACGCCACCATTTGTGCCAGCTAGGGTTTCGGAGAACCCTAGCACGAATTGTAATCTTGTATCACAAATAAAGGATTACAGGCCCAGTTGTATTCAAAAGGAGTTTTTAAACTCCATTGATTAATAGAAATCGTTTGTTTTGTGCAACTATTATGTACTCTGTCATTGTGATTTTTTTTTTTTTTTTTGGCATGTATTTTTAATCTACAAATGGCGATCACGGTGGGACCCCCTAGGGTTTCATATTTTTAATACTTGCTTTACTAATCTGTTCCTGTTTTCTGTTTTATTTTACAGGTTCCAGAAATCATGAAATTTGTTGTTCTAGCGAACTAGGGTTTCTGAGTTTGCAGAAAATGCAGCAGACGCAGAGGGGCGTCTGGAAGTCCAATACGAAATGCAGAGGTGCGTTTCGACTGTGCAGACTCCGTGGGCGTTTGAAGTCAGTTTTACAAAAAAGCGTAGGCTTCCAAGTAAGTGCTGTACTTTTTACGTTTTTGGTTTTTCTGCCATATTTTGTTTCTTTTTCAGATCATTACTTTAAAATGAACAAAAACTAAGTAATCTGGAAAAGAACAATTATTTTTAATTACATTTTTCTTTGCATTGCATTATTGATTGTTGCTTGCATTAAAAAAAAAAAAAAATTGCATACCTAGCTGCATATTAGAATAGCTACAAATTATTTGTTTTAATTATCTAAGTAGGACTATTGATTGGATGTCAATAGTACTCCTGCCATTGGGTGATTCCAGGCAGAGAAGTGGACGAACCTTCCGGTTGCTCCTTTGATATCTGATATCATTGGTAGGCAGGGGGTTTTAAACGATGTACTTCACTTCTTCAGAGGAAATGACATGTTTTTAGTAGCCTCTTGCTTAGATCATTAGAACTTTTGATTTATAGCCTTGTATGTACACATTAGATAACTAACACATTTAAAAAAAAAAAATTCATTGCATTTTCATATTGCATTTAAAACAGTAATATTTGGATTTCATCACCAGGTATTGCTTGAAGTTTAGTGACGGTGGAATTCATCTCCATCCATTAAACTTCTGCCTTAGACACCATAGGTCACCCCCGAGCAAACTTGCTGGATTTCATCACCAGTAAGAATCTCGTTGTCCTTTCCTAGCCATAGTTTTTACCTTTTTTTTTTGTGAATAATTCAAGATTAGATCACATGCAAAACTCATAAACCGGACACTTAAAATTTACTACAGATTAAGATCAGAAAATAATTAATTAACCGCAGGTAAGACACATTGGTTGAAACCTAGGTTGTGATCTGTTTCTGATCATTTTTGTAGTGTAAATTTATCATTCTAGTTTTGCATTCTTCTTTTCTGAATTTGTTTAGATTTATTGCTCTATGGTCTTAACAAGGAATCAATATAAAATGTTAAATCTAAATAATCAAATGGGAAATTCACAAAACATCCCCACCACCAACATGGCCACTTATCCTAGTGAATTTTAGGCAGGTTTGCCTGCAGGTCTTTCGCGTCCTTCTACCGTCTATCACATGGCCATGCCCATGGAGGAAGACAATTCCTGTCATATTACCCACATTGATATGGCCCAAGTGCAAACTCACTTAAGAGATGGCACTGGTTATGTCCTTGAGCCAATCCAAGATTCCCCTATGCAAGATTCTGTTTTTCAGCAGGATATTGCATCAACCATACCCGCTGGTTTCACTCAAGTCTACACTAACCCTTTTTTTGAGGCTAATGTTGTATCTGTTCAGCCGGCTTCATCTCCAACATCTTCCCAGATGCTCAATTGTCCTCCTTTGGAGACAAATGTAGTGTCTTCCCGACCACCTTCTCCTCCATGTACCGGGTGTACACCAATTCTCTTTATGAAGTTGGTGGAAACTCTTCTAGCCATAACCAATTTCAACCCTCTTCTTCCCAAACCATTTATGGTTTCACCCTACCACGGGACACGAGTCTACTATTTCTTCCCGTGTACCGCCTACTTCAGCCACCTTCATTGCTCCCCGCTATGCGTCCTCCTGTGACTACCATGGCGACCTGCCCTCCACCTTCATCCAATCATCCCATCTCCCTTGGGTTAGAGATTAATAAGGTTAAGGAGTATCTCGACAAATTGATTTTGCAACAACAGCAAAAAAATTCTCAACCACCTATCGTAGTAAATCCTACACCCCAACCAATTTCTACCCAACCGACTTTTATTAGCTCAGGCCCCACCTGGTACCCCAATCTTCGGTGGTGTCCATTCCTACCCCACCTTTCTCCCAACCCAGTCCAGTTCATCATTCAAACCAATCACCTTCTTTTCGGTATCATCCATACCAACAACCTGTCCATTCCACACCGCCTAATTCAGGCAATTTCATCCCATCCCATCAATTTTCCAATCCTCCATTGCATAATCATAATCATCAAACGAGTCAAAATTTTAATGAAGATCCACGACTCCATGCTATGCAACAACAGATTGACAACCTTATGCTTAACACGCCTGGCTCATTTAGTCAGAAACCTACGCTAAGGTCATTGATCAATCAACCAATTCATCCTTCAATACCTTCACCACCATATCCGACTGATTTCACATTACCGAAGTTTAACAAATTTCGAGGAACTGAGGATCCTCATGAACATGTGAGCTCATTCATGCATGCTTGCTTTAGAATCCAAAATAATGATGCTCTTATGCTCGGAACTTTTCCTCAGACATTAGGAGGAGATGTTGTACAATGGTACAATCATTTAGCTCACCATAGCATTTATGCGTACGAGCAATTGATTAATCTGTTTTTAGAACGATTCTCCCTGAATGTACAAAAGAGAGTTTCATTGTCCGACTTATACAAGCTCAATCAACATGACGATGAGACTGTTTATGACTTTGGAAACCGTTGGAGGGCTATCATTAATAAACCGCCATTCTCCCTACCAATGGAGGAGTTAACCAAAATGTTCACCCAGAGTTGTCTAAAACCTATCTCTTGGTTACTCCAATTACAACAATACAGGACTTTTGAAGAGGCTTTGGCCCAAGCAAGTATCATAGAAGACATTAAAGTCCAAGATGGTGTTTTAAAACCTCATAGAAAATAATGGCAACAAAAGGGCCAACAACGAAATAATAATTATGGCCAAAACAAACAAGCACAGGCTAGTACGACCTCAAATGTTAACCAAGTTAATCAAGTGGTGGCGAGTCAGCCCGTAATGGCTCAACAACAACAAGTAATGCAAAGTCAACCGCAACCAATTGCTTATCATGCGGTACCCGCCCCTACTCAACCAGCTCCCAATCATCGGGCCAACCATGGAAACTCGACCTTGGCAAAACAATCATCCCAAGCGACAATTCACACCTTTAGATGAACCATATGCGGTCATATTCAACAAGTTATATAGCACAAATCAGTTAACTTTACCTGAGTTTAAACCTTTAGACCCATCTAGAAGGGGGAAGTATTACAAGGAGTACCTATTTTGTCCTTATCATAGGCAAAATGGGCACGATATCAATAATTGTACAGCTTTCAAACATGTGATCCAAGATCTTATTGAGATTGGAGCCATTAAATTGGATAGCCCCTTAGCCCAACAAAATCAAAATCTTGGTATATTTCAAACACCCCTTCCACATCGGGAGGAAGCTCCAACAACTTTAGGGGGAGTAACTCAGGTAACTCCTCCTAATCAAGTCAACCATGTACAACAATACCAAGGTTTTGTGGGTACTATTAACGTAGTAACCCGGGGTCAAAGGGCAAACCAACCAAATCAAGCTGAACCACAGCCACTTGTACAAACCCCCAGTCCACCTCGGGTAACAGTGACCCAACGACGTGCTAGTACTTCTCAACAACCGCTAAATCATTCTACTCAACACCAACGACCCATCATGTCATTGAGTAGCCGGTTAACTACCAGTTTAAAAATGGCTTCTACCAAGTTATCGATCTATGACCTCATTCAACAATCTCCCCCGCATAGAGAGGCATTAATGGAAATATTAAAGTCAATCGAGCTTCAAACTCAAGATACTAATGCCTTCAAAAACTTTGTGGGGAGTATTCAAACATGCATGGAGCCCTCCATCACTTTCTATGATTTTGAAATCAAACCTATGTCAACATAAAGTATAGATCCTCCACTACATATCATGGCCAAGATCGATAACAAGCCATTCAAGAGAGTCTTAATTGACATCGGTTCCTCAATCAATATCATTACAACATTGGCGTTGAGTCATCTAAAGCTGTCGCCATCCCTTATCACAAAGTCGACTTTTACTCTTAAAGCATTCAATGATGCTTTATCTTCCATGGTTGGCACGGTTATCTTGCCCATTGAGGTAGGGGCCCGAAATTTGCATACCTTGTTTCACATCTTGGAAGGGTCCATGGCATACAATGTATTGCTTGGACGGCCTTGGCTTAGGGAGATGAGATGTGTCCCTTCTATACTGCATCAATGTCTGAAGTATGTACATGAGGGACAGGTTCATTGTGTACCTGCTGACATTGAACCCTTCAAACATTGCAACTATGTCTCAAATCCTTATGAGATTGTGTTGCCATCCACTCATCTTTTCTTGACCACATCTACTTCTTCTATACCATCTTCTTCTAAAGCTCCCATTCCTAAGGAGCTACCCATCATATCGCAACCATCTTCCTCTTCTGCTATTCCATCTCATTCACCACTTTCTTCATCAACTAATTTTCCTTCTTCTTCATCAGTGACCACATGCACATGTGGCCATGACCAATCATCTCTTTCCACGTCATTACCCCCTTCTTCTACACCTTCTTCAACATCACCTATTATTCCTCCATCTTCCCAACCATCACCAGCTAATGTTTCACAAGTTAGTGAAGCATCAACCCAACCAAATCCTTCCAATTCTTCTATCCCACATTCTTCTACTCCATCATCAATTCCATCTCCTTCCCAAGTCAAGGTCCATCTCACTGATGCAGGTATTGGTGAGTATGCCATCCAAGATGTCCACATCACACCGTTCAATGTGCAAACAGTTAAAGATTTTGGTCATCCACATGACCAACATTTATCCATTGGATCGATTTATAACATGGGTTCTATGCCAAATTCCATTAATTTTGTATATGGGGGAATAGAGTCATATTATAGTCCTACCACCATACTAGAACCTAAGCATCCAGTCCCTGCCAATATCGAAAGGATGGAGGGTTTTCCCTCTCGCTATTTCCACAGACATAATTGGCAGCAATTTGGCCTTGGTCACTACGAGCAAAGGGTAACTGAATGCATCGATATGCCATATCAGAGACCCACTGAGCGTTTTGGTCTAGGCTACCAACCACTTCCATCCCTTTCTTCTTTTGAACGAGCTTTTCAAAGCATTAATCTTAATTCAGAAGAAGAAATCCTCCACCCCGATGAATCCGAAGATGAAGCCTATGAAGAATTTGACGTCATGTCAAATGGTGATGAATCTGAAGAAGAGTCGGCGCCCATTGTTCCCCTCACTAAACAAGACGAGTTTTATCTCCAATTGTTCCCTCTCCAAGAAGCCATATTTCGCTTGTTTCTTCCACAAGAACGAGGTGAACCACCCCCTCCGCCACATCCATAAGCCATAATCCAAACCTGTATTATATGTATATACTAAAATAGTGGTTTTCACCACTACCAAAAAAAAAAAACTGAAAAACTATGTTGTTTTGCATCTCAGGTCTTCCGAGGTCTTCACCGGTTTTCCCTTCCATTTCACCCATCCTTTCTTCCATAAGTCGACAATGAATTTCGAAGACTTATTCACCCCGCTCCATAATCCATATGATCCGGATAAGCCTAAGAAATGTGTCTTTGGTGTTACCTCAGGCAAACTCCTAGGTTTTATTATCTCTAAACGAGGTATTGAGGTGGACCCAAACAAGGTCAAAGCCATTATAGAAATGTGTCCCCCAACTAATTTGAAGGAGTTGCGTAGTTTACAAGGAAAGATTAATTCAATCCGTCGCTTTATTGCACAACTTTCTGATAAATGTAGGCCATTTTTCCACCTACTACAAAAGGGGGTACAATTTTCATGGATAGATGAGTGTCAGAAAGCCTTTGATGACATCAAGCAGTACTTAGCGTCTCCGCAAGTCTTAGCTTCGCCTCGTCGAGATCCCTTCCTTGCGAATTTCTTTGCAGGAATTTATCGATGATGATACTGCTAGACAAGCACGTCTTGATCAACTCACACTCATAGATGAAAAACGAATCAATGCTTTAGAGCATTTGCGAGTTTATCAAGACCGATTGAAACGTGCTTACAATGCCAAAGTTCATCTAAGAGAATTTCAAGTAGGGGATCTTGTCCTTAAAGAGAATCAACAAAACACCAATGCATTGTCGCATCTTCGAGATAAATTCGCGGCTAATTGGTTAGGTCCATATATGGTCATTGAAAGAGTGGGTAATGGAACTTATAGACTTGCCGGTTTAGAGGGGAGAGGAAGAACCTGAACCACTTAATGTTATACACTTGAGGGCATTCTACGCATAGTTTGAATTTTATATGTACATATATACATGGCTTGTACAACGAAAAAAAAAAAAAAAAACACAAATAAAATAAAAAGAATTTGCATTTCATTATTAGTTGCATACATCTCATTCAAAAACATTGCATTTCATGTGCATACATCTCATTGAAAACCATAACATTTCATTTTCAGCCATAGTTGCATATCATGTTAGAGACCATTCTATCTTTTGGATATAAAATTTGGTCAAGCAAAAGTCATGTTGCCTTAATCAGGGGCACCTTCATAAAATCCATCAAACCGAATTGTCATTTGTACACCCATTTTCCATTTGCACATATTTACATTGCCAAAATGTTTTTAGTCACTCAACCATTCCTAGTGTTTTAAGCAAACTTTGAAATGCATGTCAAAGTTCTCTAGGGCCATATCACAAATTACACTAAATAAAATCTTGAGTATTGGGAAATGATTTCAAAAGCGGTCTTGAACCTATCACATTTTCACATCTTAAAAACATCTTGTGTCAAAGAGAGATAACACCATCCTTGGGTTGTGGCTTGAAGTGAAAAGGGTAATCCTCGTGAAAAGGATATCATGCATCATGTCATGAAAAATATAAGTCATAGCTTATTGATAGGTTGCACCTGCGTTCTTTAAGCCGAATGGCATCACTTTCCAGCAAAAGGTACCCCAGGGGGTAATAAAGGTTGTTTTAGCCTGATCTTTAGGAGCTATCCTGATCTGATTATAGCCGAAGAATCCATCCATTAGGGACATCATCCCACTCCCAGCAGTAAAATCAATGATTTGATCCATGTTTGGAAGAGGAAAATCATCTTTAGGGCATGCAGCGTTAATATCTCTAAAATCTATGCAAACCCTAACTTTGGTAGCTTCTTTCTTGGTGACTGGAACTACATTCGAGATCCATTCAGCATAATCAATAGCTTGTATAAAAACAACATTCAAGAGTTTTTCTAACTCCCCTTTAACTAGCAAAGCCACTTTAGGATGCATTTTTCTAAGTTTCTGTTTAACAGGTTTAGCATTCGGATGGACTACTAGGTGATGCATGACTACAGAAGGGTCTAAACCTGGCATATCTTCATATTTCCAAGCGAAGACATCTTCATATTCTTTAAGGAATGCAATGTATTGCTCTTGTTTTTCTTGACTTAATTCTCACCCAATATTGATTATGTGAGGATTATCCTCAGTTCCCATGTTAACTTTAATGACGTTTTCTACTTCCATGTGTAGATCTCTTTCAAAATTAGGTGGGGCGGGTGAGACGCCCAATTCTTGTAATTCCTTTAAGGTTAACTTAGATAAGTCATTTTGAGGAGTAGTGGCCTCAAGCTGAGCTATAGTTGGTATAGAACCATCAAAATAAAACCCATTGTGTAACATCTCTTCAACGGAGACATCATGGAAAATATCACCTTCCAACTCATCATCGGATCCAGCAATCATTTCAGGATAAGCTATGGATAGCATATTGCATGTAAATGGCTAATTTTGTAGAGGCAAATCATCACGCCTATCCAAATAATCTTGATAACATATGAGTTGATCATCATGTTCAAAAGGGAAGGGTTGACCCTTACTAGGAAATAGGCCCACACCACATCGGGCGGGCCATGGTTCTACCTCGAAAGGTTCTTTCATACCATTTTGGAAAGGTCCCAAGCCTTTCCCTTTATATCCCATTTTAAGCATTATAGGTTTAGCTTTAATATACTCATTAGTAAAATAACATCAAGCATATCCCTCATGATGAGTTTTGATGTTCCCTGGGTATTCTTCCCCATTCATATCCCTTATAAATGAAGGCATAACTCCCGACTTGGTAAGTACTTCCCATAGGTTGTGGGAGGCCCAAAGTACGAGGAGATGGCGGCAAATTACTTAAGATAATGGAATTTTGCATAGAAGCATTTGTTTTTTCCGATATAAGAATTTTAGATAAATCAGGTAAGAGTTCATCAGAAAGAGCATAAGATGTAGAAGGATCATTCCCTATATCTTTAAATGTGGAAGGTATGATAGATGTAGATAATGTAGAGGTGTTAATAGATGGGTCTATAGGTTTTGAAATTATAGGGACAGAACATGAAGGATTGGTTGTGGATTTAAGATCTTTTTGAGGTTCTAGAGTGGTTTGTTTAGAAGATTGTTGATCTATATATGAGGGTGAAATTAATGGAGGAGAAATAGGTGAAGCTATGGGTGTGCATTTCATGGTTTTAGATGAAAAATAAGAATTAGGATGTGTGGATGACATAGCAGGGCAAAATTGAACTCCAACAGGTTCTGCCAAAGCACACATATCAAAAAGTCTAGGATCACCATGGATAGTGACCAACTAATTTTTAAATTCGAATTTAACACATTGGTGTAAAGTTGATGGGACAGCCCGCATTTCATTGATCCAAGGATGACCCAAGAGTATATTGTACGATGCGGGGCAATGTATAATAAACACGATCGTATCTAGGGTTCTAGGACCAACTTGCAATGGAATGGTAATAACTCCACATGTTTCTTGTGTTTCGTCATTGAAAGCTTTTATGATCATGTCAGTTTTCTTCATTTCATCACTTCTAAACCCAAATCTCTGGTAGAAGTCAAAAGTGCAAATATTTAGAGATGAACCATTATCAATCAAGACCCTTTTAACGGCTACATCTCCTATTAGAGCAGTAATATATAAGGGGTTATCCTTATGTAAACTATGTTGTGGTATGTCTTTATCTCGAAAGTCGATACAATCAACTTCTCTAGTGATGATAGTATTGGCCATGGCTTCAGGTTGAATGTTTTGTGGTACCATCATTTGGCTTAATGTAAGCATCAATTCATATCTATGTGTAGGAGAAGATCTTGATAAATCCAAAAGGGAAATTCTGGTTGTAGTATTGGATAATTGCTCATTAATATTGTAAGGGGGTTTAGGTTGCACATTAGGAGCATGATTCCATTTATTGGGATTTCTCAAAACAAATGGAGTTGATCCATTGTTCTGATTTGGTTCTTGTTGGGAATTTTGAGCCTGTTGTCTGGTAACGACTCCGATGGTACCTACAATGTTATATTGAGGATGTTGAATAGGTCTTGGTCTAGCATTTATGGCTTGTTCATTAGAAAGGAACTGATTAGAAGAGGGTCGAGTAGTAACTCTTCTAGTAAATGGTTCTTCTGGAACCATAGCATATGTGATAGGTTGAATAGGATCTGATTCATCTTCAGAACTATTCGATTGGTTTGAGGTGATGTCTATTTCACTTTCAGTATCTGATTCTACATCACTTAGATCCGAAGTTTGAATATTATGTAGGGGCCTGGTCGTGACCATGGATAAAGTTGTGTCAAATTTTTGTAAATCTTGATTAGGTAAATGTTCTCTAATAGTTCCTACATATCGGGTAGGAGGAGGGACATTATGATGCTCAATTTGATTGGCCACCTCTTTACCATGTCTTGGTAAAGGATGTTGAAATATGTCTAATGATTGATTAGCATTTTGATTTTGATTTTGGGGAATGTTCTTTTGAGCATTATTAGGAGCATTTTGTTTAGGCTGGAAAGCTTGCACCTCCATCTCATTATTATCAATCAGATCTTGTATTTTATGTTTTAACCTTTTACAAGAGTTGGTAGAGTGTCTAGGCCCTCTATGGAAATCATAGTGTAAGTTGGCTCTGTATCCGGGTATGGTTGGATCAGGTTCCCGGATAGCTGGTAATTGAATCAAACCTCTTTCGAGTAATTGGGGTAAAATAGTTGACAATGGTTGATTCAATCTAGTAAACTCTCGAGGAGGTTTATCAGGAGGTTTCAATATAAATTTTTTTGTTGTCTTCGTTATATTGATATTAGCAACATTTCTGCTATCAGTGACTCCGTCACCTACAACTTGTTTGTTTTTATATTGATTTATGGATGTTTTCTCATCGTATTTCTTCCTAAGCTGGCCTCTCCTAATGAGGGCATCTTCTACTCTTTGAGCTAAGTCTATAGCCTGATCGAAGGTAGTTAAGGTAGCAGTTGATAGTTCATAAGATATTTGTTCTTGCAAATTATTAATAAAAATGTCCAACATTTCCCTATAAGGTAGCACAAAGTGCGGTTTTCCTGTCAACTCGCCTCCATCTAGCTAAGAAATCAGCAAAACATTCATCTTTGTCTTGTTTTAAGTTGTACAAATCTTTAATGGTTACATGCCTCTCGATATAGGTACTAAATTGATGCACAAAAGATTCAGTGAGTCTCTTCAAAATTTCTCAAAGAATGAGTGGGCAATTGATAGTACCACTCTAATGCCATTCCTCCTAAACTTTTCGGGAACATTTTTAGTAATAGCAATTCATCATGTGATATATCATGACATGCTATCCTAAACATGCGAAGATGCTCTATGGGATCTTCAGTTCCTTTATATATAGGCAAAACGGGCATGGGAAAATGTTTAGGGTATGGTTGTGCTACAACCATAGGATCTAGAGGTTGACTACACATCTCTCGATAATTGTATGAGGGACGGTAGGGATCTATCTGGTCCATGCGGGAAGCTAACTGTTTCACCATGGCTTCCAGATTCTTGGTTTGCCCACCATATTGGTTCGAGTAGGGCATTAATATGAGACTTGTGAGCATATGATGGAGGGACATGCATATTAGATGCTATATTGCTATTGTGTAAATTGTTGGTAGGAAGGGTGTTATGAAGAAGTTTTGAAGTTGTATTATGTTGTATCCCAGATTGTTGAAAATTGGTGTTTGGCTTCATTTTAGGTTTTTGTTGATTTGAAGCATATTGATTAATAGTTTGGCGAAATAAAGCAATGAATGAAGGTCTCTTTTGTGTGGGAATGATTTTAGGCTCAATAACAGGTTCCTTAGGAGGTTGGGTAACTTGTTGTTTTTGCATATTCTGAATTATAGTGGACATATCCATATTGGATGGTCCAGCTTTATCACTTTCTTGATCAATGAAAGACAAGGGATTAGTGTGTATGTCAAACATATGTTCCATGGATGCTTGAGTGTCACTAATTTTTCCCCTATCAATACGAACTGCTATATTAAGAGCACCAATATTATTATTGAAGAATTTCCAAAAATGATCTAAGTTATCAAAAGCAATAGTTCCATTTGAAACCATTCTAGGGGATGAGGATCCTTCCTCTCTAACATTTTCTTGTTGTTCATTTTCTTCAGCCAGGTCATCTTCTGGCTGTTCTAGAGTTTCTTCTTCCGGAATTGAATCCTCAGGAAGGGTATTTAATTTTTTATTTTTCTTGCCTAACCAATCTTCTTCTTCTTCTTCTTCAGTTTGTTTACCATTCCTAAGTTTAGTCATTATGCTTAAACTTAGATTTCAGCAAATATATATATATATATGTGCAGCAAGCTTAAGAGGTATATATTTTAATTATATACCTACTATAATATTTAAAAATGTTTTGGGTTTTTGTTATGTTTTTTGGTTTTTCTTATTTTTTATAACAATATTATAAAGATAACCAACAACACTCAAAACGCAAGAAATAATAATAATGAAAGCAATGATCTAGTTTTCTATAAACAATTTATAAATATCATTAATGGGCTCAAGTTCTTCAGGAGTCATGAAATATTCTTCTTCAAATTGAAAATTTTCTTTCAAAAATTTGACAAAAAGTGCTATAGTGATATTATCTGTTTCAGACTCTGGTTGGTAGAAATAAAGCTCGTGGCAATACTCTCGATATAACATAGCTCTAGGAACTCTATTCCATATTTCTCTATCCGTAAGAACGACCTCTTGGTCTTCTACACGACCTAGGAATTGGTGTATAATGGCTACGTTCTCGAGGTATTCCTCGAAGGTGAACAATTCTGAAGACACAAGAGCTCTCCTATAAGCTAACCACATATGGCAGGCTCTCTAAAGTTCATGATAAAAAATGAGTTGATGAGGATCCAGGATTCTATCTAGGACAAGCCTCTTGATTTGTTTAAGTTCTGTTGACCTAGATGAAATGACACCTAGGCTTCTATCAAGTTCGTCCCACAAAAGTTGGTTTCTATCTGTTTCGGGCACACTAAGCACGTAATTAATTTCTAAGGCTGCTAATTGGTTTTCAACATTTATAATAACTACTAGTCTTTTCTTAGGAGCTACCATCTAAACATGATATGCAACTTAGTAATTTTCTAATGATTTTAAATGCATCTATTTTTTTTTTGTTTTTGTTTTCGTTTTCAAAAGGTTTTAGTTTCACGTCGGGTTCACCAAAATGTATCGTTCCAAATTTTTCACACCCTTACCTTCAGGCTATAGGATCCACGTCCGGAAGGGGGATGTGAAAAGGATGGGACAATACCTCGGACTAAGAGGCCTTGCGAAGGTCCCGCCTCTCGGGGGAGGTGTATTAAGGTGATTTTTCAACGGATGGTGGGGTTCACCAGGAAACATTTAGTGGCAGTTTCCATGCCTAGGTTGGGAATGTGTTTTATGTGTTCAATTTTATCTTTAAAAATTCAAATCCTAGGTTTGGCCAAATGAATCTAAGTTATTCTATATGAAATGCAGATTTAAATACAAAAAATAGATTTAATAGAAAACACAGAGAACAAACTAAGTGAAGAATCCATACCTGGTTTCGGATGTCTGATGGAGGTTCTGATTTTTGAAGCAGTCTAGATCGTCTGGAATTTGACAGGATCGTCTCCTATCTAACAGAATCGTCTGAGATCTGACGAATTCATGAGACGAATTCGTCAGAGACCTGCAAACAGAGAAATATATACAAAATACCAAAATTGCAACTATTTTGATAAAGGAAAATGATATGAAACAATAATAAGGATGTTAATAAGATAATCCTGAATGGAAATGCAAATAAATTACAATACTTTAATAGCTAATCATGATCTTATTATGCAATTAAACTACATGGGTGAACTCCAAGATGCAAGATAACAGGAAATAATAATAAAACCGACTAAATGCGGAATAAAATAACAACAAAGTATAGAAAAAGCGCAAACTCGGGCACTCGATTGCCCCAATGCAGGCATCGATCGAAATCGTCTCGGATTGATATGAAATCATCTCGAATTGGACAGGATCGTCTGCAACGATCCGAGCTTGCTCGATCGAAGAATGACAAGGTTCCTGCAACAAAATTTGGGAAGTACAAATGCAGATGGTAATCTTGGGTATTCTAATACGTGTAAAGGTCAAGTTACAAGAAATTTCAGCCAGGGGAATGTCAAGGGGGGTCCTAAGGTTTAAGTAGGCTTAGGAGGGAAGTTGGGAGGTTGGAGATCATCCTAATTTGGAAGATCTCCAACAGGGGAGGTCTCTAGCGACATAGACACGCTTCTGCCCAACTTAGAGACGTCGTTGAAACAGAGACTAATTATGAAAAATTAGTTTTGGGACAAGATCGTCTGGACGTCCTAGTCCAGACGAAATCGTCCAATCTGAGGCGATATCGTCTGATCGGCGACGATATCGTCAAACGGTCAAAACAAACTCTAAAAATGGCATGAGAAACGAGGAAATGGGTTAAACGGTGGTTTTGGAGCAGTTTTGGGGTTGAATTTGAATTTGAATTATTACTAAGGTAATTTTAATTATTGCTAAGGTTTTATTGCGCCAATTTTAGGGTGCTACAAACTCGGTAAGGCACTTACTTGAGTAAGGCACCTACCTCGGTAAGGCGTATTCCTTAGTAAGGCGCCTAACTCGATAAGGCACCTTCCTCAGTAAGGTGCCTACTTTAGTAAGGCACATGCTTTAGTTTACCTTCTTTTGATTAAGTGGAACCATGCCAGGTCCATGTAGGACCTCGACTGAGAAAAAGATAATAAAATCAAGGAAATATCTACACACAACACACTTCACACATATATTAGATAATACACATGATTTTATTAAAAACATACATAATGCTTCATAAAATACACAACTCATGATATAATGTCGTGCAAAAACCATTAGTACATATACAAAAATATGAGCATTTATGGTTCTCATCATCCCCCCATGCCTAATATGTGCCACGCCCTCATGGCACCTGAAATTGATAATCACCTCCTCTCTGTAGACCACTGCTTTTCATTTCCTTTTATTATTGGTGGCCTTGGCTTGCTCTCCTCCTTGAGGTTTTCATTTCTACTGAGGGGCCCTGGCCTGTTGCGGGGCATCCCTGGGTTGTGTTGTCCTCTGGCTACGTCGAATTTCGACTGTGCTGGGTTGACCTTCATTCTAAGTTGGCCTCTTATTGTGCTGGCTCTACCTCCTGCTTGGTCCAGCACCTATACTGGGCCTGGCTACCACAGTCGTCACCCCCTTTTGGAAGGTTGCTTCTGCTTCCTACCATAGGTCAGCGTGTTGAGGGCACAACTCTTCGAAGGGAATGTCGGAGTCGTCCCTCTTTCACTTGATCACACTGGATTTGTATAGCCAAAGTTCTTTAGGGATGAGGCCAGCATTTTTTTTGTGATTGTTGCTACCTCTGCATCTAGTCCATAGACTCCCCATCTTGCTAGCCACTTCTTCATTTTAGAGGGTCGACCCGGTGATGAACCATAAATGTCCCAAAATTGGTCATCGTCAGCGGGGTCCACACAAATGCCTGGCCCTCTTTCTCCCTTTTTGGTAGCTTTCCTAGCTGCCTTTTCCTCTTTGAACTCCTCATGGAGTTGTTCTAATTTTGCCTTCCGCTCAACGAAGGCTTGCACACCTTCTTTCCATTCCTCATCCGAATGAGGGTTCGATTCAGAAAATGTCACCCTGGCCTTCCTTTTGGCCCTCTTATGAGTTGTATGATGGGCCTTCCCATTTATTTTTCCTAGTCCTACGGTTTCCTATGTGGGGATATTTTCCTGCCCCATGGAGGCTACCTCCCTATTGGATGACTCAGGGAACTATTCCTCTGATCGGAGGTCCCCTGTGGCTGTTCCTCCTGGTGCCTGCTTCTCCGGTCCTTCAGGTGGTGGCCCCTCACTTTCGGGTGCCTGACACCCTGGAGAATCCTCCTTGGCCTCGGGTTCAGGATTTTACCCTTGGCTCTGCCCCGAGGGCTCATCGTCATCCTCGATGTTGATAACAGGGATTTCTATTTGAAAAACAAAATTCCCCTATTCCTCTAGAAATCCTCTGTTAGAGGTGTCTGATTCATCTCCTACTTCTAATTCCTCATTTTCGGCATCTGACCTGAATGCCCCAGATGATACTACTCTCTCTAGTGAGGTCAAAGATTTCGTGGGCACTTCCATCACCCAATCGGTCTGGGTAGAGGTGTCCTACCTCTCTATTACCCTGGCTCGCGATTGATGGTTCTCCTCCTTGAGCTTCTGGATCAATTGCTGTAATTGAGCAATGGTGGCCTCCTATCTCTAAAATTTCCTCATGGTCATCTCCTTGTACTCCTCGAACAGTGCCTATGTCGGGGATTTCTCAGTGTGGTCCTCTTCCATTGGTGTCTCGATCGATTGTTGTAAGCCTGAGGAAGGTTGTGGGTCCTGCGGACTGCGGGTGGTCAAATTCTGTAAAGTTTGTGATGTGACGTCGAGCTCTATATCTTCTTTGTCTTCCTCATTTGAGAGGATTAGGTGTCGTAGTCGTGTTTGACGTTACCTACATTCTATCCAAAATTTTGTGCTGGAGGATTCCAACCTCTCTTCCACGAAAATAGGTAGAGAGCTCTACCCTTTCTATGCAATCTCTGGTGAAAATTGGGGGTGTTCCTCCTTGAACATTCCCCCCAATTTGGCATCATGCCCTACCTCTATGGCTGTCTGTTCTACTGCATCGTAAGAATCAACTCTCATCTCCTTGGCTATTTGTTCTGCAACGTCGGATGGCTCAACCCTAATCTCCTTCACTGTTTGTTTTGTTGCATGCCCTACTTCGATTGTCGCCTGTTCTCGTGCACCAAAGGGTACTACTTCTGCCACCTATGAATTTACCCTGTTCTCCTCTGCATAGCGTATCAGGACCGTAATTAGCCCGTGATGGGCTAAGGCAAAGACTACCCCTCTTTGGTACCACAACGCCTCATCCTACAGGGCCTTTGCCAGGTAGAACGGGATGTTGATTTCTCTCCTGTGCACCAGATGGCTCATGAACTGTATATGGTTCGCATTCAGGTGCGAATACTTCCCAGTGCATGTGAAGTATCTCACAACCTGCTCAAAATTTTTTCCTAGGTGCATCAAAATCCTCTACTTGGGAAGCCCTCCTTGGTCATAGGGGACATTCCCCTGTCCGAGCAACACTTCGATGCATTTCTTTGCCACGCCATCCTTGTATGTGCATTCCCTAGTGAGGGGGAGGCCAGTGACCTAAGCAATGTGCTCTGGGGTGACTGGAATTACCAGTCCACGCAGTTGGGCCACTTCTCCATTCAGAGCGGTGGTGAATTCTTTGGCTGCCTCCACATCCTATTCTTGGCTGACCAAGCGACATTAGTTCATCCACCCTGCTGCTTCGAACCGGTTGCGGACTTCCCCCTAATTCCTTCAGTGCCACTGGGCTCCTACTTCTTAATCGTGTGATTCTTCGAAGGTCCTCCCATGGTGAATTCCCTACTGAGTTTGAGTTTTGTACTTAGTAAGGCGCCTCTTTATAACCTAAGGTGCCTAACTCTGGAAATTGTTCCATGTTGGGTCTAGCAGGGTATGCCACCCGAATTAATTTTTGGCACGACGTATTAGGCATGAGGGGTGATTTTTCGTTCTTACGTCATCATTATTTCTGAGTGTATATTATATGAAAATTACATATATATCTAATTAAAATCATGTGCATACCTGATTGGTCATTTCGTGTTGCGTGGAGTGTGCCAAATTGCCATTCGATGATGTTTTTCCCATGTGTTGATTACGTCACCTTAGGTACCGCATTCCTGGTTTGCTCGAGGCCCTACTGTTAAAAATGTAGTGGATCCTATTGGTTCAGGTTGGGACACCTATCTTCTCGACGGTTGGCCTTGGGATGTGAAGAAATCCTGCCCAATGATTTCAAAATATTTTTGGTCGCGTTCAGATCTCTATCATGTGACATGATGGTATTGGCTTCGGTTGCTCCTCGTACTACCAAGTTGTGCATGTGAATTGAATTGATCGAGGTACCTGCTTGAGTAAGGCACCAGTAGGGTGCCTAACTCAATAAGGCACCACTTTGACCCTCATATATATATATATATATATATAATGAAAGTTCGGGGTGGGTTGTCTTGCGGGATAAGGTGCCTAGAGTAAGGCATCGCTCCTCCAGAGTAAGGTGCTAGAGTAAGGCACCACTTCCCCCCATGTCTAAGAATTATCACATCCTCGTGACAACAACCCCCCTACAAACCCTTTTTTTTTAACGAATCTAGTGCCTTCTTGGCAGTGTAAGGCACCGCTCCTTGTCAGTAAGGTGCTAGAGTATCGCTCCTCTAGAGTAAGGTGCCATAGTAAGGCACCACTCCTCCATAGTAAGGCGCCAGAGTAAGATGCCGCTCCTCCAAAGTAAGGCACCACTCCTCCAGAGTAAGGCACCCCTTCCTTATTGTTGAAAAGTCAGCGGTGGCTGACGTGTCTTTTGATGTGAGGTTGATCAAGCCTCCCATAATTCTCCTCATATTATGTCAGCATCCGCCTCGTTCAGGCACTGGGACATTCTATGAGGAATTTGGAATCCCCCCATGCTTGAACCATTGCTATCCTCCTAATGCACAGGTATGTGGATGTTGAGCCGACCTAGGCCTAGTTTTCCTAGATGCCTATTGTTCGAACAATCAGGCCATGTCCCTGCAAAAAGAAAACACAAAAAAAAAGTGTAGTTAAACGAGGTTCCATGCCTATTAGGCCCTGGCTCTCAGGATACCTGCAGCTTGCATGCGGGTGTTGTCCCTACAAAACACACAGTAAGCTAAAAAATAGTAACCTATTCTAACTTATCTTTGGTGGACTTCCCTGTGTCCACCATGTTGTTGAGAATTTGGGAGATTTTACTTGGATGGGGTCTCCCCCATGCCTATTTTGGTTTCCACCAATAATCCCTCAGACGTATGGTATGGCCACACCCGGTGGCCATTGGCTGTTAGGATGGTGTTGTTGTCGTCAATCGTCTTGACCCATACAACACCATTCTTGATTATTTCTACCACCTCATATGGTCCCATCCATCTCTACATCAGCTTCCCCTTTCACTCTTGGAACCTGGAGTCATACAATAGTACCCAGTCTCCTTCTTTGAATTGTTTCTTTTTAATATGGTGGTCATGCCACTACTTCCTTTGCCTCTGCACAATTTTTGTTCTCTATAGGGCATCCATGTGAAATTCATCCAGCTGATTTAGCTGCCAAATTCATTCCTTCTGTGCATCATCCAGGTTCAAGTCCAATTCGACCACTGTTCTAAGTGTCTTAACTTCGAATTCGATGGGCATCATTACGTCTTTCCCATAGACCAATCGAAAGGGGGTAAAACCAGTGGTCAACTTCCACATCGTATTATATGCCCATACTACCTCCGGTAATCTTGCAGCCCAATCCTTCCTATGCTACTACACGATCTTTGTCAGGATGTTTTCTATTTCCCTGTTAGTGACCTCTACCTGTCCATTCACCTGTGGATGGTATGGGGTAGTCCTGTTATGCCAAACCCTATATTGTTCCATCAGCTCCTCAATTAATATGGATGTGAATTGGGGTCCCTGGTCTATTGTAATCTCCTTGGGCACTCCAAACCTCATAAAAATGTGGGAAAATAGGAATTCGATGACCGTTCACTCCTTGGAGTCTCTTAGCACCTGGACTTCGACCCATTTAGTGACATAGTTTGTACAGACTAGAATGTACCTCCTTCGAGTTGAAGGTGGGTTGATGGGTCCCATGAAATCCATGCCCCATTTGTCAAAGGGCTCGATGTGTATGTGAGGCTGTAGGGGCATTTCGTCCCTATGGGTCGATCGGCCCATCCTCTGGCATTCATCACATTTATTGGCGTATGCGGTTGCATCTTTGAACAATGAGGGCCAAAAATACCCAGTCTACAATACCTTATATGCAGTCCTTCTCCCTAAGAAGTGGCCACCACAAGGCTCATTATGGTAGGCCTTGAGTATCTCTACAAATTTGTGCTCTGCCATGCACCTTCTTACGATCTGGTCGGGCCCTGTTTTAAATAGGAGACCATCAATCCACTAATATGAGGTACTCTTTTTTATCACCCCTTGCTTCTCTCGGTATGAGAGGGCAGGGGAGGTTCTCCCAGTGGCTAGATAATTGGCAATGTCTGCATACCATGGTGTCTGTTCACTGATGACGAATAGATGCTCATCCGAGAACTGGTCTTCTACCACTGCGTAGTCTACTAGAATTAGTCTGGACAGGAAGTCTACGACTACATTGTCTTTTTTGGGCTTGTCGATTATGGTAAGGTCAAACTCCTACAACAACAAAAGCCACCTGATGATCCTATCACTGATCGTTGGTTTGCTCATCAAATATCTGATGGTTGCATGGTCCATGTGGATGAATACTTTGTACCCAGTGATGTAGTGGCAGAATTTATTGATGGTATGTACCACTATGAGAAACTCTTTCTCTATTATCGTGTAATTAAGCTCAGCCCCTGCTAGGTTCTTGCTGACGTAATAGATGGTGTAGAACTCTTCGCCATCCTGCTGCCCGAGGACCGCTCCAATTGCATTATTGGATGCGTCACAATATATGTGGAACGGGACAGACCAATTTGGGCCCCATAACATTGGGGTAGAGATCAGCTTCTCCTTCAATGTCTAAAATGCCTGCTCATAGTCATCTATCCAGATAAATTCTACGTCCTTCATCAGAAGGGTGTGTAGCGGTTTGGTGATTTTACTAAAATCGATGATAAATCACCTGTAGTACCCGATAGAGCCGAGGAAACTCCTTACCTCCCTCTATGTTTTTGGGTTGGGTAAGTCTTTGATGAATTCTATCTTCTTGTGATCCACTTTAATCCCTTCTGCCGAGAGATGATGCCCTAACACTATGCCTTCCCGCATCATCATAAAACATTTCTCATTGTTGAGGGATAGATTGTTTTCCTCACACCTCTAGAGTACACGCTCCAAATTTTTCATCACCTCTTCAAATGTTTCCCCATAAATGGTGAAATCATCCATATATACTTTGATTGCTTCGCCTATCATATCCGAGAATATGCTAAGCACTACCCTCTGGAAGGTGGTTGGTGCGTTGCATAGCTCGAAAGGTAGCACCCTGTATGCAAATGTTCCCCATGGGTAGGTGAACGTTGTCTTATCTTGATCTTCTTCTGCAATTTGGATTTGATTGTACCCACTAAATCCATCTAGGAAGGAAAAGTATTTCCTCTCGGACAACGTGTCTAGCACTTGGTCAATGAAAGGAAGTGGAAAATGGTCCTTTTTAGTCATCTTATTCAGTGATCTGTAGTCAACACAGATCCTCCATTTCCCATTCTTTTTAGGGACCACCATGAGTGGTGACACCCATTCACTATCCGAGATCGGGTAGATGAATCCCGCCATTAGGAGCTTTTGTAGCTCGGCCTTGACAATTTCCTTCATGGTCGGGTTCATCCTTCTCTATGGCTATCTGACGGGGGTTGACTATTCTTCCAGATAAATATGGTGAGTGCACACCTTCGGACTGATTCCCTTCATATCCGCATAATCCCATGTGAATGCCTATTGATGTTTGGCTAGGAACTCCTTCAATTCTGCCAACTATGCAATGGTCAGCTCACAACTGACGTTCAATATTCTGCCATGCCCGACATCGATTTGCTCAGTGTGGTGGTCCTGAGCACCCACCAATGGTGACTCAGGAATTGGGAGAGAGGATTCTCTATGGAAGAATCTTGAGATGATGCCATCTTCTTTGACCTCATCCTCCGCTTCTATTAATGCCATTACCGACTGGAGCATAGATAGCGAACTATCCTCCTAATTTTCTATTTTAGGTTCTCCTAGTGTATCCATTGATTGGGCCGAGGGAGAGATTGTTAATCTCTTGACGTGTTGGCCATCTGAAATGGTCATCATTCCATGATGGCAACTGATGTAGGCATCATCCATAGCTAACCATGGTCTCCCCAGGATGAGTGGGTAACCACCTAGTCCGATTTTGGATTGCAGCACCAAAAAATCCATCGGATACTCCCATGCATCGACTATTACTATGACATCTTCGAGCATTCCTTCTGGTGCCACCATGGACCGATCGGCCAACTGTAACACCATTTTGGTAGGCTTTAGGTCGGTGAGTTCCAACTTTTGCATGGTGTCTTGTGGCATTACATTGATGGCTGCCCCCAAGTCGACCAATGTATTCGCCAGTGAGTGCCCTCCTATTTTTACCATCAATACCGGGCTTCTTGGGTCTGCATATTTGGGATGATATGCATTCCCCATCATCAAGTCGGCTAACTTTCCCACGACGTTGATGGTTTGCACTATTTTGCATCTCAATTTTCTTAGGCATATTTCTTTTATTGCCTTAGTGTATATGGGCACATCCCGGATAGCTTGGAAAAGTGGGATAGTTATGGTGAGATTTTTCAGGCTTGATAGGATATCAAATTCGGGTTGTGTCGGCTTCTTCTGCTCTTGCAACCATTTAGGGAATGGGGCCCCTGTCTTCTCAACAACTTTTTCTTCCCCCACATCTTCTATCAGATGGGAGTCTCCTACTTCCTCCTCCACTTCTACCAGAGAAGGTGTTTCTACTCCTAGTTGCTTGCCTGATCTAAGTTGTATTGGATTACAACTAATATGGTACATTGGATACATCTCTCCTTCCACCTGGTATACCGGTTGGTTTACCTTGTTGTTCGGGTTCACCATCGGTTGTGCTGGTAACTATGTAGGTCTTGCTGTAGGTAGGGCTGGTAAGCCTTGCTGAGGTGGTCCTTGTGCCATGTTCTATGGAGGCGTATTCCATGGGACATGGCTCCTCCATGGCTGCTGATATGGCATCCATATTTGCTGATTTGGGAATGCCGCACCTAGAGGTATGTTCATCCAAGGTGGTGGTCCCCACCATCCCATGTTAGGTGGTGGAGGCTGTCCTTATGGCATATATGGTCCTCCTCCATAAGGTGGCATCCCCATGGGCATATTTCCCATGGGATTTTGCTACCAATTCCTCTGATTGCCCACAAAGTAGGCTTCGGTTACGTCAGCATCTTCTTTGGCATTGGGCAGCTATGGGCACAGTCAAGTTTTATGATTCTTCTAGCAAACCGCACATACTCTGACCTTGTTCTCTGGGTAGGCATTCCTGGCATGCTTCCCTCTACATTTGGGGTAGAAATAGGTTAATGTTGCATCGTTCTCCTATTTCTTCTTCTCCAACAATAGCGTATCCAAATGTAGAGCTAGAGAGGATAGCATTTCACTCTTTAAATCCTCTAGCATGTTGCCTATCTCCATTTTTGTGATTGATGCGGTCACTTTAACTATTCTGGCAGTTGGCTTACCTCTCCTCCATGAGTAATTCTGGTATAATTGTCGGATATCTTCCATAGCATGTTGGTAAATGTCTCCTCCAGAGATCATATTCAGTGCTTCCAATGACTCATTGTTCAGTCCCCTCAAAAAAATACTTTTGAGGGACTTATCCCCTAACTTTGCATGAGGGGATCGCTGTAGGTTAAAATTAAACCTTTCCCAGTATTCCTCCAGGGATTCATCCTCTTTCTGCGTCATGTTGAGGACTTCCTCTCTGGAATCCCATGCTCTGCCGAAGTCCTGATATTGCTCTAGAAAGAGCTTCTTCATCCCATCCCATGTGGTGATCTATTTGTTCCCTAGCCCAATGAACCATCGTAGGGCTGAGTCATCTAATGTCGATGGGAAGAGTTTTAGCTTCTAGGCATCTGATTTATAATCAACAGACCTACACAATACATCAAATTTGAATAAAAATAGGTCAGGGTCTTCGGTTGGGTATCCCATGAAGGTAGGGAGATGGGTAGGGGAAATATTTTTCATTTTGGTGTCTCCTACCCCTTCCTCTATCGGGAAACTAAACCCAGATGAGACTTCTTCTTCTACCATTTTTTCAAGAAATGTGGTCTCTAATACAACGTCTATAGTCTCTCGGTCGTTCAAAACACTCTGGGTCAGAGCCTTGAAGTCAGTTGGCATTATAGTCTGATCCTCTACGGCTTTCCACAATAGGGCTTCCTCTAAGGGTGTCCTCTTAAACAATGGGTTTACAATAATTTGTTCTTTCTTAGGTTGGTGAGATGAGGAGGCACTTTGCACGAAGTGAGGACTCTGACTCCAGTGGACTACTGGTGATGAGTCGAGAGAATCTAGTTCAAATTCTAGGTCTTCTGCTGACTCTGACTGATCTGGTAGACTCTGTTTTATAAAATGACCGTCGGGTCCTCTTTTTCTTGGCGGACTCATACAAGGTCAAGCTGAAGGTCTTAAGGGGTAATGTAATTAGTCTTCTAGTGACGCTTCCCTGACAACGATGCCAAAATGTTGGGTGCCAAACACTAGTGAATTTATCCTATATTTGTCATAGCACTTCTCATTTAATTTGTCAATCCAGGGAACTCGTAAGCTTGTGAAGGGTCACGGTTGAGACTAGTCACACTACCACTTTAGAGATGATCCATTCAACTACTATTGGGGGTGTTTGTATAACATCAATAAGATCATCCACCTCAATAAAATACTCACTCATAAATAATAATGCAGATAAAATAAACACATGAAATGAAAATGCTTCTTATAAATAAACACACCTCTAAGATAACTAAGCTTAAGCCTAAGACATAAACATACTACCATGCATAATGAAATTATGTAAATAACTAAGAGGGGAGGAATATTGGCTTGGAGTGGGCCCGAGCTCCAGGCAGATCCTGCCCGATAATTCTCACAAATGAGGCGCTGCTAACGAACGTTCAACTTTATTAATAATGCAATGGAATATTACATACAACAATACTCTATCAATATATGTCTCCTCTACTACAGGGAAGTCTGTGTGTTTATATACTACACACACAGATCTTCCTACAATAGTTCTGTTACAACCGGCGTCTCGGTTCAGCCTAAACTAGGACAGTTCAATTATTGCAACCGATGCACGATAAACAACTCTACGTCATTTCCTGGTAATCGGATGATCTCCACTTCATTACGGTTTGACCTCATAAGTGGTTACGTGTTCACCCACTCGGTTGGGACAACTCGTCCATCCACGATTTCCCATAGATGACGTGGAACGGTGGTCAATAGGGTCCTTCTCCAGCCATTGTGGTCAACACGCATAATTCGGGCATCGGCCTTGGTAAGGTGCCTAACTCGGTAAGGTGCTTACTTGAGTAAGGTGCCTACCTCGGTAAGGCACCTTCCTTAGTAAGGCGCCTACCTCAGTAAGGCACCTACCTCAGTAAGGCGCCTACCTCAATAAGGCGCCTACTTCAGTAAGGTGCCTACCTTAGTAAGGTACATGCTTTAGTTTACCTTCTTCTGATTAAGCGAAACCGTGCTAGGTCCATGTAGGACCTCGACTGAGCAAAAGATGACAAAATAAGGGAAATAGCTACACACAACACACTTCACACATATATTAGATAATACACATGATTTTATTAAATACATACATAATGCTTCATAAAATACACAACTCATGATATAATGTCATGCAAAAACCATTAGTACATATACAAAAATATGAGCATTTTTGGTGCTCGTTAGAATCAATGCTCAGTCACATACCTCATCTGATTAACAAAAATCTTAATGAATATCTCTTAAGTCCATTCTCTAAGGAGGAAATAAAGAAAGCAACCTTTGATTTAGGTGGGGATAAATATCTAGGATTGAATGGCTTTCCAAATACTTTCTTCCACCTATTTTGGCACATAGTGGGTTTAGATATTGTTTAAGCCATAAAAGAAGTCCAAGAATCCCACTTTGTCCCTACTGATGTCAATTCTACTTTCTTGGCCTTGATCCCTAAAATTGTAGGGGCTAGGGACTTCAAGCAGTTTAGACCTATAAGTTTATGCAACACACTATACAAGATCCTCACAAAAACTCTAGCAAACTAGATCAAAGCAATTCTACCTTTCATCATAGATAGCAATCAAGGGGGTTTCATGAGGGGAAGGCAAATATTGGATGGCATAGTGATGATCCATGAGGTGATTCATTCCATGGATAAAAGTGATGAAGTTGGGATGCTATTGAAATTAGATATGAACAAGGCGTACGATCGTGTCTCATGGAACTTTTTAGCAAAAATTATGAAGTTTGGCTTTCATAGAAATTGGATTAACCTATTCTCAATTGTATCTCTACAACAAATTTTTTAGTTTTGGTTAATGAGGCTGTAGTAGGTTATTTTAATAATAGGAGGGGTCTTTGTTAGGGAGATCCTCAATTGCCATATTTTTTTATCATTCTTGTAGAAGCGCTTGGAAGAAGTATTACAACGATCAATGAAAGGAAGTTGGGGGGATTTAAGGCGGTCTTAACGATGGATTTAGTGTCTCATCAATAATTTGTTGATAATACAATTATTGTTTCAAAATCTTCAATCCCTCAAGATCGATAAATTAAAGGAATCTTGGATAAATATGAATAGGTGGTTGGTCAAAAAGTAAATTTTACAAAGAGTAAGATCTACTTTATCAATACATCGATGGTGAGACAAAGAAGAATCTCTTGGATTTTTGGTTGTGAGATAGGGGATCTCCTAGCCTCCTACCTAGGGATGCCCCTATTTAAGGGAAGAATGAAATCAAAATAATGAAACCTAGTCATTGAGTGGTTTGAAAAGAAGTTGACAAGTTAGAAAGAAAATCTGTTAAGTTAGGCTAGAAATGCTCAATTGGTCTAGTCCACCTTGAAAAGCCTCCATATTTATTTCATATCAATGTTTAAAATCCTTACCAAAATTAAAAACAAGTTGGAACAAGTATAATGATCCTTTTGGTGGTCTAGTTTGGAGGATAAGAAGAGACTCCCTTTGGTGGCTTGGGAGCAAGTGTGTTCAAAGAAGGATCGTGGAGGGTTAGGTTTCAAATGCCTAAAAATGATGAATGAGGCCCTCATAGGTAATATGGGGTGGAAGCTCTTGAAGAATGACCAACTAAGTTAGATCAAGATCCTCAAGACCAAATATTTAAGAAATAGAAATGATTTCCTAAGCACAAAGGAGCTACCAAAAGGTTCTACCTTTTGGAACAACTTAGTCACATGCAAGGATCTCCTAAGGAAAGGTATAAGGTGGAGAATTGGCAATGGAGAAAAGGTGGATTTTTGGAAAGATAGATGGTTGAAGGATGACCCATTGGAGGATGATTTAGAGTTAAACATCCTCAAACCAAATCTCAGTCTTTAGAAAATTGGGTTAAGGATTTTTTAGTAATCAGAGATGGCAGACTAAGCTATAAGGAAGTCCAGGTGGCTAGTCTAAATGATGCCCAAATGAAAGCAATGGATAAACTATCTAATCTTCTCAAAGTGTTTCCCATAAACCTTTTGGGTAGTAGTAATTATATGGTTTGGATCAAGGAAAACAAGGGCTTGTACTCTATAAAAATAGGCTACTCGATGATAGATAAGGAGGGGTTCAGATGGATTCCTATTAAGAAGGTTTGGATTAAAAATTTGATACCCAAAATCACCTTCTTTTACTAGCTAGTGGTCCAAAATAAGATTTTAACTATTGATAATCTATGTAAAACAGGATTCCAAATTGCCAACAGATGTACCTTGTGTGAAAGAACAGATGAGACCATCCAACACCTATTCTTATAATGTGAGTTTTCCTATGGTGTTCTCAAACATCTTCTCAATAAATTTATGGTTTCTTGGGTTTTTCTTGAGAGTATGGTAGATGTGTGCCTCCAGTAGAACTCCCTTTTTAAGATCAAGTGTTTAAATAACCTATGGCATATATACCTTCTTCATTTTCTATGGGACCTATGGAGAGAGCGCAACAATAGAATTTTCAAGGATAAGAAGAGGGATGCTACCTTTGTTAGTACCCAAATTGGTAATGCAATTATTGAAAATTTTAAAGTAACCAAACACCAATAGGAAAAGGAACCTAAGCAGGAAATATATTTGTTAAGGGAATGGGACCTAAGTATTATATCTCCTTAGAGTGTACCCAATCCATCTAGAGATGAAGTGAAGTGGGAATCCCCACTAGCAGGTTGGGTGAAGCTCAACTATGATGGAGCAACAAAAGGTAATCTCAGATTAGCTAGAGCTGGAGGGGTGGTCAAAGATGAAAAGGAGTTATTTTTTTGGCATATGCAGAACCATTAGATAGCTAGACAAACCACTTCATTGAGGCAAGAGCACTATTTTTGGGAATCCAAATTATCCTACAAAAAGGGGTTATGAATGCTATTATTGAGTGTGACTCGTTAAATATTATCAAGAACCTGAAAGAAGAACAAGAAGTGAGTTGGTCAATTGTAAAATTGATTCTATAAAGAAGAATGAATCTCAAAAAGCTAAGGAATGTTAAAATTTAACATAAATACCGAGATGAGAACAATGTGATTGATTTCATGGAAAATATGGGAGTCTTACTAAAGGAGAAATGGTCTTGGATTTCTAGCTTCCCCCTCCATTAATGGAAATATCTAATAAGGACCAATTAGATTATGTTTACCTATTGGAGAAATAGGTGGAGGTATGGAATGCCAGTGATAATAGAGATGAAGGAAGAGGAGGATCATAGAATAGATCAAATTTGATCGGCAAGAGGAAAGGGATGCAAGTTTCGTGGTCAAGTATTTAGCCATATAGAGGGTGATTAGACTCAAGTGAAAGAACAATTTGAGGGGATATTGGTGATGAAAATTGACAAGGAGGTTGAGGAAATTTTGGAAAATGATGGTTTCTGGAAGACTTTAAGAGATAGTTGCAGACACTTGGAACAAAGGAAGCAATGGACACAATCAATTTTCTAGACTGAGTTCATTAGAATTTTTGGATAATATTACATTATTTGGTACATGCCAATATACCACCTTGGTACATTATTAGATTATGTGTGTCTTAGATTAGAGTGTGAGTTAATATTTCATGCAATGTAATAATGTGCAGGAAATGCACAAGTGTCATGTAATTATATGTGCAAGTGTTATGTATGTAAATGTGCACAAGTGTCCAATATGTAAGTGTGCACATGTATCCTTAGATTAGAAAGTGTTATGTGAAGATTCAAGTACAAGTGTGCATCTAAGATAGTGTCTTGTGTATGCAAGTGTCAAGTAGAGAAGCCAAGAGTCATGAGACTTGGCATGAGGAAAGGAAGAGTCAAGTAACCAAAGAGTCATCCTAGAATGGCTATATATTACTCCATATATGATCTACAAAAAAGTAAGAGATGGTCTATATTGTATGAGAGTTCTATGATACATTTGTAATAGAAAGAGGAGTAATACAAGTTTGCATACATTTGATAAGTTAATATTATAAGTGATCTTATTGTGCATATTTTACTCCTAATTGTTGAATGTTATTACATATTAGTTGTTTCATATATATTTGTTATATTATCTTATTGGATTATTATATTACAACTTTATTATATTTGATCCTGTGATTATATTCCTATGAGTTTTATATTTGATGTAAGGCTTCAAAATCCATCAATGGTATTTGAAAGTTACAAAAGGCTAGAGTCTTTCCACAGTTGCAGGAATAGCTAGTGAAGACTAGGACTCAACAATAGAATTTGCAGAAGGCTAGAGTCTTTCCACAAGGTTGAAGAATAACCTGTGAAGACTAGGACTCAGCAAGGATTTTTCCACAAGGTTGAAGGATAACTTGTGAAGACTAGGATCCCTATTTGGGTGAATCAACTTGAAGATAATTTATTATTCAAGGCATAGCCAACCCTAACATTAATAGAAAGTTTTAGGGATAGAAATCCCTTAATATCAATACTGGATTCTTAAGTAATGCTAAAAAAGGTTGGCTAAAATTTTAATAGAGTGAAATTTGATCTTCAAAAGTTGAGAAGCTTCCTACAACAAATAGAGAAGACTTTCATCTTCGATTGCTTGAAGGTTGAGAGCTTTCCTCACGTAGGGATTGATTTGAAGTTGCAATAAAAGAAGAGACATTGAAGATAAGAGACCCGCCAAAAGAGGTCCCATAGAAGATTGAATATAGAAAGAGGAGACCTGAGAAAAAGAGAGCCCATAACCGAAAGAATAAGGAGACCCGAGAAAAAGAGATCTCATAAACGATAGATATAGGAGACCCAAGAGAAGTGGTCCCATAGACAATAGAGATAGGACTCCCAAGAGAGGTGGTCCTATAGTTGAAAAATATAGGAGACCCAAGGAAAAGTGATCCTATATAAGTCAAAGATAAAGAGGAGACCCAAAAGAAGAGGTCCCATAATTGGCAAAGATAGGAGACCCAATAAACAGGTCCCATATAAGTCATAGAAGTCAAAAGAAGAGACTCGAGCAAAGAGGTCCTACTGATGATTGAGGATTAAAGAGAGGCCATTAATAAAGTTTTGAAGAAGATGGAAGATAAAGAAAGAAGAGCTCTAGAAAAGGGTTCTCACATCAAGTTTGGTACTATCGCCGCCATACGATGACAAGCTCATAAGGTATAGAAGTTTCATTGAAGAAAGGTAAAGCTTCTTTAAGAGAATTTTAAGATAAGATACCCTAGAGAAGAGATACATCATTGTGGCTTATCAATAAAGATAAGAAGCCAATATTCAAGCTTCTTATTAAAAGAGAAAAGGAGTTTTTTTTTATAAATGTTTTTAAAGAATTTAGTGAACTAGGTATAGAATATTTGAAAGCTTCAGCAATAAGTGATAAGAATACTGCATATAAAAGTAACATTAGTCAATGTTGCTATAAAATAAAGGTGATTGAAAAGCATGCAAATAACTATCTATTCGACCAATGAATAGTTAAGAGCTAAGCGTTATCATGAGAGACATTTAAGCAACCATCATTAAGTAATGAGTCACCATAGAATGTATGCAGCAAGGTTAAATATGAAAGACACAAAGTGTATTTGATTAGAATCCAAAATAGCAAAGATAGTGCTTAGAGAAGTGTTCAAACAACAAGCATATATGCACATAAAGAAGAGCTAGAACAGGCAGGCAAAGATAGAGCTTAGAGAAGTTCTCAGACTACAAGCAAAGACACCTCAAGAAAAATATTAGAATGAGCAAGCAGAGTTGTAGAAGTCTATAGCGAATGCTATCACCTAGACAGAGAGAATAGAAAATTGAAACTAAATATTTGAGAGCATTCCAGCAAGAGAGAAAGAGGAATAGCCAGACTTGAGAAAATATATCTCTGAAACATTGTGCTAAGCAAAGCCGCGAGTCAAGGAGATCAGGAATCAAACATGGAACGCAATAGAGAAGCATCGTATCCTCCAAGCACCAAAGGGCAATGTAACTAGACAGAAGACTAAGCACCACCAAAGAGGAAGATAACATTGTTGATCACCATTTATTCATAAGAAACCCTAGCATCATTCAAAGGAGATAAAGCATTATTTTAGAATTATCATTTTTCGAAGAGAAACCTAAGCATCATTGGATAAAGCGTTAATGATCACACCAAATGCTAAGAGGAAAATAGAATTGAAATGTTGAGTATAACATTTTTTAGCACAGAAAATTGGAAGCATAGAAGCACCACATTGAAGAAGGCCAATCGTTTGAGCACTGGGCAATTGAAAGCAAAGAAGTACCACTTTGAAGAAGACCAATCGTATGAAATAATTTGTTTGACAAAGGTGATTCTTAAAAGAATATCAATGCATGATTGTTTTCACACACTTTGAGGCAGATTATTAAAACACCCAAGACGTTGGACAGTGAGTAGAGGAAGGTTGAATGTGTTAGAGGAGAATCAAACGTGCCGAAGCAAAGTTGAATGCACCAAAGGAGAATCGAACATGCCAGAGGAAGGTTGAATGTGCTAGAGGAGAATTGAACGCGCCAAAGGAAGGTTGAATGCACCAAAGGAGAATCAAATGCACCAAGATTAAGGTATTAAAAAATCAATTTAAATTTAAATCTTTCTAAAGTTTTTTTAGGAGTAATAAGGTTGATTTTTTTATTATTCTAAGGTTTAATTAAGACTAAAGGAGAGATAAGGAATTTAATAGATTAATTAAAGCCTTAGTTATTTTAATTGCATTTTTGAGATTTGGAGAGATAAGTAGATATTTAATTTGAAGTTTTATAAGGTTATTTACTTTATTGCTTTATTATTATTTGAAATTCAAGTCATATAGAATTTTTGCAAATTATTTAATTATGGAGAGATAAGGTATTCTACATCAAACATAGAAAAACTATATTTGTAAAATTCTTAATTTTATAGCTTCTATTTGACTAGGGAGCCATAAGGTATTCAACTACAAAAGTTTTTTGAAAAATATAGAAATTTGAAATAACTATCATTCAAAAACTAGGGAGATACAAGGTAGTTTACATCAAAGGATATTCATGGATGAAATTGTTAAGAATGCATTTAATGAATATAGTGAAGACATGTTGCATGCACTCAGATTTTACTCACAAAACTTAATAAATAACTTTGATGGAGAGAAACAAATATTTGATGTTTTAAAAGACAAATTGACTTTGTTTTTTAAAGAAGCAAAAGAAGGAAAATTCACAACTCTTATAGGTTATCTTCATGAAAAAAAATAGGTCATGGTGGGATTCTCAAAACACCATTATACTTACTTTATAAGAGTGTTTAATGACGTAGGTTTCATTAATTAGTTTTTAGATTTTTCAAGGGAGGATACAAGTTGAAATAAATGATACATATGATAGTCTTATAGAAGAATCATTGAAATAAAAATCATATTATTGTGATGATTTACTAAATCAATGCTTAGAAGGTATGCCATCAGATATATCACAAATGAAACTGCAGAAAAAGAAAAGAAGAAATAGGAAGAAAAGAAATCCAACTTAGTTGAATCAGTCCATCAATTCCTTAATCACCCCCAAAACTCCCACCAAAGATGGGATCAAGTGATGCGAAGATTGAAGATTAAACCTTCTAAGGGCAACCAACTTAAAGGGAATGTGAGTATTAGTAATATGGTTAGGACTAGAAATTGGCAACCTCCTCCTAAGAATTTTGGAAAATTCAATACTGATGGAGCATTTAGAGGGAACCCTGGAAAAGCCAGTGTGGGAGGAAATGGTAGACTTTCAGATGGCTCCCTGGTTTTTACTTTTGCTGAGAATTTGGGTATTCTTTCCAATAACCTTGCTAAGGGGTATGGTGTCCTCAGAGGCCTTCAGGAGGCTACTAAGGTTGGATGGGAAAAGGTGTTAGTTGAGTCTGACTCTCAACTTATGATTAATCTCTTGAAGACTCCTTCTAAGAATCATAAGGTGGATTGGATAATAAAAAGAATTATTGAGAGATTCAGTTAATCCAGATGGGATTTTTGAAAGTTGATTACAATCATGTGGTCAGAGATCAAAACAAGAGTGCTGATGCTTTAGCTAATTGGGCTTTGGACAAAGGTGATCTTACTTGTTATGGCCACCCTCCTATATGGTGGGCTTCTCAAATTAGGGAAGCTCTTATTTCTATCATTTCTTTGGATGGCTCCAGTTTTGAAGGTACCTAGTTTCTTCTTGTTTTTTTTTTTTTTGCTTCTCTTTGGTTCATTCAGTTTTTTTTAGTTCCCTAGCTCTTTCTATTATTTATTTTGTTTCCTCTGTTGATTCTTGCCTTAATAGTCTTCTAGTCTAGATAGGTCATTGTTTTTTTCATTTTATTTTCTTTTTTGTTTTTTGTTTTTTTTGTTTAGTTTTTTAAGGTGGGTGGGTTCTTTTGTTTGTTTTGTTTTTGTGTTCTTTGTGTTGTTTTTTGTTGTTTTGTTTTTTTTTAATGTTTTTTGTTATTGTTCTTGTGTTTTTTTCGTTCTTGCTCTTGGGTTTCTCTTTGTTTGTGTTATTTCGTGTTTTTATGTGTGAGTGTTTTCTATGTTTTTTGTTTTTGTTTATTGTCTATTGTTGGTTGTTTTTTTATTTTTATTTTTTTAATTTTTTAGGTTTTAGTTGTGTTTATTTTTCATGTTCTTTTTGGGTTATGTCTTTGTAGTGTTCTGTTGTTTTTTCTTGTTTGTGTTTTGTTATGTGATTCTTGTGTTTTTCTATGTGGTTTGTGTTGTGGTTTCTTTTATCTTATTGTGCATGTTTGGTTGTGCTTTTGTTTTTGACACACTCAGGGAGCATGTTTTTTATTTTATTTTATTATTTTTGTTGTTATTTACTTATTTTTAAATTGGTTTTGTGTGTTTGTTTGCTCCTTGAGTGTGTCAAAGGTGGTAGGCCAGGTCCGAGTCTTGGGCGTTTTTGGCGGAATGGATACCCCTACCTCCTTGGGTCTTACCCGAAAGTGGCATCCCTTTTGGGATGTTTTCCACAAATAAAAAAAATAGGAAGAAAAGAAATCACTTCAAGAACAATAGGAAACCTGAATCCAAAAACAAGATCAAGCAAGGAGAATAAGAAGATCATAAAGTTAAAAAAAAGGTAAAAAAGAGAACAGGGGAAGTACAAGATCCAAGAACACATGAAAGATGAAGGTCATGTTGAATACTCTTACATGAAGGATCCATACATTAATCTACTAGAGGTAGATTGACGATTGAAGGACAAAGACTATATTGAAGACTAAAGTCTTCAATAACCAAATAATGCAATATAGGAGGTGTTTGAGAATATTACATTATTTGGTACATGCCAATGTACCACCTTGGTACATTATTAGATTAGATGTGTGTCTTAGACTAGAGTGTGAGTTAAAATTTCATGTAATGTAATAATGTGCAAAAAATACACAAGTGTCATGTAATTATGTGTGCAAGCGTTATGTATGTAAATGTGCACAAGTGTCCAATATGTAAGTGTGCACAAGTGTCCTTAGATAAAAGTGTCGTGAGACTTGGCATGAGGAAAGGAAGAGTCAAGTAACCAAAGAGTCATCCTATAATGGCTATATATTACTCCATATATGATCTACAAAAAAGTGAGAGAGCCTATATTGTATGAGAGTTTTATGATACATTTGTAACAGAAAGAGGAGTAATACAAGTTTGCATACATTTGAGAAATTAGTATTATAAGTGATCTTATTGTGCATATTTTACTCCTTATTGTTGAATGTTATTACATATTAGTTGTTTCATATATCTTTGTTACATTATCTTTTGGATTATTATATTGCAACTTTATTATATTTGATCCTATGATTATATTCCTATGAGTTTTGTATTTTATGTAAGGCTTCAAAAGCCATCAAGAATTGGGATGTTGTCTTGGCTAAGTCTATTATTACCGAATGCAATGTTGTGTTATGGTATGTTGTTTCTGTTATGATTGAGTGGTAGCTACAATTGTTTTAAGTTTCTATTTTGGAAGTGGTCTAGTAGTTTGTCATGTTTTGAAAGTTGTTTTGTTGATATACAGTATTATAAGGTTCAACCATAGTATTAAGTGGATGATAATATTTTTTTTAAGTTGTTGCAACATATTGTTTTATCTTAAAAAGTTTGATGTACATGTTTGAGGATCCTAAAACCCTTTCTTACCCTAATAAAAAAAAATATTATTATTATTTTACCTATACTAAAGGAATCAGTAACTCATTACATTTTTCATCGCCTCTTCATGGGTTCGAGTCCTACTCTTGCTACCACTATAACCTCTAGTTATTTCATCATCTATTTGTGAGTTCAAATCCTACTCTTGCTACCATTATAACCTCTAGTTGTGCTGGGTAAATTTTTTAACATAGTCGACAATGCTGGTGCGACACACCCTTCGGTTCTAGGAGGCTAAAGGGATTCGAACCATGGTCTCTACCCTCCCAAGGGAGTGCTTTGACTAACAAACTAAACCCTTCAACCTAGTAAAAATTTATAATAACTTGTTAATTTAATAATATATATATTATGTTAGGATCCTCCTATAAAATAAACTCAAATAAACACACTCTCACACAATTGCTTGGAAATAAACTCACATAAACATCATATTAATATTCAGAACAAAATACACATTATAACAGAAATTTGCATAAAGGAACAATATCACAATAAGATAGAATCACAGGCCTCTTCGAGGGGGCAACCTCCTTCAACACTTCATTAACTTGCAAAAAGATGAATACATTGGTGCCTTCTCGAGTATTTAAAGAGTTCCCTTCCATGGTTGGCTTACATGCAAAATGCCACCTAGATTACATGCATAATGTCACCCGAATTACATGCATAGTGCCACTCGAATTACATGCACAATGCCACTCGAATTACATGCACAAGGCCACCTTACATAACCTATCTACCATGTGTTACATAAAAAGGGTGCCATTTGTCATAGGCACTACATAAGCTAAAACTTAGAACATTACAAAATATTAATCATGGGTACTACCCACGTTCTTTAGGAATTATTACATCATGGAAGTTATTACATTAAGGGTTAGGATGGGATCCTAACATATTAGGAGATAGGATAATCGGTAATAGTCTTCGTCATATTATCCTTACGGGCACGGTTCGAATTTAGAAAGCTACCATGATAGCCCCTATCCCACCTCATTAAGAATTTTACCTGGAGGGGATCAGAATTGGAACCGCCGACCTCAAGCTGGAAAACACTCAATTGAAACCGATCAATCTACTACATCTTCCCGTTCATTTAATAATATTATAATAACTTAACAATTTGTTTTGAAGAGATAGGAGAATCGACAACAGTCTCAATCATATTATCCTTGCGAGCACGGTTCAAATCCGAAAAGCTACCACTATAGCCCCTGTCCCACCTTGGTAAGAGTTTTACTCTAAGTGAGGGGACCTTGGAGGAGCTTGGGATTGGAACCGCCAACCTCAAGCTAGCAAACACTCAACTAAAACCGACCAGTCTACTACCTCCACCCCATAATAACTTAACAATTATATGTTAATTTTTTCTTTAAAATTTAAAGAATCTAATTGATTAAACTAACATATTTTATAAAACAAATAGTATTTACCTTTTTTTTATAAAGCCTACTAAAAGAGTCTCCTAGAGATGGCATTTACTTAGACTAATCCAATAATGACCTATTCGCTTACAATAAACAATTAAATGTTAATCAATGAGATTTATAGTTAAAAAGTAAAGAACCTAATTGATTGAACTAACATATTTAATAAAGTAATGATCTTCTTTTACTATTTGTGGAAAGCCATTGTAGAAATATGGTTTAGGAGATTTGGCTCCAATGGAGATCTTCTTTTAATGTTGTACAAGTATTCTTATCGACTAAGGTTGGGAGAAGTCTCATCCCAACTTATAAATGATCTTTTTTTTAATATAAAAATTTTAAATTCTTAAAAAAAACATCTTTAATAAAGCAAATAGTAATTAATTGTATTTTTATAATGTTGACTAAAAGGGTCTCTAGAGATGGCATTTGCTTAGACTACTCCACTAATGACCTATCGCTTACAATAAACAATTAAATGTTTTTTTTTGGCTGGATAATAAGGGTTGTACTTGGGTCCCCCATCTTTAACAAATTACAACTCTCTTCTTCAGATCTTGAGAGTTTACAAATTGATACACTTTTCATCTCAATTGAGATGCTATAGCTAGAAACCTACATCATTTTACATAAATTGTTTGAATTCTTGATTTTCATTTTATAGACCTTTTTAAATTTTTGTATGAATATAAATATTCCAGAATTCAACATCCTTCTTGACATTTTCCTATAGCAACCTTCACAATACAAAATTTCACCTATACTATCTATGCATTGCATCTTAGTAGAGTAATATTTCCAAAACATCTCACTATCATAGTCCACTTTACCAAATATGAATTGCTAGTTTCCTTCCTGAAACACAAGTGCAACCACAAAAATTATAATAAATAGTTATATGAAAACACATTATTGTTACAAAATAAAGTAGATATTACCAATAGAAAATATTAATCATTAATTGGTTCATGCAATCAACATTTTCTTGTTAGCTTCAACTAAACTTACTACTTCCTCTAACCATTAAAAGAAGAATTTAATTAAAGTAAATCTTAATCATTAATTGATTCAAACAATCAACATTTTCTTGTCAACTTCAACTAAACTTACTACTTCCTCTAACCATGGAAATGATAATTTAACTTCATGGTCCTTAATCAAAACCCCTCTATTGGCTAGCCTATCTGCACACTTGTTTCCTTCCCTTAATGTATGTGTAAACTTGATTTCTTCAAACTCTTTAGCAAGATCTTGAATTTCCACAATGATCTCTTATGTGTTCCATGGAGCCTTAGCTTTCCTCAAACTTACATTTATTACTATGAGAGAATCACCTTACATCCATATTCTATTCCATTTCATTTGTTTGTATATTTTTAACCCTTCTAAAGTTGCCTAAGCTCCAACTTCATTATTTGTCTTATTTCAACTATTGAAAGCATAATGAGACAATGAGACAAAATATTTCCCCTATTATTTCTAATTATTCCTCCTCCTATTGGTCCTAAATTTCCTTTAGACGCTCCATAAAATTTTAATTTAACCCACTCCACATCGGGTGGTTTCCACTTTATATTCTTTACCTTCTTTTTGCTTCTTTTGTACCCAACATCATAATTCCATTTAATGACTTGACTTCATCTATCAAGTCTCTCTACTTGTAGATTAGGGATTGGGTGAGTTGATAGGGTTGGTTTAGATAATTAAATGTTAATCAATGAGATTTATAGTTAAAAAACAAGGTAATGTAGTTTCTAAGTAAGATATGATACTTTTATTTGTTATTATAACTAGATTTATAATTAATATATATTTTTTGAAAAAGAATTTGAAAATTTTATATTAAAACAAGATCATTTACAAGTTGGGATGAGACTCCTCCCAGCCTTAGCCGACAAGAACACTTGTTTACAATAGTAAAAGAAGATCTGCATTGGAGCCAAATCTCCTAAACCATATTTCTACAATGGCTGTCCAAATTAGCTAAACACTAGATTTGCTCACCAACCTACCTAATCCTCTCATCCTCAATAGCCATGTCACTATGCCACTAAACCCCTACCTCCTTCTCAATACCCATCTTAGCCAAGAAGTCTACCACTTTATTTAGATCTCTACTCACATAAACTGGAATCACATCATCTAATTCCCTCCACAATTCCTTAATTTGGGTGACAAGAATCCTCAACCTCCATGTCTTCAAAGCAAAGTTCCTCATGCAATCCAGAGCTCCTACCAATATTTGAGAATCTGATTCTAGGATTATCCTCCTGTAACCTTGTCTTACCGCCCAAATAGAAGCAAATTTGATAGCTAAGGCTTTTGCTTCATTGTTCATGGCCCTTCCCAGGCCTTGCAGTTTCCAATAGAGCATTGTCCCAACATGATTCCTGCAGACCACTCCAATTCCAACTCTACCTAGATTACCTTTTGTAGCTCCATCAGTATTAATTTTAATCCAACCTTCTAGGGGTGGTTTCCAACTAGCTCTATCTTGCCCCTCTTGCACTTTAGCTTCCTTCTCCATCATCCCTATATCAGCTTGAGTTTCCTCTTTAGCATACACTGCCACAATTTCTATGACTTTGCTCCAAATGACTTGCCAAACGCCATCTAAGGATGAAAAGGTTTCTCTAAAAATTTTGCCATTTCTCTCCAACCACACTTGCCACCAAATGAAGTTTAATCCAAGCTTCCAACCGATACAAAGAGCTTTAGATTTAAATCTACCCCTCTTCCATCTTTCCCAAATATTAATCTGATTCAAATCACCATTGGCTCAAATTTTATAAGATAAAAACCATCGCTCCTAGATCTGGCACGTGAATGGGCACTCAAACATCAAGTGGTTAGATGTTTCCTCACTCTTGTAGCATAAAACACATTGATATGGACCAATGATTCCCCTACGTCTCAGATTATCAAAAGTAAGAATTCCATTGTGCATGAACTGCTAGGCAAAGAAGTTTACTTTCGACCAACCCTTGGACTACCAAATCTTTCTCCAATCCTCAACCTGATATGCATGAGGAGGAGGTTCTAGAAGGATATTATCATATCCATCCTTCACTGTGTAGACTCCAAGGCTCCCATAGCCCCAAGCTAATTCATCCTCCTCATCTCTACCTATGAGAAATATTTTTGCCAAGATTTTAGTCATGATGGGTGTCAATTCTGGAGGGATTGGAATTGGCCACTCATCCAACTTCTTAAATTGCTTAAACTTATAATCCCCCAACTGACTAGTGTTGAAATAACTTTCAATCTGGATCCAACCCCTGCTTTCCATGGTTGTTTTTACTAGTTGTAGTTTTGGAAATTCAACAATGATAGGTGGGTATTGATCCCATGAATCTGTCCAAAATCATGCCTTCTCCCCTCTCCCCACTTTCCAAAATAATCCATCTTTCACTACTTGAGATCCTAACTTTAGAGCTTGCCACACCAAGGACCCATTACCATCCAAAGGGAAATGACTCACCTCATTTGGGTTCACCTGTCCCAAATATTTACTAGTTAAAACTCTACTGAATAAAGAAGTTGGTTGGGAAATCCACCTCTAGTAAAGCTTTCCAACCAAAGATTTATTATTTAACTCTGATCTCCTCAGTCCCAAACCTCCCTTTACCTTGGGCTGGCTTACTTTCTCCCAACCTACTAAGGCCCATTTCCTCTCTCCTTTTACTCCTCCCCATAAAAATTTTCTAGCCATCTTGTCTAACTCTTTCCATATGGTATGTGGGGCAACAAGGATAGAAAATTTATAAATTGGCATGGCTTGAATGACTAACTGCAAAAAAGTTAATCTACCCCCATAGCTTAACCATTTGTGAGACCAATGATTAATTCTTTCTTTGATACAATCCAAAATATTCCTCCAGATATCTATTTTTAGTTTTTTAAAATGCAAAGGGACCCCCAAATATACCATTGGGAGAGAAGTCCTCGTGAATCCCAAGATCTCTAAAATTCTATCCTGAAGCCTTCGATCAAGATTGAAAAAGACCACTTTGGATTTTTTTATCATTGATGACTTGGTTTGTGGTCCTAAGGTAAACATTAAGAGTATCTCTAATCATTCTTGCTTCCTTGAAGTTGGCCACTCCCACCAATCCTATGTCATCCACAAACTGTAGGTGAGTCAAAACTTCCTCACCCACCTTGATACCTATTAGCAAACCTTGTTGTCTTCTCCTCAAGATGAGTCTACCCAAGCCTTCAACCAATATGAGAAAAATATAAGGGGAACAAGGATCTCCTTGACAAAGGCCTCAAGTAGCTCCAAATGGTTGTGAGGGAAGGCCTTTGATTAACACTAAGTATGTCGGAGTAGAAACACAACTCATGACCCATTCTATCCAATCCTGAGAGAAATTAAAGGCTGCCATCATCCTTGACAAGAAGCTCCACTCCACCCTATCATAAGCCTTTGACATATCCAATTTTATGAACATTCCCCTATTGCCAGATTTTTGCATTGAGTGGATTGCCTCCTAAGCTAGAACCACACCATCCAAGATCTGCCTACCCTCTATAAAACCCCCTTGCTCCGAGGAGATAATGCTATGTAGGAGAGGTTTTAGCCACTCAACCATTACCTTTGTGATTATTTTATATATGACATTGCATAAGGCAATAGGTCTATAATCTGAAATATGCACCCCCTCCTCCCCTTTCGGAATTAAGGCAATGAATGTATGATTTAATGCTTTAAGCATTCTTTTACTACCTCTAGACTCCTCTATAACAACCATTACATCCTCCTCCAAGTTGTCCCAGAAGGTCTAAAAAACTCAATTGGAAAGCCATCTGGACCTGGTGTTTTTCTAGTACTCATTCCAAAGACTACTTTCTTCAATTCCTCTCTATCAATGGGTTTAAGTAGGGCTCGATTTTCTTCTTTAGAGATAATAGAGGGTATGACAACAAGAACTTATTTTTGAGCCTCTTCATCTTGCACCATACTTTCCTTAAACAATTTAGCAAAATAATCCATTGAATGGAAATGCATACCTAGGATTGTATCAAAGGAGTGCCCATTCTCATCCTGAAGAGCTTCCATCTTGTTCGTCTGTCTCCTAGCACAAGCAACTCGATGGAAAAATTTGGTGTTTTTGTCACCTTCTAATAACCAAGTGGTTCTTGCTCTTTGTTTCTAGTAGATCTCCTCTTGGTTGTCAATGTCCTCAACCGCTTTACGCAATGCATCATCCTCTTCTTTGAGTTGCTCTGTAATTGTTCCTTCCCTAAAGTGTTTTTGAACCTCATCCCATATGGCCACCAATGGAGCTCTTTGGACTTGGAAGTTTGTCTTGTTAGCTCACCTCCATTGTTTCAGTTGATCCTTGACATAATGAAGTTGTTTGTGGAATCTAAACATTGTTGTCCCATATGTTGGGCATCCCTCTTCCCACCACTATGGAATTTTCTTTCGAAGTTCCTATTTTTGTAACCAACAGTTTTCAAATCTGAATGGTTTGTGATGTTGCCTTGTCTTGATCCCCCTTCCAACAGAATGGGGAAGTGATCCGAAACTGGACCCTCCAAAATCTGAAATTTTAGATTCCATTTCACAAACGCCTCCTTTGAAACCAAAAAATGGTCTAACTTCACCTTCCTGCTATGTGGCTCCCTCCTCTTATTAGTCCAAGTATAGTTGGTTCCAAGACATTTAATATCCACCAAGTGTAATGCATGGACTTGGGCAATCATAATTCGATCCCTTGGATCCAAAATTGGGGTTCCCCCTTCCTGGTCTCTAGATGATAATTTAGCATTAAAATCCCCAACAACAATCCAGTCTAACTCCTCCCTTGAGACTCTCATATTATGCACCACTTTCCATTGATGAATCTGACCATCTAGGTTTTGAGCCCCATAAAAATTTATGATTAAAACTTGCTCAGTTGTCACATTGTTCCTAAAATGTGATGTGAGGACACCCCTCCAAGCTATATGTTCTATTGTCATCCATTCAAGAGAGTTCCAAAAGGTAACTATCCCCCTTGAGGCCCCTTGGGCAGCCACTTCCATATGACCAACACCCCTCCAAAGTCTATTTATTGTTTTACACATAAGATCCAATAACATTTTTGTCTCTTGGATAAGAAAAAAATATGTTTTACTTTTTTCTAAGAGTCTTCGAACAACAAATTGATGGGTTCTACTGTTTAAACCCCTAATATTCCATGATTGTATAATCATTGGTTACCTTGATACCAGTAAGAGTCTATTGGCCTCACCAATCCCCTAGTGATCAGTTTATCTCCTTGAACTGCTATCAATTCCTTATTTGATTTTCTACCCACTCCTTGAGAGCTGATATTCTTTGATCTCTTTTCCACCTGAGTTATCCCTAGAGTTGGCTTTTCTCTGTTATTTTCTGCTATACCCATGATGACATCCTTAATTATCGGTTGCTCTTGGTTATGCACTATCAATACCCCTACAATATCTGATTGTGGTAACTCACTGCACTCTATTACCTACTCTAGGATAGGAGGAGGTGAAAGAGGGGCTTGAACATGGTTGTTATTGTTTTCATTATTCCCATCCACTCCTTCCATGAATTGTTCTTCTTCTTGGTCCACTAGTGTCTTGAATATCTCATACCTATTTGAGGGCTTGAGTTGGGTTTGCTCTTTGCCAACTTTTTTTCTTTTGCCTTCTCCTTCTTTTGGATTGTTCAAAACCATCTCCTTGTGCTTCTCTACCTTGAGAAATGTTGGTTGTTTCTTTATTGACCGTTGACTTATCCTCCTTAGGAAGATTTGACATTCCTAGAGGAGCCTCCATTTTTGTGTTCATATTGTTTGGGCAGGACCGAGCCAAATGCCCATATTTGTGGTAAACTCTACACATGAAGGGCAACGCCTCATAATCTAGTTATTGAATCCAAGATATGCCTGCAAGTTCGAGTTCAACCTTTGTCGACAAAGGCTGGCTGAGATCCATTTCCATGCATAATCTAGCATAAAATGCTGTATTTCCTTCCATTGTGTCTCTAGAAACACCCAAATATCTTCCAAGGGAATTACCGATGATTTTCAATACCTACTCACTCTAGAACTCCATTGGAAGTGCATACAAACGGATCCAAACCGGGACAACAATGGGTTCAATTTGGGGATCAAATCCCACTCTCCAAGGTTGAACAAATAATCCTGTCGGACCATGATTCATCTTTTTCGATTTAAAAGCCCTATTTCTATCGGCAAGTGAGAAAAACTAACAATAAAATATCCATTACTAATAAACCACAAAGAATACTCACCAAGAGGCTCCTAATTTTATTGAACCCAAGAATGCAAAAAAATTAGGGTAGGGCGAATACCCATGAATTTATGGATCAAAAATCATGATTGGCTCTATACAAGATGTTTCTTCTACCATCCTTTGCTCAATGACAATATTTGGCCTTGATTTTGAATGTGGCAAGCATCCATTTGATTCTTTGAGACGTTGATTTTTTTCCAAACAATTGTAAAAAACATTTTTAATGTCGTTTTTTTTTCCTTTCTTCATTCTCCAAGCTAAATTAAGTTCTATAATTAATTTTTTATTTTTTAAATATTTAATTACACTGATAAGCATCCTACAATGACAACCAGGAAGGTCAGCCACGCCGTAAACAATATTAATATTTTATTATGCCGATAGGCGTCCTACGATGGCAGCCAGGAAGGTCAGCCACGTCGTAAACAATATTAATATTTTATTAAAAAAACCGACATTAAGAAAATTATCCGCCGGCATTAAAGGTTATAGTGGATTTAAAATATTTAAACGTCGAGAGTTATCAATCTCGAGGCGCCTATCTATCACACCCTTAAGAAATGAGATAGGCGCCTCGAGATTGATAACTCTCGACGTTTATAGTAGATATATATTATATATCTAAGCTAATAATAAATTAAAAAAAAATTGTCCCAAGGGACAGCACAACATTTCGGTTCTTGGCTCTTCTTCGGGAGGTTCAAGATTCAAACCACGGCGTGGACGAGTGTGTGAGGGGATGGGTGTGTGGTGATGTGTGTTAAATTATCTTCTGATAAGTATAGCTTTCAGCTTTCCGACGGTCATGGTTGGGAGGAGCTGAGAGGAAACTGCTCAGCCCCCTTTCTCACATAAACTATATGTGGGTGGGACCTAATTAAAATCTTTCATTCATTTCACTAACCAAATAAAAAAATTAAAAAAAATTATATATTATATTATTTAATTAAAAAAATATTATTTATTTAATAAGTAAGCTTTGGAGTTGGGATTTCGAGAACTTTTGCGGACGCCCCGTTCCTATTCTCTTCTTCTTCCTCGGATTTTGGCAAGATCACCAAAAACAAAAGAGGAGTGACAGACAGAATTGTAAATGGGGATGGATTACTACAACACTCTGAATGTAAGTAAAAACGCCACCGAAGAAGACCTGAAGAGAGCTTACAGAAAATTGGCCATGAAATGGCACCCTGACAAGAACCCTAATAATAAGAAGGAAGCCGAGGCCAAATTCAAACAAATATCAGAAGCTTATGATGTAAGTTAAAATAATCCCCTCCTTTCTTTCTGTCATAATCGTTTTCCCTCGATTTCTCGATTTGCCTCTGCAAAGATTCAGATATTTTAGAGATAGAGTTGGCAGCTGATGTATTGGTGATGGTGATGATGATGATGATGATATTGGGCAGGTGCTGAGTGATCCGCAGAAGCGAGCGATATATGACCAATATGGAGAGGATGGGTTGAGGGGGCAGGTCCCGCCGCCCGGAGCGGGCGGTCCTTCCCCCTTTGCCAACGGAGGAGGGGGTGGTCCCAATATGTTCAGATTCAATCCCAGAAGTGCGGAAGACATATTTGCCGAGTTTTTCGGGGGCAGCCCATTTCCAATGGGAACCGGTTTTGGAGGACTGGGCGGTGCAGGTTCCAGAACAGCGCGCTTCTCAGAAAGCATGTTCCGCGGTTTTGGTCCAAGCGAGTTTAGGACTACCTTTAATGAGCCCCCCCATGAGGGACCTCGTAAGTCCGCTTCCGTTGAAAACAAACTCCTTTGCACCCTCGAAGAGCTTTATAACGGTTCCACCAGGAAAATGAAAATCTCAAGAAATATCGTTGACGCCACTGGGTATGTTATCTTTATTCTTCCTTCTTCCTTATTCTTTCTATCTATTTAAAGGATTTAAAGGAGACATTACAACAGGGTGTTTCTTACGATCTCAAACGAATACTAGCCCCTCTCTTCTTTCTTCTGTAATACTCCTATCAAAATTTGTTAAAATGCGATCCAAAGAGATCTTGTTCTTTAAGCCTTAATTCTTGGCCATTTAGGGTTATTTTTGCATTCATAGGTCCTTTTCATTGCGAAAAGAAAAAAGAAAGACAAATTTTGACTTAATGCTTCTTTAGTAGAAGGCGAAGGCAATACTTTGAGGCTTTGAGTGCAATGTATACCGTTACCGTTGTGGATGCAAGGTCATTTTTGTTAGTTTGGAATGCTAATAGATTAAATCCAGACTGCTTCATGTGCATATTTTTTCATTATAGAATGGTTATTAAGTTTATAGAACAGTTAAATCTTTAAAATTTAGAATATGGATAGTGCCGTGAATTTCTGACTTTGTTATCTTGTCTTAATTTCAGCAAAACCATGACTGTTGAGGAAATTTTGACTATTGAGGTTAAGACTGGTTGGAAAAAGGGAACGAAGATAACATTTCCAGGGAAAGGAAATGAGCAACCCAATGTTCTTCCAGCCGACCTAGTTTTTGTTATTGACGAGAAGCCCCATGATGTGTACAAGAGAGATGGCAATGACCTAATAGTAACACAGAAAATCTCTTTAGTTGAAGCTCTTGCTGGATGTGCTGTTAATTTGGTTACTCTTGATGGTAGAAATCTGAGCATTCCAATTACTGATATAATAACTCCAGGATATGAAAAAATTGTTCCCAAAGAAGGAATGCCTATAACAAAGGATCAGGGAAAGAGAGGAAACCTGCGAATTAAATTTGACATAAAATTTCCGTCAAGATTAACTTCTGAGCAGAAAGCTGGTATAAAGAGAATCCTTGGGGGCTAAGTTCAGGCTGCATTTTGTGGACAAGCCAATGCAAGACGAGTAGCAAATGCTCTTTCTGTTGAATGCTTATATGACTGGGCCAGAATGAGTCTTTACATGTAAGTTGTGCAACTGATTTTTTATATTGAAGGTCCAGCTTCATATCGAGTCCATTGTCAAGAATGACATGTTGGCCTATACATGTAAATTTTTCTATATAGAAAATCACTATTTATAAGTAATTTTATGAATTTTTTGGATTTTGCATTTTTGATTTGGGGTGTCATAATTATCGTGTTGAGATTCTGCTGATCTTATTCTGAAAGAATGAATACGTTGTATTACTTTCCTCCAAATTTTTTTTTTTTTTTTGATAATTATGTGTTTGTATTTATAGCGGGTTTTAACAAGGATCCCAAAACCTGATTACATAAGCAATGGGCCTAGGGCATCAATCCCTTGAAACTGAACACCAAAACAGAAATCCCGCCCAGCGGTAACAGTAAGCATGAAACAAACCCTCTCGGCGGGAAACAAACAAATAAGAAAAAAAGTAGTTTTGGAGATCCCGCTCAGCGGGGAGTAGCCAAAAACCACCATCGAGAAGATCCCGCCCAGCAGGAAGCAAAGAAAAACCGTTACAATAAAATCCTGCCTCGCGGGAAGCAGTCAAAACCACCACAAACAGTCCCGCCTAGCGGGAAGCAACAGGGAAATCCCGCCATCCGGGAAACCAGCAGAAAAGAAAGGATCCCGCCTCGCGGGAAAACCGACGGATTTGGCGGATCCCGCCCTATGGAGAAACCATCCCGCCCACCGGGAAAACATTCAGTTCAGCGAGAGCCATCCTGTAGGAAGCCGACAGCCAGCACAGAGAGGATCCAGTCCATCAGGAAGTGACCAGAGAGTTGCACCACAAGGAACCCGCCCCGGGAAAACAGAAGAGGATCCCAGCAGCAGGGACCAAGAATCCCGTCCAAGCACAGAGCCTGTCGAGGATTCACAAGAAAAAGGGGGAAACTGTCCAAACCCTAAACCGTCACCTCCACCGCACTGAGAAACGCAGGGGACCAGATCCACGCGAATCACCTCCAAAAAACCCCAGGGGGAAGCCTGAGGGAAAAAGGGAAGGGATCCCCAACCAAACAGGGATCCCTGGGAAGCACCAGTCCGAAAAAACAACCAAGGAAACCCTAGCCGGCCGGGAGGGGCACAGATAGTGGAGAAGGATCTCCCCCCAGGAGATCATCTGCAAACAACCACTCCCCGGGAGGGATGACCTGGGTTGAGCCAGGGACTGGGCAGAAACCAGGAGCCATGGGAGGGGGAGCAGGGGAGGGACCAGAGCCCTCCCCTCTCAACCCTATTCGGGTCAAAAACTTAACCTCACTATTTCAAAGCGCCTTAACAGTTGTCACTATCACCACTTGGGCTACAAGCCCTCATAGCTTTCCTCCAAAATTTTAGACAAGCAATAATTTTTTTATTCTTTATTGATGTATGAGCATATCTTTTTCTTCTAGTCTCTTTTTTATACAAGCCAAATTATGTGCATTGGCTTCTATTGTTTGTTTAGGTGTATTTTATTTATTTATCTTGGTAATGGAAGTTCTTTCACAGAAACTGCGATCACTCAATTTTATCTATTCCTGGGTTTAAGGGTTAAGTATTTGAAACTCCAAATAGAAGGTTTAAGGTTTGAATCCTACGGGTAGGGTTGTACACCATGCTTCGTAACCAGAGTTCAGTTACATAAACACATTGCCCCATGTAACCTATAGCCTTGTGGACTTTAAAACTACATTACTAAAATTTTAAATTTTAAAGATTGGAATTTAATGAAATTATATGCTTGTATCTATAAATTTTGAACTATGGCCATTAAGCTGTCCATAGTATTTAAAACTTATAATATTTACACACTATTATATGGCAGCCATATTCCAATTATTTGTATCCCATTACTTAAAGTGGAGAATTTACCAAGATTTTCCTATGCAGATAATAGTTTGGCCCCTTTTTTTCCCCTTGTGGTCTTGGGAAAATTGTTCTTTTAGGTGTCAATTTACATAGAAGAAGAATGATGTTCCTACTTTGAGAATATTTGCATTCTGTAATTATCAACTTTAAAGGTCTGATGAGGTTATCTGGGTAACTTTCATCTGGATTGTTTTTTTTGGTAAATGGAGAAAAGTATCCCACGAAGGTGGCATCCAAATTTAATCTTATCTTATAACATATGCTCTGCAGTGCATGGTTGTATTTGTCTTCTTAACTCTTTCAGTTTGGAATTTTACGGTACATGGTTGAACTTTGTGAGTTTCAATAAGCAAGAATATTGGTCTGTATGTTGAGTGTGGCAGCTCGCACCTACATATTGGTCTGTATGTTGAGTGTCGCAGATTGGTCCCACATAGAAGTTGAAAAGTGTCTGGATGTTCTTCTTCTGTAAAAGTTTTTTTTTTTTTTTTCCTAGAGCATCATTGGCATGACAATTGTCATTTTTGTTTGATCAGACAATTAGATGGCTAGTTTATGGTGAAAGTATTAAGTGAATCATGGATGAACTCCCTCAGCGTCTAAGGTGGTTCTACACGAACACATGTTGGTAGTATTTTTTTTGTCGTTATTCCCCTCCAAAAAAGAAAACAACTATTTAAATTTTGGTGCCATAATTCACGGTTGCTTCAAGGAGGTTGTTAGCACATAGTTTTGTACTGTGGTTTTAGTGCATGGGATTAGTACATAGTTGTTCTGTGGTTTTCACACCGTGGTTTTAGTATGCGGGATCAAAACATATTTTGTAAAATATCAAATAGCATCTTATCTTGCAAAGGCACATGACATGCCTATTTAAATTTGGGTCTATAAATAAAACAAGAAGGAAGCTTTTTCAGATTCAAAGGAAAAAAAGATGAAGCAATAAGATATATCAAAGCAGTCAAGCTATTTTCATCAATCGAAGTCAGTTAACTTAGAAATTTGTGTTAAATTTTCTTTCATGATCTGTGCTATTTGCAAGTATTATATGCATTGGAATCAGTTATATTTATGAGAAAATGACTTATTTTCATATCTATGCTTGAAATCCTAAGGGTTACTATTATCATCAAATTAGCAGTTTATCTTTTAATTTCATTGTAATCAAATTAGCAGTTTATTTATTTCATGAATATTTAGAAAAGGAAACACCCCTAAAGCGGAGGAAAATTTATTTTTTATATATACTTTCCCTAACTGCCTCACAAAGACAAATTTGTGAGCCAACAGTTTTTGGCAACTCCACTAAGCAACGAAGGTGTTATGTTCATGAAAACCCCACCATTTGTTTTGTTTTCTTTTGTTGTTTTGTTATTTTCATTAAAAAAAATAGAAAGTTGGATTCTAGTAGACCTTTCCCAGGTCAAGAGCTGCACGTGGAAAGACAGACCTTGCATTTGAAAGTGCTGCACATGCTAGTTTCAATACAAAACAATCTACAAGAAGGGTTTCGGCCTCTGTTTTAACTTCTGAAGTTCCTTCATTTGGCACCATTTCCTTATTCTAACAGTTTTTCAAGTCTTGCTTTTGAACTTTTTGAATAATTTCATGATTTATCTGTTCATCTTGAAGAAGATTTATTTGAAGAATCTGGTGAAGGAGAGTTTCTTGACAGTCAAATGGCTCAACAACAACAACAGTAGCCTGTATGCCCCAAATTTCAAGCATGGGGTAACCAAATCGACCCTCTTAATATTCTCCAACCACACCCAATGTTGAATGGCTATAGAAAATGTTTACCAAGATTTTTTGGAGATGGCACAATCAATTCAGAAGATCACCTGAAAGCACTTGTGACTACATGCGACACTGATGGTCGAACACAAAGATGTGGCAATAAGGATGAAACATTAACAAGTGTTACTGCTGCATGGTTTCAAGAATTGCCAAGAGGTAGCCTTTATACTTGGCTTGATCTTGAAACATGTTTTTTTGCAGAGGTTCCCATCAATTATTAATGAAAAAGATGTTCTAGATCGATTGTCACATATTAAAAAGGAAAACAAAGAACCAATGCGGAAGTGTATTGAAAGATTTTACAAGGTTTGGAGTAAGATTCTTGCAAGAATTAGACTAGGAGAAGAAATGGTTGTTTGTCTTTTCATAAATTTACTGAATCCAAAAAAATTACTTCTTTTCAAGCAAGGTAATGTGCAGACCATGGATGATGCTAGAACTCATTCGGTAATGATTGAAGATAATTTATATCAATCAGGAAAATGGAAAAGGGCATCTTCAATCACATGAAAAGGAAAGAAGGGATTGCAATATTAAACTTCTATACTAAAGCTATTACATAATTTGAGTAATGAAGTGAATGCCCTCAAAAGGCAACAAACAAATAGACCTCTTCTAGTACACTACCAAATCAACAAAGGCCTCCTTTCATGCCAAGGCATCCTCCAACTCCTCAATAAAGACCTCCTTTGGGGTTACCTGCCCCACCGCCGCCAGTGCCCATGCAAAATAATGCAGAAGTAGAACAATGGTGTGACCTCCATCAAATAGATGAGCATGATCAGATCAATTGTGAAATTTTTAAGAGGGCAGTTGATATCGGCTTGGTTGCTAGCACATCAGGCCAAGAAGAATATGTATCTCATGATGATGCAATTTCCCAAGTACAAACTGACTCCAACTGTGCTTCATGGATCTGACCTGGAATAATCCATTTCCAAAATGATGAGATCACAGGATTTGCTATGGATGTTGAGAGCTATGCTGTCCAAACTAGGGGCCAAGCAAAAGTTCTCGAAAGAAATAATGGAGTAGCTGGAGGGAATGAAGGATCTAGTACTAGTAGAGATACTGATTTAAATAGAGGCAAAAATGCAACACACGAAGAAATTTTGCCTGAGCCATTACTCAAATACAACATTATTCACGATCTTGCTAAAAACGCAGCTGGAAGTGTTACAAAAATGTCCTGACCAGAAACAAGATGTTTTGAATTTTTTTAGGGACAAGGGTAGCACAGATTCATCCATGGTAAATAGACTAGCAAGTTCTAGTCTGAATAATACTACATCATCTGCAGGTGATAAATCCCCCCTTTTAATATTTCTTTGGTGCAATGGTAGAAGGGTGAATAATTGCATGCTAGATAGTGGTGCAACAGATAACATTATGCCTGTCAGGGTTGCTAAGTTATTAGGTTTGTCCTATCAAATGACTGAGCATAAATGTTTCTAGCTTGATTCCAAAATAGCAGGTATGGTTAAAGATTGTGTGGTAAAATTAGCTAAGTTTCCAGCTAAAAAGATGTTAATGAATATTGTTGTGGTAGAAGTCCCAGACAACTATGGGATGCTTTTGAGCAGGAAATTTGTAGCAAGAATGAGAAGCCACATAAGCTTTGACTGGGCCTATGCCATGATTCTAGTTCAAGATAAAATGAAGAGATTAAAACCTGAACAAACATGGTGAGATAATGTTGCCAATAGAGCAAATAGCTAAAAACAATTATATTTTGAGGAAGATGAAATGGACATATATTTCTTCTTTTTGAAATGGACATATATTTATATTGGTCAAGTATGAGAGATAAACTTTAATGGAAGCATAAGCAAAATAGGAATTGGAGCAGGTATTGTCTTCAAAGATCCAAAAGGAGAATTGCATCCTTATGTTTTACGGTTGCAATTTGATTGTACAAACAATACTGCTGAATATGAGGCTTTGCTCCATGGATTTAAAATTGCTCGAAACTTGGGAATTAAATGTTTGTCAGTATATGGAGACGCTGAACTGGTGATTAATCAGATAAAGAAGTTCCAGACGAAAAATGTTACAGAAATAAAGTTTCCAATGAAATCAAAATAGTTGTTTCCTTACCCCCAAGGGCTAGGTGGATTGGTAAGTGTAGGTGTGGCTGGGCACTTACCAAGAAGAGACCTAGGTTCAAACCTTGGGGGGAAGCCAACCCTTTGCAAAGGTAGTAGTCTGCTCCGAATCCTCTGAGTGTGCGCCAGACTGACGATGACGGTACAAACCTTGAGTGACCGGTGGCCCCATCTCACGCCAGGTCAACAAGAACGAGACAGATAGGTTTGTTGAGAACAGTCCATGTGGTTTGAACCTTGCACTTAGCAGTTACTAAAAATAGTGGCTGTAACTAACTCTCCTATGTAACCAAAAAAAAAATATAGTTGTTTCCTTTAACATCCATGTAGTTTCAAGGATTGAAAATAGAATTGCAGATGCATTAGCTGTTTCAACAAATGTTTTTATGTCGAACGCAAAATTGCCAATGCTTAGATATTCAATGGAAATTGTTTAGAGACCACAAGTACCTAACAATGTCAATTATTGAGAGGTTTTTGAACATGACAAATATTCAAAATTTTCTTACTGTATCATAAGGGTATGAAAATATATGTTTTGAAGGGGATATGAAATCTCAAATGATTAGAGTACTTGATGCAGAATGGAATGAGGGAGAAGGGGTGTTGTAGTTGAAATCTAATTGAGTCTCTAAAGATTTTATTAGTTTGGAGGACCTGTTTGATTAGCATGACAGATTCATTAAAGAAAAGACCTCCAGAACCAACAATTGTTTGTAGGAGACCGAAGCAGTGAATATATGATCTAAAAAAGATCCTAAGTTGATTAAAGTTGGTAAAGTATACACAATAAAAGAGAAAAGGGTTTTGACAAATTTATTTTAGGAATATTCATATAAGAGCTTTGATAAATTTATTTTAGGAATATTCATGTCTTTGCTTAGTCCTACGAACCTAGTGCACACAATTCCTATTAAAGAGGGAGTAAAGCCTTTTAAACATAAGTACAAACACTTTAATCCAGCCATAGGAGTCATTTACATGGAAATAAAGAAAATGTTAGATGGTAGGATCATTTTTCCCCTTAGACATTTTGTATGGCTAGCCTGTTAGAAGAAAATGAGCAGCTTCTCAAAGTTTATCTAGCAAACATAACTTTTTTTGGAGCTGTTTTTAATTTTAGTGTAGAATAAAGTTTCTTTGAGTTTATTCCCCATACCAGGTGGGAATTGGTAAACTTGGGAACAATTTTGTAAGGCCCGATGGACAAGGCATCGACCAAAAAGTAACAAGGATATTGGGTTCGTTTGCTTGATGCAAGATCAATTATCCCCAACTAGAGCCAATTGTGGGTAGTATTTTTTATCATTATTTAAAAAAAAAAAAAAAACAACTATGTAAATTTTTGGTGCCGTAACTCACAGTGGCTTTTAAAATTAGGATGAAGCAATAGTTAGTACATAGTTTTGTATTGTGATTTTAGTACACGATATCAGAACATGGTTTGTAAAATATTTAATAACATCTTATCTTGTAAAGGCATATGACATGCCTATTTAAACCTACATCTATGAATAAAACAGGAAGGAAGCTTTTTTAGTTCAAAAAAAAAATGAAGCAATAAGATATATCAAAGTAGTCAAGCTATCTTGTAAAGGCATATGACATGCCTATTTAAACCTACATCTATGAATAAAACAGGAAGGAAGATTTTTTAGTTCAAAAAAAAAGATGAAGCAATAAGATATATCAAAGTAGTCAAGCTATTTTCGAATAAAATTTGAAGGAAGCTTTTTTAGTTAAAAAAAAAAAAATGAAACAATAAGATATATCAAAGTAGTCAAGCTATTTTCATTAACCGAAATGAGTTAGTTTAGAAATATATGATTTTTAGTTAAATTTTCTTTCATGACCTATGCTATTTGCAAGTGTATGGAGTTAAATTTTCTTTCATGACTTATGTTATTTGCAAGTGTATGAAAGGTTTCATTTTGGTTGACGTAAATGTATTATATGCATCAAAATTGATTATATTTTTTAAAAAATGGTTTATTCCAGTGTTCCACGGAGATGCGTCCCCCTGTTTCCCGCGTTCCCCAACACGGGTGGACAGCATTGGGAACGTTTCCCCCGTTCCCCTTTTTGGGGGATGACAGGGAAACGTCCCCGGGACGGCTGAGGCCTATGGCCTCCCGTCCCCGGGACGGGGACGTCCCCTGTTTTGGTGCCCCGGGGACGACTGGGTCCCTTTGGGGACGCTCGGGCCGTCCTCGGGGACGCCCAACCGTCCCTAGGGACGGTCCGAGCATCCCCAATGGCGCCCAGCCGTCCCCCACGGCTGGGCGTCCTCACCCAAAGGGGAAATAATAATAAAAAAAATTAATAAAAAAAAAGTAAGGGGTGGGACCCATTTTAAGTCTCACCCCCCAAACCCTAAACCTAAAAGAAACTCTATATAAACTATAAATCCTAACCTGCAGATGTCACTCATTAAGGCAGACCATGAATCCATAACAAGAATCATCACATACAATCCATCAGAATATCATTAAGCAAGATACATCATTTCAACACACTTTATTCATTCACTCTTCATCCATTCCAATCATGCATCACTAGTGTTTACATTAGTGTAGTAAGTCTTAGTTCATCAAGGGTCAAGGAGGCTGACACTACATATTTAACAAGTATTAGCTATCAACTTTCACTAATGACATCCATAAAGTTTTATTTACGAAATGTAAGTACTTGAAATATGCTAGTGAGCATTTTGGAAAAATCAAACAATCCATTTTACTCTTATATCTATTTTCTAGAAAATATTTATGCCAAACTTCTTTTAGATGTTTCCTGGGTTCTCAAGTGACATACACAATCAATGAAATATTTAGAAGGCAGCTGAAAATTACATGATAGTATAAATACTGTTGCATGGTGTCATTCTGCTGTTTCAGTCAAGTGTTGCCATTAATATTTCTGTTCTGCAAAAAATATCTATATGCATAGATTTTAATGGGTATTGCCAATATAATCTTGAAAACAACCACTAGAATTTGTAGAACTTACCATTTTATCAAAATTGATGAGAAATGGTCACATGGACTGTTGTTCTTAATAATAATAGTTATATTTAATAATTGTGGGTTCATTTAATATTTGTCTATCCTTTGCATGTCTTTATGTAAATCCTATACAAGTCTGTTTGTTCTCTTTATATATTCATGAGTCTACATTATATACGATCTTGATAATCTCATTTCATGCTCGCTGATGATCATATCAAAATTGGATCATGAGGTTTAATGTTCATTCATGTCTTTGTGGGATTCGATTCAAAATCTTAATTATGTACAATGAAAGTTTCTGCAATTAGTTGAGAGCAGCATAAGTTCCTTTAAGATCATTGATGCTTACATGTCAGCATTGTAAACTATTGGTTTTGTAACTTGTTAGCATCCTTCTTGTTCTGATCTGTCTTGATTGAATAATAAGAAGATAAACTCTGAACTTTAGATGGCAGAATATGATAATTAAGAACTTACTGTAGGGGTTATGAGGTGGGTAACTAATATGAATATCCTAATATCATTTTTGTTGGGTGTAGAATTCTGAATGTGTAGATTATTCTAAATTTCTAAAAAATTTCAATTTTTATAGTATTATACCAGTCGTCCCCCAGCCGTCCCCTAAAATCGGCCCGCCGTCCCCCCCCGTCCCTTGAAACCCGTCCCCCCGTCCCCCAGGCTTGTGGAACCTAGGTTTATTCCCATATATGTGCATGAAATCCTAAGGGTTACTATTATCATCAATGATGGATGTGTCTCATTCTTTGCAGAGGAAGTACTGTACGACAGGGCCCTTGCTTCGGCAGTCCCCCTTTTCCGAAGATATTCTTGGAGCTATTTTCGAATTCGTTGGTGGGATTCCCGTGATTGGTGGGTATGAGTGATTTTAGCCCATGGTATTGTGCCCACGGTATTCTAATACCACGTTGTGGTTTAGGGTTGTAAGAGTTTCCTTTATATTGATTGTAATGTCCCATTACGAGCAAGGTGAACAATAATAGAAAAGGAGGTGTGGCTCTTGTTTGCTGGACATAACCCATATTGGGTGAACCAGGATAAATCTCGTGTTCTATGTGCATGTATTTTGTGAGTTGTTATTTTCTTCTGAGTTATTTATTTCTGCATTATTATTTTGGAATAAATTTGGGTATAACTCTTCAATCAAATTAGCAGTTTATCTTTTAATTTCATTGTATTCAAATTAGCAGTTTATTTTTTTCACAAAGTGAACTGCTCCTAAAGGGAAGGAAAATTTAGATTGTATATATATTTTCCCTAACTACCTCACAAAGACAAATTTGTGAGCCAACAACACCCTTCATAAAAATCTCATTGTTTTTTGAAATTAGTAGTTTTTTAATCTCATCTCGCAATACATTCATTCAAAATATTTGTGTTTCTCGTTTGCAATACATGGGCCTAAATTTTCTGTTGTGGAATGCATGCTTGATCATATTTTAGGGAGCTCTAAATTTTCTTCATCTATGGTAATTTGAAGAGTAGAATGAGAATTCATACCACATTGGCATTAGTTATCCAGTGGTTATCTAAAGAAGCATTAACCTTTCAAACTCTCTTGTGGTGGTTTTGCTTCCGTGATTTAATTGACCTCTTGTTGCCATTTTTGGTATAGCACTACAACAATTCAGCTAGCCTAATAAAGCAACTACAATGGATATTTGCTAATGCCAAGGTTTTGCCATGTTTCTCTTATGGCTCTTATGGCCTTTAATTTATTTTGACCTAAGGTGTAGTGTTGATAAAAATGAGGTGAGAACATAATTTTTTTGAGGAATTCACTTTTTAAAAGTTATGTTAGTAGATGAACAACAACAAAAAATTTGTTTTTAGGATCATGATTTATTTTTAGTTGTACTATAATATATATTTCACATGACACATCATTGCAAAGATCCAAACATAAACAAAATATAGGTCCAAACTATAGACTAACCTTGTAAACCTACATCAGATCTAATCAAACTGGGAAAGGCAATGATTGACCAGGCAAGAAAGCCAATGCTTAACAAGGGCCATAAAAGGCACCCACTTTTTAAGTGTTATTCATGACAACTTGTTAATGCAATTCAAACTTATAACCTTCTACCTGTGGATTTGTACTGGTGGTTATAACAAGGTACACTGTTATTCTTAACAACGCATTAAAAGACTTGTAGGTTGATACCAAATCTATAGAAGCAATACAATTTCTAGAATACAAGATTGGTAGCAAGATACTCACTTTCCAAGTGCTATTCACAATAGTTTATTTATAAAATTCAAAATTATAACCTTCATTGTACTTGTGGATATGGGTCCTTAACCAAAAGTTCAAACATGGGGGCTATGACAAAATATCCACTTTCCAAATGTTGTTCATGACAACTTGTTAATGGACTTGCAATCTCTATGTTTAAAATAAGGAGAATCAAACTCATAACCTTGTGGATATAAGTTCCTAACCAAAAGCCCAAACTAGGGGCCATGGTAAAGGACCCACATTTTGAGTGTTATTCACAATAACTTGATAATAAACTTGTAAAGATGTAGCAATGCAAAAAATGGAGGAATCAAACTCATAACCATGTGGATATAGATGGCAAGGTACCCATTTACAACATTGGGGGCTTAACATATTAGAACTAGTAAAAAGTTCAAAATTTTCAAATTAGATCATACACATTATTATTTTTTTGAATTTACATGGTGGAATCAGTAACCGCCACGAATTTGGGTAGGCTGTCCGGCTTTTATAGCCATCACAGTATTCTACGTTGTCTGCCTCGGAAGCTGCCACACAGTTCTTCGCACAGTCCATCCTTATAACCACCATGCCACAATTATTTTACCTTTTACGCTGCTGAAAGCATCAGGAAAGGGACAAGCGTTCAGTTCGGCAAGGCCCGATATTTGAACCTTGGACCTCCGCCTCCCTTACGGGATTTGGTTGAACCAATTGATCTACACCTCAGACCTAGATCATACACATTATTAGTTAAATCATTTTTAATAAATTTAAAATAAAAATATTTTAAAGCAATTCATCTTTTTAAAATTTTGTCCAATTGAGTAGAACTCTGCATGGTATATTTGCACTCAAAAGGGGTTTAATTAAAAAAAAAGTACTTCAAAATCTAGAAAAAAATATAACTAGCTTCCTACAACTTATTTTAAACCAAAATTATCAAAAGAAGATGTACAACTTATTTTTTCGTCACAATAAACTATTGAAATCATATTCTTGGACTTGTAACATATGCCAGTGCTATAACCAGAAAATCATTTCATGGATACATTTGATCAAAGTTTTCTTTTTCTTCATATTTTTTCAATCATCTTTGCCATTACTTAGTAACTTTTCACTAGTGGTTCTCTAGGTTGATAAAGTACCCTTTTTGGCATGTCTTCATTACTATTTGGAAAACTACATACCTACCTTTTATCTTTACATGGAATTAGAGTAAGGCAACAAAAATATCTATGCTAAATCTTCCACTTTTGTCATTACTTTTGGAAAAATATCAACCCATTTTTGTTGTCCCTGTTCGACTGTGAGTTAGATTTGTTTCATAAATACTTTTATCATTGGATATGTTCCACCAAAATATACAACAAAAATATCTATACCAAATGTTCCACTTTTGTAATTGCTTTTGAAAAATATCAACCCAAACATTATCCTTTCCATTTGCTTCTTTTCAACAGTGAATTATATTTGTTTCATAAATGCATTTATCATTGGATAAGCTCCACCAAAATAGTCAATGATTGAAGAATGTAGTGGAGTCATTGGCAATAATTCTTTCGACCATATATATGTATTTGTCTAAAAATTGAATTTCTTGTCTAAAAAATGTACTCATGGATTCCTCTATGCTTATCTCATCAAAAGGAGCCAAAGATACCTACAATCCTCTTTTTCTTGTTTCATTTCTTGCATGCTTGAGATTGTTCTCCTTTGACCCTTCCTATCTCTTCTCTTCTATGCAACCTTGAACAACCCTTCAACCTCATAATTTGTTAAACCAATACTTATTCTCCTTCCAATATCCATGACGTTAATACAATGATTTTCATATCTCAAGCACCGATCAAAAGGTGGTAGAAAATGGAGGACTTTATAGTGTAGTTGCATAGCCTCATAATTTGCCACTAGTGACCTTTCACAAAGCTAATGAAAGGAGAGCATAAAGCTCCCTTTTGTTATTGTAACAAGGAAAAAATAACCTCACACGAAGGGAGAGGGTAAGGAACCATCAGCTATAAACACTCCTTAATTCTCTTTGCACAATTAGACTTAGCTATCCCAACATGTTTAAAAAAATATCAATGATTATTTTTTCCCTCATTAATGGCCTCACAAAACAAAATACAAGTAGATTGAATATTGAATGAGCATTGTTAAGTCTTGTTTGAATAGCTTTAAATTTCTTAGATTAAAGAAAGATGAATCACTTGGAAATTTTTCATAAAAAAAATTAAATTTTTGATTAAAAAGAGAAGCTATAGAAAATATTATTGATTGAGAAACCACTATGAAAATCTCCTAGCTACATCATAAAACTACATATATAAATCCATCTCCATATATCCAAATTGAACACAAAAGGAGTAAGAAAAGGAAGACCAATCAATTGTCAACCCTTGAAGAAACACAATCACTTTAGAATTGTATGTTTGAAAATCCTACTTGACATCTTTATTTTATCCACCTTTTATTTGTTATTTGCATTACCCTTTCATTTCGTCAAATATGCAATGGAAAAAGTTACAATTGAACATACAAATATTTTGTTAAAAAATCCTTTCATTTAACCATATCTAACATCATTTATACGGTCTTTGATCATTTTGTAAAATTCATGAAGTGCTGGATTATTGTTTGAGACTAAAACTTGTGTTCAATCGAAAACTCATAGTAAATACCAATGTTTCACTTGCTAATTCTACAAACCATTCCAATGTAAAATATTTTTTATGGTCAACTTTTTGCTTAATAATTAACCATTATATCTACAACCTTATTTAATTCTTATCCATTAGCACTCAAACAAGGATTCAATTTGTATGTGTTTATATAGACTACCTATGATGCATTCTAGGTGATGAGCACCAAAAATGCTCATTTTTATGCATGTTTTAATGGGATATTGTGCGACATTATTAACATTAGAAATGTATTTTTGTGTAATTATTGCATATATTTAATAGAAATTGACGTATTATGCTTGACTGGTGTTTTTAGTGGAAAATGTGTGTAGATGCAGTCTTTTGTTGTTTTTTCGCATCTTTTAGTCGAGGTCCCACATGGACCTAACATTAGAGAACACTTGTAATGCATTTGAGGAATGATGGGTGGTTTGACAAAGATAGTGGTGTTGGAAAAAGGCATCTAATTTCGCTAGGTACGATGCCTGTATCCCAGCAACAAGATAGAAGGCGCCTATCTTCCAACGAAAGGAAAAGTGCCTGTATCCCAATAATAGACCAAAAGGTGCTTGTCTTTCGATGACAGAGTGAGCGCCTATTTTTCAACGACCAAAAAAATAACTTTTAACAAGATGGAAAGGGCCTATAATCGACACCTTTATCCCGACGACATGTCAAAAAGGTGTCTGTATTTCGACGATAGGTCAATAGGCACTTATATCCGATGGGAATAAAGTGTGTTTACCATGTGCGTTGATTGTTTGACTTGAAGACCGTGCATAAGTTTAGAAATATATTATTGTATAAACTTAGGGAGCGCCATTGTTATCTTAAAAATATTAATTTTAGACATGGTCACACTTTTATTAGACATCAATTAAAATTATGCACGAACCGACTATAGCAAATTGCGTCAATCAATTAAGTTAGAACAATTTATTTTTATAACAAGGGATGATCGTGTTCTGTATAAAATGCAATCCACCCCTAAAGCGAAGAATCCTGAATACTAAATAGACAATCTCAAGGTTTATCCACAAAGTCTTGTTATTTTGTACTACATTATTAATAAAAAGTTTGAGTGTCCTTCATTTACGTGAGTTCAAAAGAGTGAGTGTTGTGTAACTAGTTGGATGGACGTTTGCAGGAGCCTGGGCCCACTCCAGGCAATATTCCTCCTCTGTTATTTCAATTCTGCATTTATTTATTCATGTTGTGTGCTTCTTTCCTGCTTTATTCATTTTGCAAGTGTGTTTCTTTTTCTACAATTTCATTTACAGTTGTGTGTTTGCTTTTAGTCATTTCCCTTTCAATCATGTGTTTGATAATGAGAGTTTAATTTCAGTAATTTATTTCTTGTACTTTCTTTCAATAGCGTGTTTTAATTTTCTATATTCAGTTTTAATGGTTTGGATAAAATGAACTACACAAACAAACACAACACACCCCCCAAACCAAGTGATACATAGGACTCATCTCCCAATTACTATAGGCATATACTGTGCATAGGTACTCAACAATTTTACGAACTCCCGGATTGATAAAATTAAATGGAGGTAAATTAACTATTTTTAGAAACACCATTTTTTGCTCACCATTTTGGCACCATTTTCGGGGAGTTCCAACTATAGTATTTTAGGATCTGTAGGTCAGTCAGCCTGAAAATATCTATTTAAACTATCTTACCCATAGATCCCTTACCTGATAATGTATGAGTACACCAAGATTAAGAGGACTGAACGAACATTTTATTAAGAAAATAGAGGTCACCTCGGAGCCTACTGAAATACCTCCTGAAATACCAGAAATAACTTATGCAAAATCTGAAACACTTCCTACTGCTGGACTGTCATCTCCACCCACTCCACCCTAGTTCATAAATCCAATTTATGGGATATATAGTGGATCAAACCAAAACCGTAGCCAACTTGAGGAAATATTGAATAATCAAAGGTGGAAAGCGGCTGAAGAAGGGAATATCTCATATTTTGACTTAAGAATATTATTGGTAGATAATAAAAATGAGTGTGATGCTTTATTAGTAGCCATAGAAGCATCTGGCTTAACACCTACATCACCTAAAACTATGGTTAAACCCAAAGAGGCTTCTTCCAGTTTTGATTTTCCTATTGACGAAATAAGAGGAGATGCCAAAATGAAATATATCTCTCCTGCACACCTTCCTACTTTTAGAGGACTACCAACTAAGGACCCTGATCTATTTCTTTCAAATTTGATGTGCTTTGTAGATCAGTGGACTATAAAATTGATGCCCAAAAATTGAAAAAGTTTACCTCTATATTAGATGATTCAACATTACGTTGGTTTATCGATCTAGGGAACAAACACATTTTCACCTAGGAAGACATGAAGAAAATATTCCTAGAACAATACCAGGATTTTGGTAGGGCATGGGATGCTAGGGAAGAAGTCCTAGATATGTTGCAAAGGGAGGAAGAATCATTGGAATATTATTGGGGTAGATTTCATTTCAATCTTCAACGTTCACCCCATGCAAAACTAGGTGAGAAATCCTTGAGAAGCATATTCTTAAGGGGTCTCACAAATGAATCCTTAGAAGCCTTAAATTTTTTATCGGGAGGTGATATTTACCAACACCAAATACCAGATATTCGACAGTTATGTCAAAATTATTCTAGAAGAAAGGGTAAACCCATCAACCGAGGAACAAAAACCACAACCTTTGTAACCAAGGCAAAAATAGGAAATTTTCTGGAAGACATGAAGAGTGATATTCTATCATCTCTTGCACTTCAATTAGACACATTCTAGCTTCAGAAAAAGAAGCAAGAAACTGAAGCAGCACTAGCCTTTTTCTGCCCAAGATGTAGAAGAAAACACCCCAAGAATGAATGTTTGGAGAATAATATTAGAGTGTGTGCTATTTGTCAATTGGATCACAAAATAAAATTGTGCCCAAAGTTAGCCAATATGAAAGAAGAACCTGAAGTAGCAGAAACTTATTTCATGGGAAATAGGAGAAACTGGCAATAGTCTCCTATGGGAGGCAATATGCTAGGAGGAGTACCACCCTATGGGGGATCCAACTTTATGAACCAAGGACAAACCCAACCACCCAATATGGGATGGTGGGGTCTATCACCTTGGATGAATGCCACCCAAGGATCTACTCCTTACACCTCTTATCCATGGATGCCATACCAACAAACTAGAATGTAGTGGCAAAATTATAATACGTGGACTACACCTCCATAGACCACTACACAAGCCCCACTGTAGTCGAGTTTATCGAAACCACCTACTTCCAAGCCATAATAATTACCGGCACAACCAACCCCAAATCCAAATAATAAGACAAATAAACCCACATATCAGGTAGACATGGGGATGTACCCTATGTATCATATTAGTGTAGATTGTAATCCTATTCAGCTTAGGTCAGGTAGAGAGATAGGAGCAGCTCCTGCACCTCCAATAGTGGAGGAGGAAGAGGAGGTAGAAGTAGAAGTAGAAGAACAAACACCTCTGGTAGAGGGGGTGGAAGAAAATTCAACTATTGAACAAACCAATAACGAAGGGGTTCCACCCTTCCCCAAGAGATTACAAGAACCCAGAAAGAAAATGCAACCAAAATTTGACATCATGGAAGGGTTGAAAAACCTGACTATCATAATTCCCCTCTATTAGGCCATATGAGATGTACCAATTTATACAAGGGCCATTAGAGAGTTATGTCTTAAGAAACCAAGATGAAAAACCATCAAAAGTAGTGCATGTGGTAGGTCAGTTAGTTGACTTAATGTTAGGAAACACCTACCACCCAAAGTACTTTAATCTAGGAAGCCCAATTTTAATAGTCCAAATCATAGGCTTAAGGTTACCCAACACTTTGGTAGATCTAGGAGCAACTATAAATGTCATACCCAAAGAAACCATGCAAAAATTGCAGCTTACAAATATGAGGCCAACCAAAATAGTTTTACAATTGGCTGATTGATCTATAGTGCTCTCAGAGGGAATGCTAGAAGATGTGATCATGATAGTCAATGCATGGGAATATCCGATAGAATTTTTAGTCTTGCAGTCTAGATCAAGATTGGGTGGATATCCACTCATATTAGGATGTCCTTGGCTAGCAAAAATTGATGCCTACATTAGTTGTAGGATAGGAAAAATGATAATTTCAGATGGACACAACATTAAAAACTTAGTCATTTATCCTCTTGCATAATCCACTAATGTATTGGGAGAACCAAATTGTGAAGTTCTAAATGTTGATGCCTTGCCAATGCTCCAACCAATAATGGATTTAGATGAGGTAGAGGATGAAACCGATGAAGATGGAGTCATAACAAAATTCTTCCAAGGAGAATCCTCACATCCTCCTATAGAGTCCCCACTTGTGGGAAACAAGGAAAATCATGTTAAACAGATAGAGATAGAACCTAGCAGAATGTTGAACATTGATAATGCATTATCAACTGTTCAAGAGGACAAGTTGAAAGAGATATTAGTCAAACATAAAACTGCTTTTGCATGGGACTACAAATACATGAGGGGGATTGCACCCAAAGTCTACATGCACAAAATTTATTTGGAAGACAACACAAGACCGATAAGACAACCTCAAAGGAGAATGAATCTAGTAATGAAAGAAATTGTAAAATCTGAGCTACAAAAACTTTTGTCAGCTGGATTTATCTATCCAATTTTGGATAGCCAATGGGTTTCACCTTTGGTTGTAGTGCCCAAAAAGAATGGCAAGTGGCAGATTTGTGTGGACTATAGAATGTTAAACAAAGCCACTAGGAAAGACCATTTCCCCCTACCATTCATAGACCAAGTCCTCAACACCTTGGTAGGACGAAAATATTTTTCGTTCCTTGATGGGTTTAGTGGATATAATCAAATTCAAATAGGGGATGAGGACTAGGAAAAAACCACTTTTACCTATCCTTGGGGTACTTTTGCTTATCGAGTCTTACCATTTGGGTTATGTAACACACCTACCACCTTTAAACAGGTAGTTCTTAGCATTTTCTCAGATATGGTAGGAGAGACTGTAGAGGTCTACATGGATGATTTCACCATTTATGGTGAAACTTTTAAAGAAGCTATAGATAATCTGGAGAAAGTACTCTAGCACTACCAAGAAATAAACCTATCCCTTAGAAATGAAAAATGCTTCATGCTAATGCAAGAAGGGATAGTGCTAGGACACCATATATTTGTTGAAGGGATCAAGGTAGACAAACAAAAAATCAAAGTGATTAAAATATACCCACTCCTCAAACACAGAGAGATATTCATAGTTTTCTAAGCTCTATTGGGTACTACCGATTATTTATCCAAGATTTTAGCAAGATAGCTAGACCATTGCACACACTGTTAACCAAAGATACCAAATTTGTCTGGACTAGTGAATGTGAGCAAGCATTCCAAACTTTAAAGGAAAAACTAACAACTGCTCTCGTGATGAGAGGTCCAAATTGGAATCTCCCCTTTCACATTTATACATATGCATCCAATAATATGATAGGATCAACACTAGGGTAGAAGGACGAAGATGAATTCTATGCCATCTACTATGTCAATAAGAATATTATAGGCATTGAGTTCAACTACACTATCACGGAGAAATAGTTTCTTGCAGTAGTACATGCAATCAATAAATTTTACCACTATATCATGGGCTACAAAATCTTTGTACACACAGATCATACAACCATCAGGTATCTGATGAGAAAGCCGATGGTAAGTGGCCAAATTATTAGATGGTTGTTACTTCTACAAGAATTTGATGTAACCATTGTTGAAAAACCTAGTAGGGATAATGTTGTTGCAGATTTTCTCTCCAGGTTAATCTCTCAGGATAATGCTACCACTGAAGACCGATTTTTGGATGAGCATCTCTTTGCTCTCGATGAACAAATTCCATGGTATGTTGATATGGCAAACTACTTAGCTACCAAAAAAATATCACCTGCACTCACACCTAGAGAAGCCCAAACATTAATTGAGAAGAGTGCAACCTTCTCATGGATTGATGGATGCCTATTTAAAATTAAGCCCCGATCAAATCATGCGTAGATGTGTTGTGAAGAATGAAATCATAGAAATATTAAAAGCCTATCATGACGAGCCATGTGGCGGACACTTTGTTGGACGTAGAACTACATTTAAAATTTTGCAAATAGGGTATTACTGGCCCTTATTATTTAAATATGCAATAAAATATGTCAACCACTATGACCAATATCAGAGAATGGGTAGACCAACTCTACGTGATGAAATGCCCCTTCAACCCCATGTGCATATTGAACCATTCGATAAATGGGAAATGGATTTACATTCACATAGAGTGTAATAAAATAGGGAGACCATGTGGAAGCATCCTTTATACCGCATAGGTGTATAAGGTAAACCCCAAACATATTACGAGAGTTTGGTCACTGCAGCATCTTGAACTTGAAATTTGGAGAAGCCTTTATGAATATAAATCTTGGATTGAAAACATCTTGGAGAACCTTGTCAAACTTTCTTGTGTTTTAAAAAAGAAAAAAAAATCTCTCAGGTTGGTTGGATTTGGATTGTTACATTTATTGATTCAATCAAGTCCAACGGTAGTTCGACATATTTTAGGAGATACTGAACTTGGGAGACTATTGGTGCAGGCACGTTTGGAGGGACCCATAAAGAGTTAGAGGGGACCTTGATGTGGGGATATGGATGAAGGAGGATCTAGATGATCCACTATATGTGGACCTAGGGGTGGATGCCATCAAGATGATTCTTAGGTATAAGATATGGTACATGGGCATTATGCCCTTGAGTATCTCCACATCGATGTTATTGTAGAGGTGCCAGGTTATGGATTATTGGGTGCAAATGACACTTCAATAGGTGACCTGATACACCATAAAGCGATGATAGTAGGGCTAGGAGGCCATATATTTGACATGGACGCAGGTCCAAGTAGATATGGTGGCAATGACTACCATCATATCTAGGACCAAGGAGGAGAAAATAGTAGGAGATACCCCCATGATGGGAGTTGGGTTGAGTAGAATAGCTATAGAGGCTTCTACATCAACAACAGTAGGATCGAGCAGGACCATAGGTTAGGGAGACCCAATGAGGGAGACAAAGGCAGTATAGGCTCAAATAGTAGCCATGCAGAAGGAGATGGACCTACTCTTAGAGGATAGGTCCAAGAGGATAGAGGGGATACGAAGTACCTTGAGCATGAAATTCATAAAGCAAGATGCGGCAAGGGTTGAGGTAGACCGCCTCAAGGCGAGATGAGTTGGCTAGTAAGGAGCAATAGTAGGCTTAGATTGAAGGGATGGCTATTGTAATCGGTAGCCAATAGGGCAAGGGGATATGCCTACTATAGGAAGAGTTGTAGAGGGTGAGGGAGAGGCTACAGGCATCTATACAGAGGAGGACCTTTTACCAGACCCTATACTTTTAGGCAGTTCCAATAGAGCAAAAGGTACCTCTACCATACTCTCTTTAGACACAATATCAGTCGTGGACTAGGTCATAAATTACCATACGGTCCATGAACATGCCCCCTAAGGCCACCTTTGATAGGTAAAGTAGAGGATATGAGCTCACAAAGCAAAATATAGGATCAAGGTGATATGCCAATTTTGATTGTGGCATGCATCCATGGGGAGGGTCGAGTGTGTCGAGTTCGAACTATGGCATATCAACCAAGTTGATGTGTATTCTCTGACATCCAAGTAATATCATTTTGTGTTTATATTAAAAAATGTGTTTATTTATGCGTGTTACTGTGATTTTTATGTGCTTTTTATGTTTGATTATGCATGAATGAATGAACAAAACTTAATGATGGATGCATGAGTGGACTAAATTAAGGTAATGCAGGATGTGATAAAAGTAACTAATGAATTAAATGCATGAATGGATGAAGGGATGGAGGAAAATATGATGGAAGCGAGAAAATAAGAAAAGAGAAGGAAAAACATGGCTCTAGCCTAATTTGTGCCCCTTAAAAATATGGCTCTAGCCAAATTCACACCCGTAAGAAAAGGAAGAAGAAGAAGAAGAAAAATATGGAGGAAGCCAACAAAAAAGGTACTTAGAATATGATGTTTGAATCAGCGTAGATTGTGAAATATTAGTTTGATCAAATGAACATAAATCAAGAAAAAATAAAGGAGTGGAGCGGAAGCCTGTGGGGATGTATGCTCCCAAATTATCGAATGGAGGCTACCCCTCACTCATGGCCATGAAGATATCTTGTAAGGGTGTAATGCTCACAAAAATTATCAAGTGTAGATTGATACCCACTATGGGTGTAGTGCTCGTTGATGGTTGGAGATGAAGAGATACTCGTTGGGATGTATGCTCGCAAATGGTCAACTGGAGGTTGCCCTTTGTTTGTGTCAATGAATCTATCTTGTATGGGGTGAAATAATTGATTGATTTTCTAGAATGAGTACTACCCAATAGGGGTGTAGTGTGTACAAGATATGAGTGAATAAAGAGAAACACAACAGAACAACAAGGTGTGTGTGTGTGCGTGTGTTGAAGGAGAAGGAGATAGAAGAATGAGAGAAGAAGTAAACAAGAGTATGTATGTGTGTGTCCTTATTAGAATATCAATTGTTAAGAGATGTGTGTAAGATAGTTAGTGGTCATATGAACACCATAAATGATATTCATGAGGTATCTACCCTATCCCACAAGGATCCCTTACCAACCGAAAGGTCAAGAATGAAATGTGTGAGCGAAAACAAAATGAGAATATAGAAGAAGGAACATATATCCTTTGTCTTGGGGAAAATAAGAAATCATTAAAACTTTCAAAGGATAAAATATATACAAGAGATGAAGAACTATATCCCTTGACTCGAAGAAAAAAAAAAAAAAAATTATGAAAACTTTCAAGGTCAAGGAATATAAAAGAATAGAAAAATTAGAAGAAACATGAGTAGATGCAATGATGAAAAATGCATGAAGATATGCCCTAGGTTTGGGACTCGCTAGGAATCAGAGCCCTAGTATGAGTGCAATGCATGTGAGCTAGAACTTAACTAGGTTTCATCACTTGCCATCCTCAAAAAGTCCTCAAAAATCTATATGACCAAGCGGTCATGCAAATATGATCAAGCAATAATGTAACTATATAACAAACAAAAATGCAAATGGAACAGAATGTCTGGAAAACCATGCAAAATATGATAGGCAATCATACAGTATGAGCAAGCAAACCAAAATTCAAGATGAAGGTGGAATATGTGAAATCATGCAGAATATCTTTTTAGGTGCACTATGTTCATTAGTTTTTTAAGTTCTTTACCATCTAACAATGTTAAATGATAGGCTTCTAAGCCAAACTTGGTCATTATGACAAAGGAGCCTACCCAATTAGGTTGAAACTTGCATTTCAAATTTGAATGAGCATTAGTGTTCTTTTGGTTTTCCTTGAGGACAAGGTACCCAACATCAATTGTGAACTCTCTTGGAATAAGATCACTTGAGCCTATTTTGATAGGCTCAAAGATGCTCCAAGGCATGAATGCACTTTTCATCTTGCAGCTCCAATTGGTTTAAACAATCTAAATGATACTCATCATTGATTGAGTCATCTTGTAGCAAGATGGTCAATGAAAGGACCTCTAACTTGAACATAAAAATTACCTCAATCCCATAGACCAAGATATACGAAGATTCACTTGTAGGGGTTCACACACTAGTACAATAGGCCCATAAGGCAGGATAAAGTTAGATATGACAATCGTGATCGGTCTTACTAACCAACTTCTTGAGGATCTTAACTAAAGACTTTTTGGATGCTCCTAGGGGTAATATGGTGTTGACGACTTGTGTTGAATCTTGTACTTAGCACAAATTCTATGGACATCCTTGTTCTTGAAAGAAGTGTCATTGTCAAAAATAATCATCGAAGGAATCCAAGGGGGAACCAAGGTTATCATATGGTACGTCATCCTCATCTCTCCACTCCGAGCATTGATGATACAAATATTTAGCATAAGTAATGAGGTGATCATCGTCATCAAATGGAAAAGGTTGGTTTTTATTGGGTATGTAGCCTATGCCACACCTCCCAAGCCAAATCTCAACTTCTAAAGGCTTTGAATACCTTTCTGTTATGGTCCCAAACCTTTACCTACATATCCCATACTAGATAGTATTTATTTGGGAAGTGGGTAATCATTGGATAGATAACAATGGGCAAAATACCGCTCTACAGAAAGAGGGTTGCTAAATCCATAAAAGGTTCTTGAAAAAAGGGTTGACCTAATCTTGTAATGAAACATTGATTAGTGGTTCCTTACTTATTTTAAAATTTTAATTTGCTAGGTGATGTGATATGAAGAAACTGATGGACATAAATTGAGACTAGATTGAGCTTGCTCAACCATTGAACAATATTGGAATGGAGGAAGGTCGCTCGAAATGGTGATAAGTTGATCTTTAAATTAGAATTTCAAACATTGATAAAGAGTAGAAGGAACAACCCTCATTGCATGAACCCAAGGGTGTCTGAGGAGATTAAAATATGCAAGGCAAGGTACCATATAAAACAAGGTATTTAAGATCCTAGGTCCAACCCTAAGAGGGAGGGATATAATGTTGCAGGCCTCTTGGGACTCATTGTTGAAAGCTTTGATGATCACATTAGATTTAATTAAATCTTCCTCTTTTAATTTAAAAATTTGAAAAAATTGATAAGTGCATAGATTGAGGGAGGAGCCATTGTCTATCAAAATTTGCTTGATAACATTTCCTAAATATATGCGGTGATATAGAGGGAAGAATCCCCTCAAAAATTTGAGGAAGGAATATCGTCATCCAAAAATGTTATATGATGTATTCCAAGGGAGCCTACAATATCAACTATAGCACTAGGGAAAATATCTTGAGGAATAGATTGTTGACTTAGAAGCTTTAACAAGGTTTCCATATGAATAGGAGATATTTGCAAAACCTCTAAGAGGTAAATCTTGGCTAGGGTACTAGCTAACTATAATTGGATGTCGAAGGAAAATTTTGGTTGTGGTTTCAACGCTAAGGGTGGGTTTTCTACTCTTATGCTCCTTTTTTTAGTACTCTTCAAAACTAAGGGTGGTTTAGAAGTTTGGTTGGATGTAGAACTCATCTCCTATTAAGGTTTTTGAGTCGGTTGAGCTTGAGCTTGTTGCCTTGTAGTTGTTGCTATCATAACAACCATGTTGTTATAGGGAGGTGGCACATTATGATATGACACTTGATTAGCTGCTTGTTGCCCATAATTAGGTAGGGGATTTTGGAAGATCCTCATGTATTTATTAGTTGTGGGTGCTTGTTATGTAGGAGGTTGATTGTTTGTTGGAGTATTAAATCTAGGAGTAGGTTGAGAGTCCTCTATAATAAGATAACTTACATCGATTAAATCTTGAACCACATATTTTAACCTCTTACTTGAATTTGTCATGTGCCCCACCACTCTATGACACTCACAATGTTGACCAGGATAATACCAATTAGTCATAGTATCGGGTTGCCTTATGGGAGGTAACTCGATCATATTAGCTTCCAAGAGTTGCTTTAGGACCACCAAAATAGGTTGTTTGAGTCTCCATAAGTTTCTTGGTGGGGGTTTTTAAGGTTTTGTAAGTACCATCTTTTGCAAGGTATTAGCAACATTGTTAACAAGTCTACTAACAATTACCCCATCACCAACTACATGCTTATTCTTATACTAGGTTTCATGGTCCTATCTTCTTCTTTACTTGGCTTAAATTGACCTCTTAGAATAAGGGCTTGCTCTACCCTTCTTTCCAGATCTATTGCTTGTTCAAAAGAGGTAATAGTTGATGTATCCAATTCATATGATATTTGTTATTGTAAATTTTTGATAAATATCTCTAGCATGTCCTAGGGAGGCAAGGTATACCTTAAACATCCAACAAAACTTCTCCAACTAGACAAGAATTTAAAAAAAAATTCATCTTTACCTTACTTCAAAATATAAACATCTTTGATAGTCACATTTTTCTCAATATAAGCTTTGAATTGCTGGACAAACAACTTTGTTGTCTCTTCAAAATTCCTCAAAGAATAATGAGGTAGTTGATAATACCATTCCAATGCCATACCACCAAGACTCTTAGGGAACATCTTTAATAACAACATGTCATCATATATAATATCATGGGATGTTGTTTTAAACATCCTTAAATGTTCAATTGGATCCTTCTTTCCCTAATAAATAGGAAAAACCAACATTGAAAAATTCTTAGGATAGGTCCTAGAGGCGACTACAGGATCTAATGGATGATTACACATTTCCTTATAGTTACAGGTGAAACATGGAGATTGAATATATTCACTCTTGAAACTAGTTGCTTCACCACACTTGTCAAACTTTACACATCAGGATTGTTGTTGTGCAATACCCCTAGGTTCCCTAAGGGAGAATTATAGGTAGGTTGTTGGAAGGGAACTTGGCTAGTGTTTGAGACATTAACATTGTTATGGTATGGGTTATTATATGTGGTAACTTGTTGTGGAGGATAACTGACATTTGGTGGGATAGAAGCATGAATTTTGAGATGAATAGAATGAGGAGGAAATTGAGCATAATCTTGATATGCACTACTATTTGGAGGAACTTGTGGAATTCTTCCATTGTTGGTGGTTATAGTAGTAACATATGTTGGTTTATGAAAAGGATTAACACAATGTGAAGATTCAAATAAAGGATTGGTGTAAATGTTTTGACGAGGAATGGTTTGATGATAAGATGTCCCAACCTCTTTGAGTTGGGCTTCTTCATCCATAGCCTTATTCAAGGCATCTCTATGATGCTTGAAGAAATTCTAGATATGATCAAATGATTTAAAGGTAAGGTGTCCATTAGACCCCTTAGTAGGATCAAGGTCATTACCAACTTCTTCATTTTATTCCTCTTCTAAATTAGGATTCTCCCTATCAATTTGGTCATCTTCTTGATGAATCTCACCAGATTTTAAAAGCCTTCACTTACTCCTAAGGTTGGGAGCCATAGGAGAAAGAGAAAGGATAGAGAAGAAAAGGGAGGAATCTAAAAACTAGCAAAAGACACACAAAATAATTTTAAAATGTTTTTAATGTTTTTCTAATTCTAAGAAAACAAATTTAGTGGTCTTGCTTAAAGTTTTCAAAAGAAAAATAAAAGGAAGAGGCTTCCTAATTTGGCCACTAAAGACGTGCCTTCACATCGGGTTCACCAAAGATGTAGAGGGGGAAAACTACCCTGCCACATACGATTCTTAGTTGGATTTGCTGGGAGCCGAGGTGACCGTAGGAATGTGTTATATTATCTACACTCGAGGGCTTGGGGGATCGAAGGGTTCACCAAGAATGGTTTAAGGACTCACTCCAAGTCCAGGGATGGAATGTTTGATGTGTATATTAAGCAAGCACCTATGTTTGGCTTCTCTAATATCTAAGCTATGAATAATGAAAGGACAATGTAGGACAAACAATGATGCAAGCAAGTAGAGACTAACTTTAGGATGATTCTTAATTTTCAATGATGACTAAACTCTATCTTGTGATAAAATAGATCTTTCCTTTTCAACAAGGGTTTGAGAGAATGCATAAACAAAGTTAACCCTAGAATGTAAACTATATACCTTTTCTCTTTTAAATGCCTAGAAAGGAGATTAAAATATTTTTATTTTGTTTATGATCTAGATATGAAATAGAAATGGATAGAAAATAAAAAACAAACAACCTAAGAAGTTTATTTAGGGCACTTACTTGATCCAGTGGGTGTTACTAGCTTTTAACTTGCATATAGATGTATCCAACAACTTCACAACCTGCAAAACAACTTCACAATCCCTTAGAAAATTTATCAACATTTAGGGACTTGCTTAGGTCGCTATGTGATAGAGCTTGGAGGTGCAACAATCAAGCCCCTTTTGTCATTTTAGTTGATCGTTTGAAAACAAAAGAGATTGTTGATCTTTTTGGAAGAGAACAAGAAAAGATGCAATATGTTGGAAATATGTTGAATATTTTCCATGTTATTCTGGCGGGGTTAACTCTAAAAGGTATTGGACACTCTCCATGTATCCTCACTGGGGTTTGGAGTTTAGGGTTTCTTAAGCTATTTTTAGACCCATATGGGCTATTTAGGGTTAAATATTTGAACCCATGGTTTTTTGCCCATGGTATTGTAAAATCTATTCTTGTGTTGTTGTTATTTAATTGCACTTGCATCAAGGTTTGAAGAGAGATGAGAGATGAACATTATTGTATTGGAGATGGTTAAGTTTATACAATAAGGAGATATTACTGTGCTGGGTTTTTTCTCGTAAGGGTTTTCCAAGTGAAATATTATGTTATGTGTGTATCTGTTATCTTCTTCTTTTTCTTTGATTATGTATTTACTATTTTTCTAGATTTAGTTTATTAGGGCCTTTTGCTCTTCATTTGGTATCAGAGCTAGGTTTTTTAGCTTTGTTCGAGGAGTAAGGGTTTCAACCTTGTGATAAATTAATTCTTGAGTGGGAGTCATACATGAAAGAATCTGGGTGAAGGAAAATGATGGGAAGCACATGGGTAGAGATTGAAAATTTTAATGGATAAAATTTTGAGTTATGGAAACTCAAGATGGAGGATTTGTTGGTTGATAGAGATCAGTGGATTGTGGTCTTGGGAATAAAACCAACATCAACGATAGATGAGGATTGGTTGAAGATCGATAGGAAGGCAAGGAGTTCTATCAGATTATGCTTATCTGATTTGGTATTGTTGAATGTATCGACAGAGACCATGACAAAGTCGTTATGGGATAAGTTGGGAACTTTGTATCAGACAAAGTCACTGGTAAATAAACTCTTTCTTCAAAAGAAGTTGTATTCACTTTGGATGAATGATGGTGACTCTATGGCTGAACATCTGAATGTTTTTAACACTGTGGTAAGTCAATTAAACTCTGTTGAAGTAAAAATGGATGAAGAGGAAAAGTGTATTACTTTACTTTGTTCATTACCTGATTCATGGGATAACCTAGTTATGGCTATCACCAATACTACTTCTACATTGAAAGTAGAGGATATAGTAGGAACATTGCTATATGAGGAAATGAGATGAAAATATTCTGAGGATTATCATCAGAAGGATGCCTTGGTTGTGAGAGGTCGTTCTCAAGAAAGAAGCAAAAATAAATCAAGAGAAAGGAAATCGAGATCTAGGGGTAAATTTATTGCTCCAAAAAAGAGAAAATGTTGGAAGTGTGGTAAAATAAGGCATTATAAAAGAGACTGCAGATCTAAAAAGGTTGATAATAGTTGATCATCTGATGAAGGAACTTATACAGAAATGAAGACCATAAATGAAGATTTAGGGGACTTATTCTTAGTTGTAGCGTGCTCAAGTGAATGCCATGACTCATGGTTGATTGAATCAGGTGCTTCCTTTCATATGACTCCTCATAGGGAGGGGTTTTGTGAATATGAAAAGATAAATGGAGGTGAAGTCTTCTTGGGAGATAATTTGACATATAAAATAATAGGTTGAGGAAGAGTCAAGTTGAGGTTAAAATATGGAAGAATTAAAACCCTTCTTGGTGTGTTGCATATTCTAGGTTTGGCAAGGAATCTGATATCCATGAGTAAGATGAATGACGTGGGTGTGACTATGGTATTCAATAAGGATAGTTGCAAGATGGTTCATGGAGTCTTGGTGTTGGCAAGGGGAGTTCATACAAGAACTCTATTCAGACTTGAGGCTAGCACTGTAAGTATTGATTGCAATAACTCTTCAGTTGTAGAGGAGAATAATATGGTAGAAGTAGCTCTAAGTATTCCTATAGCGAAGACAATGTTGTGGCATCAACGCATGGGGCATATTGGTGAGAAAGGTCTTCAAACATTAAAAATGAAAGGTATGGCTGAAGGAATTTTTGATTGCCCATTAAATTTTGATTTTTGTGAGCACTATATTTTTGGAAAGCAAACTCGAGTCAAGTTTCCTAGTAGTGCTACAAGATCTGAAGGAATTTTACATCTAGTTCACAATGATGTGTTTGGACCTGCAAAAGTACCATCATTAGGTAAATCTATCTATTTTGTTACATTTATAGATGACTTTTCAAGAAAGACCTGGGTATATTTTTTATGAAACAAATATGATGTTTTCAATAAATTTAAAGAGTTTAAGGCTCTTGTAGAAAATCAGATAGAGAAAAAGATAAAGGTTTTGAGAAGTGACAATGGTGGTGAGTATTGCTCTAATGAATTTGAGTAGTTTTGCAAGGATTATGGAATAGAAAGGTAGAAAACAACTCTGTATACTCCACAACATAATGGAGTTGTAGAATGGATGAATAGAACATTGATGGATAAGGCTAGAAGCATGCTAAGTGGTGCAGGGTTAGAAAGGAAATTTTGGGTAGAAGTCGTGTTAACTACTTGTTACCTCATCAATAGATCTCCTACCTCAAATTTGGTGGACAAGACTCCACAGGAAGTGTGGACTGGTAAGAAACCCTCTCTTAGTCATATAAGGATTTTTGGTTGTGATGCTTATATGTATGTCCCAAAAGAGAAAAGGACTAAGCTAGACTATAAATCTAAAAAATGCATATTTATGGGTTATAGTATTGGTGTTAAAGGATATAAGTTGTGGAACCTAGAAACACAGAAGATTGTTTACAGTCGTAATGTGATCTTTAGAGAAACAAAAGGGGTTTCAAAATAGGAAATGCAACCAAGCAAAGAACCTAAAATAGTTCAAGTAAAATTGGAATAGGAGGAAGAACTTGTGGTAGAACCTGGTGCTACAGAAGAAGATGAACTACAAAGAGAGTCTAAAGAGGAAAATTTAGAGGAAGAAGGTGAGGAGGAAGCTGAAGATGCAGAACCTAGAACTCCAAGTTTGAGGAGATCAGATCGAGTGAGAAGACTCCCAAAAAGGTATAGCCCTTCAAATATTTGTTTTGCATTTAATATATCAGTTACTGATGAAGAACCCAAGATTGTAAAGGAGGCACTTCAATCAAGTGAGAATAAGTCTTGGAAAAGGGCTATGGAGGAAGAAATGGAGTCCCTGGATAAAAATAAGATGTGGGACTTGGTGAAATTACCCCCTAGAAGAAAATTGATTGGTTGTAAGTGGGTATTCAAGAAGAAGTACAATGTAGAAGGAAAGTTGGAGAAGTACAAGGCTCACCTGGTAGCAAAAGGATTTTCTCAAGTTGAGGGAATTGAATTTGGTGAGATTTTTTCTCCTATGGCTAAACTAACTTCAATTAGATTTATGTTGGCTATTTCTGCTACTTTTGATCTTGAAATAGAATAGATGGATGTAAAGACAATATTTCTACATGGTGAACTTGATGAAGACATATATATGTCACAACCAGAATGCTTTAGGGTAAAAGGTAAGGAGGACTTGGTATGCAAGTTGAAAAAGTCTCTTTACGGCTTGAAGCAATCTCCAAGAATGTGGAACCAAAAATTTGATAGGTTTGTTTTGACACTTGGGCTTGGAAAAAGTAAAGCAGATCCATGTGTGTATTTTAAACAAGAAGGTGAAAATTTTGTTATCATTGTTTTGTATGTGGATGACATGTTAATTGGTAACAATAAGGAGATGATAAAGTTACTAAAATCTCAGTTATCTTCTAAATTTGACATGAAGGATTTGGGTGCTACAAAATTTATTTTGGGTATGGAAATAATAAGGGATCGTGCAAATAGAAAGTTATGGTTAAATCAAAGGAAATATGTTGATTTGATACTACAGAGGTTTAGGATGCATGATTGTAAACTAGTATGTACTCCATATCCTATTGGTCAAAAGTTATTTGTTGAATAGTGTCCTAAAATAGATGAGGAAATTGAAGAAATGCATCATGTTCCTTATGCTAGCATTGTTGGTAGTCTGATGTATGCAATGGTTTGTACTAGACCTGATATTGCACATGCAATGGGAGTAGTTAGCAGATATATGTCCAATCCAGGAAAGGAACATTGGACTGTTGTGAAGAGGATCTTTAGATACTTGCATGGAACTTCAGACTATGCTATCTGTTACCAAGAAAAATATGGAGATAGTAATATTGTAAATCTACAAGGTTTTGTGGATGCTGACTGGGCTGGAGATCTGGACAAGAGAAGATCCATGAGTGCTTATGTGTTTAGACTATTTGGAGGGGTAGTAAGTTGGATGAGTAAAAAGTAATCAGTGGTTGCTTTGTCCACAACATAGGTAGAGTACATTGCAGCAACTCATGCATGTAAAGAAGCAGTGTGGCTATAGAGGTTGTGTTCAACATTTGGTCTTAAGTAGAAGGTTGTGAGAATTGATAATGACAATCAGAGTGCAATATTTTTGGCCAACAATCTTGGTTTTCATGATCGATCAAAACATATTGATATCAAGTACCATTTTGTGAGAGAGATGGTTGAAGGGAATTGGGTGATGCTGGAGAAAGTTGATACAAAGAATAATGTTGTTGATTCATTAACAAAGGTTGTACCTACTCAAAAAAATTCTTGGTGTAGAAGATCTATGGGCATGGTTGCCCTTGATAATTGACAATGGCAGTTTTTGACCCCTATGGAAAGTATTCAACAAGTGGGAGAATGTTGGAAATATGTTGAATATTTTCCATGTTATTTTGGTGGGGTTAACTCTAAAAGGTATTGGACACTCTCCATGTATCCTTGTCGGGGTTTGAGGTTTAGGGTTTCTTAAGCTATTTTTAGACCCATATGGGTTGTTTAGGGTTAAATATTTGAACCCATGGTTTTTTACCCATGGTATTGTAAAATTCATTCTTGTGTTGTTATTTAATTGCACTTGCATCAGGGTTTGAAGAGAGATGAGAGATGAACATTATTGTATTGGAGACGGTTAAGTTTATACAATAAGGAGATATTACTATGCTAGGTTTTTTTCTGTAAGGGTTTCCTAGGTGAAATACTGTGTTATGTGTGTATTTGTTATCTTCTTCTTCTTTTTTCCTTTGATTATGTATTTACTATTTTTCTAGATTTAGTTTATCAAGGCCTTTTGCTCATAATTGCACTGGCGTTTGACTAATCGCCACACCTTGGAGATTTGACTTAGTGGACTAACCACCACCTTGGGCCCTAGGACTAACTACCCTATGAGGTATTCAAATACAAATATTGTATTAGACACTAACACCTCAAGGTTTTGGTGTAATAATAAATCTATAGTGGTATCAGAGCATCACTTCAGGATCAAATCCCCTCAAGTCACATCGAAGAGGGGGTGTTGGACTAACTACTACACCTTAGGGATTTGACTTAGTAGAATAACTTCCACCCTAGGCCTTGGTACTAACTACCCTATGACGTATTCAAATACAGAGACTGTATCAGACATTAATACCTCAAGGTTTTAGTGTAACGACGAATCTACAATAATAAAATAAATTAATGTGAAATAAAGAGTGTAAAAAATGATAGTATGATCTAAATGAAGCATACATAAGCAAACTAAGGGTTTGAGAGCAAAACTTTACCCCTAAACCTAACGAAGCCAAAATCATGCCTTGTAAGGGGTGACTACAAAAATCATGCCCTATATGGACGGGGCATGAATTCATAGTATAAGTGTAAAACTGATCTATTAATGTAAAATAAGACATAAAACACATAATTAATGATCTAGGAAAATAAAAAATGCAAGAAGAAACCTGGTGGTAGCGAAAGAACAGTCAAAAGGATGAAGACCTCCATAAATGGTAGAATCCACCTCGAGGATCCAACACTTATCCACCAAGAACAACAAATCATAAAAATAGCACAACAAAAGAACACTAGAAGACACTTGAGAAACTTGATCTTGCTTGAATTCATCAAAATGCTTGGAAAACTTGCAAGCAAAACCTCTTAGCCAAATTACTTGGGGGAAAATATGATCCAATCCCTCTATTTATAAGAGGTTTGGAGGGCAAAAGGGTGGGAAAAAAAATGCAAAACCTACGGGAGGGTTGACGTCTTGAAGGTCAGCTCAAAAATTAGGTTTTCTAAAAGAATCCCCTAACATGTTGAAATTGCACCCCATAATCGATGATCGCGATTTTGGAAAAACTAGGGAAAAAGATAAAAGGAGGGGAAGAGAAGCCCAAACTTGTACTTTGAAAAGTTTGAGGGACTTCTTAGGGGATCTAGAAAAAATGACTCACTTATGTGGGTCAATTTTCCATGTCTACACTTCTAACCCTAAATATTTTAATCTTTAGTCTACAACCCCACCTTTTAATTAGTTTAGCTAGTGTTATACGAACTAACCTACTCTGGAGGCTAACTCAAAAACTATTTTGGGTCTTTCAATATTGGCCAAGCTCTTGAAGGCACAACTCATCCACTTAGGCAGAATTTGGACCAAGAGAAACTTTATAGTGTAGGCTCTTATTCCTCCCTCAATCTTGAACACCAATGCCCCTCTTCTCCTCCTTCCAAATAAACCTAGGGAAGCTTTGCCTACATCAACTAATCCGAATTTGTGTAACTATAAAATCCAATAACTATCCCCTAATGTGGAATTTATAGACCTATCTGGGCATGCACCTAAGTTCTTCTATGATGGGACATATACAACCCAAAGATTTATTGATTAGTTTATGACATACTATAGGGATTGGATACATAATAAAAAAGCTTTGTTGAAATTAATGGCTAGGGATTTGGTAGGAAATGCTCTTGACTAGTTTGCATCCTTACCTTAAAATTCCATTGATTCCCTAGGTACTTTTTTCCAAAATATAAAATAAGAATTTGTTTATGACATGACTATAATGGAAGCAATGGATGTTTTTGTAAACACAAAACAAGACACTAATGAATTTGTTATTAATTTCCACAAAACGTGTAAAAGACTTAAATGTTTGTGAATATAAATTTAACTAAAGAGGCTACTACAATAATGTTTGTAAATAAGATTAGACCCTCTTTTTAGGATAAGATCTAGGAATACAACCCTGGTGGTTTACCTTCCCTTGATAAAGTTATACATTTTATTAGGATCCTTAAACATTGGGAAATGAAGGAAGGTCAAAAACCCTTGAAACCTAAAAACCCTAAAAAAAATATTATATGAGATGGGGTTTGTAATGTAGTTGTCCAAGATACCTCTCATGATTTAGAGATAGCTAGAGCTCATATCCATATGTTAACCAAATTAATGGTGGTCCAAAACCTGAGAATATGATGCCTCAATAGATACTTGAAAAAATTATCAAAGTGCTTACCACCTAAGCTTAAGAACTATTACATCAATAATAGGTTTGAAGCACATATATGGCATGATACCAATAAATTTTGCTTTTGGCATTGAACTTATGAAATGATAACTTTACTTGCATAAACTTGCATAAGTTCTACGTCAAGCAAAATTTTGGTCCTAAATTTATTATTGATCAAGTCAACAATGATCAGATAAATATATTTTAGGAAATAAAAAGGATTCTCTAGAAGAGGTTTAATCACCCTCTCAATAAAATTTTAGGTATCTACACGACCACATTTCACAACTGTGAACAACAAGCTCCTAATCAATAACAAAATAAAGGGCAAGGGTTTAATCACGGTGACCATAAAAACTATCAAATTTAATGATACAATTCTAATCAAGGCAACCAAGGGGGTCAAAATCATTAAAATAAAATGGTATTTACCCTCAAAATAAAAATCTTGGACTTAGCACTTCCTAGAATGCCTCTCAAGTTAGCCAAGTCTTTGCCTAACCTAGCACATATGGAGAATACACTGATATTCAACCAAATATGGCTCATTACATCAACATTCTAGAGGTGCAAATAGAAACAATTGCTTCCTTAGAATATTAAATTTCTACGATTACTAGGAGTTCACCTCAATACAAAAAGAAGTAAACTTCTAAAGAGAAAAAATGAAAATAGGATAAAGAAAAATAACTTATCTAGGCAATAGTTAATCCTTTCATTATTTATAAGATTTCAAATCCTCCTTTGGTCACCTTGGAACCTTCTACAAATACATAAACATACAAAAGCATAAAAATATTCTTGAGAAGTCAATCCAAGACCACAATCGCCACTTAAAATAACAATTTCAGTTTCCATAATAAAAAAATGATAGGAAATTAACAAAATAGAAGCATGAGATATTGTTGAAGAGTTATATATAACCCCTTACAAGTTCACATACTTGGAACTACTTAGGACATCTCCCTATCGACTACAAATGTTGAAATAATTACTAGATGAGATGGAGATGTCTAGACAACGAATTGCTAACATTATGCCCATTATTCTAGGGGTATAGTTATGCATAAGGGATAAATCCAAAAATATATTTATAATAATGGGATGAATCAATTTTGAAACCAAGGCGAATAGGGTTCAAAGTCATGTAGAAGACATAGTGAATTGCCTTTTTTTACAAAAAAAAAAATGGAGAATTTATCGAATATTTTAAATGAACAGTAAAAGACTACCGACAAGAGCCTACCAATGCATGATGACAAAGTAGAGCCTACTAACATGTGATACGTATCTAAAGGCTATAGACCCCCATGATGGTAGGTGAGTGACTATCAGCAGTATGTTTCGAGATGCCCAAAATGAGCCTATCTGTTTGTGATGCCTGATGAGAGCCTACCTGAAGTGAGACTACCAGTGTATGATGCCTGAAGAGAGCCTACTGAAACATGACACAAGACAAGAGATTATCAACACCATGTTTTGAGATACCTGAAGAGAGCCTACCAACACCATGTGGAATGATTGCTAGGTTGCTATAGTCTATCGATAAGTAATGATAGGTCAAAGCCAATCGACATCATACTTCGAGATGCCTGGCAAGAGCCTACCAACACCATACTTCGAGATGCCCCTCTATGTGTGACGCCCATTGAGAGTCTACTAACACATGATGCAAGGAGAGAGACTACTGGCACCATGTTTCAAGATGACAAAAGAGAGCCTATCAACGAGTTATGGTAGGAGAGAGCCAACTAGTATCATGCTTCGAGATGCCTAGCAAGAGCCTACCGATACCATGCATCAAGATGCTTGGAGAGAGCCTATCGACACCATCTATCAAGATGCTTGATGAGAGCCTACTGATAACATCAACCAGGATGTCTAGTTGTGTATCAATGATACCTAAAGATAGCCTACCGGTGGCATACCATGCACTAGCGACCATGTGTTGGCTCCTCGATTAATGTTGTCACGTGTCAACATCTCATTTGACACTATATATGCAAATGCCTATGCAACGGTATGAACAGTCATTTCTCTCTTTTTTGCACAGTGAAAAACCTTTTGAAACCTTTAGAAACCCTTCCAAACCTTCAAAAACCCTTTGAAACCTTTTGAAACCCTTCCAAGCCATCTAAAACCATTAGCAATGGCTGAAATGTCATCCATTCAAGCAAGAATTGCTTTCAAAAACCTCATTTGCTTGCTAATCTCCAAAATTCTAAATACTCCAGATTATGATTCAACATGGATGAAGAAATCTGGGCTTCTAGGCTTAGCACAAATTCCCCAATACGACACTGACATTTATTTGTTGAATAGGATTGTTCAGTCCTTTGACAATGATGGGTCGATCATCACAATGATGATCGATAACAAAACCCTATCCTTCTTTGTTAAACCATCTGACATCCATCGATTGATAGCCCTTCCATTTAAAAATTGTGAACCCATCTCATCAAAATTCACTCTCACTAAAGACAAAAAATATATCTGGAGACTCACTACAATCTCTCATCGAGTTTGTTACAAGGTAAGTCTTTGAAATTGAAAGTTTCCTCTTCCTTGCATAATTTCCAAATGTAATTATTAATTGTGTTATAATTTTTTTGTAGGGCAAACAAATCCATCCAGAAGGGGCCTCAATTTTTCATCTATTACCAACAACTTCCTTCGTGCGGTCATCGAGTTCTTCCAGGCACGTATTGTTTTGCAAGGGAGAACAACAGACATTCCTTTCTGGGCTTTAGCGTATATTGTGCATTGTCTTGGAAAGAACAAATTCGACTGGTCCTCATATGTTTCCAGTAGAATCACAAATGATCTTCAACATGCACACACAAATACTGTTGCCACTGCTGCTGTTGTTTCTACTACGAATTATTTGATTATTTTTTTATGAAGCATTTTATAATGTAAACAATACCCCGGTCCCCACCTCACTCCACCCAAAATTGAAGATAGTTGGCTTATCCACTAAAGAGGTGCAGGTAAAATTCATTATTTAATTTCAAATTTGCAATAAATTTATTTTTGTTATATTAGAGTGTTTATTTTTAATTTTTAAATTTACACTTGAATGCAGAAAAGAGCCACCTCATCTTCTAGTAGAAGAGAGGCTACAATTAGAGGAATGCTCCTAGAGGCTAGTGGAGATTCTGAGACAGAGTCACCACAACCTCTACTAACAAGATCTACGAAACACATTAGGTCTTCTACATCTCCTCTTTCTGAGCCACAACGGTATCTGGTTTTTGGTATCTGATATGGATAATTATAGTTAATTAATCATTAAAGTCCTCAACGACATCATCAAATATTTTCTAATTTTTTTTCTAGGATCAACTCTATGATATCATCAAAGAGAACGAATGATGCCACCTCTATCGTTGCCTCAACATCGGCTACAACGCACACAACCTTCTGAATAACCGACCGAATTATAACAAGAGACCGCATTAGCATATGATATGCATAATGAAATTTCTCTATTTTTCAATATTTTTATTACAATATTTTCATAAAATATTTATTCTATTTTTTATTGGGCCTTAGGTCTATCACAATGGTCGGTACAACAAACGATGCCACCACCACCTCCACCATGATAATAGTTGATGAGGGGTCAACAACATATGCGTGGAAAGCAATTATTTGTTGCAAGGAGTTCAGGAGGAGGCCATACGCAGACCCTTTCAGACTTTCCAACTTTTTCAATCAAAAATATTTCCACCATTATGCGTGATTTCCTTGAGCTGGATAATCCTCCCCTGGATGAGGATTATCTTTTACAAGGCAATCTTCCTGAGAGTTTTAAATCTTCTGATGTGCTTCAAACTGAAGCATTGCAAACTGGAGGAAGAGCAGCCACTACTCACAACTCCTCTCCCTCCATCAAACTGGTCAACCTGCTCCTCTTAGCGAGGATGAAAAATTAAACTTTCTAGAATCTATTTTATTAGAAGATAATTTGGAAGCCATAATAAAATATAGTGTGCTTTCGGATATTACAGAATTGAAAGAGTGGGAGTATCGAGTAAAAATTCTACTCAAAGAAATTAATGCTCGATACAAAAAAATTTCAAGAAGAGAGAATATGTTTTCATTGGTTCAACAACACCCTAAAAAGCTTGATGCTTTATTACATCAAGCAACATCAAGAAATGTAAAGGCCACTAATGTTTACAATGATGAAATATTAGATATCCTTTTGAATAGGCTTGAGAATATGAATGTTGAAGCCTAGGCATATTTCAATAAATGGGCAATTGATAAGAAAAAAGTAAAAGTGGCAAAGGTTGCCAAAGTAGTTGTAGAGGTAAGTCATTCATTATTTTTTAAATTAATTGATTTTGTTAACACATTTAGACCTTTATTGACTAACATATTTTAAATTTTCTGCTATGCAGTCCAATTTTGAGAATGTGAAGAATTAGGTGGAAAGCTTGAAGGTGTTTTTGGCCATGGCAAAGCAGAGTCTACAAAATGCTATCGACTTCAAAGAACGATTATATAACACCATCAGAGAGAATAATACCCTGAGGAGAATAATCATTAAACATAATATGGATCCAAATATTTTGCTCAAGGAACATGAGAAAGAAATACCTACAAAAGAAGATCCAACTACAGAGGAGAGGGCATTGATAGATAGTTTGATGACTGTTGAGGAGAACCTGAGGAGAGTTGGCACCCTACAAGGACAAACTTCTGGAATAGGAGGGCATGAAGAATCTGAAGGGCATGAGGAAAAGTAGTCGAATCCTACAATTGAGCAAACACCTGAATTAGACCCTAGAACCAAATAGTATCAAAGTGGATGCACAATTCACTAGTTTTGTAAAATTGTAAAACAATAGTATCAAAGTGGACTCTCAGTTCACTAGTTTTGTAATGAAAAGTTATTCCAAATAAATAAAAAAATATTTTCTAAATATGTGTGATATTTTTGTATCATTTTTTTTATTAATTCTTTGTAGAGATTCACATTTGTTTGCTATTGCAACTATGGAAATAGGTGTTGAGATTTAAATCATTCATTTGCTTGTTTTATTTTATTATCAATAAGCCATCCAATGTTTAAAATACTCAATAAAGCAAAGCAAGCCTATCATATAAAACATATAATTTTATGAACAAAGGGTATGATATAAAATAAAAAATTCATTAACAAGTATAGAATATTATTTAAAAACTCATCAATCCAAAGCACAATTCATAATCCTGAACAATGTACATTTATGACATATTATTTGAGAAACTCATCAATCCAAAGAAAATTTCATAATCCTGATTCCCAACATCAGGATTATAAAAATTAATAATATTGATTCATCAAGATTATAAAAATTAAAAATTAATAATATTATGCAATATGCTTAAAATTCATCTATCAAAAAAAATCATAATCCTCAAGACATGTAAAAATAATGCAAATATTACATTGGTGGAAGTTGAAACAAACACTTCCCATATTGTCCTAAATCACTTGTACGCATAGCTGATCTTTGTGTCTCAACAATCTGATCACTACAGTTATCATTTTCCTCATTATCATCAATATTAGTGATACCTCTTCTGTCTGCTATAGATTTCCAATAAGCCAAAGCTCTCTCATAAGGAAACTTGTCCACCTCATAAGATGAGACATATATTCTCAAGCAGTTTTCTAAATTTTTATCCAGTCTATTACGAACTTTAGATTTCACAAAAGATAATGCACTAAAAACCCTTTCATCTTCCATCGATCCCAAAACCATTGTTTGACACAATTCATATAAGCGAAAATATTCGCTCATTGTATCTTGTAAAACACTACTAGGGTACAAATTTTTCCACAAGCATATAATAGAACCTGGTTCACTAAGATTAGTCAAATGTGAAATTTGATCAACCATTGTCATTCCAAAATATGAGGATTGATTGGTCAAAAGTTCTTTATTTAGAATACCATTGATCTCAATACCATTGACTTCCACATGTTTAGCAAAATGTTGGATAAGTGTACCCATATATTTTATAAACAAGTCATTTTTACTCTTATAGTCTGTTCCTGAATCCCAAAACATGGGGTTAACCACACCCATCGCTTCAAGCAACTCGTCTCTTTGAAAACGGTCTCTAATTTCTTTTGTCAATGTTTTTGCTATTTTTCTCAATTTAATCCTTGTATTGAGTAAAACTTCATCAAATTTGTTGTATGTGATTGGCATCTATTCAACATATTCAGTAACTATATCCAATCGCTTATCAAAATAATATAAAGGTATCTCTTTTCCATGAACATTAATACAAAGATGATCGTTGATGTTGAACTTCAACAAACTATTTTGTTCATTGACATTTGTTAAAGTTCTCCAATCATCAAACAAAGGATCCATAAAATTTTCACTTGACAAGTATAACATATCAATACGCATACAAATTTGTTTTCTAATCCTGATGAAATCAACAATATAAATGGATCTTTGTTGCGCAAGTTTAATCAAAGTATTCATTTCATGCAACATTGGAAGAATACCACATAAAGTGAGTAGTGTTTCCAGGTCTGTCATACGATATAGCAAATATTTTGCTTTATCAACTACCCTTTGATTATCATACATAAAGCCTACTAAGGATTTATATTCTTTGAAAACTCTTGTTGCAAGTTGAAACAATGAAATCCACCTAGTATCTACATCTTTCAACAATTTTTTACCTTCTGTAACTCCTAGTGCAAACAATTGAAACTTTGCAAACCTTTTTGGACTGCACGAAAAATAAGCATGTACTTCACGGATGAGTTCTTCAACTCTTGCAACATTTTCAAATGTGCTCACAATTTTGTATGCAAGATTCATTCTATGAGCCATGCAGTGAATTGGGATCAAATATGGGGCAACTGATGTTTGAAGTCGAACACAAAGACCATTTTTGTTACCTTGCATTATAGCAGCACCATCAACTCCAACACATATTAATTTATTGGCTATTGTTGCATCATCCATTCCAGCAATATCCTTTAAGCTAGTAACAACAACATTGAAAATATTTTTTGCATTACAGTTTTCCACCATCTTATGTATTGCTAGCAAATGAGGTTGCCTTACATGATTTTGAAAGGTGTAAACATGCATGCAAATCCAAGATGTGTTGTCAACAATAGTTACCTCATCAATAGAGAGTGAAATGAATTTAGAATTTTTAACTTTCTCTTTCATGTCCTCCTTCTCAACCAAAGAGAGACATTTTACCATTTCCCAACCACTTCGATCTGACCAATGGGCACTGGGGAGATTTTGTACATCAACTAGTTGAAAGAGATGCTTAAAATCAATTAAGTCTGACATAGGTCTACCCTTTTTAAGAATAGTAAATACGACAACAAACTGCAAGCTTTTTGAAACTAAAGTGGTTTTATGAATTTTTTGAAACTGTGTTGGAATCATTCCACCATTCTGAGCTAGTGTTTTTTGTTGTTTCATCTCTTTGTCATAGTCTTTTGCATATCTGACATGTACACATTTTGATGCATTCTTCCACCTAATTGTTTTCTTAGTTGTTCCATCACTTTCTTTTACTATCACATAAACTTTCCCACAATGTTTTTCTATTGTATCCAACTTAAGTTGCATCTTATGATCTTTCCCTAGTTTCCAACTACAAATAATGCATCTACATTATGTTGGTGTATCATTACTATTTTTTGGCTGCATTGGTTCAATAAATGAATATTTTGATGACCATTCAAGCTGAAATGACCTTCCAATAGTCCACCTTGTTAACTTTCTACATTTGGGTTTCTTAGTAGAAGATTCCCTAGAAGTGTGCATTTGGTTAGAATGATCGTTTTTATTTTTTATTTGTGTGCTAGTTTCAAGATTCTGTTCAATTTGTTGCATGTCATTGTTGATCAAGTTTTCATGATTTATTTCATCCTCGGGAATATCTTCAAGTGGAGGCATATTAGGATCAATTGTGTATTCTGCATTCAAAGATGTTCTATATCATTTTTTAAATTACTTAAGAAAATTACTATTAAGTAGGTAAAATGGGTGTGTACCTTGCATCTTTGTAGATTTTGGTGCCTCATTGGATTTCAACGCCTCATTTTATGCCTCATTGGATTTTGAGATATGGCTAAAATATTTTAGGATACTCTTCTTTCCAGAAGATTTTTCTCCCTTGTTTCCATTGGGAGTTGGAGCCATTGTACCTGTAAAGGAAAATGTTAGAAAAAGAACGTGAGATTGAATAAAATTTTGATAATTCTACAACTATAAGGGACATCATGGTCTACCTATCGTTGGTCGTCATCTTTGTTATTCCATCGATCATCTTCATTATGCCATCGATCATCTTTGTTATGCTTCTTTTTTTTTTCTTCCGATCATATTCATTATGCCACCAATTATCTTCAGCTATGCTACCGTCATCATGTCACCTTATGTCTACCATTCATCTTCATTATAGCATGATCATCTTTGTTATGCCATCAATCATCTTTGTGATGCCACTGATCATCTTCGTTATGCCATCGATCATCTTTGATATGCCTCTCGTCATCTTCGATTATGCTATCATTGTCATGTCACCTTTCATATATGATCGGGCATCGTTCATTTGTAGTCTTTTCTATGCGGTCGAGCATCTTTCATTTGTAGTCTTTTCTATGCAATTGGGCATCTTTCATTTGTAGTATTTTCTATGTGATCGGGCATCATTCATTTGTAGTTTGTTCTCTATTTATTTTATTCTCTATTGTCGCTCATTTTTTGTCTTCTCTATTATCGATCGAGGAGAACCAATGTTTAACATGTATGATTGTCGCTATCACATTAGGTATATATACTAGGGGTATAATAGGTAAATTTTTTGATGTTAATAAAATTATATATAATTTTAAGGTGAAAAGGTCCAAAATCTAGGCGGGAAGGCTAGCGATTTAAAATTTAAACCATAAAAGTATTATAATTTTAGGGTGAACCAACCCTAAAAAAATTTTGCCCCTCAAAATTTTGGGTGAATGGGCCGACGTCCAGGGTCCCCATATTAGCCAATTTTAAATTTTAAAAATCCTAATATTCATTAATTTACGATAATTCACCGCTATGCATAACCCTATCTAGGGCTCTTATGAAGTGTAGTATATTCAATCCCATAGAGAAAATCTTTGTATTGATGCACATACTGTTGCAAGTGTGAAGAGGGATATAGACTAAAGTGGCTTAGCAATATCTATTTATTTAGCCACAGTGTGAACACTTCATGTATTTGTCGGCAAGGTGTTTGTCGGCATGATTTTTATTTTCCTCTCCGCCATTCTCTCCTTGCTTCCCTATTTCTTCGCCTCCTTATTCCTCCTATATTCCCGACACCTTTTCCTCCCTTATCCCTCCACGTCCCTTCTTCCTCCACCCTTCTCTAACCTCCATAGCTTATAAATACCTATGTTATATTGCATAATATGTAATCGAAGGTCGCTGCATAAATTTTAATAAAGGAGGCTATTTTGTTTTAATTAAATTGTTTTTTGTCTCTTTATTAAAGTTAACTCTGCCCATATTCGGTCACTGGTATCAGAGCGCCAGGGTACGTCGGGCCGGTACGCGAGGATCGAGGCGATCGAGGCGAACAAGGGAAGTCGACTGCGTGGATCGAGGAGAGCACGCAGAGCGCCCAACAAGGCACAGAAGGAGGCGCAGTGAGCACGAGTTTTGAGGAAATCTGAAGTAGGCAGTAGAGCACGAGAAGATCTTGACTGACGTAGATCGGCGCACGTGGAGCACTGACTCGAAGGCACGGATCCTAGAAGCTGGAGCTGATGCAGGGCTAAGGTGGCGGCCAGCTGGAGCTGAGGTGGCAGTGACGTGAAGGGCCGACGTGGAAGGCACACAGCTCGAGGAGCTGAGCTGGCAAAAGTGAGCTGGCAGTGATGTGGCACTAACGGACACGTGGCACGGCGAGGACAAACTGACGAACACGTGGACACGTGGCAGCGGTTGGTTGCGGTGTGGCAGAGTTTCATTGGGAAAAAGGCATAGTTTTGATTGCCCGAAGGCAATCGAGTTAATACACGATTGCTCGCGTATATAAACGTCTATGCCATCCCCGTCCTGATGCATGTGGGACAAAGTGATTTTTATTTTTTTTTAATTTTTGAATGTTGCGCGATCGTTTATCATTAACGTCCTTACCTTTGATTCCCGAAGAGGCACGTAGCGCGCGTGGCTTAAGTTGATCATTTGTTGAAGGGCGGTCTCGGGTTCGGAACCCACCGAGCCCTTTTTTTGAAGCACTTTTTTTAACATTTTGCATGTTGTAAGGATAAGGATCACGCACCGGAATATTGGTTTCAAAGCCGCGAGGTGGCGTGTTGGCAGAGACATTCGGTGGCATTTGGGAGGATCACGGTTCGATTCTCCACAGAGAAAAAAAAAACAAGGTTTTTATAAACGTTTTTTAAAAAGGTTTCAATATTTTTATTAAAGTTTTTTTTTAAATTTGAAAACTTAAGAGAAATTGTGAACCTATTGTGGCAAATTGTAAAGTCGCCCAAGGGGCTTAAAAACCTTGCAAAATTGTGTAATAGCCTAAGAGGCAAGCATTGTAAAAAGGGGGAACATATAAGTGACGGGAAGCCTTTCGGAGCGCCCGTTTAGCACTTCCCCTTGGAACCCCGTTCAAGGCTAAAAATTTTGTGTAATAGCCTCAACGGCTGTAAAAGAGCAAAAATTGTAACCTCATAAGCTCTAACGAAGTTTTATTTTTGCCTTGATGAGTAGATGATCAGATCTACCGGATGTTACCATGCTTTGTGCTCTCTACTGCGGAGAGAAACTATCGAAGCTTTTGATGAACGAGTTCGACGAGATGGACTGCATGTCGTATTCAGTCAGCTGTAGAATTCTGTTATAGCCCACCAAAGGAATCCGGATTCTGGTTACGAGGCTGACTCAGAAGACAATATATTCGGACAACGAGTGGAGGAGTCCGATTCAGTGGCATTTGAACCTGAGGAACAATCCAGTGAGAGTTATACCCCACGCTCTCCAGAGCCTGAGCCAGTGAAACCTGAGCCAGCAAAGGCTGAGCCAACACAGGTCGAGCCAGTGGCAGCTCCTAAAATTGTTGTCATCAATGATGACGAGGATTCCATTGCAGATAATTTTGGGCCTCTAGTACTGGACAATCCTCAAGAAGAAGAACAAGAAATCAGTGAGAGAGTTAAGAAATCTAGATTTGATTTGAACTTGTAATTACTTTGCTTTGTAATTGTTGTTTTTTAATCAAATCAAAGTTTGCTTTCAAGTAGTAGAAATGGCTTCAAATTCGAATCTCCCAATTCCTGAATTTAATGGTAGTGATTATGAATACTGGGCAATAAAGATGAAAACTATGTTGATTGGTAAAGGTTTATGGGAAATAGTTGAAGAGGGTTACACAAAACCTTCTCCTACTGACTGGTCTACCTTAAGTGTTGCCGATAGAAAAGCCAAGAAAGAAGCCCAGAAAAACAATTCCTTTGCCCTATATCATTTACAAGCAGCCCTAGATAAAAGCATATTTCCTAGAATAGCATCTTGTATAACAACTCAAGATGCTTGGAAGGCTTTAAAGGAAAGTTTTCAAGGGAGTGATCAAGTGAAGCAGGTCAGGCTTCAAACTCTGAAAAGAGATTTTGAAAATCTCAGAATGCAAGAGAATGAGAAAGTAGGAGACTACTGCGTGCGAGTCAAAGCCGTAGTAGATAAAATGGTCACTCTAGGTGAAGAGATTAAACCAGAAGTTGTAGTGAAGAAAGTGTTGCGAACACTTCTTCCTAAATGGAATCATGTAGCAATCATTATTGAAGAGTCAAAAGATTTGACTGCACTTTCCTTTGATGCACTAATTGGTTCTCTTCTTTCACATGAAGAGAGATTGCAGGAATCTTCTTCCACTAGCCACGGAGGCGATGACAAAGCCTTCGCTTCACAAGAAGGAAAAGGACAAGGTAGAGGTCGTGGCAGAGGTCAGCATAGAGGTAGAGGTAGGAATAGTCCACGAGGTGGAACTCCTAACAGAGGAGGATCTTCAAACAGAGGTGGAGGTCAGAATAGAGGTGGACAGCAGAACAGAGGGAAGCATCCAGGACGAGGAAAAGGAAGTGACAAGTCAAAACAAGCTTGCTACAATTGTGGCAAACTTGGCCACTTCGCTCGTGACTGCTGGTCAAAATCCTCACAAGGGAGCAGCAGCCAGAGCAATCAGTATGGCAATTTTGGAGAAGAGGAAGGGACCTCAAATCTCTTTCTCTCATATGGCAAGTCAGATCAGAACCTGAATGACACCTGGATCTTGGACACTGGGTGTTCAAATCATATGAGTGGCAAAGAAGAACTCTTTGCTACCCTGGATTCTTCTTACAAATCAAGCATCAAGTTGGGGGATGACAAGTCATTGGCAGTCGAAGGTATTGGAGCCATGGAGGTTCCAACAAAAGAGGGCATCAAACAGGTAAATGATATTTATTACACCCCTCATCTCCAACATAATATTTTGAGTGTTGGTCAAATGTTGGAGAAAAACTATAAGTTGTTATTTGATGAGGGTAAATGTACCATTTTTGATAAGAGTAATAGTGATAGAGTCATTACTCAAGTGCCAATGACAAGGAACAGGTTATTTCCTTTAAATTTTGGCCAGCCAGGAGGAGATCAATTAGTAAATGTTGCTATTGCAAATCCAAGTGTGTTGTGGCACTTGAGATACGGTCATTTGAATTCAGCCAGTTTGAAGATGTTAACTTCTCAAGCGATGGTGACCGGACTTCCTAAAGTTCAGGACAATAAGGAAGTCTGTGAAGGTTGTGCCTTGGGCAAGCACGCTAGAACCAAATTTCCTCATGGACAAGCATGGCGGGCCAGTTATCCACTCCAGCTAGTGCACTCGGACATCTGTGGTCCGATGCGGACCAAGAGCATTGGTAACAACTCTTACTTTCTTCTTTTCATTGATGATTTTTCAAGAATGTGTTGGATATATTTTTTGAAGCATAAAGATGAGGCATTTGATTGCTTCATAGATTTTAAAGCAAGAGTTGAAAATGAGAGTGGATATTTTGTTAAGTGTCTCGAGATCGGATAAAGGAGGAGAATACTCCTCTAATGAATTTTTGAATTTTTGTAAAAAACATGGAATAAAGAGGCGGTTCACTGCTGCCTATACTCCACGATGAGAATGGTGTGGCTGAGAGAAAGAACCGCACCATTGTAGAGATGGCAAGATCTATGCTTCAAACGAAGCATTTGAGCAATATGTATTGGGCGGATGCAGCCAGGACCGAGTGTGTATATTTTGAATAGGAGTCCTACTTCAAGTTTGAAAGGGAAAACTCCTTACCAAGCATGGTATGGTAAGAAACCGAATGTCAAGCATTTTCAAAGTATTTGGTTCAATGGCTTACTCACACATTCCTGATGAATAGAGGAAGAAGCTTGATCCCAAGAGTCAAGCTTGCATTTTTGTAGGGTACTGTGAGACCACAAAAGCTTACAGACTCTACAATCCTAGGACTCGAAAGATAATACTTTCTAGGGATGTGATTTTTGATGAAGGGGGAGAATGGGGACATCCCCAAATTTATAGTGATGTTGAATCTCATGATACAGGTTCTTCACAAATTCAACAGGCGCCACAGAAAGGCAAGAAGTCTCCTCCTCCAAGCCCAAGCAGACATTCTACATCCAGTTCATCATCTTCTTCACCAAGTCCTTCTCCACAAAGGTCAGTTAGTTCCTCACCAATGGATATTGATTCTCCATCCAGAGGTAAGAGAACTCTCCAACATCATCCATCTTATCAGATGTTGGATAAAAATTTTCAAAGAAGGTATACTAGAAGTCAAGCTAGTGAGATGAGTTCTGTTTTACAAAGACTTGAAAATATGCATTTGTATGGTGATGATGACTCCCAGCTTGAACCTCGGGGAGATGTAGTTAACTATGCCTTGTTAACTAGTGCACAACTTGAACCTTCTAGTTATGAGAAGGCATGTACTCAGAAAATTTGGCAAGATGCCATGAAAGAGGAGATAACCTCTATAAAAAACAACGATACTTGGGAGCTGGTAGAGCTTCCTAAAGGAAAGAAGTGTGTTGGATGTAAATGGGTCTTCAAGACCAAATACAATGTTGATGGAAGCATTGAAAGGCATAAAGCAAGATTGGTTGCAAAAGGATTTACACAAAAGTATGGTATTGATTATGAGGAGACATTTGCTCCTGTAGCCAGACAGGAGACCATCAGAACAGTTCTTGCTTTAGCTGCACACAAGGGATGGAAAGTCCAACACATGGATGTGAAGAGTGCCTTTCTCAATGGGTACTTAATAGAGGAAGTGTATGTTGAGCAACCTCAAGGATTTCAAGAGCAAGGTAAGGAGCACCTTGTTTACAGACTGAAAAAGGCACTCTATGGCCTCAAGCAGGCACCGCGAGCTTGGTACTCACGCATTGATGGGTACTTCAAAGATTTTGGGTTCACCAGAAGCAGAAATGAACCCACACTTTACTACCTGAAGCAAGGTAACGACATCCTCATAGTTTGCTTGTATGTGGATGATCTCATTTTCATGGGTAGTAATGAAAAAGTGAATATGGAGTTCAAGCGCTCCATGATGAAGCAGTTTGAGATGAAGGATCTTGGCTTAATGCATTACTTCCTTGGAATGGAAGTCCATCAGACAGATTCAGGGATCTTCATCTGTCAACATAAGTATGCTCGGGACATGATCAAGAAGTTTGCTATGGAGCATTGCAAACCAGTTGCAACTCCAGTTGGACATGGGATCCAATTAAGCAAAGATGATGGAGCACCTAAAGTTGACGTGACCACTTTCAGGAGCATGGTTGGGAGTTTGATGTTTCTCGCCAACACCAGACCAGACATTCAGTATGTTGTTTCTCTTGTCTCTCGATTTATGGCTAGTCCATCTGAGCTGCATTTGCAAGCAGCCAAAAGAATTCTCAGATATGTGAAGGGTACATTGGATTTTGGAATCCAAGTACCATAAATGTAACACTATCAAGCTTGTAGGCTTCAGTGATAGTGATTGGGGCAGCAATATTGATGACAGAAAATCAACTTCGGGGAACTGTTTTAGTCTGGGATCAGGACTAATAACATGGAGTTCCAAAAAGCAAACTGTGGTAGCTTTGTCTTCTATAGAAGCTGAGTATATAGCAGTCACCTATGCTAGTACTCAAGCCTTGTGGCTAAGAAAAGTGTTGGAAGAGATTGGAGAGCAGCAAAGTGGTCCGACCAGAATCTACTATGACAACATCAGTGCCATTCAATTGGCATACAATCCAATCCACCATAGCAGAACGAAGCATTTTGATATGAAGTACCACTTCATCCGAGATATGGTGGAGCATGAAATTGTTGAGCTTAAGTTTTGCCGCACTTTGGAGAACGTTGCTGACATATTCACCAAAGCGATGGCTAAAGCTCAATTTTTAAAGTTGAGAGACTGTGTAGTCAGTTCTCTCAACTTTAAGGGGGAGAATGTTGCAAGTGTGAAGAGGGATATAGACTAAAGTGGCTTAGCAATATCTGTTTATTTAGCCACAGTGTGAACACTTCATGTATTTGTCGGCAAGGTGTTTGTCGGCATGATTTTTATTTTCCTCTCCGCCATTCTCTCCTTGCTTCCCTATTTCTTCGCCTCCTTATTCCTCCTATATTCCCGACACCTTTTCCTCCTTATCCCTCCGCTCCTCATTCCCCTTATTTCTCCTTTTCTCCCACTCCACGTCCTCCTTATTCCTCCCTTCCCTTATCCCTCCACGTCCCTTCTTCCTCCACCCTTCTCTAACCTCCATAGCTTATAAATACCTATGTTATATTGCATAATATGTAATCGAAGGTCGTTGCGTAAATTTTAATAAAGGAGGCTATTTTGTTTTAATTAAATTGTTTTTTGTCTCTTTATTAAAGTTAACTCTGCTCAGATTCGGTCACATACTACCCCTAATTTGGTCATAAACTTTTCCTAGAAAAATATGATTTTTATTGATTATTTATCAAGGTTCGATGACCCTCCATTGATGATAGCTATTGTTTATAACAATTTGGTAGTTTGTAGGGCTTTGGTTGATGAAGGAAGTGGTACTTGTGTTATATCATTTCCTTGATAGAATCTAAAGATTTAAGATAAAATGTCCTCTCTACTAGAAGTTATTGCTATGCTTATAATGGTAAACCTCAAGATATCATGCATTACAATTGGTTGTCAATTTCAGTTGGGCCTAAAGAAGTAAGAGTGAAGTTTATGATGTTTGATTTTCAGACCAACTATGACATGCTATTAGGTAGACCTTGGACCAGTATAATGAGAGCCATAACTTCCTCTACTTGTCAAGTGGTTAAGTATGTCTATGATGATAAAATTTTCATCATAGAAGGAGACTTAGATGCTTTGGATTCTCATCCTCCAATCCATGAAGTTGTTTTATTCCTTCTATAGATGAAACAAAGAAAGTTATAATTTTTGAAAATAAGCCTCAGTGGACATCTAGAAGGAAGTTATACAAGGGTTATCATAAATGTTTTTTGAAATACCCTCAAGTCAGGTATGATCTAAAGATGATCAATCTAATATGAATAATATTAATCCCCTTCCTCAAGATGTAGTTGATAAATTATCATCATTGTTGAAACCCAAACAGAGAGAAGATTTTATTTTATTTGATCAACTTGCCAAATTACATAAATCCCATGAGGATGCTACCAAATTGAAACAAGTAATATTTTGTGTAGACAATGACTGTATAGGGAAGGAAACTAATAGTAATCAAAGCATTTAACATTGAAATTGAAAATTCTCTTTCTAGGACTATTTTTGAGGTGGGTTTGGGGTATTATCAAGTAAACTCGATGGCATTTTCTATTTTAGATGATGATAACAATGCAATTGGTATATTTTTTGTGAAATGGATAACAATAATTTGTTTGTCTATTGCATGCTTAGGAATGTTGAATGTAATCAATACAAAGCTATTGGTATATTTTTTTGTGAAATTAATAATAGTAATTTGTTTGTCTATTGCATGCTTAGGAATATTGAATGTAATCAATACAAAGCTAGGCTAGATAGGCATGGAAAAAATAATGTTTTTATTATTTGTACATCAAAACCTTTGCATAGCCTTTGTGAAATAGGAATTATACCTTACCTAGGTATTTAAAAATGGCTTAAATCTATCAGTTTTAAAATTGCTATGCAAATAAACCAATTAGTCGCTATGTTTATGAAAGTGTTAGTTCCTATATTGTCTTAACCTATCTTGAACTAGAATCTATAGTTAACTCACTTTCTACTAAAGTGTCTTTGGTACTACTAGGACCGCCACCTAAAGCAATGATCCTAGTCAATGTTTATCCTTTAGTTTCTTCTATTCTTGTCCCTACTATTTTGATAGTCCCTGAAGACTATTTGACATGTAAGACCTCTTTTATACCTAGACCATCTAATATTTTTCTATGAAAACTCCCTGTAAATGAGACCATCCTTTAATATGGAAATCCTTACTCCTCTTAATTCCTAAGAAATTGCAAATGCTCAGGCATTCTTTGCTATCCATGTTAGTTTATTTCCAAATCTAGACACATTTTACCATTTAGATAAACTATCTAACAAGTAGATTGATAATTTGATTAACCCTATACCCTCTTATTTTATAAGACAATTTATCGAAGTTGACTTCTCTATTGAATTCAAAACTAGGGTTGTCATTAGGCTCTAATGAAAGTTTATAAGAAAGTAAGACAATACCCTAGTACCTATATTTCTTAGTACCCAATCACATGCTCACATCCTCTCTCAACTTGGGGGCAAGGGGCATGTAGAAGAACAAACAATCTAAATTCTTGATAATGTCCTATTTCTCCTATCATTAGCAATGATGAGGTTATTCTAGAGTTCTTGTATTCTAGAGAGGAAAAATACCTTGACAATATCATAAGAGAGGGTTCTTTTAGTAACCCAATACTAATTGGGGGAGGCATAAGTGGTCTGATTATGTTTTCTAAGTTGAGATTAATTCTAAATTGGAAAATATTCTCTCTTTTCCAAACCATTTTGAAGAAAGCAATGTCATATATATGTCGAAACCACTATAGATGTTAACATAGGTACCCCAAGTAATCACATAGTCAAAATTGGGAGTAGCCTATCTATTGATGAGAAAGCCACCTTTACTACCTTTCTTAAGGAGTATAAGGATGTCTTTGCCTGGTAATATTCTAACATGCCTAGAATGGATGAAGATTTTGTTATCATTAACATTATTACTTGTGAGGATGTCATTCTCATCTGATAAAAGCAAAGGTTCTTTCCCCTCATTCAAGATCTATACAAAATCAAAAGCCAAAAATTCAATTTTATAAGACCTATTGACTATTTGGGTTGGGTATCTAACATTGTGCATGTGAAAAAGAAAGAAGATAATGTTATCCATATTTGTTGTGATTTTAGAAACATCAATTGAGCTTGTCCTAAGGATAATTTTTCTTTGCCCTCTATTGATGCTATAATTGATTTTATTGTAGGGTATTAAATATTGTCCCTTATGGATGACTATTTAGGATATAACCAAATTTGGGTTGCCCTTGGGTATTAGACTAAAATAAGTTTTACTATACCTTGTGGTACATTATGTTATGTTGTCATGCCTTTTGGGTTTAAAATGATAGTGCTACTTATCAATGGGCTATGAAAAAGGTCTTTCATGAATTAATGGGAAATATAGTGGAATCTTATATGGATGACCTTTTGAGTAAGTCTAAGAAGCAGGATGATCACCCAACTGGCCTTCATATCATATTCAAGTGATTACATCACTATAAGGTTAGACTTAATCCTAAGTGTGTGTTTGGTGTCACTAATGGAAAGATACCATGCTTCATGGTGTCTAATTGGAGCATAGACACTGATTAAGACAAGATCAAATCCATTTATGTTATGCTTCCTATAGAACTATTAAACATATTAATTTCTTCTTGGAAAAATTTGATCCATTAGGTGATTCATTCAAAAGTTAGCTTTCGAAGCTTATCCGTTGAATCACTTGACTAAGAAAGAAATTGAGTTCAAATGGAATGAACGTTGTAACAAGAACTTTATTGAATTCAAGAAATTTATTTTATGGCCCATAAATCTTCATCCACCCAACTCAGATAAGCTATTTATATTGTATAAGTGGTTACTCATATTTTCTTGGAAGTGGTCCTTACTCAATAGGATGATAATAATAAGGAGTATGTTGTGTATCATATTAGTTGAACATTACTTATAATAGAAACTCGATACACTCCCATGGAGAAAATTTGCCTAGTAATCTACTTTGCATGAAAGAAACTAAGACATTATATATTGTGTCAGATAACTTATATGGTCATTAAAATTGACCCTTTAAGACACCTGCTACAACAATATTACATCCCCACTGACACCCGCTATGGAAAATAGATCACTATAATACAAGAATTTGATCTCTATATTGTAACACAAAAAGTTGTTAAAGCTCAGATGATTTTTGATCAGCTAGTGGTAGCTTGTAATCCTATACAACAACCCTTAAAAAAGGTATTGTATGAAGAGGATATAATGGTCATATCTTATGCTCCTTATGACTTTGTCATATTTCCTTTCTCTATTGCCTCCACTCTTATTTAAGAGCCTAACCCTTATGAACTTATTGAACAAGAAAAATCTCTCTTGGAGTCTTGTGGGTTGTTAAGAGGAATCGTGAGACAAAGGATAAATTTAAAACTAACACACCTTCCTCTTCCAATAATCCAATGAATACCTCCATACTTAAAACTAGCATCCTTCACTTTATTGGAACAAGAAATAAATTTGGGGTAGGAGTTGATATATTTATTAAGTGTCCCACTAGCCTAGCTATTCCTATAGCCTTTTGTCTAAATTGTTTTGACATTACTAACAATTTTTTGGAGTTTGAAGCTTTAGTTTTAGGTATCTTGACTACTCAACATATGAATGTTAAACACACCAAAGTGTTAGGAAACTCTCAAATCCTGGTTTCTTATATTTCTAGTAAGTATGCTATCAAGGATCCCCATTTGATCCCTTACCATCAAGTGGCTATGAATTTGATCAATGCTTTCAAGTATTTTTCCATTAAGCATTTTGTAGGGGAAAAATGTTGAGGTTGGATCTCTCACCACTTGGGCTAGTAAAATCAACTACATGAAAACATTACTAAAACTAATTTTGTAGTAAAACTTCATGATGAGCCAATAATTTTTGTCATTGATGAGCCAATAATTTTTGTCATTGATGACCCAATGGATGTGTATACAATTAAGGTTAACACCATCAATTTCCAAAACCCTCTTGATGATCCTTGGTATGGAAACATTTTATGCTTTCTCAATAATCAATCTTACTCTCATAACTAATGCTAAGTAGTGGGCTTGTGTTCATAAGATATTGTTTCTATCTGTTGTCCTCAATAGATTTTTATACTACCATAATCCTAATGAGGTTCTCTTACAATGCCTTACAAAGGATTAGGTACCCAACATTCTATTTAACGTCCATTATGGCAACTATGGAGGACACTTTAGTGGTCATTCAATGATGCATAAACTATTAATAATGGTTACAAATGGGCAACAATGGAAGATGATACCAATAAGTATGTCAAATCTTGTGATAAATGTCAATTCCATAAAGATGGAATCCATTGATGACCCGATGGATGTGTATACAATCAAGGTTAATGCCATCGATTTTAAAAATCCTCTTGATGATCCTTGGAATGGGAACATTTTATGCTTTCTCAATAATCAATCCTTACCCCACAACTAATGCTAAGCAGTAGGCTTGCATTCATAAGAGAGCATTTTTGTATGTTGTCCTCAATGGAGTTTTATACCACCATAAATGATGAGGTTATCTTACAATACCTTACAAAGGATTAGGTACCCAACATTCTATTTGATGTTCATAGTGACAACTGTGGAGGACACTTTAGTAGTCATTCAATGATGCATAAAATATTAATAATGGGTTACTTCTTGCCAACAATAGAAGATAATGCTAATAAGTATGTCAAATATTGTGATAAATATAAATTCCATAAATATGAAACCCATGCCCTTGCCCAGGTTATTTCATCTAATTGAGTCTCCTTGTCCATTATCCACTTGGTTTCTTGACCTTTTAGGACCTATTTTTTCAATGTCCTCAGACGAGCACAAGTTTATCAACACAATCATAGAATATTTTACAAAATGTGTGGAAGCCATGCCTTTGATAAATTAGATAGCTCTCACCATATCTAAATTTAACTTTAATCAAATTGTGTGTTGCTTTGGTGTTCTATCTACTCTCATTTTAGATATTGATAATCCTTTTAAAAATAAAGAAATATAAAAATTAACCTCTTAGTAATTTAGCATTATTTTTCTATTCCTTACTATCCACAAGGGAATGATCAAGTTAGTTCTAGCAATAAAATTTTGGTAAACATTTTTAAAAATATAGTTAAGGAATCAAAGAAATATTGGCACTTAAAGTTATATCCCACATTGTGGACATATCATACAAGTATTTGAATGTCTATAGGGGCAACCTATTTTTCTTTGCTCCATGGTATAAAGTTATATCTTGCATTGTGGGCATACCACACCAATATTCATATGTCTATAGGGGTAACCTTTTTTTCTTTCATCTATGGTACTAAATTTTTTTTTCTACTTTAAATTAAATTGCCTTCCTTGCATTTTTTAAATTTGTTGCCATGATGAGTATCATCAGTAGTAATGAGAGACCCACCTTTTCGAGCTTACCATTCTTGATGAGAGGAACCTACATGATTTTGAGCATAATAGAGCCTATAAGAGTCGTGTTGCTAGGAAATATAATAATAAAGTATGTCATCATGATTTCAAAGTTGAGGACATAGTTTTCAAGCTCGATAATGAGCATAAGAAATGAAAGGGCAAGTTTATATAAAATATCTCGGTTCATATACTAGCAAACAATTGTTTGGATCAGGGGCAAAGAAATTGCAAATAATAGATGGGGTTGAGTTGGAGGAACACACTAATTTCATGCATGTCAAACACTCTTATGCATAGCCCCTTTTGACCAATTTGTACACTTTTTATCTTTTTTTGGTTTACCTATTGACTTTGGTGTCTCGTTTTTCACTATGACTACTTTGACTATCTATTTGTCAATGTCAATTCTAGACATTCTTTGGTTTGACACATTTTTGTGTTTTGTAGCATCTCTTCCTCTCATTATTGTGATCACCTCATTAAGTGGCAATCCTAGTCATCTAGATTTTTAGTGGCTTTTACTACGTTTGGCTTGCTATTTTGTGTTTCACATGGTTTTCTCTCTCTTGACCATGTTCACCCCTTAAAATGATGATCCCTAGCATGTTGATTGAGCAGCTAAGATCTACCTAGTTTAAGTTTGTTCTTTGTGTTTGTTTGTCTTTGTTGACTATCTCCCTTATTGCTTGTTTTTTCTATATATTTTAATTAGAGTTTATTACTTTCGACTTTGTTTGTACTTTCTGTGTCTTCCTTCTAATGGTGTCACTCTTTTCCATAAGGCGCACCATGATGTATTCAAAGTCTTGCCTATGTTCATACCCTACTTTAAGTGCCATAAAAAAATTACCTTAGTTCAACCCATGCCATCCCCTATATGGTATACGGTTAGAACACAAAGACAACATTTTCCTTTAAATTTTTTATGCAAAATACAAACACTTAATCTCTCCAATCAATCATTTATTTTAATGTCCCACTATAGTGTCAAGCATACCTTTTGAATAATGCACTTTGTCAAATACTATAGTTGCAAACCCCAATGTAGTAGGGATATGATGCCTTTCCCTTCCTTAGGATCTTCCTCCCCTGGGGTGAGCTACAATCATATCCAGTCCATTTTTCTTAATCATATCTTTCTTCTCCCTTTTTCATGGTGGGTGTGTCTTTCCAAACAATGTGTCCATCGTCAATGGTAGGGCATAAGTTGGATTTGGGGACATACACTTGCATACCTTTTATGGCATAGGTTGGCATCCCTTGGGCCCCCCCACAAAAATAGGTGGACATGATTGACTATCATAGTGTCCATCATTGGTGTACAAATAGTTATATTTGTACATGGAATAGGTTGGCTTCTCTCAATCTGCTCTGCTATAGTGACAAGTGTATTTGTTGGTACTTGGCTCATGTCGAATATTGCATGTAGCTTGTCTAATTTAATGGAATGTGTGATTGGTACACCAAATCATGCATGGATAATACTAACGAAAGGCAGTGTATAAAGAGCATGTCACTGAATGCTACACATATATTTCATGCTTTAGATCAATTAAATATCATAAAACACATCACTAAATGCTACACAAATCATTCATATTATCTCTAACTACAATGTATGACATTAAATGATACTCAAATTATACATTCAAATTCTAAAATGATATGTCATCAAATGCTACACAAATCCTAAGTGTATGTCATACATACATAATCAAATATTGACACGTCATCGAATACTACACAAATCCTAAGTGCATGTTACATAAATATAAACATGTCATTAAGTGCTACACAAATTATAAGTAAATTCCATAACATGCAATAGAAAAGTCAATAACACAGAACTAAGATATATTGCAATGAAAAGAAATAAATATCAATATATATATATATATATATATATATATCAACATCTAAGTACATGTATACAATATGGTACATGAGGCACTGAGTGCCATCATCCAAATATATTTTTAAATATTTTACCACAAAAATGGTTTTCTACTCAATATTTTGCTAAGTTTTATAGGGATATCATAGGGGTAGTGCTTCTAAGGGCTTTAGCACACTCCAAACTTGACTACGCATTCTATTTTCACTCATTTTGCACCCTTTTTTTATGAGTAAATTCATTTTGTGTCACATGAGGTAAGTAAAATCGAATATCTTCCAACCAAAAGTTTAAGGGGCACATATAGGTAAGTATCATATATGTTTTCCTCTACTTCTATATTTTTGACTATTTATTACATTTTTTTGCATTTTTTGTATAGATAGTAGTATGGAAACTTCTAAATAAATTATTTGTGTTTTGTAGTATAAAATTTACATTTATTTTGCTTCGACTATTGCATATTGCTCTTCTTTTTTTCTTATTTTCTCTTAAGACTCATGAGTAGAAATTCCTTGAGGTGTCACTTGTAGTCCTTAAGGATGGTTAATATACATTTGTAAAAGAGCACACACAACTAACATTGTAGGTGGTGGAGAGTGCAATCCTCCTATTTATGGGATAGGGTGGACTAACTTTGTTAGTCCTTGGATAGTATAACAACAAGCCATGTTGCTAATGTTGGATTGATAAACAACCAAATTGTATTGAATCACACAACAATATTTATACATTCATATGTTTAACCAACCAAATCTCTCATGAGATTAAACCAAATTATATTGAATCACATAACAATATTTATACATTTGTACATTCATATATGAGATTAATACCCTAAAGACCCCTTCGCTAGAGGTTGTTCTTGCCGTTCCCGGTGATTCACGTCGATTCGGAAAGAACCAGGGGAGAGCCATACTCCACTAACTTAAGTGCATTCTCCCAATTAAAAACAAAATCACTTGGCAAAAGATGGTCCACCAATGTGTTGCAATATTAACGTGAACGGAGGCAAGCGACTAAAGCTACAAGCTAGTTTCCATTGAATATTTTTGATACGTGGGAGGTCTTGTCATCATGTCTTCTAGTTATTTCAAAGCTTCAAACTGGTTTCTATTAAATGATTTTTAATATATTTTTATACTTTTTAAATTTATTATAATTTCAAAATATAGAGTTCTATAACCTGGTCTTGGCACTATTGTGGTGCCACCCTGAAAATATGGAGATAGTTAAAATAAAAGGGTTGATCTGTGTAAAAAGATGTCATTTGTATTATAGTGATGAAATTTTGATTCTTTATAATAAGTATATTGATAAAATAAATGAAAAGGTCTGTTATTATGCAGCTGGGTCGAAGCTATGGAGGTACATGGATAAGGATAGAAAATGGATAGGGAAGACATAAAGAAGTTGATTAAAAAATGGTGGGATATAGAGGCAGTTGAGTGCACGTCAGTTTGATGAGGGCACTATTAACCTTGAGTTACTGGGTCTCCTTCACTCTTTAACCGAGTTAACCGAGGAGAGGCAAGGATTATAAAAACAACTTTAATAATATGAACTATGTTTAGAAACAAAAACCTTTGAAAAAAATATCTATCTACGTACCCAAATGTTAAATGTTAAAGATGGACATTTACAATGACCCATCACTCAATCTCAACGAAACAGATCTAATACCACTCAGTGCTCCAACCTCACATGCCTTCCGCCTCGAATTTCTTTGGCTTCTCTGACTCCATCGATTTTATCATAAGGAAGAAAAGAAAGCGAGTTTTTTTCTTCAGTGGGTTCGTATTAATAGACCTACAACGTGGGGTACCAATTGTACTTGGTGATTTTCCAATATGCAGTGCTACTCTACTGCCACCTCAATCCTTGTGATCATTGTCGTCATCCAATTCTCATGCATGTTGGCCTACACGGTGTCTCTTTCGTTCTACGGTCACAATACAAATCATAGGGATGCATGCTTCTTTGGAAGTGTCTGCGAGAGTTTGGGAATTTGTAGTCGAGAACGTCGGTGACCGTTTCTTATATATATACATTTATCAATAATGTCTAAACTTCTATATATATTTATCAATACTTTTTATATAATGTCTTATACTCAAGTTTCACCGTGAATATAAATAATCCCTCACCGATAAACCACATATGGATAATATACCTATATTCCTATAAAGGATCGACATCCAAATTGGCTTAATTTTACATGCAAATGTTGTAGACTCAAACATTGCAAGATGCAATATATATTACAAATTAAATAATAAAAATAATTTCAAAACTTAAATATGTAATACCTTTGCAGGTTCGGAGTGTGGATCCACATTCCACCTTGCGGGATGAAAATTAAATAAAATAATAACAAAAACTTAAATGTACAATAAGCGTTGCACAGTTCACAGTGCGCATTGCGAATGAGCAATGCTGAATGAAAATTAAATAAATAATAATATAATTAAAAATTTGTGGAATGAAAATTAAATAAATAATAATATAATTAAAATAATTTGTAGAATGAAAATTAAATAAATAATAATAATATAATTTAAAAACTTAAATACGCATTGTGGGTCCAGTGCAGATCCACATTCCATGTTGCGAATAAAAATTAAATAAGAAAATAACACAATTTAATTCAAATGCACAATAAACATTACATAATAAACTTAATAAACATATATATATTAAACTTAAATTAAAATTAAAACAAAATTTAAAATAAAATAAATTTAATAAAAACAAAATTAAAAATTAAATTGTTTTTGGTGAGGATATTATAATAATAAAGGTTATTGAGTTTTTAAGGGAAATTCAAGTTCAATTTATGGTAAGAGTGGTCTTTACTTTCACAAAGCAGTCATGGTGACGGTTGAAGATCCATCTACAATTTTTCTGTGCATGTGAACAACAGTTTGAAGAAGTTTGTTTGGCTAGAATCGTGGAGTGCACGGAGAAAATAAAAAAAAAACACAAGTGACAGTAATTTATTTTTTTGGAGAAATATTTTATTTGTTGGAGGAGGAACGAATTTGGGGGAAGACAAAAAACCCTAGCATCGATCGATTTTTCCAGGAGAGATCGTGAGTATCAGTTCAGGTATGGTACTTCTTTGGCTTTAGCTTTGAAAATATTTCATTGGCTAGGGCTTTAAAAATAGGGACCTCTTCTTTGGGAAGTGATTTATGGCAGTCTGTTGGTTGCAATGACGACTGCAGCCTCACTTTTCAAACAAGCAGGCAATGAGGCCTTCTCCATGTTTTCACAATAGTTTCCCTTTGATGAGGAGAAGTTGGATCATATGCGTCAAGTGCTTAAAGCGAGAAAAGCACCCCATCCAAAACCACCTGCTCGCTCTAACAATGGTACCTTTGTGCCCAAGTTAGATGAGTCTCCTGTGATTGAGGTGCCTCCAGCTTACATCCAACAGCCTTTGCTCACGCTTTCCACCCAAGCCCTTGCATGCAAATTTGTGGGAATATGGCCTAGTCCAATCACAATCCAAAAATGGATTAACACACATTGGGGGAGTAAAGTCTCCTCTTATGAATTCATGATGACAGGTAGGGGATACTTTGTCATTACATTTACCTCTATGGAGGACAAGAGCACTATCTTTCATGGAGGTCCTTGGTTTCTGGGATCCAACCCACTCTACATGACCCCGTGGAGCACGACATTTGATCCTCAAGAGGAGGAGCCTGAAGAAGTTTCTGTTTGGGTGAGGTTGCCATTTTTGCCACTGCACCTATGGAACAAACCTTCGATGGAATTAATAGGAAACGCTATTGGAACATTCATTGACTGGGCTCCTCCAAAGGCCAATAATGCTATATGTGCACGCATCTGTGTGCAAGTCAATCTGAAAAAGGGTTTGCCTGAGCATATTGGAATAAAGGTGTTTGATTGGATACATAACCAACCCCTGGACTATGAGCATATACCATTCAAGTGTATAACATGCCATGAGCATGGGCATTTCTCTCGAAACTGCCCAATTAAACAAGCACAGGAAACAAAAAAGGAAGAACTAGGATTCCAGGAAGTCAAAAGGAGACCGTGCAGATCAAGAAGCAAGAATCGACAACCTCAACCACAGGATCAAAAAAGCTTCCAACACAAAAATAAATTTGCAAGTCTTAATGAAGGAGAAAAGGAAATCACCTCTCTAGATGTGATGGCTCCTAAAGATAAAGAGAAGATACCTACAACTGAAGCTGACAAGTCACCAGAGATCTTAGGAGATACACCAGAGAACACAACAGCTGGAGAAGAAACTGATGGGAACTCAGAGGAAGAGGTAGAAGAAACACAAGTGGAGGAAATAGTGATTCTCGAGGGCTTGCCGACCACACGATCTACAACTAAGGGAAGAAAATCGAACCAACAACTCAGAAATGAGCAAGCACAGAAAGACTTGCAATCCAAAATGTAAGTCAAAATTGAGGAGAGCTTCATAAAAAATAAGAAGCAATCCAAAAAATGAAGATTATGTCATGGAACTGTAGGGGACTGGGAAGTCCTCTAAAAAACTATCTCAAAGTTCTAATACAGGAGCAAAAGCCAACAATAGTTTGTATTCAAGAAACAAAAATAGTAGAGGCAACACTGACTACAGAATGGCAGAAGATATGGGCACAATCAGAACTGATAACTATTGATTCTATGGGAGCTTCAAGGGGACTAGCTTTGGCTTGGGACCCACAACAATTAGTTTGTAGCTTACAACATAAGCATAATAACTGGATAGGTACAAAATTTGTCTTACCAGATGGAACTAGTGTAGCAGTAATAAATTTTTATGGTCCAAATCATCCTATCCAGAAAAGAGAAGCATGGCAAAACTTAGCACAATGGCTAGACAATGAGAAGTTTGACAACATAATACTGGGAGGAGATCTCAACATGATTCTCTACCACTGGGAGAAGGTTAGGGGAAGTTTAGCAAGGGATCCAAATAGAGATATACTCAATCAAATTATGGTAGATGAAAGCTTACAAGACATTCGATCGACCAAAGGAAAGTACACTTGGAGCAATAGAAGAGCAGGGGTAAACTATATTGCAGAAATATTGGATAGATTTTTTATCAGTGAAAATCTCCTAACACACTTTCCCCTCACTTCCAATCACATCATTCAGAACTCTATCTCAGATCATAAGCCAATTCTCTTGGATAGCGGCCAAAGCCTACAACCTCAAAAAATTCCTTTTAAATACAACTCTGAATGGGCAGTAGAAGAAGATTTCAGTGAACTTGTGGAAAGCACTTGGAACCAACAAGTCCAATCCACCAACCCCCAAGAAAAGTGGAAAATCAAAATTCAAAAATTGAAGCACATGATAAAAAATGGTTGGCAGAAAAAGTGAGAGTCAAACCAGACAAGAAGCAGTTGATGCAACAACTAGAGCAGCTAGAAACAAAAATTGGGGATCATCCTCCTCAACCATGGCAAGAAGATGCAAGAAATGACCTGATTCAGAAGCTCAATAAATTAAGCACTGAAGAAGAAACACATTGGAGGCTTAGATCCCGAATGGTTTGGCTAAGCAAGGGGGATAGAAACACCAAATATTTTCATCTAAAAACCATGCAATGCTACCAAAGGAACACAATCAAGGAGATAGAGCATGAAGGAACCACTTATACAGACAGGGAGAAAATTAAGGAACTTGCCAATCAACATTACTCAGCTCTGCTCTCCAGAGAAAATGGTAACCCTCATTCCCAGGGAATACTGCTGCAGCATATACCAACAATATTAAGTTTGGAAGACAAACAGGATCTCAGTCAGCCAATCACTATGGAGGAACTTAAGGAGATTATAGCAGCTCTACCAAAGGATAAAGCTCCTGGACCTGATGGATTCACAAACAACTTTTACCAACAATACTTACACATCATCGGAGAAGATTTGCTACGCATGATTGAGGATGTTAGGGTGAAAGGTAAGCTTCTTGGAGCCATCAACTCCACCTTTCTAGCATTGATTCCTAAAGAAAAAATGCCACTACTTTCTCTAGATTCAGACCAATTTCTCTATGTAACTCTTCCTATAAAATTATTACCAAGTTGTTGGCCAATAGAATAAAGAAGAAACTTGACAAACTAATATCAGAAGAGCAAGGAGGGTTCATGCCTGGAAAACAAATATATGATAATATCATAACAGTGCATGAAGCCCTCCACAGTAGTAGAAAATAAAAAAGAAACAAATTGTTATAAAACTTGATATGGCAAACGCCTTTGATCGAGTTAATATACAATTTGTAGAACAAGTCCTACAAAAGTTTGGATTCCCACATCAGGTCATCAAGTGGATCGGAGCATGCATAAAAAACCCATGGATAGCCCCCTTAATAAATGGAGAACCAACAAATTTCTTTCAGGCTACAAGGGGAATTAGACAAGGGTGTCCACTATCACCATACCTTTACATCATTTTAGTTGAGACTCTTGGAAGATTAATTAACCATCTTCGAAGAGAAAGAAAAATAACAGGGATAGAGGTTGCAATAGGATGCAAAGTTGTAACACATGCCCAATTTGTAGATGATATCATTCTTCTAGGTGAAGCCACCAAGCAAAATGTTAGACAATTCAAGCAATGTCTGGATTGGTTCACACAAGCTATCGGGGCTCATATAAACACTCAAAAGAGTCAGTTCTATACACAAAATGTTGCAGCAATAAGAGTCAAACTCTTTTGCACTATCCTAGGATTTCGGTCTAGCACAGAAAAATACTTCAGATATCTAGGAGTGCCCATGAGCTTCCACCTCAAAGCCTCAGACTGTTGGACCCCAATATTGGACAAGATGGTTAGGAGGATACAAAGTTACAGTAATAGTTGGCTCAATCTTGCAGGAAGGGTAGTATTGATCAAATCAGTGTTAGCTTCTCTTCCAGTCTACCAACTATTAGTATATCATGCTCCCAAGTTTATTTTGCAAAAGGTAGATGGAATCATACGCAACTTCCTATGGCAAGGAGGTAGGCAATCAGAAAGAAAAAAGTTCCACTTGGTCAATTGGGAGATGGTCACCAAAAGTAAAATTCAAGGAGGACTAGGAATAAAAAAAATGGAGATAGTTTCGAAAGCATTGGGAGCAAAACTTCTCTGGAACATGCTTAAACACAATCGAGCATGGCAGCGCATACTAGTCAGCAAGTATGTAAATAATCAAACAGGTATTCAAATGCTCAAACATATAGACAAACTTCCCAGAGCCTCGTTGGTTTGGAAACATATAGTGGTTGCAAAGAGCATAATAGAGGATAAAATTTCTTGGCTACTGGGAGATGGTAAGTCAATTAATCTATGGGAGGACCCGATCCTAGGAAATCCACCATTAAAAGAGAGAACTCCAATCGAATTGCAGAATCACTTGGAAAGCCAAAGAATACTCAAATTAGGTGACTTGTTTTATTGGACCTCAGAAACTTTGAACTGGATCTCCCCTCCCATTCCATCTCAGCTTCAAGGAGATTGGGATTATTTTAAGTCCCACGTGGTGAGCATTAGACCTCTTCATCCCACGATGCCAGACAAACTTATTTGGGGTAGCATCAATAGTAATGGGGAATACTCAATGCATCTAGGAGTCCAACATCAACAAATTGGGCCTGCCAACAAAAACTATCGATATTGTGGAAAACTAGAGCACCACCTAAACTGCAAGTATTCAGCTAGCTAGTTTCTCAAAATAAAATCTTAACAGGTGATAATCTGCAAAAGAGGAGTATAGCAGGGCCTCATGTTTGTTATAGGTGCAGGAAAACAGTGAAACAATTTTCCATATTTTGTTTGAATGCCCAAAGGCAATTTCAATTTGGTTAGGAATAACCAAAATTCTTGGCATTTCCTACTCTGGAAGGTTAACCATAGACACATGTTTTACCAAGTGGAACAAAGAATATAAAGGTAAACTGGTAGGTAAGCCCCTCCTAAAATATTTGTGGAGCTCTATACCATATTTTGTCATCTGGCACATCTAGTTGGACAGAAACCAGAGGATTTTTGAAGGAAAAGGTAAGGACAATAAAACTCTAATACGAAGGATAAAAGAAGAATTAGTCCTAAATGTCAAATCTAGTTTCTGTCAACAATAATATGAAGAAGATTTGTCACCCACAGAAAGAAGAATGATCTACCAACTTAATCTCCAAGCTTTCCTGACATAGGGAGGATGCAGAGCAAACAATTCTTTGCCTGACATATGTTTTTTGACACTCTTCTTTGATGGTGCCTCCAAGTCCAACCCCGGTCAAGCAGCGATAGGGGGACTGATTCTTACAGGACCCCGTGAGATCCTGCTCAAATACATGATCAACTTGGGAACAACATCTAACAATGTGGCAGAGGCTATTGGATGTGAAATCGACTTAAAATTGGTGGCAAAGCAAGGAATCACTCAGGTCACAGTTTACGAGGATTCTAAACTGATAATAACAACTCTTGCCAAAAATAAAGATTTTAGATCTTTACAATTGAAGATTATTCAAGACAAGATTAGACAACTAGGCAGGATCATTGGCAAAATATCCTATCAACACATAAGGCGGGAATTCAACAAAGAGGCTGACACACTAGCGAATCAAGCAATAAATATAGCCCCTGGTTATTGCCGCCAAATCATCAAGAAGCAGAAGGGCAGGGGTGGTATGCGAGGATGACAAAGACTCCAATAATGAGGTTCTTTTTTGTCTTCATGTTCTATTTTTTAGAATGCTCTGTTCACTTTGATCTCTGATTAAAGAGTTTTGTACTTTTTTGTTAAGTAAATAAATATTTTCTTTAAAAAAAAGAATGGTCCTTGATATGTCCCTCTTTTTAACCTTTTCAAAAAAAAATAATTAATTAATTAATTAAAGTTTTATTATGTTGGGCTCTGTATTAAATCGTCATGATTCATTGAAAAATATTGGAAGCCAAAAAAATTGTCAAAAATAACTTTAAATTCATATTCGATAATATAACTCTAAATTCATATACGATGATTAAAAGCCAAAAAATAGTTTATTTTTTTAAATTTAAAATAAGTTTATTTTGTTAAAGCCATGAACAATGAAATAGAAGCTTTAGCTATCAAATTTGCTTCTATCTAGGTTTAAAATAGCTTTAAATAAGTTTATTTTGTTAAAGTCACCCTGACAAATTTGCTTTCATCTAGGTGATAAAGACAAGGTTATAAGAAGATAATCATAAAATATGATTCTCAAATCTTGGTAGGAGCTCTAGATTGCATGAGGAATTTTACTTTGGAGACATGAAGGTTGAGGATTTTTGTCACCAAAATTAAGGAGTTGTAGAGGGATTTGAATGATGTGATTCCAATTTATGTGGATAGAACTTCGAAGTTTGTTGAAAAATTAAAAGGAAGAAACAATTACTCTTGCCAGCCAAAACTGGTAGTAGTCTTGTCCCAAATTATAAATAATCTTTTAATATAATTCTTTCAAAAAAAATAAAAATAAAAGTATTTAACAAATAAAAGCTAACATCAACTCAAATAAAATATTGTTCTCTCCATAAGCAAATTAAAAATTAAATTATGATTCATTCACAAATTAAAATTAAATTAAATGTAGTGAATTTCTATTTTCAAATCTAAAATTAAACTAAATCTTGTTTTAAATCAAATTAAATTAAGAAAATCAAATGACTTCAGTAATCTCGCAAAACTTGCAAATTAACGAATGAAAATTCTCGTTTTCGTGCATACAAGTTTCTCAAATATGCACATCCCCAACATTAACCACATTTATTCTGTTGCCCAAGTGTGGCTGTGTTGACTCAACCAACCAACCAAACGTAAGCGTTTTCATTAGCTGGCCAAACCGATCACCTCCTAACTTGGAACAATTCCATCTGCTAATCATATAGGTTATGCTAAGACATATTTCCCAAATTGTCAAACAAACCAGCTGTAATATGATGCAGTCATAACAGGTCTATTTTAAATAATCTTTTTCCCTCCAAAATGGTCCTTTGGGCTGTTTATAAATATAGCCCACTGCACGTATGATCGGACCACTACAAATCTTCGATAACAAGAACTTTAGTAAAACTTGTGTGACTATCTCTATTGTTTCAATTCTGTTTGCACGTCCACGTAAATCACATACACCCCAACCTTGACAACTCTACTGCTTTTAGCAAGCTTACGAAAAGTGGAGACTAAGAACAATCCCCTCTTTGGGTTGTCTTTCCCTATTTTTCTCTAACTCTTGTTGGCCCATTTTTTATATTAAATTTGTTTGTTATGTTTTAGTTCATATGTCTGCTTTGTTAACTATTAGAGAATAGATTGTAACATCTTTTTCACGTTTAAGTTGTAAGCTTATTGCAGTAGTATGAGCTTTAGCTTCTTTTTGAGAGGTTTAAGGTTCAAATCTCATTCAATATGAGGGGGACAGGACCCCTCATAGAAATCTATGTAAATTCATTGAAAAATTTGCAAGCTTACTATAGTGGTAAGGGCTTTGGCTTCTCTTTGAGAGGTCCAAGGTTCAAACCTCACTTAGTATGAGGGGACCAAGACCTCTCATAAAACCCTATGTAAACTCATTGAAAAAAAATATTAAGTAGGGACCAAGACCTCTCATAAAACCCTATGTAAACTCATTGAAAAAAACATCTCTTTCATGTTCCTTATTTTTCTTCAAATTTGATGTCATTTTCATATTACATACTTATTGCATCTTTATGTTACAATTCATATTACATTCTTATTGCATATTTATGTTACAAAACCTCGTACATTCGATATCATTACTTTTAGCATCTTCCTTGTTATATCGCTTGCCTATCTCATTTTTTAGAGTAAGACTAGGTTGTGGGACTACATAGCAAGCTTCTTATATCCATGTACTCATTTCATTTTGATTTCTATCTTCTTTGAAGTGGAGTAGGGGTTTGACAAACTAACTAGAGAAAGTGATTCATTCTCTTTAGGTTTTTTAACCTCCTCTATGCTTATCTACATTGCCTCTTGTTTTCAGATACTCTCTCCCTATTTCTACAAGATTTTATAGTGTTGTAAGCATCGGGACAGACTGTAAAGATACTGACTCAATAGTCCTCACAAGAGATCCACATTGGCCACTAGACCAAGTGTGTCTTGTTGAGTGAGCAAATGACACACTCTGACCTTTTCCTTCCTAGTGCCCATTTTAATTTTGCATGAAGAGGCAGAAGCCAACTATTGGTGTGTCAAGGGTAAGCCAACTTACTTGGAACAAAGCTTATTCCTTCTTGAAAGGGAATTTATTCCCCCAAGGTTCAGTTATACTAGGTCTTGGTAAGTGTGGATGAATTTAGAGATCATTAATAATTGTTCCTTCAAGGGACCTTTGTTTCTATGACTCAAAGAGATAAATTTCATGGGCATGATGTCTTAAAATCAAATGCTTAACTATCTAAAAGCAATTACACTGCATTGATATTATAATATACAAGAGTTGAGCATAATTTAAACTATTGCAAACTAGAAATGCATTTAAGCTATGCAATCTATGATTGCCAAATTAACATATATTGCATTCAAATGATCAACTTTCAACATAAATAGAATTTAAAAATAGAACAATAGAAAAGCAATTTCAATTCTTGAAACAAAAATTAGTCTACTCCTAATCTAAATAGGCTTAAAAAATCAAAGGTTTAAGGGCAAAAGGAAAGAAAGAAAAACAAATAAACCTATATTGTCTTGAATTCGACTCTAATATGGTAGAGTAGCAATTCCAATTTAAAACCAACCCCAACCCGATCAGTATTCACATAGCTTGAGATTTGAGATAGTGCAATCTTCAAAGGAAAAATAGACTATGAAAATATGTTGAGTGCAACCACCATCATCATGCGTTGATTGAACATAGAAATTTCAAAGGCCTTGCATTACAAAGATAATAATGGAATACATTTGATTCAAATTTTCCCACTTTGGTGGATTATAGGAACAAAGCTCAAAACAATATCAAGCTTGGTTCAAAAAATTCATCCACTTACACACAAAAAAGATAAAGAAGAAACTAAATTTAAAGAGGTCTGCCATGACAAACGAGATTCTTCGATGGAGAGCTCTGACAAAAGCGAGCGATTGTGTGAGGGTTTCATCTGTGTTGAGTGCAAGCGGCTCCAGAGGTTGTTTTTCGGGGCCTTTGGGCCCTAGCGGCCAACATTTTTGTGGTTTCTGCTCAAGATTTTAGCGGGATATGTTGCAGGGGACCCAATATGGGTTAGAAATATGTCTTTCAATAGATCTTCATGCGGTGAACTTGATTGACAATGACTTCCAATTTGTTGCACAAAACAAAAGTGAAAATCATACCTTTTCTCAGCATCCAAGGCATGGATTAAAGAGATCTCGAAATAAGTTTCAAGCAGCTGATCAAAAAATGGTTCAGATCTCAAGTGAATCTGGTGCTAAGGAGCACCCCCAAAATAAATCCACTGTGGAAACCCCTTTCAAGGGCAAGGATTTCAAAGACTCGGCCCCAAAAATGAATTTTAGGGATGCCCTCCATGGTGGACAGCCTCAACCTAATGCTAACATTAATCTTAGGGTTTCTCGTAAACCTCTGAGAATGCCTAAGATTGATCCTAGGAAAACTGAGTCGAGATGTCTTAGGGCAGCTGATGGAACTCCGATTGTTAAGCTAGATATGGGCATCATTCAGACTAGCATAGAAGATCTGGAAAAAAGAGGACTAATTTATCATTTCTTGGGTTTTTATCCAAGCCTATCTACTTTCAAAGTTTGGGCTACAAAAAACTAGAAAACAAAAGGTGAGTTACAAATCTCTATTTATCCAAATGGTTATTTTCTTATTTTATTTGCTAATAATGAAGATAGAGAGAAAATATTTCAAGGGGGTCCCTGGTTCTTTGGAAGGGCAGGGCTTTTCATGAAGCCTTGGCATACTAAATTTAAAGTCGAAGAAGAGATGCCTTCTACAGGTCCTATCTAGGTTAGACTCTTTGGCCTCCCAATTGAATTCTAGAATCCGACTATTTTTTCTTCAATTGGAAACTCTTTGGGAACTTTTATGATGATTGTTGATTGTACTAAAAAATTTGAACATATTATTTATGCTCGGATTTGTGTTTTAATGGATTTTGACAAACCCCTACCTGAAAATATCTCATTACAATTTGGGGAGGACACTTGGGAGCAAGTGGTGGACTATGAGAACATTCCTTTTCATTGCCGAATTTGCCATGAATATGGTCATTTGGCTAGTGTCTACCCAAATAAAATTCTAGATCAAAAGAAAGAGGATACAAACTTAGCAAGTTTCCAAATGCCTAAGAAGAAGAACACTCTAAAAAAACTAGTTATGAAGGATCAATCAAAGTTATCAGCTAATATGTTTGAAATTCTTTCCACAAATGATGTCCCAGGTGAGGAAGAGGAAATAATGGAGATAAAAATCTTAGAAACACAATTTAAAGATGCAGGGAAAGACTCAGAGACAAACCAACAAATTAAAGGTTTTCAACAAGAAAAAAGGAGGAAATATACACAAGAAAAACAATCTTTTAAATGTTGAGACTTCAGATAATACAAGTCCCAAGATAGACTATGTTGAACCTTCCAGTAACACTTTGGCTTTATACATGCAATCTTTGAGGTTAGAAGCCACCTCAGATTCAATTGGGGTAAGTCAAGAAACAAGGAAAAAAACTAAAGATGGATTCCAACCAAAAGGTAGGTCGCAAGACCAATCAACATCATATGGTAAAAGAAGGTGAAAAGCTTGTAGAGGAAGGTAAGATTACTGCCCTTACCAATTTTTTTAGCCCTGGTATTAATGAAGATCATCACTTGGAATATTAGAGGACTCAAAGGGAGTCTTTCAAAACAAAATGAAATTAGAAGAATGATTCAGACAAACCATCCACATCTTGTTTTCCTTCAGGAAACAAATATTTCAATAGAGGAAATGGATTCAATTGCTAGTAAAATTTGGCCAGCTGGAAAAGTTGCTTCCCTCAGTTCCCAAGGGACTTCTGGTGGCATTGCTTGCCTTTGGGACCCAAAAGAGGTTGTTATTCACCATATGGTTGGTAGTTGGGGTCTTTTGGCTATAGCTATTCAAAGTAGACATTCTAACCAAATTATGCTTTGTATAATTATTTATGCTCCGACTACTTTGGAGGAAAAGAGAAGATAGTGGAAGGATATAACTTATATTATCTCTCATTTTCCTGAAGCTTGGATCTTGATCGGAGGAGATTTCAATACCATCCTCTCTTTGGATGAGAAAATGGGGGAAATAGAAATTTGGACAAAAGCATTGACCTCATGAGTGAATATATTGCAAACCTTCATCTTGTGGACATCCAGCCAGATAATGGCCTTATGACTTGGTCTAATAGAAGGCAAGGCTTAGCTTGTATTATGGAGAGATTGGATAGGTTCTTGTTCTCTGATAATTTCTTAATCCATGGTCACATTCCTAAGGTGAAGACTCTTAACAATGTTGGTTCGGATCACTGGCCAGTCATGGTGGAAATTTGGAAAACCAATGTGAGTTTCTCACCTTTTCGATTTTAGTTAATGTGGCTTAGAGATAGTTCCTTCAGACCCCAAGTGCAACAATGGTGGAAGGAAGGTAAACCAAGGTATGGGACTAAGATGTTTTGTTTTGCCAAAAGGTTGCAATACATTAAATCCAAAATCAAGATTTGGAATTGGAAGAAGTTTGGAGATGTCCGACAAAAAAACATGAAGTTATTGCTCAGCTTGAAAATTTGAATAAGAAAATCCATTTAGATGGCCTCACAGAGAGTAGAAGTACAGATGAAATTAGACTCACTACTCAGTTAGAGGAATGGGAAAAAAGAGAACTCTTATGGAAGCAAAAATCTAGGATCCAATGGCTCAAAGAAGGAGATCGAAACACAAATTTCTTCCACAAATCTCTTCTAGCTCGAAGATCTCACAACTTTATTTCTTCCCTAAAATCTGATTCTGGAGATGTTGTCTACACTTGGGATGGCATGAACTCTGTTGTTGTCAATTACTTTTCCAATCTATTTGTTGTTGCTCCTCTTGACTCGACTTCTCAATAGAATATTCTTCAAGCCATCCCTACTCTTATCACTTCTGAGGAGAACTCTATTTTGACTGCTCCAGTTACTATCAATGAGCTTCAATAGGTGGTTTTTAAAATGCAAAAAGAAAAACCCTAGGTCCTGATGGTTTTCCTATTGAGTTCTATCAAGAGTTTTGGGATATCCTTCATGTTGATTTATTAGAGGTGGTGGAAGAAGCCAAGAAAGCCAAAGAAATTTTGAAGGTTATCAATAAAACTTATATAGCTCTTGTCCCAAAAGCTCAAGAGGTAGATCATATCTCAACTTTTAGACCTATAGCTTTATGTAATGTTCTTCTCAAAATCATTACAAAGATCATGGAAGAAAGGTTGAAGCCTCTTTTGCATAAGATTATTTCTCCTGAACAAGGGGGTTATGTGGAAGGGCATCAAATAGTGGATGAGATAGTTCTTGCTCAGGAAGCCATCCATTCCATGGAAATGCAAAAATCTCCATCTATGTTCATTCATTTAGACTTATCTAAAGCTTATGATAGAGTGGATTGGCACTTCCTTGTCAAAGTTTTAAGGCAATTTGGCTTCTCTCAGGATTGGATGGACTAGATTATGGGATGTATCTCTTCGGTATCCTACTCTATTCTTATCAATGGTAAGCCTTCTCAGTTGTTCCCTGCTTCCAGAGGTATTAGGCAAGGTGACCCCCTCTCCCCTTATTTATTCATCATTCTTGTTGAATGCTTGGGCAAGACTATAACCAAAAATAGAGAAAATAGAACCCTTGAGGGAGTTACCATTGCTCGTGGAGTTGGGCCTATTTCTCATCTTCAATTTGTTGATGACTCTACTCTGTTAGGTAAAGCTACAGTTAAGGAAGCTTCTAAAATTAAGCAAATCATCAACTATTTTTCTAATGCTACTAGGCAATTGATCAATGAAGACAAATCTAAAGTCATTTTCTTTCACTGCTCTCCTAGACAAGAATCCATGGTCTTGGATAAATTAAGATATAAGAAGACCTCCCTTCCAATCACTTATTTAGGCATTCCTCTCAATATTCAAAGACAAAAAAAGAAAGACTGGAATTGGTTGTTGGATAGAGTTAAGAAGAAAATTGGAAAGTGGACCAATAGGTGGCTTTCATTTGGGGGTAGAATTACCTTGGTAAAATCAATCCTTCAAGCTATACCTATTTATGTTTCTACTATGTTGAATATCCCAAAGGTTATTCTTCGAGAATTAGATCAAATCAATCATCGGTTCCTCTGGAGTGGTACTAAGGAGAAAATAAAATGGGCCTTGGTGAAATGGGATACTTTATGCCTTCCCAAGAATGAAGGGGGGTTAGGTTTTTGGTCTGCTATTAATAACAATAAGGCTTTAGCTGCTAAACTGTATTGGAGGATTTTGCATAACCCCAATGCTCTTTGGGCCAAGAATCTTCATGCTAAATATGTTGAGAACAAAAGTCCTGAAGACCTTGTTCGCTATCAATTGCCTACCAAAGGTTCTCCCATTTTAGCGGTTCTTAAGACTGGTGAGGATTTGATTAAGCAAAAGTTATTTTGGATCATTCATAATGGTCAACAGGAAAATTTTTGGATAGATTCTTGGGATGGTCACCAGCCTTTGATAACTCAGTTTCCTGATTGGAGGCCTTGGATGGAGGAGCTTCATCGAGCTAACTGGATAAAGGTTGCTAATTACTATTGGTACCATACTGGTAATTCAGAGGTTGGTAGATATTGGATCCCTATTGAGGAGTGGCCTATTCAAATGCCAGAAAGGCAAAGAAAAGATATCCAAAGCATCCTTCATATGAGATCTCTCTCTTGGTCCCATGATAAAGACTATTTTGGATGGAACAACACTACTAAGGGTGAGTATTCAGTTGCTCAAGGTTATTTGGCCTTATGCCATAATAATCCCAACCAATCATATGATATATTTACTCAGTTGTGGGCTCAAAAGCTCTAGCCTAAGGTGAGGTTCTTTACATGGCTTTTATTGCATCGTAGGGTGCTTACTAGTGAGCAACTTATGAAACATGGTTTTCATGGCCCGTTTAGATGTGAAATGTGTGGAGAGAATGTGGAAACTCTCAACCATATTTTTATTGAGTGTACCTTAGCCTCTGAGCTATGGAGGAGAATGGCCATCTTACTTGGCTTACAATGGTCCAATTTTTTTACTTTTGAACAACTTTGGAGGGATTGGCCTAATCAGGAGGGTGTTGATCACTTTATTAGGCAGCTAGTTTGGATGGGTTCTACCATCCTACCTTGGAATATCTGGAAAGAAAGAAACAACCAGATTTTCAATCAAGAAAGAAAGGACATTCACTATATCTGGAAAAATACCATTGCCAACTTAGTTGAATCAGTACAACAACTCCTTAAACACCCCCAAAACTCCCACCAAAGATGGGATCAAGTGATGCAAATATTGAAGATTAACTCTTTTAAGGGCAACCAACTTAAAGGGAATGTGAGTAATCAAAATATGGATAGAACAAGGAATTGGTAGCCTCCTCCTAAGGATTTTGGAAAAGTCAATACCGATGGAGCCTCTAGGGGGAACCCTGGAAAAGCTAGTGCAGGAGGAATTGGTAGACTTTCAGATGGTTCCCTGGTTTTCACTTTTGCTGAGAATTTGGGTATCCTTTCCAATAACCTTGCTGAGGGGTATGGTATCCTTAGAGGCCTTCGAGAGGCTACTAAGGTCGAATGGAAAAAGGTGTTGGTTGAATCTGACTCTCAAGTCATGATTAATTTGTTGAAGACTCCTAAGAATCATAAGGTTGATTGGAGAATAAAAATAATTGTTGAGAAGATTCAATTAATCCAGATGGGCTTTTTGAAAGTTGAATACAATCATGTGGTCAGAGAACAGAATAGGAGTGTTGATGCTTTAGCTAATTGGGCATTGGACAAAGGTGATCTTACTTACTACGACCACCCTCCTAGATGGTGGGATTCACAAATAAGGGAAGCTCTTCTTTCTATCACTTCTCTGGATGGCTCCAGTACTAGAGGTACCTAGTTCCTTTTTTCTTTGTTTTTGCTTCTCTTTGGTTCGGTCAGGGTATTTTAGTTCCCTTGCTCAGACTGATCATTCTTATGTTTCCTTTGTTGATTCTTGCATGAATAGCCTTTTGGCCTAGAAAGGCCAAACTTGTTTTCTATTTTTCCTCCTTTTTTGTTTTTTGGTGTGTGTGTTGTTTTGTATTGTTTTTGTTCTATTTTATTTTGTGTTTTTGTGTTGTTTTTGGTGTTTTTATTTTTTTTTGTGTTTTGTGTTTTTGTTCTTTTGTGTGTGTGTGTTTTGTTGTGTTTGTGTTGTTTTGTTGTTTTTGTGGTTTGTTTATGTGTATTTTTTTGGTAATTATTATAGTAGATTAAAAAAGGGTTTTTATAGAGGATCCCAAAACCTTATGTACAAAATCAGCCTTGCATCATGCCTCCTGGCTTTATGTATAAGCCTATTACAGAAAACGTAACCCCTAAAAAAAACCTGATTACATAAGCAATGGGCCTAGGGCATCAATCCCTTGAAACCGAACACCAAAACGGAAATCCCGCCCAGCGGTAACAGTAAGCATGAAACAATCCCTGTCGGCGGGAAACAGGACAAATAAGAAAGGAAGTAGTTTTGGAGATCCCGCCCGGCGGGGAGTAGCCAAAAACCACCATCGAGAAGATCCCGCCGAGCGAGAAGCAAAGAAAAACCGTTACAATAAAATCCCGCCTCGCGGGAAGCAGTCAAAACCACCACAAACAGTCCCGCCTAGCGGGAAGCAACAGGAAATCCCGCCATCCGGAAACCAGCAGAAAAGAAAGGATCCCGCCTCACGGGAAAACTGGCGGATTTGGCGGATCCCGCCCTGTGGAGAAACCATCCCGCCCACCGGGAAAACATTTCGTTCAGCGAGAGCCATCCTGCAGGAAGCCGACAGCCAGCACAGAGAGGATCCAGCCCATCAGGAAGTGACCAGAGAGTTGCACCACAAAGAACCCACCTCGAGAAAATAGAAGAGGATCCCAGCAGTAGGGACCAAGAATCCCATCCAAGCACAGAGCCCGCCGAGGATTCACAAGAAAAAGGGGAAGCTATCCAAACCCTAAACCATCACCTCCACCGCACCGAGAAACGTAAGGGACCAGATCCATGCGAATAACCTGCAAAAAACCCTAGGGGGAAGCCTGAGGGAAAAAGGGAAGGGATCCCCAACCAAACAGGGATCCCTGGGAAGCACCAGTCCGAAAAAACAACCAAGGAAACCCTAGCCGGCCGGGAGGGGCACAGATAGTGGAGAAGGATCTCCCCCAGGAGATCATCTGCAAACAACCACTCCCCGGGAGGGATGACCTGGGTTGAGCCAGGAACTGGGCAGGAACCAGGAGCCATGGGAGGGGGAGCAGGGGAGGGACCAGAGCCCTCCCCTCTCTACTTTCTTCCCTCCTTGTCATCAACCTGTTTATGTGTATTTTTTGTTTTGTTGTTGTTTGTTGTTTTTTACGTTTTTTTGTTGTTTTGTGTTTTTTGTTGTCTTTTGTCGTATTTATGTTTTTGTGTTTTTTTGTTGTCTTTTGTTGTTTTTGTGTTTTTTTTATTATTGTTTTTTGTTGTTTTTCTATTTTTTTTGTTTGTTTGTTTGTGTTTTCCTCGGATAAATTTATGTAGTTTTTGGTGAGTTCGTTATTTTCTGGTAATCTATATATTTTCTAATGGTTGCAATTTTTTGGTAAACTATTTTAATTTCTGATAATTTTTGTATTTTAGCAATCTCTTGCATTTTTTCGTGAATTTTTTACCCTTTCCCACTAATTTTTGCATTTTTCCCTTTTGTTAAGGTCTTAGTACTAATTTTTAATTGTCGAAACTTTAATTTCTTTAGGTTTTTTTTTTACACAAATGTCCAGGCTTTTGGTCAAGATTTTAATTTTCTTTTTTTCTATGCTTCCCTGCAAATGTTCGAACTCCTTGCTAGGGCTTAAATTTTACTTGCTTTTACACTTTCAACATGGTTAGTTTTTGGGCTGTAATTTCTTTTGCTTTTATATTTCCCCAGGATTCTGACATGGTTAGCTTTCCATTTATCAGGGTTTTAATTCCTTTGGCCTTTATTATTTTTTGCAAATGGTGAGCTTTTAACATTACTTGTAAATATTTGGGCTCTAATGCTAACAATTAACTTCTACATTTCCCAGCAAATATTTGGGCTTCCAATCAGGGCTAATTTCTAATTGTCAGGGCTTTAATTTTATTTTCTTATGCTTCCCAACAAGTGTTCTAGCTTTTGGCCTCTTATGCTTCCCTACAAGTGTCTGAGTTTTCAGTCTCTTATGCTTCTTTGCAAGTGTCCAGGATTTTGGATGAGGCTTTAAGTTTCTTCTCTTACTTGACTATAGATTTTGAAGTGCTCTTGCTAACATCACTACCCAAAAAAATTGGCTAGCTAGATTTTGGAATTTTAGCAATAAATTTAAGAAAATTATTTCCCACAGTCCAAAGATAGCACTAACCATAATTGAATGGTTGACCTCACTCTAATTTTTATTTTAACGCTCTTAATTTTTATTTTTGGTGGAAAATTAATTTTTCCATCACTCACTATCCAAAATTTGCCAATTCGTGCTTTTTGTGCTTTACCAAACTTTCAAGTAGGGCTTTAACTTTACTTGATTTTAAATTTTCCCGTGAGTGTCTAGACTTATAGCCAGGGTTTTAACTTCACTTGCTTTTAAATTTCCTTATGAGTGTTTGGACTTCCATCTAGAGCTTTAACTTCACTTGCTTTTGAATTTCTCCATGAGTGTTTGGACTTATGTCCAAGGCTTCAATATTAATTTGACTCGCACCTATATTGACCTTAGTCGCAACAACTTAGACAACCTACACAAAATAAGCAATTTTGGGGCTCAAAACCCCTTGAAACATAGGCAAATATATATTTGTTGAAAATATCTTATTGAGAGGGATCTAATAAAAGTGGTTTCATAAAATTTCACTAAGAATTAAAATATATATGGGGTCTAGAAGTGAGTAGTGTATGATTAGGAAAACATTATGGTTAGCAAGGCAACTAGTTAATATGTTATAAATAGGTCGTTCGAGAGGTCAATTCTTCTCAGAATATAGGAAAGTTTATATATTCCAAAAATCCATTTTTGATCTACATATAATGGAAGTGAATTCATGAATTTTTACTAAGTATTAAAAGAGATATAGGATCTGGAAGTGATGTCGTCTAAGTTGTTGAGGGAATTGTCAAGTCTATAATATTTTTTTTTTTTGAAGAACCAAGTCTATAATGTTTGAATTTAAGCAGATTTGGAGGACTAAGGCTATGAAAACGTAAGCATATGGGTACTTGTTGGAAAGCACTATTCTAAGCTTGAACTAATGAAAGAGGTTATTTTCTATTTTAAAAATTCTACCATACACAATAATAGTAATACACATCATAACAAACTCAAGGCATGCTGAAATTGGGCATCTATTATTATAAGCTTTTAGCTAAGAACCTAATTTTTTGTATGAATGACTATTATGCACAAGCCCAAGTAAACAAGAGAAAAAATACCAAAATTCCATGCAGACTGGGATGTATTGTACAAGCACAACAACATGTCCATTCCTTGATTTTGTGTATTTTGTTTTTGTAACAACAACCTTGTCTATCACTTAACATAGCTTTAAAATATTTATTATTTTTATTTCTAGTTTAAGTCTAAAAATATATGTTTGGCATTTTTATTTAGTAATTTAATTCAAAGAGCGTATAGCTACACTTAGGTTGGTTGAATTTTATATTCCTTTTGGTCATTCTTTTTTTAAGAGGGAAATATATATTTTTATTATTATCATCGTATAGCTTAGGAGCTATGTTTTTTGCATCTCTATTTTCTTGCACAATTTATTTATTTTCCTACAATTTTAGTAAGATTAGGCTTAGTATGTTAGACTAGGAATCTTAGATAATATCCTTAGGTGTGTGTTTAATTTACACATTAAATATCATTTAGTTTCTCATATACATACTCCTTTATACATGTAGAGGTAAGAGTTGTAATTTTACCCTCTTACATTTTAGTGAACCCGACATGAACACCTTAGTGGGTCTGCAAGATTCTCTTAACCTAACAAAAAAAACTCATTACATTTATAAACAAATTCTAATTAATTGAATTTGCATTATCCTTATCTAATGGCCATATCTTTATACCTTATAAACTTATTGAAATTAATCATCTTCCCCTTTCAAATATTCCTAGTGGTTGAAAGATGCAGTATGGCTCGTAAGTTGGTTTGTCAATTATCCACTTGCCCTAAACATCTAATCGATGATTATGAAGATCCTTCCACCCTTGAGAACCCTAACTTCGAGAAAGAATATTAGGATGCTACACCCTTGGATTCTCTAACCCCCTTGCACAATGATCAAAATATATTGGTCCTTAAGTCTTTTGATCATACAATACCCTCTTTACAAAAGCATAAGAATGACGTCCTTGTCATCCCTAAGTATGCCAAAATAATCAAAGTACCTCTTTAGGAGAGGGCTCTCTCATGGATCATCCATTGCAACCTAACTCCAATCCCTCAAATTCAAACCTTAAAGCATCACCAATTGATTCCACCCCTTCTATCATCACTACTCCCAAGAATGTTGGGACATAAGATATTTCTTCATCCTCGTGATGCCATCCATATATATCTCCTCTTAAAAAATTGTTAAGGGTCAATGTAAGTTGTCCCACATCGCAAAAAGTAAGCATGAATTGCATCTCTAACATGGATGCACCTCTTAGTGTCCCAATCTCCCATCCTCTCATCAATGCTTCTTCTTACACCATTAATATGAATAGAAGTTTTGTTGAAAAATCTATATCTTTCACCACTCATCCTACGTCTATAAATCCTTTGTGTAAATCACTTAGGAATAAGCTATTATGTCATCACCAACATCATATGTCCAAACATATCAACCTTGTTCTTATATAAATTATCAAGATCTTACTATCCCATAATACATACCTCAAGTGTCATCTAATCTTATTTCTTCTAAACTTAAATATTTAACCTTTAAATTGGAGCAACTAGAGCAACAAATGATCTCTATACAAAAATATTCTCTCACCGTAAGTAGTCTTATGAGTACTTATACAATCAACCTCTATATCCCATCATATTTAGTCATCCCTTTTCCTCTAAAATAAAAGACCCTAAGTTTTAGATGTATAAAAAAAAGACCCTATTAATCACCTTAGACTATTTAGGAAAGCATGTAACGACATTGCTTATAATGAAATATTATTATTAAAGGCCTTTTCCAAAATCCTTAGTGGTCTTTCTTGGAATGGTATTACCAAATACCAAGGCATTCCCCCTTAAAATCTTCAAATACCTTGTCAATATGTTCATCAAATAATTTTCCATCTACATAGAAGAAAGTCCCATAATTAATGACCTTTCTAAGCTCAAACAAGCAAAAGACAATAATTTTATTGACTTCATGGCAAGATAACAAGCCTTGGTGGGGAGACTCCAATATGTCCCCTCACCAAAAGGCCACCTACATATCTTTATACAAAACATCAATGAACAACTATCCTTCTCCCAAAATACATCCAATGTATCTTCCTTGAAGGATGCCATAGAAATAACCAAGAGAGTAGAAACCACCCTCCATAGAAGGAGCCAATTGAAAACTAAAATCCCTAAGGAGGAGGAGAAATATTCTTCTCACCTAACGGGGTGGAACAATAATAGGCATGTTATGGGTAATATAGTCAACGACTCATGCTAGGCCAACCGTGTGAATTTTGTAGGAGCCTATCAAAAACTTATTGTAGTTAAAAAATAAAAACCAACACAAAAATTCAATAGATTAGATCAATCTCCTACTACCATGTTAGAGCAATTTCTTGAATCCAAGATGGTGAAACTTCCACATATCAATCTCATTGACCTTGAAAAATATAAAGCTCATTCATTTTTTCCCAATGAACATCATGTTTTCTATTGAATCAATGACCATGAAACCAGTAAATGCAAAGGACTTAAGAATCTAATCCAATATAGTTCTAGTTCTAGTTTCCAACCTTGTCTAAGTTGGCCATTGAATCAATGGCCAACTTGTCTTTACTAGTTCTAGTTCCCAACATTCCTTGGATCAAAATATTAGAATTTTCCAAGATCCACTACCCAACCATAGCTTGCTATAGGAATGTCCTACCCCCAAATCAAGGTATGGTGGGACCACCCCAACTCTCTTGATTGATCTTTCCTATAAAATCCCTTTATCACTTCCTTAATATTAGATACTCAACTTGATTGATCTGATAGGATAGGGATGTTATGGGATAGGGTATATCCCCAATAGTAGTATGCTTCTTCTAATTTCACTTTTTTTTGGCCATGATGATGAAGCCAATTTCTTAATTTTTAAGGTTCCATGATCGTATCCTTCTTATTAACAAATTGGATTGTGATAAAATTGCTAAAAAGCCTTTGCTTCTTCGAGGTATTTGCTCCTTTCAATCTATATATCTTAATGAATATCTTAACTCTAGCTTCCCTATAATGCATCTTAATTGATATTACATTGGAATTTGCACATGATTCTGCATTGATTATCTACTCATATGATGATTACATTTTCTACTTGTTTGCATGGTTGCCTAATATCACAATTTTCTTGCATGCACATACCTAGTTTTGCCTAGATTGCTTTTTGCATATTTATTTAAAGGATCTGTCAAGATGCACATGATGATCCTAGTCAGGATAGCTCATTTTGCATTACACTTGCACTAGGTTATCAATGCTAGTGGATTTGATAGTCAAATTGGGATATGCCCAACCATATTTTCATATATTTCCTCTAATATGTTTATCCCCATCATCTATCTTTATCAACCTCCATCATATTTTCACCAAAATAATTTAAAACCATACCTATCAATGCTTTTGAAACACAAAACTCTCCTTGTTGCACAACAAATATATCAATAAACAAAACCTTGTTTGATTACCTCTTCATAAATGGCTACATGATTTCCATTGTGATGATAGCCCTATTAAATCTTATTTCTTTGACTCCTTATGCACATAGGTATGCACTAAAACATATTTATATTGTGTCTATTATTACATTCCATCAATAAATCACCCTTTAACAAGCTCATCCAACACATATATCTTATATCTCTTTTATCTAGGCAATATATTCTCTCAACCCTTGTTTGAGGGTAAAACAAACATCTTGAAGCATTGCTCACAAAACCATATAAGCATTTGCTTCAAGGGGTAATTAATGAAAGTCTTCCTTGGGCACACTCACATGAAAGTCCCCCTTGGGACAATAAAAAATGAAAGTATTGTTTGAGCAATCACTTAAAGAATCAAGATTTTTATATACTATACATATTTTTTATTGTACACATCTTGTATCATAGCAACATATCACATTTTGAAACACCCCTTGCAATTGAGCATTGAAACACCCTTGCCTTAGAGTGAGCATTTGCTACATTTTGAAACACCCCTATAGGTGAGCGCTAAAACACTCCTTAAGTACTTGCTTAAGGTTAAGTCATTGTATATCATTGTACATATTTATCTCGAAACATCGCATAGGCACTTGTCCAATAATTAGGCTTGAAGACCACTACTTAAGGGCGAATCCAATTTATACATATTATTGTCCTCTTGGACACAAAATTTATATCATCCTCTAGGCAAAAACTAACAAAATCTGATAGGTAATGTAGACACCAAAATTTAACCACTTGTCATCCATTCGTGTCCTCCAATCATAGCCACCCATTATCTATATATATATATGAATTAATCCTAGCCATTTGTCACATTTGAATCTCATCCATCCATCCACCTCAATCCATGCCACTTACCCAAATTAATATCCACCCTTCTTCATGTTCTAATCTCGACCGCTCATTTTGTGTCATCAAAACCCTAACATGTTCAAGGGAAGATTATAAAAGAGGAGTCATTTTGACGAATCAAACCCTTAAGCTCTCATTAATTCTTAATCCATTGGGCCCTAAGATTCCTAAGCTATTTTTGAATCTTAAGCTCTTTCTACCCTAGCCACTTCACTGTCGCTTTCATCCCTCACCACCGTCATTCGCATCCTTATTTCTATCGTCGTCCATCCTGTGCAAATCATATATGGTTCTGCGACACTTTCCTTAGCCCTCGAATGCCTCCCAAAGCCACCAAAATGCCTCTGGGTGTTTCTAGAACCTTTATGGTGCATCGACCACCATCACAAAACTCCCTAGTGCATCTGTTGCCATCACAAAACACCTCTGGGCATTTCTCGTAGTAGATCTGTAGTCCTACAACCCTCGGGTGTCGCTCGGGTATCCTCGTAACCATCATTGACAGAAGAAAAAATCTCAAGTGACAAGGTAAACGGTTTTATTTGCATTTATTTTAAATTCTTATGTTTTGTTTACAATTTCATTCTGCAACATCTAGGGTTTAGTAATTTTTATTCTTATGAGGGTCTCACGCAGTGGAGCCCTCGCAAGTATTATTGATTCTTTGTATTGTTTACTGTTTGCAAGTATAAGTATTATCTTTTTGGAAGTTGTTGAAGCTAGGGTGGCCCTTTTAGAATACACAAGCCCACCCGCAATCTTGTTTGGATCGAAGACGAGCGAAGAAGACACTAGCTATTTCAATGAACTAGGGCTTCAGAGACCCTATTATTTGTAAAAATATGTATCAAAGGTATTGTAAAACCCCATATCGAGGCACATTCATAGTATAACGCAAAGATCTACCAATATTAATAAAAGTTCATTTATTTTGTGCAATCTTGTGTTGTTAGTGCTTTTGTTACTTTATCTTTGCATTGGTGTTGCTTATTTTTTATTTATAGGTAAAAGCTAACAAAGTTCTCCGAGCAATGCTAATAAAGTCCTCTAGAAAAAAGCTAACAAAGTCCTCCAAGTAGTGCTAACATAGTCTTCCAGGCAAAGCTAACAAAAATCCTATGACCAACTCTCAGCAAAAAGTTCCCTTTAGGTCCTTGCCTAAAAGATAGTCATTTGAAACATCACTTAAGCGCTTGTCCACTAATTGGGGTCAAAGACCACCACTTAAGGGTGAATTGACTTCAAAATTTGTATATATTGTAAATATCTTGAAATACCATAAGGGTGAAGTATTATCAAATATCGTATATGACACTTGCCCCACCTACCTTCCATGTATGGAGGCAAACACCTTAAAAGACATGGTCTCCCTTTAACTAGGGGCATTAAATCTAAAAGCCATAAAATTTCCAAATAATCCAAGTGTGTGCCTTTAAATAGGCCCATATAATCATATATTTTTACAATTGACAGATCATTATATGCCTTTTACTATCAACTCGTGTGACTTTAAATAGACCACTCCATTGTACTTTTAAACATCTAAAATCCTTCTTAGCAAAGTTTAATATCTTTCCTCATCATGTCTTTCCTTTAATCACTCATCTCCTTTTATCCTCTTCTTTTTGTCTCTTCCTAGCTACTCCTTTTATCTTAAAAAACGGTTTCACTTCCTTGCCAATCTAATGTAGAGACAATCATCATTTTTCTATCTTAAGCAACTCACCCCTCTTCAACCCATCTTAGCCAATCTATTTCCAATCATCCTCATGTAAATAAGTTTTCTTTAATTCAACTTGGTTTCCCCTCCGAAACTTGAGGGGCCATACATAGGGGTAGGGCAACAATTAATATTGTCTTAAGTGCAATCCTTAACAATACTTTAAATAAACAACCTTCACATCCTTTAAACACCAACGCAAAATTGGGAGCATCTACTTCAATTTTTTTATGCATTCATTATACAATAAATGCATCAAAATATGGCAAAATATAGACACTCAATTTTATGCACTTATGTTAACCATAACCCTTTAATTAACCAAACATAATTCACCTTTCTCATATCCAATTTATAACATTTATCGTTCCTAAAAGCAAGGACATCATTTGAAACATTAATATAGGCTACAAATTCTTATAAACTTGTAAAGTAATGCTTCCCTTAAAAAAGCTTTAAAAAAATTTCCAATAAATATCAATGCAAATATATTCCTATAAGGGATGACACCTCAAGTTGGCTTAATTATATGTGATGTTTAAACATTAATATATGTTACAAATTCTTATAAACTTGTAAAGTAATGCTTCCCTTAAAAAAGCTTGAAAAAATCTTTCCAATGAATATCAATGCACATATATTCCTATAAGGGATGACGCTCAAGTTGGCTTAATTATATGTGATGTTTAAGGAAGTAGTCTGCAGATATATTTCTATAAGGGATGACGCGCTTAATTATATGTGATGTTTAAGAAAGTAGTTTGACTTGAGTCCGCAAAGTACGCACCAGCTTGACAATGACAGTGCCAATCCTGAGTCATCGAGGATCTTCCTTGCTCTAGATTACGTATACCAAAGAAAAAGGAAAATTATAGAAAAAAAATGGAAGTCAAACACTTTAGTACGTAGTATTTATTGTAAATTAAATGATAAAAAAAATAAAGATAATTTTAAAACTTATATATTCGCAGTGCACATTACACGTCGGCATTGCACATCCACATCCACATTCTACATTGCAAAACAAAAAAATAATCCACATCCACACATTCTACATTGCAAAACAAAAAAATAATAAAAATTAAGTACAATGTTTTGGGTTTTGGTTTTTAAATAATAATGTCTTGAAGGGTTTTGGCTTTTTCCGAAGGTTCAAGGTTCAAACCATTGCGTAGGCGATTGTGCGAGGATTGCAAAATAATAAAAATAATAAAAATTAAGCATAATGTTTTAGGTTTTGGTTTTTAAATAATAATGTCTTGAAGGGTTTTGGCTTTTTCCGAAGGTTCAAGGTTCAAACCATTGCGTAGGCGATTGTGCGAGGGAGTGTGTATATATGGTTGTGTGTTTGACTAGAATTGAGAAGCTCAGCTCTTCCCTTTATGAGAGGTCATGGTTGGAATGGGGATGCCCAACCATGATCGTTGGTCCTAGTATGAGTTTTTTGCACTAACCTCAATAAAAAATTAAATAATAATGAATGTAAAATACTTAAGAGGGATAGGTTAGTTGGACTGAATGTTTGGTTCGACTCTTTAAATGCATAGGTTTTGTTGACTTTGTCTTTTTTTTTAATAGGTTATATGTGGCTTCTATTGGGGCCACTCCCATTAGAATACCAAAATATTACATTTGCTAGCATACATTTTTATTATGATTTTTTTCTTTTAAATATATTTTTCAACTTTTTCAAAGTGTTGTTTTTACAATCAATTCTTTGACATCATTTTGATTAAGACATAAAATCTCATTTGACCAGTTGTCTTCTAAATTTTGGAATTTACCAAGATGAAAATCAACACCATAATTCAGTTTGACTTTGTCTTTACCTAATAAACTAAGGTTAGTAAATTTTTTTTGAAAAAAATATATATAAAATTTTAAATTTTAAATGCTTATTCTACATTTCGAAATAAAAAATAATAATAAAATTTAAAAAACTTAAAAGAAGTCAAAACATTATATAATAAATTAAATAAAAATATATGTGTTAAACTTAAATTTAAATCACAAAAAATAAAATAAAATAAATTTAATATAAAAAAATTGAAACTAAAACTAAAAATTAAATTAAATAAAGCTCTATTTCATCCGCACTTCCGTCTAATCCGCATTGCTAGCCAAAGTCGTCAGGGTTCGTCAAAAAATGTTGGGATTTGATAGAAAACACCGGGAATCGTCGAAAAATTGCCAAATATAGTTTTGAATCGTTGTGCGGAAAACAATTTATTCTTTTGAATCTAAAACAAGTTAAAATTGAAGAACCTACTATTAAAACTATTCACTCTTCAGCTAGGGTTTTGACGGCCAAGATGACAGCGGGCGGGAAAGCTTCTGCGGGAGAGCACGGGAACGCCAGCAGACTGAACCAAGGGCACAACAGGGCGAAGGGAGGGCAGTCAGAGATCGGGGGCGCTAAGGAGTCCTCTCCAACCGAAGAGGATGTAGGTCATGACAAGGATCCACCAGACAAATGGGGAGGTGGACCTCAGAAGTCGTACGCTCAGGCAGCGGCTTCAGAAACCCTTAGCGGTCTGCTCTCCAAGGAGTTGTTTCTGTCGGGGACGAGTTGGACATCCCGACGAGAAATTCTTTCAAGCTTTGTGGAATTCGAAAAATTTACCCTCATCGGTAAGTTTATTGGCGGCCGTCCCGACATGGAGACCATTCGCAAGTGGGCGGCAGGTAAATGGCGAACCTCTGGTCACATGGAGTTGGCGGCCTTATCCCGGGGTTTTTTCGCGATTAGACTGAATAACAAGGAGGACTACTGTAAAATCCTGGCTGGTGGTCCCTGGTTCCTAGGTCGCAGAAGTCTCTTTCTAAGGAAGTGGGGTATGGACTTCAACCCAGAGACCCAAAATATCAACATTGCTCCAATATGGGTTAGACTCCCGAGTCTCCCCCTCTTCGTTGGCATGAAAATGTAATCAGAGGAATTGCACGCTCCATTGGTGAGTTGGTTACCATTGACCCTCCCACCAAAGCTCGAACCAGATTTGTTCAAGCTCGGTTATGCGTTTTGAGCGGATTTGGAGGCTGACCTTCCATCATCCATCACTCTCCGGTCTGGAGATATCATTCTTCACAAGCAAGCCATTGTGTATGAGAACAGACCGGCTTTACGCCCCTGTGCGGTTCTCAAGGGCACCTCCGGTCCAAGCTGTCCTCTTCAAAATCCAGGGGATGAAGAAACAGGTTTTCGGCAACCCCTTGGAACACGGTGAAGGTCAGACAAAGCACCCTGCTACAAAAGGGCATGATTCTCCGGGCCCGTCTAGGGACCATCCCGAATCCTCCCACCCGGTGGAAGCAGTCTCCCCCCAAACGGTCTCTGAGCCGTGTGGTGCAAGCCCTCACCTTGGACCACAAGAGGAGAAGGACCGGTCCCTTCCACCAATCACCGCACGAGCGAGATTCACCCAAAATCCTGGACCATAACCACCCCGAGTCCCAAAATGTCTTTGGAAGATTACCTACTAGGAAGAAGGGGTGAAGCGATGCAGTAATATCGGCCCTCGTAATACGAGAAGCCGAAAGCAAGGTGTTGATTTTGGTAGCGAAAGGAAGCAAGGTCGTCCCCCCAACAAAGACAGGCGGGACAAGGAGACGGCGGCAGATGTTGCAAATGGTACTCAACGGCTGCTTTTTCAGGATGATTCTGATTCCCAGATGGGTGACTCGTCTGTCCCAAAACCTCCCCTCCAGCAAGGAAAGGGAGGTAAGAAGAATATCAAACTGTTGAGATGAAAGTCCTCTCATGGAATGTGAGAGGGCTTAATGCAGCTGCCAAACGGAGATTGGTGGCTGATCTCGAAAAAAGGACGAATCCGTCCATCCTAATTTTGCAAGAGACTAAGACCGATGCTATCTCTTATGCCAGAGCTGCTAAGGTCATTTGGGCTAAGGCAAAATTCCTCTCCGATCTGCGGTGGGAACGGCGGGCGGTCTCATGATTCTTTGGGATCCGAAGATTTTTGAGGGCAGCCTTCTCTCAACTTCCAGCGGGATTATCAATGTTTTGTTTCATTCCAAAGCCATTAACTTTTCTTGGATCTGTCTAATGTGTATGCCCCAAACTCTATCTCGGAGAGAGCGAGAAATGTGGAAGGCTATTTCCCAGGATGAGGGAAACGTTACGTAATTTCCCTTGGGTTCTAGGGGGAGATTTCAAGCTGTCCTCTTCACCCATCCGAAAAGAAAGGAGGATCGGACCACTCTAGCCACAGTCTGGAAGACTTTCGAGATTTTGTTTCTACCAATAACTTGCTTGACATTGACCTCAAGGGGGCATCCTTCACTTGGAGCAACGGGAGGATTGGGAGCAATCTTATTCAAGTCAAGCTTGACAGATTCTTCATATCCCAAGAGGCTATTCCCATACTCGGTGCGGCAACTCTCTCGGCCTTACCGAGGATTGGGTCTGATCACAATCCTATTGTCCTGGAGACGGTTGATGGGCCTATTTTTAAAACCCCCTTCAGATTTGAGTCCATGTGGATTTCTCACAAGGACTTTAGAGGGTTGGTTACAGCCTGGTGGCAGCGAGAAGGTAGCGGGGTTCCGCTTCCAAGAGAGTGGCCTTAAAACTCAAGTTAATCAAAAGGAATTTGAAAACATGGAACAAGGAGGTGTTCGGCAACATTTTTGAGTCCAAAAGGTCCATTTCTGCGAACCTAAAATTGGTGGAGGAGAGAATGGAGCTCGAAGGTTACACCGATTGCCTCGGGGAGGAGGAAAGGAGGCTCTTGGTGGATTATCATTCTATTCTTGCAAGGGAAGAAACTTTACGGCGCCAGAAATCTAGGGACCTACGGATTTGAGAAATGGAGACTCCAATACGAAGTTTTTCACGCGTCAACTTTGCGGCACAGAGGGGCTAAAAAAATCAGGGAAGTGGTGTGCAAGGATGGACGCGTTACCAAGGATATTGAGGAAATCCGAAGTGAAGCGGTTGACTTCTTCCGGGATCCGCTCGGTGTTCCTCCCGACGGTGATCTCCGAGGTTCAGAAATCTCTGTTGGATAACTTCCCGAGTCAAAGTTCCTCCCGAGGTAAGCTCTAAGCTTACGGAGCCTTTTTCTATGTACGAGATTAAAGAAGCTTTGTTCTCCATGCAACCGAGACAAGGCCCCCGGGCACGACGGTTTTCCCCCCTTTTTTTCAAGTTATGTGGGATGTTGTGGGTTCGGATGTGTGCGAAGCAATTCAGGAGATTCAAGCCTCCAGATCCATCCATCCAAAACTAAATTCTACCTTTCTTGCTCTCATCCCTAAGTCTTCCGCTTGCAAAAGTTTCTCTGATTATCGTCCCATTAGCCTGTGCAATGTTTTTTATAAAATCTTAACCAAGTCCATAGCCAACCGTCTGAGGTCCCTTCTTCCCTCCTTGGTTGGTCCTTCTCGAGGAAGCACAGTGAAAGGCGAGAAACATTCTCGATGGTGTCATCACCATCCATGAAACCCTCCATTACTGCTCACCGCTCCAAAAATCTTTGCTCTTTTCCTCAAAGTTGGACATGAATAAAGCTTTTGACGAGTTGACGGGGAGGTTCCTCTGTCTTTGTCCTCTTCAAGTTCGGTTTTCACCCTCAATGGATTGACCTTGTCAGTAGTTGCATATCCACTCCCTCCTTTTATGTTCTAATCAACGGATCCCCTGCTGGGTATTTCCAAAGTGCCAGAGGCCTCAGACAAGGTGACCCTCTGTCTCCTATTCTATTCATCCTTCTAGCTGAGGTTATGAGTTGGTCTTTGAAAGAGGCTCTTCGTCAGAATAAGATCTCTGGCATTTTTCCCACCTCCAGAGTCGATCCTGTCTCTCATCAGCAATTTGTGGATGACACCCTCATCTCCATTGGGGCGTCCGTCACTCAAGCCAAATCCATCAAGCGAATCCTCTCCCGTTATGAAAAGGTTGCCGGACAGAAAGTCAATTACATCAAAAGCAAAATTTATTTTATTAACACTCCTATGCGAAGGCAGCTCCGCATAGCCAGAATTTTGGAATGCACTATTGATTCCCTACCTGCTTATTATATGGGTTTGCCTACGGCTTGTAATGGCCGGGCCAATGGAAGCTTGTGGGACATGATCCTGGAACGTCTTCACAAAAAGTTGAGCACTTGGAAAGGCAAATTCCTGTCGCAAGCTGGGAAAGCCACCCTTACCAAAGCTTGTCTCCAAGGAATCCCAACTTACTTCATGTACTGTGTTCATGTTTGCTGTTTCTGTCCATTCCAAGATTGAAAAGATTCAGAGGACCTTTACGTGAGTGCGGCAATGAAGAAAAATCCAGAATTCCTCTTGTGGCACGGGATAAGGTTTGCTTGCGAAAGGACCAAGGTGGCATGGGAATGAGGAGATCAAGACTCATGAACACTTCTTTGATCGCTAAGCACGCTTGGAAGATCCGACTAATGACCCGGCGAGTGGGTCAAGGCTGGTTAAGAGGAAGTATCTTGGATCGAGTTCTCTTTTTGATGTCGGGATTCCTCCTGAAGCGTACGCCTTTTGGAAATCCGTGCTTCAAGCCCGCTCTACGATCGACTACGGTGCTTGTTGGATTTTGGGTGATGGCAACTCCATTCTCTTACGGAAGGACGGGTGGAGTTGTGATGGAGCTCTCGAGTTGAGAGCGGACCTTGCTGGCCTGAAAGCCCAGGTGGATCCAAATTCCCAACTCAAGGTTGCAGACTTCATTGATCGGAGCTCTCTTCCCCCTCGGTGGAATTTGCCAGTCCTGGACGGCTTTAACAATGAAATGACTTTTTTGTCTAATATTCTTCGGTCTGTTTTAATTCCATATGTTAGAAGAGATGACAGAATCATATGGCGTGGCACGGAGGATGGTCTATTCTCTGTCAAGACCGCCTATGACCTTCTTACTTGCGAGATTGCCATGGATCACCGGTGGAAAGTGATTTGGAGGAAGGGTATTATTCCTAAAGTTAATTACTTTGCATGGATTGCCTTTCATAATAAAGCCTTAACCATCGACAACCTCCATAAGAGGGGTTTTGCTATTCCCAACGGGTGCTTCTTGTGCTTTGCTTGATTGTGAGACGACAGGACCACTTATTTTTGCCTTGTCCTTTTTCCCATTACAGTCCTCGGCATCTGTCTGTCTTCCTTTCAAATCCTTTGGTGCACTCCCAGCTCCCTCAAAGATGCCTTCCACCAATGGCCCAATCCTTTCAAGAATCCTAAACTTCGCTTCCTTCTTGAGGCCTCTTTCCACCACTCCATTTGGCGGATTTGGCTAGAGAGGAATTCCGAGTCTTCGGCAAGGTCCCTAGAGTACCTCCTTGTGTCGCTCAGAGAGCCTTATCCTTCGCCATTGAGAATTCTAAAGTTGTTCCTAGTTCCCGTCCCCGCCTTCCTGGCGAAGCAACGATCTTCCAAAGTTTGGGCCTTTTCCCTATTCTTGATGGTGTTTCTAAGTCTCAGCGTGGGGATGTTATTTGGACCAAGCCCCATGTGGGCTGGATTAAATTAAACTTTGACGGTGCGGCCAAAGGCAATCCCAGCCCTGCTGGTTACGGTGGTGTGGTTAGAGATCATAACGGGAATCTCGTGCTTGCTTATTGTGAAGATTTGGGTGCCCGGACTAATCACTATCTTTGAAGCCGGAAGTGTTTTGAAAGGTATCCGGATCCTCTCAGAGGATCCTCGGCCTTTGATAGTCGAAGGTGATTCGCTCAATATAGTCAACTATCTGCTAGGCTCTAAAGACCCGTCTTGGAGGGTCTACAACATCATTCTTGAGGCTAGGATGCTCCTCTCTCAACGTGACAGGTGGAAGGCATGCCATATTTTCGGGGAAGGAAATCGCGTGGCGAGACCACATGGCCAACAAAGGGCTTGTGACCACGTGTCTGTTGTGTGGCGCTCATGCTTCCCGTACGAGGTGGCGAGTTTGGCCAATGCGGATATCCTCTCATGATGTTCTCCTCGCTTCAGAAGGTCATTCGTTTGGTTTGGCTGTTTTTGCTTTCGATGGTCAAATTTCTCCGGCTAGTATTTTTGTTTTCCTTGGTAAAATGTGGTTTGTTTCCGGGATATTCAGACATAAGGGCCCTACTTATAGCCTTCGGGAAATTAGCAGTTTTTGGTTTTTGTCATCAAGTTTATTCCTCCAGCCACAAGGCATGATGCACATTCCAGCCAGGCTGATTTTGTACATAAGGTTTTGGGATCCTCTATAAAAACCCACTGTTAATCTATTAAAATAATTACCAAAAAAAAAAAAGTTAAAATTAAATTTTTTATTTAACACGTATCAATTTTTAAAAAAATTAAAGTTAACATCAACTTAGATAAAATACTATTCCATCCATAAACAAATAAAATATTTAAATTTAAATTTTGATGAATGGATTAAATTTAAAAATTAATATTAAATTAAATGAAGTGTAATTTTGTTTTTAGTCTAAAATTAAACTAAATCCCGTTTTAAATCAAATTAAATTAAAGATCTAATTTAAGACAACAATGTCGGTATTCATAGGGGTCAAACTCATTTAAAAAAAAAACAATGTCGGTAACCATCAATGTCATGAATTAACATTCAAAAATCCTTATTTTCGTGCAAAACATATTTCTCGAGTATGCACGTTCTTGGCATTAACCGCATTTATTTCGCTGCCCATATGCAGCCCTGTTGATTCAACCAACCAGACGTGTTTACTCAGCGAAACACGGCTTGCATTTTTAATAGTTGGCCAAAACGTCACCTCTTAACTTGGCACAATTCCATTTGCTAATCGTACAGGTTATGCTGAGACAGATTTTCCCCACTCGCCGATCAAACTAGCTACCATAATCTACTGCAATCATAGTGGGTCTATTTTGAATTGTCTTTTTCTCTCCAAAATGGTCTTTGTGTTGTCCATAAATACAACCCTCTCACCACTACAATCTTCGCTAACAAAAAATCTAGTGAAATTTTTGTGTGACCAAGACTATCTCTATTGTTTTAATTTCGTTCTTGCATTTAAGCAAATCGCATATGACCTAGCCTGGACAACTCTAGTGCTTTCAATGAGCTTACGACAAGGGAGAACAATCTCTTGTTTGGGTGTCCTCCCCTATTTTTCTCTAACTCTTGTTGGCCCACTTATTGTTTTAAATTTGCTTGGTGCGTTCTAGTTCATATGTCTGCCCCATTAGCATCTCTTGCACATTCTTTTTTCTTCAAATTTGATATCATTATTTTCATATTACACCTTTATGTTACCATACCTTGTATATGCAATATCATTATTTTTAGTATCTTCCTTGTTATATTGCTTGCTTGTCTTGTTTATGAGAGTAAGACTGCGCTTTGAGATTATAGGACAAGCTTCTTATATCCATGTTCTCATTTCATTTCAATTTTTTATCAGCAAGGGTCTAACAAGTTAATCAAAGAATGTGATTCATTCTCTTTAGGTTCAACTGACTCCTCTACACTGATTTGCATTGTCTCTTGTTTTCAAGTACTCTCTCCTTGTTTTTATAGGATTCTATAGTGTTGTAAGCATAAGGACGAACCACAAAGATATTTACTTAACAATCCTGATAGGAGACTCGTCCTAGTTATTAGACCAAGTATGTCCATTCTTGAATTGTGTGTATTTTGTATTTGTAATAATAGTCTTGTCTTGGAGAATCAAAATTAGTGATTGATTTTTTTGTGATCTAAAAATTGTGGATCTGGAGCAAAGCTGGTTTTGCCTCGATGTTTAGGGGTTTTCAGGTTTGGAGGTATCCCCTTCGAGCGAAGTGTTGTGTGTAGGCTGTGGAGTGGCCTATGGCTACCGATGTGGGTCCTTTTGGGCCTCCTCCTTGGCCCCCCTCCCCCAAGAGATCATTTGCAGATACGGTTAAAGGGAAACAAGACATGGAGGACATCTTGTTTAGAGACTCAACCCTTCATTCTATCTTCTCTACAGTGGTCAAGAAGCTAGAGAAGCAATCTTTCCAAGCAAGGGTTAATGGTTGCCTCCCCTAGGCGGCCCTCCATCCTAAACTGGTGATAGATCAATCCCTGGTGGTGGATAACATTCTCTACAGAAGCAATCATGACCTAATTTGTAAGTTCATTGGCATAAGATCATCTTTAGGATTTATGTCCTCTTGGATCCAAAAAATTGGGAGCCCCTTGGGGACACCTCAATCTCTCTCATTAGCAATGGCTATTATATAGTGAGTTTTTCTTCTCAAGTAGATAGAGACAAAGCCTTTGAGTCAGGGAGGAGAACATATGGTGTTGCGAGCCTTTTTGTTCAGCCTTGGAAGCTGGGATTTGACCCTCGGATGGAGCCCTCTACGGTGGTTGTTTGGGTTCGTCTTTATGCCCTACCCATGGAATACTGGTGTGAACCAATTTTTGAGAAATTGGGCAACTTCTTGGGGTGCTACTTAGGAGTTTCCAAAGACATGATGAGGGGAGACTCTATTGTTTATGCTCGGATCTATGTGGAGATGGATCTCAACCAACCTCTCCCAACTGAAATAGAAATTAACATGGGGGACTTAACATGGATCCAACAGGTGGACTATGAGGCAATCCCATTCCGGTGTAGGATCTGCCACAAACACGGTCATCTGGCCCACTTCTGCTCGAAGAGCATCACGAAGAGCCCCATACCTCCAAAGGAAACCACCACCAATAGCAAGTTTGTTGAGAAGAAAGTAGAGGATCAGCCCACAACCTCGAATGTTAATCCCCCTAAGGAGGGTTTTGAAGCTCCAAAGAGAAAGAAGAAGAAAAAGAGCAAGACAACACGCTCCAACCAATCAACAGAGAGAAATCTCAACAGGTATGAAATTCTTAACTCTCTATTGGATATGGAGGAGGAGACCACCATAATGGATGAACCTCAGAAGGATAACCTTCCCCTTGTAAGGGTTGAGGAAATTGCCCATCATGTTTCTTTGCATTCAGATTTGGGGGCTGACCACTTAGCACTGATAGATCCAGAGAACCAAACCCTTGCAATGGTTGTGGTGGATAGTGATGTTTCAATGAAAGATAGAGATAAGGATAGAGGGAAACCTGACCTTGGGATCCAACAAGCAGAGAAAAGGTTAAAAACTCTCAAGCCAAGAGTGTAGGAAGAAAATCGAACCAGGAGAAGCTGGCTAATGAGGGAGACCAGCTAGTTAACCAGAGAAAGGTCAAGCAGATTGACACTTACTAGAATCTTGGTTCCCAATGATTGTCCAATCTTGGAATATAAGAGGTCTAAACAACATACCTCATCAAATTGTTGTTCAGAGTTTAATTAAAAATCACCATTCTGATTTTATTCTCCTTCAAGAGACTAAAGCTTCCATTCAGAGGATGGATAACATTGTTAAGAAAATTTGGAGATAGGTTGAGCACATGGCGGTTGGATCCCAAGGGGCTTCAGGGGGAGTGGTGACCTTATGGAATCCTCTTCTCTGGACAGCTTTAGATCATTGTTGGTCGAGGTATCCTCACTTCTCTCTTCAAGAGCAAGATCTCTGATGATCTTTTGTTGGTTTCCAATTTCTACGGTGCTACGAATTTTGTGGAGCAACATCACCAATGGTCAGTTTTACAAGCTAGTAGAACCAGAAAAGAGGAAGTGAATTGGTTAGTGGTAGGGGATTTCAATGCTAAACTTGCTCTCAGGGATCAGGAAGGGGAAAATCCTTCTTTGGACCAGGGGATAGATTTATGATGTCCAAAATCAACCAACTCAATTTAATTGATGTCCAGCATGTGGGGTCTCTGTATACATGGACAAACAAACAAGTAGGGTCGACAAGTAGGAAGGTCACGCTTGACAGATTTTTGGTTTCTGAAGAGGCCTTTCTCCGTTGGTCTTTTAGGATGGAGATTCTTAACCGCACTGACTCTGATCACTTTTCGATTCTTCTGGAATGGAAGTTGGGCCACAATCCCCCCAAACCTTTTTATTTTGAGAATTTTTGGCTGGAAAAGGAGGATCTAAAGGAAAAAATCCCCTTTTGGTGGGAGGAGGGCCACCCTTCCCATGGGAGAGCTATGTATATTTTTTCCAAACAAATCCATCATGTCAAATCTCATCTCAAATTATGGAAAAGTAGTAAATCTGATTTTCAGTCCCAAAAGGTTCCTTTGTTGGCAAAGATGGAGGAGTTGGCCACCCGCTTCAGGACTGGATCAATCATCGAGGACCTAAAATATGAAGATGAACTGGTCAAAAAAGAATTAGAGTCCATAGACAATCAGGAGGAAATCTATTGGAAACAAAGAGCGAGAACCGCTTGGTTGTTGGAGGGGGATCGAAACATGAGTTTCTTCCATCGCTCTGCCTCGACAAGTAGACAAAGGAATTCTTTGCCTTACCTTCAAGACTCCAATGGTCAGGTGATGGACACCATACCAAGTATGCAACAAGCAACAAATAATTTCTTTGAAAATATTTTTACTGCCCTTGCTCTCCCTAATCTTGCAGCGCAACAAGAGATTCTTAATTGTATCCCCTAGATTATTTCAGCCAAGCAAAACCAAGCCCTTTTCAGTCCGGTGGATAAGGAAGAGGTGAGGAGCATAGTTTTCAACATGAAATCAGGGAAATCTCCAGGGCCCGATGGTTTTCCAATTGAATTCTTTAAGGCTTTCTGGGATGTCATAGGTGAGGATTTAACCAAGGCTGTTGAAGAATCTCGTTCAAACAGAACTATGCTTTGGGCTTTGAACCATACTTTCCTCGCTTTGATTCCAAAAGTGGGATAGGCCTCCAACCTTGGAGATTTTTGCTCGATTGCTCTCTACAATGTGACCTACAAGATAATCACTAAGTTGATGGTTGAAAGGCTTAAGAAGATTATGGACAACATAATCTCCCAAGAACAAGGAGGATTTGTGGAGGGGCATCAAATTTTGGATGGGGTTATTCTAGCCCAAGAGGCTATCCACTCAATGCAGCAATCTGGTCGAAGAGGCATGTTTATTAAACTAGACATGTCTAAGGCTTATGATAGAGTCCCCTAGTAGTTTCTAGATCAAATGCTTGAGAAATTTGGCTTCTCTCAAGAGTGGAGAGAGTGGATCATGAGTTGTGTCTCAATGGTTTCCTTCTTTGTTCTCATCAACGGCTCCCCCTCGACCCCTTTCCATGCTTCTAGGGGTATTCATCAAGGAGACCCTCTTTCCTCATTTCTTTTTATTATTCTAGTAGAAGGATTGGGAAGATTCCTCTAGAGAAATAAGCAACAAGGACTTTTGGTAGGTGTGCAACTGGGTGAGGAGATGCTAACTCACCTTCAATTTGTTGATGATACAAGTCTCTTTGGGGAAGCTAGCATTCGGGAGGCTAGAACGCTCAAAGCCATCTTAAAAACCTACATGGATGCTACTGGCCAACAGGTGAATGCGGCCAAATCCAAGGTTGTTTTCTTCAATACGGATAAAAGAACCCAGGATCATATTCTTACCATTTTGAGCTTTGCCTAGGGTGCTCTTTCGCTTGATTACCTAGGGATTCCCCTTCATTTCAAGAGTCTAAGGGTGGCTGATTGGAAAGCTTTAATGGATAGAATCATTGCTAAAGTTAATCATTGGACTCATCATTGGCTTACTTTCGGAGGAAGAATGGCTCTCATCCAATCGGTGATCCAAGCCATGCCTGTTTATAAATTCTCCATCCTAGCTGCCCCTATGAGAGTCCTTAGAGAGTTGGATTCGCTTATGAGAATTTTTTTGTGGGATGGCCCAAGGATGGGTAAGAAGTGGGCTCTTGTTAGTTGGGATAAAATATGTCAGCCTAAAGCTCGAGGGGGTCTTGGTTTTTATAAAGCAACTTTAAACAATCAAGCTCTTGTCGAGAAGCTCTATTGGAGATGGATCTCCAACCAGGAGGCTTTCTTCAACAAAGTCATCACTAGTAAGTATTTGGGTTCTATCCCCCATCAAGAAGCTGGTCGCACTCCTCTGAGGGGCCCTGGCTCCGTTATTTGGAAGGTCCTGAAAGCTGGCGAACAATTGGTTAAATCTAGACTTTTCTGGAAAGTGGGTAAAGGAGACAAAGCTAATTTTTGGACTGATTCTTGGGACCAACATCCCCCCTTAATATTTGAGTTCCTTGAGTTGCAACCCTTGCAACAAAGCCTCAAAGGTAGAGGATGGATTAAGATGGCTTCCTACATTACTTCCAGGTAGATTGGAGATTTCTCTTTCTTTCAGTGGAAGAGGTTGGAAGAATGGCATGTTCCTGTCCCTCTTCATCAAAAGCTTCTTATTGATAAGATCCTCAAGCAGAGGTGCCTTATAGGGAAAGAGGAAGAGGATAGGATCACCTAGGGCCTTGGCAGTCTAGGTGTCTTCACTGTCCATGATGGTTATAATGCTTTGCTCCCTCCTTCGTTGATTCCACGGGATGCCCCTTGGGATAGAGTTTGGGTGGCTAAGGGCTGGCCTAAAATAAATTTATTTGCTTGGAAAGTGATGCATAGGAGTTGTCTCACCTATGATAACCTTATGAAGAGAGGCTTTTATGGCCCCTCCAAGTGCATCATGTGTAATTCCCAAGAGGAGATGCTTGATCATTTGCTTTTCCAGTGTGATTTCGCCAGAGAGTTGTGGAAAAGGTGGATAGACCTCTTTAAGGCACACCTAAAATTTTAGGTGACTCTTGCTAATATTTGGGAGATCTGGAAATGAAGAAAGTTTAAGAATATCTCCATTTAGCTAGGTTGGTCCCTAGGCCCGAGTTTCATCTAGTGGCACATTTGGCTGGAAAGAAATTCTAGAATTTTTAGAGAGGAGTTCAGTCCAATGGAGCTGGTTTGGCATAAAATTGTTACCAAGGTTTTTGAAACTGTTAGAGCTCACCTTAGGGATCAAAAAATCTAGGAGAATGAGTTGGCTCCCAAGTCACAAAAGTTGGGATCATGGCAGCCCCCTCCCCCGGGTTGGAAAAAGATCAATTCTGATGGTGCAACTAAGGATAACCCGGGGGTTGCAGGCATTGGTTTTCTCAGAAGAGACTTCAAGGGGAAGGTCCTTCATTGGGAGCTGGAGGGTCTTGGAATGGCTACTAACAATGAAGCTGAAGGGTTGGCTATCAGACAAGGTTCTCTCAATGCTTGGGAGAATGGGGTTAGAAAGATCATCGTTGAGTCTGACTCACAAATAATGGTGGGGCTTCTGGATGCTATTAGAAATTTTAGACCAAAGGCTTGGAGGATAAGAAACATTGTGAGCCAAATTAAATCCATTTGGCAATAGTTCAAGGATGCCATTCCGGTCTATGTTGATAGATAAAATAATGTTGTGGATGTCTTAGTGTTGATGGTGATATCGGAAACTCATCTCTTATTATTTCCTAAACATTTTATAGGGATAAGGTGAGTGAGCTTTGCTTACCAAATGGAGGAGTTATTGAGACCATAAAGAACAATAATTATTTATCCTTCTATATTTCTTGATAAGGAAATCTTTAAAATGAAGAGGGGAGAGCTCTATATCTATAACGGGTTAGCTTTACCGGCTTTGCCAGCACAGATAGGCCCGAACACAGTCTATATTCCTCCCCGCCCCGTTATGTATGCATGCGTCTGGAGTGACACGGGGTGGGAGCCCTTTAAAACCTTGAGTGGAGTCTGCCCCTAATCAGCAGTTTGCTATGATCCAATTTCTGGGTGGGCCGGGCATGCTCCTACCGAGTATGAAAGAATATGGGATGGGCCTTCTCGTGAATCTGCTATGCTTCATGTCGTCCAAAAAAAGCCCAACCTCATATCAATTCGATACCCTCCAATTTTTATAGGGGGGATTGATCCCTTTTGCCCTTTTAAATAGTGGGGAGAGGCGCACCCTTGTAACTATAGTGGGGGGGGAGGGGGGACGGCAAGCACGTGAACCTGGCAGAGATTTTAAGAGCAAAAATCACTGAAGCTCTTTTGAAATAGGTGTTGACGCTTCTCGACCGCATGGTATAGCTCCTGTTATCATTTCCGGTACATCAATAATGGGAATAAAACGGATTTTATGGAATTATTGTATAGAAAAGGGTGAAGAAGAAGCGGACATGCCGGGACGGGACAGCTCTCTAAATGATTTATTTGAGATCGATCTCAGCTCTCAAAATCTCTAAGGGTGATAGTAAGCCCGATAAGCCTTTAAATTAAAAGGTTCGAGAAATTCTGGTTGGTTGTATGTTGAATTTTGATTAGAATAAAGACACTTATTAATGGTTGAAGGTGAACCAAACAGTTCTTTGTTTGGCCAGCAAAGACTTATGCAAGGATGAGGACAGGTCTAGAGTCCTTGAGAAGGATGAGTAGTTCTAGACTAGTATCTTTATGAAGTCCACTGAGCCTTTAGACCCCAGTAGGGGTAGATTTCGTAGTCAGTGCAACAAGAAAAAGCTTCCATGCCCCCTTGGGACTAAAATGATGAGTTAAAAGGGTAATACCCATGGGACTATGGAGGATGAATAGTTATTGGTTGGGTTTTTGTGGTGTAAACTCAACTACAAGAGACCAACAAAATGGACTCGAATCACATAACACAAATGCAATAATGGAAGAAAACTACAAATTGATATTCTTCTCATTCCTGAATTCACACCCCTTCTACAAAAGATTACAATCCATCATATAGCAACCGAAAACCAAAGAAACCCTAAAGAAACCCTAAAAACGTATTTTTTCTAAAACTGCTAAAAATAGATCTTCTTTCTAAAAACTTCTAAAAATAGAAATGAGTCGGATTGCACCCAAATTCAGTGCACACATCCTTCTTGCAATAACAAACCTTACTTTAAAATATTAGGTCTCAAATGAAGGTATAACAAAAGACAATAAACTTATAACAGCCAAAAAAGCCCAAAAAACCCGGGAACCTATTCTAAAAGCTAATTTTGGGACACTAGATGGAGGAGTTAGGTCTCGAAAACACTTTTTTTGGAGATTCAGGCCAATCAAAGATTTACCTGATGCAGAACACACACACAAAACCACTTGTTAAATTTCAAGGCCAACGGGCGTACGGTTCACAAGTTATGGCTCCGATAAGGTGCATCATTTTGGTTACCTCTTGTTGCACTCTTTGGCCCATTTTGGGATAGCACTGGTGGTGTTTGTAGGATTTTCAAGCCTGCTAGGTTTCTTCATATCAACATAAAGTAGAAGTGGGATTAGGTTAAGAGTCTATGCTCTTTAGATGGTACTCAGTTTTTCATTATTTTTGAAGATGATAATTTGAGTTTTATTTAGATTTTAGGGCTTTCCAAAAGTGGTAGACCTAGGATTGTAATTTTATCTTGCCATTTTAATAAAGTTTTTAACCTTTAAAAAAAACAATAGTCTTGTTTGTTGGTTAACATAGCTTTAATATCTCTATCACTTTTGTTTCTAATTTAAGTTTGAAATATACATTTGGAATTTTTATTTAGTCATTTAATCCAAATAGAGTATAAGTACACTTAGGTTGGTTGAATTCCTTTTGTTCATTCTTGTTTAAAAAAACAAAAACAAAATTTGCATCATATAGCTTAGGAATTGTGTTTGCTGCATCTTTATTTTCTTGCACTATTTATTCATTCTTTTGCAATTTTAGTAATATTAGGCTTAATAGGTTAGACCAAGAATCTTAGATAATACCTTTAGGTGTGTGTTAAATTTACACATTTAACATAGTTTAGTTGTTCATACACATAACCCTTTATACATATAGATTTAAGAGCAGTATTTTTACCCTCTTACATGCACCTCTTTCACTCTCTTTCTCTCTCTTGCCCTTTTTGGTATGACTAAAACCATCGACCATTAGTTCATTACCTTTCATGGAGGATGGGATGTTCTTCTAGGATTTATAGCCAAAGGTTCTTGAATATCACTCAAATATTGATTTTCAAGGTAGGTCAAAACCTCTATGAACATCTCAGGTGTGATATCTCCTTATTTATTATGGTGATGTTGCAAGTAGGATAGGGTAGAAATAAATTTTTTATTATTTTCTATATAGTAAGATCTTTGATTCTCTAGGTATCAAGTAATCTATTTTACTGTATTAGGATTAGCAACTATTGCATTTTGAGGATAATCTTAGTGTGGTTTTTCTTGAATGCTCTATTTTATTTATGCTTAGATTTTTTTTTTGTGTGTGGAAAACATCCTAGAAGGGATGCCACTTTTGGGTAAGACCTAAGGAGACATGGGTATCTCTTTTGCCAAAAGCACCCAGGGCTCGCACCTGGCCTACCACCTTTGACATACTCAAGGAGCAAACCTGAAACAACAAAAACAAGAACACACAAACACAAATATGTAAAAAAATAGAAAAAAAAACAAAAAATAAAAAAACATGCTCCTTGAGTGTGTCAAAAAGATAAAGCACAAGCAAACACACACACACACACACAACACGAACCACACAGAAAAAACACAAGAACAACATAACAAAAAACAACAGAACGCTACAAAGACACAACCAACAAAAACATGAAAAACAAAAATAGCCAAAACCTACAAAATATTAATAAAATAAAAAAAACAACCAACAACAAACAACAGAGAAAAATAAAAATATAGAAAACACTCACACACAAAAACACCAATTAACACAAACAAACCGAAACACAAGCACAAGAACAACAACAAAAAACACAAAACAACAAAAACACAAGAACAACACAAACAACACAAAAAACACAAAAACAAAACAAAACAAAAAAAGCACACACATAAATAGAAAAGAAAAAAGAAAAAAATAGAACACAAAAATGACCTTTTTAGACCAAAAGACTATTAAGGCAAAAATCAACAAAGGAAACAAAAGAAATATTAGTTTGAGCTAAGAAACTAAAATACCCTAACCGAACCAAAGAGAAGCAAAAATAAAGCAAGAAGAAAATAGGTTCCTCTAGAACTGGAGCCATCCAAAGAAATGATAGAAAGAAGAGCTTCCCTTATTTGTGAAGCCCACCATCTAGGAGGGTGGTCATAGAAAGTAAGATCACCTTTGTCCAAAGCCCAATTAGCTAAAGCATCAACACTCTTGTTTTGATCTCTAACCACATGATTGTAATCAACTTTCAAAAATCCCATCTAGATTAACTGAATCTTCTCAATAATTATTTTTATTCTCCAATAAACCTTATGATTCTTAGAAGGAGTCTTCAAAATATTAATCATGAGTTGAGATTCAGACTCAACTAGAACCTTTTCCCATCCAACCTTAGTAGCCTCTTGAAGGCCTCTAAAGATACCATACCCCTCAGCAAGGTTATTGGATAAAATACCCAAATTCTCAGCAAAAGTAAAAACTAAGGAGCCATCTGAAAGTCTACCAATTTCTCCCGCACTTATTTATGCTTGGATTAAGATAGATTTTAGCTATTACTATTAATTTATTGTTATATTATCTTAGTTTAAGCATTCTTGTTTACCATGTATTAATTCAAGTAATTGTACGAGATATCCCTTTTTTCTCACAAATAACTCTATGGATCCAGGGAGCAAATAACATCATCAATCTTGTTTTGCATTTGAAGTGATCAAAGAAAGGGGTTTCATGCCCCTCTTGCAACTCTAATTATATATCTTAGTTTTATCTAATATCTTGATCTCTTATATATAGTGATCATTTTATTTGATATTGATCACTTTCTCCTTTAATATTTTGATCAAATTAGTTTTTGTATCAGTCTCTTTAACATATTTTTATTCTCTAATATTTTGGTCTAAGTTGTAGGTATTAAGATAGAGATTATGTTAAAATATTGACTTCTAAGCTTGTAGGCAATATCATCACCCTTAAACAACACTTATGATAGCATATTGTGTGTTTAGTAGTGCAACAAAACAACTATATTTATCATAGATTTAGAGAAAATGTGGATCTCTGTTGTAAAAATACTGATGGCAAATCTTATTTTCTATGTAGGTACATTATCATTCATCTTTGATCTAGTGCATGTAAATTCATGAATTAAATTTATTTAAACCATTTGGATTCATAAACCAGTATTTTTTTATAGTTTGATCTAGTGGTCTAGATATTTGCATACAATAGTTATCTTCATTAGAAATTCTATCCCACGTCTTACATTATCACCTTTATTATACATTTTGTTCAATTATAGGATCATATACTTCATCTTTGTCTGTTAATTTCTCTTTTCTGTATCATTATCAATAGTGTAGTGGATACTCACACTTTTGAAAGCATCACTAGTCATTGCATTTTTTATCATTTATTAGAGGAAGCTTTCATAAAGAAGATATGTAATAAAAATTCTTCTTGTTATTTTGTATCTAGTTTCATATTATTTTTTTAGATCACTTATAGAAAACCTCAAATGCAAGGGCCTAACTAAGGTAGGACCTTGGCTCATTTCCAATTATTTTTGTGCTCACTTATGTAGGTTTGTAAATTGAGATATGCTCAAAGAAGGTGTTTTAAATTCTTGTGATTGATGACAACTCCCAAAATCTTATTCAATCATTGGAATTGAATGCACTTCACTCTTTTTTTCCTTTTATATTTTAAATTTGTTTGGTTTATGTGTTATCTATTGAACACTATAACGTCAAATTTAGTTTGTCATAGTTTTTAGAAAAGAAAATGTTGCATCTATCTAAGCATTTTTTTATTGTATTGAATGAAAATCAATTATACTTTACCTCCTTTTGTCATTCTATTTTTCTATTTGTCCATTTTTTTTGAAAAAATGAAAAATATGTTATATTTATAGAAGTTGTATTACAAGGTAAAATGAGTTGGACAGGCATCAAGGGAGAAAGAAAATCCTCCTCCAGTCCCTCCTGGCTCAAAAATTACCCATAAAACATTACCATACATAATGCAGATATCCATACACCTCAACACTACCATAGTTGAATTCCAATTTATCCAATTTATCTGAATTTTGTAAACCATCCATTTATCTTCATGTTGTGTTGCTCTGTGGCCTAACTGTGATAGATTCATTAGACTCACTATCTGCTCTTCCTGTTCTGCTATCTGCTTGTATCACCTCCCGCATCCCTTGGATTCTTTGGCACCAGCTTATCTGATTTTCCATCTGAGAGTCCACATATTGCCCTTCCTCCAGATCTTTTCCCCATTTTGCTAAATAGTCTGCCACCCTATTTCCCTCTCGCTTGATATGTGTAATAAAAACATCTTGAAAAACCTGCCAGATCTTCTGAACTGCTTCCACCTTCCTTCTCTCTCCAATTCCTAGCACCTGAAAGGGCCTTATCGGATCCAAGATTCCAGCCCATACCTGAGAGTTTGTCTCTATCCACAACTTATGTAACTGTAGATTTGCAGCTATCACTGATGTTGACAAGATCGCCTGTCCTTTCGCTTCATTATTTGTTGCCTCCCCCATGCCTTCTGCTCTCCAGTACACCTGTTCTCCTTTCCAATTTCGCATGATAATACCAAAACCAGCTTTCCCAAGGTTTTTAGTAGAAGCCCCATCTGTGTTTGCCTTCACCCACTCTCTGGGAGGTGGCCTCCACTCTATGTTATTCGAGGGGATCTCACCTGTGTATCCATCCCTAAGTTGTTTCTCTGTTACAGTTATTCCAAGGCTCCGTAGAATAATCACTTCCTCCATTTTTATGTTTGTTTCCTCCTGTAATCTGATAGATAGTGTTTCTGTTACCTTGCTCATAATCCTCTCCCATACTTGCTCCCTTGTTTTGTGCTCTGATCTAAATATGCGTGCATTTTGTTCTAGCCATAACTGCCACCATATGAAGCTAGGTCCCAGTTTCCATGCCATTTTCATTGTTTTAGTCTTAAAGCTGCATTGTTTCCATTTCTCATAAAAGCTTTCCTGGCTCTCAAAAACTTCCCAATGTTGTCTCATCTGCCTCCACCAATTGATCCATATGTCTTTAGCAAAAGAACACCCAAAAAAGAGGTGATTCAAGGTCTCCTCTGCCTTTCCACACAAAACACATTTGGAAGGCCCAAAGAAACCTCTTTTTCTCAAATTATCAAAAGTCAAGCACTTTCTGTGGTTAATCAACCATGAGAAAATGTTAATTTTTGGCCATCCTTCCTTTTGCCAAACAAATGTCCATGGAAGTGGTGTTGGGGTAATCTCATATCCACAAACTACCTTGTATCCCTCCTTTGCCTTATAAATTCCCAACTTACTTCCTCCCCATCCAAGTATATCCCTCTTAGAACCATCCTGAATTGGGTGTCTTTGGAGATGTCTCCACAGTTTTTCCGTTAGTTCCTCTATCCCCCTCACTGGCCATTCTCGGGGATGTTTCCACTGTAGTAAGTCTGGCACATGTTGATTCCATGATTTCATATAGTAAGAGGCTTTCCACCACCCTACTTTTTGGAGCTCTGCTTTCCAACTCTCCATCTCTGGGAATGTCTGAATAATTGGTTGAGATTGATTCCATGAATCCTCCCAAAATAGAGCATCCTTTCCATCCCCTAACTGCCAATATAGGTATGGCTTTATTAACTCCTGGCCTGCTAACATTGTCCTCCATACTGTAGATCCCTCTCCTTCCACTCTATGTCTTGGAATATTTTTCTCAGCCACTCCTGGGTAATATTTGGCTTGTAAGAGTCTACTCCATAAACCCCCAGTAGCTGTAATCCATCTCCAATATAGCTTCCCAGCTAGTACCTTGCTATTGTGGGATGTTGATCTTATCCCCAATCCTCCTTGTTTTTTTGGTTGGCATATCTTCTCCCAACCCACTAGTGCTATTTTTTGTTCTTCCCTTGCACCTGACCACAAAAACTTTCTTGTGTGTTTGTCAATATCTTTTAGAATTCTCTTTGGAGCCTGAAGTACGAAAAATTTATAAACTGGGAGAGCTTGTAGCACAACTTTAATCATTGTAAGCCTTCCTCCCAAGCTTAGCCATTTGTGAGTCCAGTTGCTCAACTTAGCTTGAAGTCTGTCCATCAACCCTTTCCACTCCTTGCTTTTTGTTTTCTTTGCAGATAAAGGTACTCCTAAATACTATATGGGTAAAGGAGTTTCCATGAATTTCAACAATTGTATAATTTTATCTCTCACCCTCTTCATTGTATTGAAAAAACAATTTGAGATTTTTTTCATTAAAATTTTGCCCAGTAGCTTGAGTATACCCATCTAAAAATTATTTTATGTTTCTTGCTACTATGAGATTGGCTTGACTAATAAGAGCAGTATCATCCACAAACTAGAGGTGATTTATCTCAATTTGAGAACTTATTTTCAGGCCCCTTAGCCTCCCCTCTTGTCTCCCTTTTTTAACAGTCTCCCGAGACCCTCTACATAAAGGATAAAAAGGTAAGGGGAGAGAGGGTCCCCTTGCCTCAACCCCCTTCCTACTGTGAACATGGGAGAGGGACTACCATTTACCAGAACTGAGAATGATGTAGTCTATGTACAGGCTTTTACCCAATCTCTCCACCCCTCTACAAAGCCCATTTTTTCTAAAATCCTTTGCATAAAGGACCAGTCTACTCTATCATAGGCTTTAGAAAGATCTAATTTAATAAACATACCTAGGTCCTTTTGTTTTGACATTGTGTGTATCACCTCCTAGGCCACTACTATTCCATCTAGAATTTGTCTACCTTCAACAAAACCACCTTGCTCACTTGAAATCAGATTTGGTAAAAAATATTTTAACCTTTCTGCCATAAGCTTTGTTAATATCTTGTATACTACATTACATAGTGAAATAGGCCTATAATTATCAATTATCTCACTAGGTGGGCCCTTAGGAATCAAAGTGATAAAAGTATGATTCAAGGCTTTTAACATTTGCTTACTCTGTCTGATTTCCTCTAGTGCCTCCACCACTGCTTGGCCCACAATTTCCCAAAAATTTTGATAAAATTCAATGGGGAATCCGTCTAGTCCTGGAGTCTTTCCTATTTGCATTTTTTGTATGATCTACGAGGTTTCTTCCAAAGAAATTTCCTCCATTAATAATTTATTGTGTTCAGGTTTGACTAATTGTGGAATTGCCTCTAGTATCTTCTCCTACCATATTGCATTCAAATTTTCATTGTTGCTAAAAAGAGTATGGAAGTACTGATTTGCTATAATTTTCATTTCACTTCCACTGGTTTTTACCTGACCCATCATATCTGTAAGACCTGTAATTCTATTTTGTTGTCTCCTGGTTGTTGTTGTCTTATGAAAGAATGTTGTGTTTTGGTCCCCCTCCTTTAACCATGTGATTCTGGCTCTTTGCCTCCAATAGATTTCTTCTTGTTCCTCCAAAGCTTCCTCTCTCCTAATAATTTCTGCCTCACATTGCAACAGTTCTTCCATAATAGTTCCTTGTCTTATCTCCTGAGCAATCTTCTCCTTTTGATCCTTGATTTCATTCTTTTGGATTCTAGTTATTTCCTTCTTTTGTTTACTCCACTCCTTTAGTTGGGTCCTTACATATTTCAGTTGTTTGTGGAGTTTGAATTGGGCTGTCCCAAATCTTGGTTTCCCTAATTTCCACCATTCCTTTATACGGTCCCCCAACTCCTCATATTTCAGCCACCATAGCTCAAATTTAAAAGTTCCCACAACTTTATGATTATCTTCTTCTATGGTTAGGCTTACTGGAAAATGATCTGAAGAAAGCCTATCCATGACCCTCGCTTGATGCTTGGTATGCAAATATAATTCCTCCCCCATGAAGAAATGATCCAAGCAAGATTTGATCATCTCCCCTTCCTTTCTTCTATTTGTCCAGGTCATGGAGCTATCCATAGTTGGGATATCTATTAGATTCATTTGACATGTTATTGCTAAAAAAACCTATCCTTTTCCTCCAGCATGGCTCTACCTCCTTGTTGTTCCTCTATTCTAAGATTTGCATTGAAGTCTCCTCCCACAATCCATTGGTCCTCTAGGTAGTTGTCTCTAAAATTCTGGATGGTTACCCATTGATCCCTCTGTAATCTAACTGTTTGTGCTCCATAAAAATTAACTATAGTCCAAATTTTCCAGTTTCCCTATTTTGTAACCGGACCATCAACACCCCTCTCGTAGAGGCTCCCCCTATCTCTAGGAACAGTTGGTGATTCCACATAGTGGCCAATCCACCTGATTTCCCCTATGCCGATTGAGTAAGGATCTCTCCTTTTTGCCATATCCTCCTATTTATTTTTTGTAAGTCTTCTCCTTGCATTTTGGTTTCCTATAACAAAATTATATCTAGACTCATATCTATGATAATATTTTTGACTACCTTTTATCTAGGGTGACTACCTAAACCCCTCACATTCCAAGTGATTAATATCATTGAGAATTAGGAGAGAAAAAATCAGCCATCGATTTTACCTTTCCGTTCTAGCTCAAATCTCTTCCCTATTCCTCCATATTTTCCTTGTTTGACTTCCTCCCTACAGATTGGTTCGGTTTTTGTTTCTTCTCCACTTGATGAATCCCTAGAGTAGGGCTTTCTTTGTTCTTATTTCCTTCTTTCATCTCTATTTCCTGTGTCAAAATTATCCTCTGCTCTATTTCCCCTCCTATGGTCTCCCTCGTGGGTTGAATCTCCTCTTCCATGAGAGAGGTTGTGTCTGGTTCTGCTCCTTGCTTGTTCCCTGACACTAGATTGGAATATTGTTCCTGATCAACTGGTGTGACTTGTTGAGTATCCTCCTCTAACCCTTCCATTTGAAAATCCCCTTCTGTTTCCAAGTTTCCTAGTTGTTTGAATATCTCATATCTGTTGTTTGTTCTTACAGCTCTTTCTCCTTGTCTCTGGTTACTATGTTGATTTCTTTTGTTTGGCCTTCTCATTACTTTTTGAAAGCCCTCAGAGTCTGTTGGGCCTTTCCCTTCCTTTTGATTTCCCTTTTGCTGAAGAGATTGACCCGCCATGTTAATATTTGCTTTTGTCCCCTCTTGTTCAGATTGATGATCCTTAACTATTGGGCACATTCTAGCTAGATGTCCATGAGCGTGGCACACCCGACATCTGAATGGAATAGCCTCATAATCTAGTTGTTGGTGCCAGACAAAATCCCCTATTTTTAGGTCTATCTCTATTGGAAGAGGTTTGTTGAGGTCCATTTCTACACAAACCCTAGCAAACATTGTCGATCCTCCTAAAACTGTTTCTCTTGATCTACCTTGATAATGCCCTAGTAAGTTGCCTATTGCCTCGAGTACCTCCTCTTTCCAAAATTCAAGGGGAAGGGCAAATAATATTACCCATATTGGTACTGCAGTCGGTTCCACCCTCGGGTCGAATCCCATCTTCCATGGTTGCAAGAATAGTCCCGTTGGCCCATGATGATACGACCCTCCCTCAAATACTTTTTGTCGATCTGCCACCGATGTGAACTCTACAAAAAAATACCCATTTGGGAGAGTTAGAATTTTGTATTCTCCTTCCAGATGCCATTGTTTCCTTATCCACGTGTGGAGGAAGTGCATGGATGGTCTGAAACCCATGAATTTACCTATCAGGTTGTGTTTTGACTTATAAACAATATCCTCAGCTATCCAGTCCTTAGCTATTTCCAATACTGGTATTTCTTTTGCTTGTGGTAGACATCCGTTCACCCTCCCAGGTAGAGAATCCTCCTTTTGTCGCTTCCCCATGGTGTTTATGATTTTCTTTGCTTGTGTTTGATAGTCGTTGAAGCTATCTTGGGTTCCACATAGCTTATCCCAGAATGAGATTCCTTCGTTTGGAGGATTTGGTACCGAAGTACCTATGTCCCCCATTCTTGGTCGTGATCCTTACTATTGATAGACCTCTACCCTAGCTTCTGAAACCCCAGTTTGATTCCTCAGATCTCCTCTCAGGCACCTCCAAACTTCTGAAACCCTAGCTTCTCAGTTTTTCCCATAACTTTTCCTCAAAGAACTCCTCTTTCTATTTGTCCACTTAAAATAATAAATAAATTATAAAACAAGTCTTTATTTTAGATTGATTGCAACTTAGTATCTATATTTTCATCATAGACAATATCATTGCTTCCTAGTTGTGCTTTTGCAAAAGTGTTACCCTTTTCTATGCTTTTGCCAAAGCTAGAATAGAGACATGTTTAGCTATATGTCCTTATCAAAGTATATTTTTTGTCTAAATTGCGTCAAAGTCCCTCAAACCAAAACAATTTTTTTTCATTTATATTTTAAGATCATTAAATGCATTGCATCCAATAATAAAAAAGGAATTAGATTGAGTTTCCTTCCCTCCACTCATTTTATTTCCAAAAGATAATATTTTTTTTCTATTCTTGTTGTATTGCATTATTTAAAATATTTATCACTACTTAGGACTTTGCTTTTAATTTTTGAGTCATACTTTGTTTGCTTAAATAAATAAATAAAAAACTTTTATGTTTATAGACTAAGCACAAGCCAAATACACCCACTATAGCTTGGGCATTCAACCCTATCTTTTGAGGTGTGATTCCATGCATCTAGGAGTGGCTTCCACCCATTTTGTCTATATATTTGGAATCATAAGATTCTAATCCAAATGACAATTAGCTCAAGACTTTGTCTTGTAGGAGGTTCAAAAGTTACAAATAATATTGATGTAAGCAAGAATCCTACATCTTATATTTAATTAGAAATTTGGTTGAGGGGGAGGAACTTAAATAAGCAACACAAAGACTCCCAAATGTGTCTCAAAAATTATATTATTCTTTTTAACAAAAGGAGGAGTTGGGTTGAAATTTATTAAAAGGCAGTTGACACTCAATTAAGATAGAATATGAGGCTTTGTAGTAATCTAAGTTTCTTGATGCTAAGATCTCCCTTGGAAGAATGTTTGGTAGCTTTAGAATCTATATAATGCCTTAACATTACTTTATTTGGATGTCTAAAGCAAAATTATTAAATTTTACAAAATGATCAAAATTGAAGGTTGATCAAAGAGAAAGTTTTGGTTTTGGATTTGAAGAGAAATGGAAAAATGAAATGTCATTAGAGAAGAAGTTGAAGAGAAAGGGACATGATTTTTGGCCTTTCATGCCCCACTTTTCTTATCCATTGTTGAAAAATCATAATTTGGGGTCATAACTATGTTTCCTACTTAACATAACATCCTTTGGGAGTCTTGAGAAAGCCTATAATTTTGCTCTATCCAAATATTCCACCATATTACAAGTGACTTTAACCCATGAAGCAAGCATAAATTTTTTATTCCTTTTGCAAATAGGGTTTACCTTATCAAAATCATTGACATAATTTTTGCCCTTTTCCACCACACCAACAAACCTTGCTATAACTTCTAAATTGAAGAAGTAAAAGGACATGATACCAACATATTTGTCCTTGATTCCTCCTCTATTTAATAGAAGATAGAAGTATTACCTTCAAAGGCTCACTTCATATAGTTTACACATGTTTTAAATATTTCCTAAAGCATAAACTAAGTAAAAGACATTGGTTTTTGGCCAAAATTTTAGATGCTAAACTATGCCCAAGACCTTTGAGCTATTTTCTTCAAAATGGTCCTCTAAGAGATGCTTATAACATATCATAAGTGTACTAGCTTAAACATTTAAGGTCCTACCTAAGATAGTTTATGTGTTTCTCTTGTGAGATTCACCTTCCCCTTGATAAGTTTTGTAGGAGATCCCTTTCAATAGGCTATTATTGGTTTGACCAAATTTTTACTTCCATTCACATGTCTTCACCCCATCTATTTAAGTTCATTCCTAAAAATGCTTCATCCTACATGAGTAAGCCTACAAATGAATTTCTTTAATCCATTCTAACTTTAAAATTTCCTTAATCAAGGGTCTATGCTAGTCCTTATCCAACCCAAAAAGAGGGCACAATCCCTTGCCCAACAATAAAAAAAGGACCCTCCTTAACAATGTTAATTTTGACTTTGATACTATCTCAAATAAAAGATCCTTCCCTCGTAACTAGGTTAAAGGAAAAATAAAAATTTTAATTGCTTATCTGGGATTGAAATAGGTCCCATCCATATTAAATCATGACCATGTTACCATAGTTTTACAATAATACTTGGCAATTATACATATATTGCTTAACAATATTTGAACCCTCATCTTCACCTTGAAAGTCAATGTATTTAACCAGTTGAATTCCTACCGTTTGGTAGAAATAACAGTTTGATCAATTCATTCAAATTCCTCAAAATTACACCCCACTAAGAATTTTTTATGTACACTACCACTAATAGATATATGTAGCCAAAGGCCAAGTTATTTAACTAGGATTTCCTCAACCCTAATCCTTTTGAACTCTTAGGTTCACAAATTTACAAATTCGATCCCAACCAACTAGATATCATTTATCCTAGTTTTTCTTATGAAACCAAGGAAAATTCCTAATGATCATATAAATATCTTTAAGGGCCGATTTTAAGGATATTATTATGTTTGTAAGTTAAAATAATTATTAAAAATATAATATAAAAAATAACATTAAATTTTAATATTTCTAGTTTGTATTTTTTTGTGGATACATAGGGGAGCTGGTTACATCCACATTATTTCTAGTAACTGCCAAGTGCATGGTTCAAACCATAGGGGTTGCTCCCAACAAGCTTATACCACCTCGTTATTGTTGACCTAGCGTGAGGGGGACTATCGATCGTTCGAGATTCATACCATGGTCGTCAATTTGGCACGTACTCAGAGGATTTAGATCATACTACTACCTTTGCAACAAGTATACCCCGAGGTTTGAATCTAAACCTCTTATTGGTAAGTGTCTGACTAGACAAACAACTACCAATCCACCTAGCCCTTGGGAGCTTTAGCTTGTATTACAAGGTTTACTGCGATCTCCTTAAACATATATCACAATAAGAAGGTAATTGTGCCATTGAATTTATACTATCATAAAATAATGATCATAAGGTGATTATTGTTGAGATCAAACATTACAATCTATATGAGTTTATTATACTACAAGTTAGATTTTAACATTACAATCCCCTTGTCTTATAGTGTAATAAGAAATCAACTTTAATTTGGATAAAACAATTATTGTCTCTTTGAGCTTATATGTTAAGAGGGTGACCATGATTTAAATCAAACATTCGCCATCCATACATTTACCTATATAACTAAATAAAGTTTAACATAAATCTTCTTTATAAAATCAATTTATTACAAAAACTCATAATCTAATTAACAAATTCTCTATATTTTTAATAAACTTATAAAATTATATACTATATATTAACTATACTTTATTTTATTAAATTATTTATATAAAAAAATTATAAACATATTATTACAAAATTTATAGCAAGTAAAGTAAAAATATGGTGCTTTAAACCTTTATTATTACAAAATTTATAACAAGTAAAGTAAAAATATGGTGCTTTAAACCTTTGGAAATCCCATTGTCTTTTTTAATTGGTTATATAATATTGAAGCTGACCCACTTAATTGGTTATATAATATTGAAGCTGACCCACCCACATCATCACCACGTCCTGGTATTACAATAAGTTGAAAATATATATATATATATATATATATATATATATATATATATATATATATATATATATATATATATATATATATATATTAACAAGATTTAAACTTGATTCTTTTAATGTTAAAAATCTAACCAAAGATTTAAACTTATTTTTAAATGTTGAAAATTTTAATCAATTAAACTAACTCAATTTATTTTATTTTTTGATTTGGAACTAACACAATTTATTTCGAAGATCCCATTATTTACTTAATTTTGAAATTTAAATTTCAGGTGCCTCTACAATTGCAGGCACCTGTCCCCAAGGGTTAGGTGATTGGTAAAGACTTGACTAGCCAAGTACTTGCCAAGAGGAGACTTAGGTTCAAACCTCGGGGGTACGCTACCAGTTTTAGTAAAGATAGTAGCCCGTGCTGAATCCTTTGAGTGTGCGCAAGACCGACAACGACAATACAAACCCTGAACTCAGTGGTCTCCATGTCATACCAAATCAACAACAACTAGACGAATAACAGTCCTTATAATTTAAACGCTGTACTTACTAATTACTAATAATAATAACTATAACCAACTTTCTTATGTAACCCAAAAAAAATTGAAGAGACCCTATTTTGTTAGGTGTTACGTGTGTAATCCATGATTTGCTTTCAAAAGGAAAAGAGAGAGGGCAAAGCGATTCTTCTTTTTGACATTTCAGATATCGAGTTTTCTTTGCTAGATATTAATTAGAATTAATAGGCGGTCCAATTCTTCTTTTTCTTTCACGTGAGTGCTTTATTGGGACCAGGCTATTATGACGACTTTAAAGCCATGAGTAGGTTTGGATTGCAACTTTATTCTCTCTTGACTCTCTCTCTCACGGAGAAACTAAAATATAAACCTGGAAAGTTATATAATATTTAAAATTAAAATAAAATTATAAAAAATAATTATATATATTTTAATTTTTTTTTTATAATTTTTAATTTGTTAAATAAAAATAAAATTAACTAGTTTAAACTGTTACTAATTGACTTGTTACTTATTAAATATTTAAAATAAAAAAATGGAAACCATCAGGTGGTTGGTTTCCTAAAACCACAATCAATATTAAAAACCATCAGGTGGTTGGTTTCCTAAAACCACAATCAATATTAAAGTTTTTTTTTACATAAAAAATTAGTATTAGAGATTTTAAAGTGGATATATGTATACCGAGTCTAATAAGGCAGTGACATCATTGTATGGATAGAGAGATGGAGAGTAAGGTAGTTCAACTCTATGCAAAGATTAGGTATAAGGCCTTAGGTGACATTAAATTTAAGGTCATAGTTGAAGTGAAGTGACTAGACCTAAAATTTCGGTTATAAGGTAGAAAGATGATTGAAGGCGACATGGGTCGGAGGAGCCACATAATCCGTTTGTCGCAGCGTGCAAGAGAGTAGGTACAACTGTTTTGTGGTCCAAACAAACTTAAGTTTGACATGGTTATGTTTTTGGTGCCACCTCAACTTAAGAGTACTATTACTATAATTGACTCTTAATAACCCTCCAAATAGAAATGATATACCTTTCAGGGTAAGGGTCAAGTTAGGTGCAGGAATAGAGATGCTATGGTGCTATAGGATACGTATGGGCTATAGCTTAGCTTATGGATGGATACGTATCTAACGACGCCAAATGTATGATGGCTTTCGCTCGAGGGAGTGACTTTCACGTTAGATGACGGCGTCACTTGCGCGTCAAGTAACGACAGCTTTTGTGTGGGCCGGGGGAAAGCATTTTCACCCGACTTTCTGTGAGATTAACCGGGGAAGGTGGGAGGGTAAATTTGTGTGGAAGTGGTGGGAAGAAAATAAGCGAGCACAAGGTTGACTGTGGGACTCTGGCTGAGCTGATTCGTCTGCGAGTTTCAGAGTCAAATGTGGGAAGTAATATTTGCAGTAGGTCGAGAAAAATGAGGGTTTGAACGGGCCAAACTTGAGGACGGAAAGACGAGATTGCTTGGAGTACACGGCCACGCCCGGCTTTGACAATATTCGAATAAGCCCCGGGAAAGAGATATTAGTCCAAAATGTCATGGGTCGTTAGGGTTTGAAGCCCCGCCACAGATCGAGCAATCGATGGCGGGCTGGAGAAAAATGGAAGACGTCGGTCGGAGGGTGCACGAATCGTAATGCTGCATTGTTCAAGAAAGAGTGGGATAGGGATATCGTATGCGAGTGGCGCTCATTTCCTCGAATTGCGAGCTGAAAGCATGAAGGGGAGCGTGAACAGGGTTTGAAAAGAGAAGTGGTAATAAATGGGGAACTGCTGCGGATCTGCGGGAGGGTCTTCGAAGAAGAAGAAGCAGCGGAAGGGGCGGCAAAAGCGGAATCCGTTTGCTCACGACTTTAATCCGGGCGGGGTTTCGGTTCTGAAGGGAGCGGCGGTGGGGCGCAACATCCACGACAAGTATGTGTTGGGCAGAGAGCTTGGGCGTGGCGAGTTCGGCATTACGTACCTCTGCACTGACAAGGAGACCGACGAACAATTGGCGTGCAAGTCCATCTCGAAGCGCAAGCTGAGAACGGCGATAGATATCGAAGACGTGAGGAGGGAAGTGGCCATCATGAACAATTTACCCAAGCATCCCAATATCGTGAGCTTGAAGGCCACGTACGAGGATGACGCTGCTGTCCATCTCGTCATGGAGCTCTGCGAGGGCGGCGAGCTTTTTGACCGCATCGTGGCCAGAGGTCATTACACGGAACGCGCTGCCGCTGCCGTTACGCGCACCATTGTCGAAGTAGTCCAGGTAATATATAGTTTGTTGGTCTTATATTTGTTTGAGAGTGTCTGAGATACATAGTGCGTTAAGAAAGGGATTTGAGTTTGTTTTGAGATCGGCGGTTCGATGTCTCGACTTTGAACTTAAATGCCCCACGCATGATGTATGCCAAATACCGACAAATTAATAGTCCAGGTAGCTTCCACAATCCCTGGACCAACCGTCCCTTCTTTTTCGGACCAAACTTTCGAGGATTTGTGGGGCTTTATTATGTCCGAAACTAGAGATAAAGTCTGGTACACTTAATTTTGTTTCGAATGAGCGAAGGATAATTATTAAAGATAACCTACTTTCATCTTTTTTTTTTTAACCTTATCGTTGCCGTGTTAATATTTTCCATGCAGATGTGTCACAAACACGGGGTGATGCATCAGGACCTGAAACCTGAGAATTTTCTCTTTCCAAATAACAAGGAGAATTCTGCCTTGAAGGCTATCGATTTCGGGCCTTCCGTTTTCTTCAAACCTGGTAGGCTAATATCCTTGAATCTCTTGTTATTTACATTGTTTTACTGTTGTTCATGTTGAGGCGGTGCCGTAGAAACGAAATCACATGGAGTTCTTTTGGCTTGAAAGATAATGAATTGCCAGCCAAAAAAAAAAAAAAGGCACAAGCTGTTGGACGCCAGTTTGACCGGTGAAAGATATGTCAAGTTCGTCGGTGCATATTTGCAGAGAATAATAGTTTGTGTGAAATTTTGCGTATTCATGTCACGAAGGTTTCTTTTGAAGGTTTAGAATGTGATTTTGTATTCTAATTATAGAAAAATGATAGGTGGTTACGACTATAGCGTCAAGAGTGATTCTTAGCTCGCATTATCTGTTCTCGTCTATGATATATGGTTATAGTCTGCCTCGCATTTTACGTATTAGAGGTATTATGTTAAGCTCCTATTTTATCCAGTGCTGTATAAGACGTTACTTGAGAACACTAAGTGGCTAAACTATTAATTGTGTAAGATATAAAAGCAATGGAATGGCCATTGATTTATTCTGAACTGTTGTTGGTGTTGTTGCAGTTTTCCCAACTACAAGCTGACCCTTCTGATGAACATAAAACAATCTAAATCCACTTAGTGGCCACGTTCAAGAGATATCTCATGCCACAATTAACTTCGAAGAAACTACTTTTTAATGCGATGCACTTGCATTCAGATTTAATGTTATGATCCACAATTCTATGAAGCCAGTATTATAATCCAAAATGCTCTGATACCAGTCTTAGTCTTATGTTCCTGACAATAACTGTTGTATTATGAAGCGAGCTAAACCTGATCTACCATATTCTAGAAAATTGGAAAGTCAACTGAAATTCAAATATTGAAGTTTCTGGAGAATCTACAATACATGGGCAGCAAAGGAAATGCACCAAAATCGTGAAAACCCAAACAGATATTTATGTTAATTTGAAACAAATTTTCAGGCACTACATAAATTTAGAATACATTCCTAAGGAGTGATGAACGGAAACCCAGGTCTAAAGTTTCCTGAGCAAACTATCTGTAGAACAAAATTCTTTAAAAATACTTTTTTGTGCCCTTCGACTAGTTTGTTGAATAGATTCATATCCCTTGAATATTAACCAAGATAGTCTGGAAAATTTAGATAGGAGAGACTATTATGGAGGAGATTCCTGGAATATTTTAGAAAAAGTAAGAGAATGAGTTAAGTATCCTAATTAAGATAATAAACTATCTAAATAAAATAAGAACAATATTAAGTTATTTTACTAAGGAGTTAACACATAGCCTCTAATGGCTTAAAAATTATATGCTATCTATTCTAATAGCAGCCAGAGACTATACCCATGTTGCATTATTTATCATTGGCATGCTTGACTGGAACTGAATCGTGCATAATCTTCAGGTGCTATAACATATGACTAATTGGCACTATCAAGTACAAAAGAGTTGCAGAGCATGAATTTGCCTCCATTTAGTTATTCGGGCAATAATATGAAGGAGGTGTTATATTTTAACCACAATTTAAGCTAAGTGCGAGGGATAAAACTAGTCTTGTGGTTATTATGGCAGCAATATCTAGGATAAATACAGATATGTATTATAATGATAATGCTAGGTCCCATTATCGAGTTAATTATATTATACAAACTAGAATTTCTACAAAATGTTTTCTATAATGTTGAACATCAGAAGGGAGCAATAGATTTGCTCTAATAACCTTTTAGAGTCCCATTTATGCATCTTTCCAAGATTATGGGAAAAAAGATCACATCTATTTATTCTTGTCTTGATTTTTTTCTTTTTCAATTAGTTATATGGGATTGAAACGGTGACCACACATAGTGGTATTACAACATCTTGGCTATTATGCATGTATCGCTTGGCAAGATTCAAACCTGGGTCTCCTTGAAAGTTGAGGAACTTAACTGATTGAGCTAATGCCATTTGGTAGTCTTTTCTTGATATTAAAGATCATCTAATCATTGGTTTTCTCATTTGTACAGGGGAGCGATTTTCTGAAATAGTCGGCAGTCCATACTATATGGCACCTGAGGTCTTAAAGCGAAATTATGGGCCCGAGGTTAATGTGTGGAGTGCAGGGGTCATTCTTTACATTTTGTTGTGTGGAGTCCCACCATTCTGGGCTGGTATGTAATGTAAAAAATGCAGCATATAGCTTGTCTAAAAAAAGGGGTCTAAAATTGTACTTCCTTTTATTTTTACCCTACTTTTATTTGTATTTGTGAGTCCATGTGACTGATTTGCTAGGCATTTATCAAAATTTAAACAATGGATTAATAAGTGGCAGTATAAAATGTACCTATGCTGAATTATTTTGAAATCTTAGGTAACATAAGCTTCAAGTTTAGGGAAGATAAAACTAAGTATTATGTCATTTGTTTGCAGAAACTGAGCAGGGTGTTGCTCAGGCCATTCTTCGTGGTGTGATTGACTTCAAAAGAGATCCATGGCCAAAAGTTTCTGAGCATGCCAAGAATCTTGTCCGTCAGATGCTTGAGCCTGATCCTAAGCTTAGGTTAACAGCTCAGCAAGTACTTGGTATTCATCTTTTCAGACTATTCTCTAGTTTCGGATATACAATGTGCAAGTTTAGCTTGTGTAATACTATAGTGATATTGTAAATTGAATTGGAGAGTAATTTTTTTGGTCATAAATAAACATGTTTTACCTCATGATAATCCTAAGATTTAAAGAAAGTACTGAATACATTAAATTAATTGAGAACTATTCAGTCTGTTTCGAGGATCGTCAAAGAGAATGTGGGAAATTTCAAATTACATTCAAGTGTGAATTGGGCCCCCTCATAGCTGGATTTTTGAATAGAGTTTCCCTTCCCTGTTATGTTAGTGGTTTTAAACTACACTTCAATTTCGTAGCCCTATAGCACTTAATGTTGGGCAGTCTAGATATTCAAGATCAAGGTCATTTATTTGGAAGTAGATGTCTATGTCCACCAGATTTTCTTCTTCATCCCTGGTGTAGAGTTAATGTTCATTCTGATATACTTGGAAGCATTTATAACTCTGATACTGAATTACTCTAAAACCAAGCACTGTGAAAACATGCAGATTCACTTACACTTCCAATATTCCTGTAATGCAAAGCACAACACAAGATTTGCACAAGATAGATTCAATAACACTACAATACAAATTCATATGATAAACTTGGGGGCAAACTCACTGCTCAAATATTGGATTCAATTATTACATACCAAAAATTCTGCTGCAGCTGCATACAACATAATCCAACTGTGAATATTGCATAAATTGGATGATCCATCCAAAGGATAGATGGATAAATCAGTTGGCGGGGGTAACAATGAATATATAGAATCATTACAACGCTAATAATAATATTTCTTTAAGTCAAGGTTTTTTAATGTTTATAATTGTCTTTCTATTTTGTAGTTACTTTTTTTATTTTTCCAATTATTTTTTTAAACCACCTTTCTGTTTTCACAACAGTTTTGCTATTTTTTAAAACTTCTTTTCTTCTTCTCGTAGAAAACTCTTGCACTTGATTTTTCATTAAACATTATTTCCTAACATTTTCCCCCTTAATGTTTCCTTAGTGCTTAATGATCTAATTTGAGATTCCTTAAAATAAATTTCTCATCATCTTTTTGCTGCATGCACACCTTCTTCCTGTTGCATATACATCTTCACATATCTTTAAACAACTTGCTTGATTGCTCATCCAACTACATATATTTATCTTTGAATAACTCACTCAACCAGAAGTGTCCTAACAGTAACCTTCCATTGTAGCAGACTGTATGGATGACAAGTCGCTGCAACTGCTGGGTGCAATAGAGTAGATTACTGTGTAGAAGTTTTGCTCTGTCGTCTACTAGAACATATCCTTGCTGTCTTCATCTCTTTGAACCATTTGATAACTTTCCCTTTCTCGTTGCAACATAATCTTGCTGTTCATTTCTGCTTTTCCTATGGACAATTTGATGAATGGCCTTTTTCTTTTGGGGATCACTTATTCTGCTACTGCCTTGTTTGACTTTATTGCTTTGGCTCTCATTTCCTTGTTAAAGACACATACCAGTTAAGACTTTTTCGTAGAACCTCATTGTGATGGGAAGAATAGCTTTTCTTTACATAAAATCATTACAATGCGAAGAGTAGCTTTTCTTTAAATCAAGCTTTGTTATGTTCTCGACTGTCTTTTTATTTTGTAGTTAGTTTTTAAATTCTCTACAATTGCTTTTCTTTAAATCAACCTTCCTATTTTTTACAATTGCTTTTTGATTTTTTTACTTCTTTTCTTATTCTCTAAAAAAAAATCTTGCATTTGCTTTTGCATTAAACATTATTTTTCCCAATATCTACACCAACCCTTTACTGGTTATAGTGATTTTTTTTTTTCTAATTGGTTATATGTGATTTAAACTAGGCCCCATCTGTGTTACATCATGCCCACATAATGGTAATACAACAGTTTGAGGATTATTCATGTATCACTTAGCAAGATTTGAACCTGTGTCTCCTCCTTGAAAGTTGAGGAATATAACTGGTTGAGCTAACGCCATTTGATTTGTTGTTGATAGTGATTACAACAAGTAAACTTGAACATGAATTTTTTTTTGACAATATCAGTGTGGTGACTACAGAGATTCTTATGCAGTTTGAAGGAGTTGTTTTAGGATTTCTTATCGATGGCTTGGCGAGTGTTATAGGATTTGTTGCATCAGTGGTGTAGCAAGTAGCTGTACCTTCCACAACATTCTATTGCATTATCTCAATTTAAGCTATTTGAAATTCCAGAAAAGTTGATTCAATTTCCAAATCTTAGTTTAATCCTTCTGAGATGTGTAGCAGAACCAAGAAACTGGGGAACATGAAAATGCACAAGAGGTGTAGTAGAAGCAGAAGATGTAATTCTACTTACCGTGTCACAACCACCACTCCCACCGTATACACATACTAGGAGATAGAAACATGAACAACTATATCTATATTAGTGTAGCAACTAAAGAAACAATTACTTATCTTTTGAAATAATTGTAATAAAATTTCTTATCAATGGCATAGTAAGCAATTGTACTTTTCACAAAGTTTATTGCATTATCTTGATTGCAAGGTATTTGACATTCCAGAAAAAAATAATCTGTGTTTCAAGCTTGAATATTACCCTGTTCAAATCAGTAGCAAGAAACTGTGCAAATGCTAGAATTAGAAGCTTAAAAAGTGTGTAAAATCAGGTGGATTAACTGCTGTGTCACAACCACCATCACCACCTCATGCATGTAGAGCAGAAATGCTCAGCTGCTACTTCCATCACATCTATATTTGATTCTTTCTTGATTAAGTGAGAATGAAACATTTGTCTTCAGTTCTATTCAGAAACAAAAGGAAGTCCCCAAAAATTTTCTTTAGTCTTCTTCCTTATTACAGCCTAATAAAGTTGACAACAAAGAACCTGAGGGCATGATAAAGGTTAATAACAGTTCCATACAAAGGCTGAATTAAGTATGGTTCTGAGAAGAATTCTTTTTCATTTCCATCCTATGCACCAACAGGGAGGAGGGTGATATTTGATTCCCCTCCCCTGGACTGCGCCACCAAAAGCTTTTATTTCCAAATGTAATTTAGTGCAAATTCTTTTGTGTGAGAGAGAGAGAGGAGAGAGATGCCAAAAACTTTTTAAGTCCAGAAATAATTTCTTGCAAATTCTTGTGTGTGTGTAAGAGAGACAAGAGAAAGAGAGAGTGGTTCTGCTCCAACGAGCTTACATAACTTGTTTACTAGAAGGACTTCCTTCTATTTTGTGTTTTATTCATGCATTTCTTGAATTCATATACATGATGGGCTTGTGCCTATAGAGGTCTCATTTTTAGCTGTAAAGCATCGACATTTGTTTTGACATGTTTGATTTCCAGTTCCAGCTAATTTTATGCCCTTTTGGTTGTGATTTTCATGTAGATCATTCTTGGTTGCTTAATGTCAAAAAGGCACCAAATGTGCCTTTTAGGGATGTCATCAGGTCAACGCTCAAACAATTTTCCGTGATGAACAGATTCAAAAAGAAAGCTTTAAGGGTTAGCCTTGAAACTCTTGCTGTTGTTCCAGGCATATTATAAATTTTTACCTCAAATGGAGCCTCAAATGAAATAAGTTTTGCCACTGCTGCTGCAATTATAAGTGCTATTGTTGAACTCTCTTGATCTTGTTTGCAATTTTTTTCTTTTTTCTTTTTAAACAGGTGATTGCAGAACATTTATCTGTGGAAGAAGTAGAGGGCATTAAAGATATGTTTAGAACGATGGACACCAATAATAATGGTGCTGTATCCTTTGAGGAATTGAAAGCAGGTCTTCAAAAGGTTGGCTCACAATTGACAGAGCAAGGAGTCCATCTGCTAATGGAGACTGTAAGTCATATATCCATATATTTTTGTGTCTGCAAGTTTCAAGATCTGTTGTATTTACTTATTTACCATAGCAATGAACACTTGAAGTTATCTGTTAAAAGTTGCGTGAGAAGAGTGAGTACAAACACAAAGTACTTGTCAACGGGGTCCATAACCTTCATATTCTGGGATGGGGTATGACTTGTTACATACTGCCAGACAACCTTTGCCCTCTCCTCATTTTTTGGAACAATCCTCCAGAACAGCAAGAGCTCAAGATTGAATTCTAGTGGTATATGTCTATCTTACTGAGCCTAAAACAATTGAACTTGCCAATTATAATGCACATATAACAACTTGAGTGCACTAGATACCTTGTTGATGGATGCCATGATTATGGGAGTGGGCTATCTTATTAAGCCTAAAACAATTGAACTTTGCAAATTATAATGCACATATAACAAGTTGAGTTCACTAGAAACTTGTATAATGTAATCTGAATATTTGTCTAATGATTTCATAACAGGTTCAACAGATGTACACTGATCATTTTCAATAATCATCATCTTGAATTTGATTTTTTCTGCAAATCCACCTTGTTTTTTTGTCCTAGTGTGATATTTTGAAATGATAATAGGTTCAACAGATGCAGATCGATTTTTTTCATTGATTATCTCTTCTGTTGATCTTTATGCCAAATCAACTTGTTATTCTTCCTTTTTTCCGTTGCCTCTGTAGATGTTTTAGATTTTTCTCCTTTGTTTCTCAATTTCAATTTTAAATTCGTCTCTAGGTTCTTATGTTACTTCCTCTAGAAATGCTCTTGTTTTTTCTTTTCTTTTTTTAAAGGAAAAATTAAAAATAATTCCCCCTCTTTTTCCATTTCAACTGAAGAGGTAATTGATTCTTACAATAACGTACTTTTTACCTTCTTCGATTTGCAGACGTATTTTTGCTTTTTCCTCTGTATACAGTGATTACTCAACCTTCCTGCATACTGCATCTTCAAGTTTACTATTCATTTTTACGTATAATTATTATGAATTTTCTTCTTCTTGATACTTCTCTTTTCCTCTCTTTTCCTCAATTTGCCATTGACTATCTCTATTTTCAAGTAGATCCATTGTCTTTGTAACAATTTTTTTTTTTCTTGGTAGTTTGCCCTTTCCAAATTGCTCTCCAGTAAAATAATAAATTTGATGTTCCACAGAAAGTAAAATTGTTTAATCATTCTTTTCCTTATAAATATCTATAAATATGTAGAAGAAATATTATTTTTACTTCCAAATTTCTCTCATAACTTCTGTTTCTGTAAATATTGACTTTTTGAAGATCATTTCGCAGTGATTGGCAATATTAAGTTGTTTGCCAAATGCCTACAGTTTCCTTGAACAACTGTATTTGCCATGTAAAATTTTGTTATGAACCCTTCTAGTGTTGCTTATGTCTAGAAGAGTTGCAGTTTGAAGTCTTCGAGTGCATTTTCCAGCCCGATGATCAAAGTGTCAGAAACTGACTGTAAATTTAAATTCTACGTGAAAAATAACATTGGTTGAGTGATATCATCCCAAAAATACCTCCAGATGATGAAGATACATTTGTTTAAATTTGGCACTCCGTATTGCTGTTTTTAGGCTTTCTTATGACACTTGAGGTCCACACAAAAAATGCATCCAGGTGAAGAAGTTACAAGTTTTTCAGTAACGTGACATGTATGCCAACCCAAAAAATGCATCCAGGTGAAGAAGTTACAATTACTTGAATTTGTTTTTCAGTAATGTGACATGTATGCCAATGGACACAGAATTCATGCTTATTCGAATTTGGGATAAGAACCCGCAGTAAAATTATAACAGCAGAGTGCACAAATTGGAATGTAAAATGTAGAAAACACAGGCTGAGGATTAAGCAAGAGAAGATAGATGCCAAAACTGATCATTTACACTCTCCATTGCAATGGATTCAATAGATGTTGAAGGATTTAGATGTGCTTGGTGGGTAAGGCAACAAAGCACATGCAAACGATACTTACTAGGTATCATTTTTAATTAGAAATATCAAGATGCTCATTTACAAATAAGGAAGATGCTAATCTACATGGATAGAATGTATGTTACAAAGCATTAAAACATTCTAATATTTGAATATAGAAATTTAAACATTCCCTCTTATCATTTCCTCCTTATTGGAAGTTGTCCTCAACTTCTAGAATAGATGAGGAAACTTTGCTGCAAGAGCTGATTCAAAGAACCACTTGGTGTGCGTTGGCAAAGTGCCTTTGCAGCCGGCCAAGTGGTGATTTCCTTCTTGTGGTGGTGTGAATCTGGATAACGAGCAAAGTATCATCCACTAAGGTCTATTGAAAAGCTATAAACTGATCTTCAAGATGAGTGACAAAAACTTTCTCCTCCAGGTGACATGTCTTATATTGCTTTAGTTGGTTCACATTGACAATGCCATGAATGGCGAGTTAAGCTGGGAGGTCCAAATGGAAAGTGTTGATGGATAAAATTTATGTTTTACAAAGCATTAAATCATTCTAATATTTGAATATAGAAATTTAAACATTCTAATCATATCATTTCCTCCTTATTGGAAGCTGTCCTCAACTTCTAGAATAGATGATCAAGCAAACTTTGCTGCAAGAGCTGATTCAAAGAACCACTTGGTGTGCATTAGCAAAGTGATTTTGTGGCTATCCAAGTAAGTAGTGATTTCCTTCTTGTGGTGTTGCAAATCTAGATAATGAGTAAAGTATCATCCACAAAGGTTTGCTGAAAAGTTGAAATTTGATCTTTAAGATGAGTGACACAAACCTCCTCCAAGTGACATGGCTCATATTGCTTTAGTTGGCTCACATTGGCATCTTCATGAATGGCAAGTTAAGCTGGGAGATCTAGACGGAAAGCATTGAGTACCCTTGCTTGGAGAATTGTATAATTCCTATTTCTAATGGGATTCAACTTGTGATTGTGGAAGCTGTGAAACATTTGCTTGTGCAAGTAAAAAGCCAAACATGGTCACCAACTTCGAAACAATGAGGTACTTGATGGTGGTGATGGAGTGACTTGAATTTGGCTTGCGTTTGTTGAAGAACATCCTAAACTTTGATGTGAATCTAAGCTAAATGATCCACAAGGGAAGAAGTTTTGTCTTGCTCCTTTTGTTCATGGGATGTTTTTGGAACTGAAAGAAAAACCTGAATCTCACAAAGGGCCAAGGGTTGAAAGCCATAACATACTTTGAAAGGAGAATGTCTTGTAGAGAGATGAGCAGGAAGATTATAGCTTTGCCGAATGTTCAAAAAATTGGCTTATTTGCTTGTTTTGTTGATTAATAGATGCATAAAGAATGGACCAAGGCACTAACAACTTCTTTTTAGCCATTATTTTGCAAATGAAATGAAGTGGAGAAGTGCAACTAGCAATCAAGAAGTTTCCACAATAATTCCCAAAAGCAAATCGAGAAACAAGAATCATGATCAGAAATAATAGTAAGTGGGATCCCAAAACTACTCCCAACATGTTTGAAAACAAGGTGGCAATGTAGGAGCATCGATAAAGTTGGTGCATGGCATAAAAATTGCCATTTTGGAAAATCAGGTACACCACAACAAAAATGCAGTTTCGCTGGTTCTGAGTGGTAGGGAGACCACTAGTGAAATCTATGGAACTAGATTTCCATGGTCAGAAAGAATTGCCAAAAGTTGATACAATCCCAGCTTTTGATTGGAAGGCTATATTGACTACAAAGTGAGCCTTGATGAATAAAATCTTTAACTTCCTTGCAGAAGGTCAATTAAAGTAGTGTTGAATATGGTGCAAGGTTATTTGTACACCAAAGTCCCCACCATAAGAAGATGGATGAGCCTCCTTGAATAAAGTTGATGAGAGGGGCCATCAAGAATGCAAAGCTAAATCATCTTATACAATAACCAATCTTGCAAGCTGTGGTTAAGGAGAGGTCTTTGATTAGTGTTGTTGACAGGTGCAAAGCAAGAACATTTGGACAAAAGTGAGGGTTTGTGCAGTAGAGATCATTTCACCTGTTATAAGTTGCACATTCGAACATTCTAGACGCTAAGCATGTGAGAAGAATGGTGATAAAGAGAATTTGTCACTTTGTTAGTGATGCGTTTCTCATATTTGATCACCAAATGAAACTTTTGCATGTAAGCTGCTAATTTCAAACGTTGATGTTCTTGAATCTTTGCTCGGAAGTTCAAGAATTCAAGGGGTTGGTGATTTGGATGTAGAATGACCTCCATACTAAAAAGATAGTGGTCCCATTGCTTGAATGCTTGGACTAAGGCATGAAATTCTGTTGTAAATGCTATAAATAAGCTTGGCATGTCATAGAGCGCCAAAATGATAGAGATTTGGGTGTCCTTTCCTAAGAACTGTTTTATGGCATATTGAGAAGCATCGGTCTCAAACTTGAACGGTTGTTGGAAGTTGGGAAGGCAATCATAGGAGAAGTGCAAAGACCATCTCTGAGATGATGAAATGCTAGACCAACCTATGGATTCCTAATAAGAGTTTTACAATGAGTGAGTTGATGAAGTGGGCGGGCAACGTGTGAGTTCTTGTGAATGAACTTCTTGGAGAAGTTCATACTCCCAAGAAAACTCTTTTGATCTGAAATATTGGATGGAGTTGGCCACTCACAAAGTTCCTTAACTTTATCTAGATGCACATGTACCCCACACTCATCAATGAGGAAGCCCAAGTACTTGATTGAAGTTTGTCCAAAGAAGAATTTCTTCATCTTCACTTGGAGCTAGTTCTGGAGAAGAAGATCCACCACTATTTTGACATGGATCAAGTTATCATTCAAAGTCTTTTTATAGACCAAGATGTCATCAAATTAGGTGACAACCAAGTTGCAAAAAAATGGCCTAAAGACATCATTGGTGATGCACATAAACATTCTAGGTGTAGTAGTAGAGACCAAAAGGCATGACCAACTACTCATGAAGCCCGAACTTGGTTGTGAAGGCTGTTTCCCAGACATCACGAGGCTCAGTGCAAACTTGGTGATATCCAAAAGTCATTCTGAGCTTAGTAAAGTTCGTAGCTCCTTGATGTTGATCTACAAGTTCACCAATTTGAGGAAGTGGGTAGTGGTTCTTCACAATAATTATGTTGTGAGGTTGATAATCTGTGACTAACCGCCACTCATATTATTCATTTGTTGGCACCACAAGAGATCCACACGATGAATTTCTAGGATGAATCGTTCTGTCCTTGAGCAATTGCTTAATTTGGCACGTGATCTCACCAATCAATGGATGAAGTGTGATGCTGTGCCTGATCGAGCAATTGAGATTCTGGCACAAGCATAATTGAATGCTGTGTCTGATTAGTCTCCTCAAAACTGTCACAAGAATCATCAATAAGAGATTGTATTGTTGAGGGGGACACTTGTAATCATGGCCTTTCTTGGCTTGACTAATGATGCGAAGTGTCAAAAATTTGCTCAAACGAGCTTTTCTAACAGCAGATCTGCCTGGAAGCAAAGGCCTAGCACGATGTAGTGAACTTATACCCTTTACCTGTTAGAGTTAAAGTGCACTATGCCTTCACCTTGACACTTGTCAGTTTCTCTTGACAAGTGTCATGTGTTGAATATAGGCTTATGCCTATATATTGTAACCATTTGTATCAATAAAATAATCCCTTCAGTTTCAGTCCTAACATTTGGTATCAGAGCTCCAGGCTTTCTCTGGCCTTGTGAGCTTGAGGGGGGATTTCCCTCATGGAAATCCTCCCTCCCCCGAGGGAAATCCTCCCTCCCCCCTCATTTTTTTCCCATTTGTTTCTTCATGCGAGGGAGTATGCTCTCCATCTTTGATGGATCAGAAACCAGAAGCTTGAGGAAATATTAATGGTGGTAAAATATGTTATTTTTTAAGTTTTTTTTAGCAGATCTGGTTTTGTCCCAGATTGGACTGCGTCTGCAATTGATCACAAGGGCTTCCAGTCAAAGATTCAGGTGTTTGTCCAGCAGGGATTCCTATATTATAGGTCTACCAATGTGTCTAAATGGAACCTTCACAAGTCACGCTTAGAATCCCATGCAGATTCGACGACAGCGTTGATAAGCCGTGCTTGAAAATTTACTGCGAGTAACGGTTGAGTGTAAAAGTGAAGGAATGACAGACTTCCGCCGGTGAATAATAAGTTCTTGGTGGTGACCATTTTTATACCTTTGTACGCTGCGCACCGGCTGACGGATTGCAGCTTGCAGAGCATGGCAGGGGAGCGCAGAAGAGAGCAGGAAGTACTGCAGGCTGCCCCTTGTCATTGCTCAGAATGGTGTTGTGTTTCCACTCTCCATCTCCGTCAAATGCTCAATCTCCGTGATATGCTGTGATTTGCAAAGGAAAAATTAACAAGTTTTTTAGATACGAAGGAAATCCTAGCATTAAGGAAACAAAAGCAGGCTCAACTTACATATATTGGGGATGCTGGTACATCTGGTTTCTGCTGGTCAAGTTTTTAGAAACTGCTAGTGTTGCGTGGTGCGGCAGTCTGTTCGTGCCCTGTGCCACGACCCTCTATGCGCGCCCTAGGGGGATTCCTATACTCGCCCACTACTGCCCCTTGAAGTTTTTTGACGGTGTGCTGTTTTTTTCTTTCCGCAGCAACTGATTTGGAGCCTACTGCCCATGACGCCTCCGCGAACATCTGGTTAAGCGTAGCTGCAAACAGTGTGCGCCGTTATCCGTGTCGATACGATTGCTCCGGAGGTCGACGGTCCGCAGCTAAGAGATTTGATCACAGGCCAAATTTGTCTCAATGAAATCTGAAGCAAAGTGCTAAGTTTCAACGGGCGGGCGAATCTGTTGAGTGGAGGCGGGCATCTTCTGTTACTGCATTTTGCTGCATGAAAGTTTCCATGATGGTCTCAGACAGTTTGTCCGCCACGATTAGCTCCAGTTCAGCCTAGCACTAACTGCAGACACGATCTCCATAAACTGCTGTGGGAAAAGTCCAACGGCGAGATTTGTTGTTTAAGAATGGCCATGATTGACAGTTTGTTCCTTTATGCAATATGCCCGTTATGTTGACCAGTATTGGGAGAATCTAAATGCTTTTGGACGAGTTGATGGGAGACGTCTTCGTTTGCTTGCTTATGATATTGTGTTAATGCTAACTCGCTTTGCCACCAGGGCATAATTCAGCATAGATAGCAAAGGAGGTGGAAAAGAGAGCAACTCTCGGATTTTTCCATTTATGATACAGGGCGGTGCACGTCAGAGCAAGAAGACCAGCGATGGTCAGCGACCGTTGCAGATGAAATTTGTATCGTTGATTGCGGGAGGTTAACTTGCGGTGTTGGTGCTCTCCAAGTGTTTCACATTTTGACCTGGTGCATCGATGCATCCTCATTTGGCCTAATTTTGGTGCTAGTGTTTGATATTCGCGGCCTCATTCTCCTCCCGCAGCAGGATAACGTGGCACCCGGTGTTTACATTTTCCTTGGTGGGAAACAAATCTAAAACGAAGAATAGGTTGTTTGTCACCGGTGCTGCCATTAATGCTGCTGTGAGTGGACGAGTCGTGCCCCGATGGAAGCTTTGATACTAGCGATATCAGTGGCCGAGAAGTGGGGAACCACAGAAGATAGGAGGTTCAGCGGCTACTATTTTGCTCGTGGTGTATCCGACGCTCATGGTGTATTTGACGTGTTATTTGTTGAGTATACGTGCAGTAATGTTGTGAAGTAATGAGCACGAAACTGACGCCGCGTTTAGAGCACAAAACTGCATGATAAGTTCTGACTGGGCGACGTTGAGTTGACGGGAGGAGTTGCCTGCGTCATTGACTGCACTAGTATACTTGTTTTGTCAACAAATCCAGCTACAGTAATGCATGTGGATGCCGTGAAGATGGTCGTAAATGTGGTGAAAGTGCGCGTATCCTGGGAGCATTTTTTAATTAAAATGAGGCTCAAATTTTCCCACGAGATTGACTGCGGCGTAATGTGATGAAAATTTTTTTGGCAAGTGGGAAAGTGTTGAAACACAGAGAAATTTCAATTGTTGTCGGCCACTTCTGATATACAATCGTGGACGTTATTTGCGGCATAGAAGGCGCCGAAGATTCAGCCTCTAGCGGTCCGCGAACGTGCATTGAGCAGTCATTTTTGTTTTCAGTCTCCCACGCAGAATCCGGCAATGAGGAGATCGTGCATGGAGCAGTTCACATTTTTGGCGGACCAATCTTTTCGCCAATATGTAACTCATCAAGCGAAGGACGTACTCAGAACCTGCAATAGGCCAATATTTCAATTTTTATTTTACTTTGGTGTTGTGATCGTTGTTTGGCGCTCTTCGGCTCTGCAGCATTCACTGGTGGAGTCATTGATAGGAGAATGCGTAGAGAAAGGACGACGATAGACTTTGGGTCACTATGCGGACGATAAGCAGTTGCCGCTGCCCGTAACGTTGCTACTGCAGGATTTCGAACCTGGAAATGGGATCGAACAACGATCAGACTGAAGCGTGGTGCGCCCTGGTGACCACCAAGCAATATTTCGCGTCGAAACAGCGAGCAACGCATCTGAAAATTCTGGTTTTTTTGTGTGAAGCGGGCGGGAGAAGTCGTTGAAAACAGCAAAGTTGACATCCAACGGTGAATGGAGCACTGTGGCCGCATTGTACTCCCTTCTGTGTATACATGCAAAGTTGAGTTTGCTTCCAAATCTCATAGTGGCGAGAGGAGGTGCCTCTGTGTGGTGCGCCGCTGGAGTTTGTTATTTTATAACAGTCATGGCGGACAACATGTTTTGCGCGCGCATGGAGGAATCCGCACCTAGAAGAATATGTTTTTGGCGCGTCGCAACATCACAAAATGGCGTCTGTGTCAGATGTTTGTATTCTGATCATGCTGAGCATAGAACGAGCAATGCAATTCATTGGCGATGTGGCAGCTTTGAGAAGGACGCTTTGCCGGTTGATGGATTGTAGGAAGCTGACAGTGGACAGCGAATCATGCTGCTCAGAATGAATCATGGTTGTTTTGAAGTGCTCGAGCGCGTTGCAGATGTTGCGCGGGAGCGAAAGGCCATCATCCCGAATCGCGGTAATTCCCCAAAATCATGAACCAAAGTCAGGAGCTGTGAAGTTTTCGGCTGGGCTGAGTTGTGTTTCCGATATTAAAAAATCGTGGGTGATGGACATTTTTTTTATTTTGTTAAGTTTGAAAACAAGGCAGAGGTTTCTTAAATGTATCGATATATTAATTACCATGTATTTTCCCCACATCTCAAAGGCATTTTTTAGATTTTTAAAGATTTCTTTTATTCAAGTGGAAGGAGACCACTTGTGGGGGTATTTATTTGTATGGCCACGAGTACATTGTAACTATTTTTATTTTTTTACATGGAGGCCCATGTAATTTCCCTGTTGAGGGAAATATTGAGATGATGTTTTTTTTTTTTTTCCACCACAGAGCGATGCCTTCTCATTTTGCTGCCTAGTGAGACATGTTGCTGTTTTTTTCAGCAAATGAAGGTCCCATTGAGAGTGAAATATAGAGGTATTTATAGTTTTTGGAAACAGTTTTCCGCGACGGACACAATGGTGGTGTCATATTGTAATTTTGAGGCTGTTTCAATTGTTTTTTTTTTTAGCCTCAAAGTTTTTCTCCCTTGGAGTGCACTTTCGGTTGTACCCGACACTCCCAAGGTACTTGTAAGTGAACCTCGTATCTAGTATTCACCTCTTTCTACTTGGCGGATGCAGCAGCTGGTTACTCATGCATTCCGGTAAGATGAGGTGACTACAATAAGGACACTTTATCTAGGGACTACATAAATAGACACCCTAGACTCTATCCGATGTTTTTTTCGGATCTACTTCTGAAGACTACAGACGAAGACACTTCAGAAGATTCTCTTATTTTCTTCTTTCTTCTTCTCCTCCATATTTGGATCTATGGCTCATTTTATTGTATTGAGTGCATTTTCGGCAGAGACCGACACTCTTATATGGCTCGTTTTTCATTTGTATTAAGGTGCATTTTCGGCAGAGACCGACACCTTCTAGATTGAGTTCACCATAAAGAGAGATTTGATATTTATGGTGAATCTAGTCAGTGACCTACGAGAGGCAACATCCTCTTGAAGATGACCTGTAGAGGCAACGAGACCCGAAGTGGCTGACCCCGAGGCACCCATGATGACCCCGAGGCACTTAGACGGCTGACCCAAGTGGCAACGAGACCCGTGGAAGTGGCTGACCCTGAGGCAACAGACCGAGATGTATACATAGTGAATCTAGCATTATTCATAGTTGGAGAGCCAAGCGCAAAGAGCACGAGCCTAGACCAAATCAACAATAAGAGAGGATGATAGGTTGTTTTTCGAGAAGTCAACATTAAGGGGGAATGTTACCTAATGTTGACTTGTTTTGTTTCTTCTTTAGTTAGGATAGTGCACTTTAAGGGGGAATGTTAGAGTTAAAGTGCACTATGCCTTCACCTTGACACTTGTCAGTTTCTCTTGACAAGTGTCATGTGTTGAATATAGGCTTATGCCTATATATTGTAACCATTTGTATCAATAAAATAATCCCTTCAGTTTCAGTCCTAACATTACCATCCCTTTGCAGCCAACACATCTTGTGAAAGCCATCAAAAACAGCCTGTCGGTCATATTGATATGGTGCTGCAAGCAGCAAACTGCAGCAATTCAATGGAGGGACATTGCATACCACTATGTCTTAGAGCGACTCAATGGAAAATGTCACAAAACATTAGCAAGTGACAAATTGCTGTTGCCCTTCCTCCTTGATGCATCCCAACTGGTATGGTTGTGGTGCTTTGTATTTGGGAAGCGAATAGCACCCACTAACTTTTGTGAAATCACTTTCTTTTGACTGCCATTATCAAGGATCAGCTCCACCAGTTTGTCCTTGCTTTAGGAGTTATGCGTGAACAAATCTTCCCATTTTCTGCATCATAGTAATTTACCATGAGAATAACCTAAAGATTCAAAGTGCTGGGAATTGGTACATCAATTGTGGAATCGTCATGGCATGGCAGGGACTGTGGCTCAGCTAGAAGGATCTTTACCTTTTTGATTTCAAGACCTGACATTCTTCTGCACAATGTTGAAATTGCTTATGATATGCCCAAAAGTTAGTCCCATTGCCAAAACCCTCAGCAGATCTACCTTGGGAAGGATTCCTGTTCTTGGATAGTTGGGCAGGGTTTTGAGGAGTTAGCTGTGGTAACTTGCACTTTTTTTGAGATGCAAGAGATTGATTGTTCTTTCTCTTTTGTTGCCGCACTTGCACCTTTAGGGCAAGTTGGTAGGCAAGCTTTGAGGAAGTGATGATGATAAGCTCTATATCCTCTCGAAGTCGAGAAGACAATCAATCTTGAGAAAAATTTGATGTGAAGGACATTGTCAAGTTCAACCATGTCCAACATAATAGCTATGATCCATAGAGCTCGAGGATGGGGATGGCATGGGGACATTTTGTGATGACAGGACACCTTTTTGGGACATTGAGATGCATCTTCGAGACGACCCCAAATCCGAGGACAATTCTCTGTGGAATGCGGCTTAATAGAAAGTTGATTGAACTCCTCAATGTACTACTTGACTGAGTGGCCATATTATTGATAAAGATGAAGCCAAACAGCTACTAGCTTCTTTGCATGTCTGATAATTTAAAAGGGCGGCCCAAGAGTTGTTTTGAACTCTTACCATGTATCAGTTTCTGGCTGCTTTGTTGCTTGCATAAGCTTGGCATGCCACCAAGTGGGGGCTTGACTGTCCATATGGACCTCAACAACCATGATTTTTGGTGCTTTAATGAGCTTTGATTGCATCTTGAATTACGCATCCAGATTTCCAATCCAAGCATCCAATTTTGCCCAGTTGGTTGTGCCATTGAAATGAGGAATGGATATCTTGGTGTCCAACTTGAATCTAGGTCAAGCAATTGGGATGGCCAAGGATGTAGAAGGGATGGATTGTTGTCCCATGAGAAATTGGAACATATTTGCCATTTGATCCATGAGTTTAAACTGAGACTCATCCTGTTGCTGCTGTTGATCATTCAGCTCTTGGGTCAGAAACGGAAACAGGTTGGAGTTTGGTGGAGTGAGTGATTCCCATACACAACACACACACACATACACATACAGATATGACACCTAGAGAAGCAACATTGTTTCCTTGCCACTTGAAACAACTCATCTAAGTACAGGAAATTTTCTTCCATCTGTTTCCTGAAAATTTCCTGTACTAAATAGCTATTTAGAATTTCCTGTACTAAATAGATGGAAGAAAATTTCCTGTACTTAGATGAGCTGTTTCAAGTGGCAAGGAAACAATGTTTCTTCTCTAGGTGCCAAATCTGGAACAGCAAACCAAACAGCTAAAGGAAATCATGCATATTTTTTTTGTTTTTGTTTTTAAAATCCAGCAAAGAAGACTGGCCCAACAGCTTGGGACAGCAAATGCAGAAGGAGCAAACAGTGTAACAGGCTGATAGCAAGGCAAAGGGGCAAGGTTCCACAACCAAGCTCAACTTGAGTCCAAAAAAGATCATACTCAGTGAGAAGGGATCCTAAGTGATCAAGAAAGGAAGTGTGTTGGAGGCCTTAATGAGGCTCTGATATTAAATGATATAAACTTGCGGTAAAATTATAACAGCAGAACGCACAAGCTGAACTGCGAAATGCAGAAATCAGAGACTGAGGAGCAAATGAGAGAAGATGATCACCAAAACTGATTATACACTCTTTGTTGCAATGTATTAAATATATGTACAAGGATATAAAATATTCTTGATGGATAAGGCAACAAAGCACATGCAAAAGATGCCAATTAGAATTTTTTTCTTAGAAGAAATGCTAGTTTATATGGAGAGAAAGTAATGCTACAAAGCTTCAAAACATTTTAATATATGAATATAAAAATTAAAAGATTCTAATCTCATCAATTTATCATTGAGTGATGCTGTTCTGAGGCCCTTTTGTGACACGTATGCCCCTTTTGGCTGGCCATGTAGTTATCACTTGCCCATATTATTATGAACAGTTCCACAACATTTTTAACAAAATAGAATCCCGCAGGATTTATGCTTATGACTTATTTGCTACTCTAAACAACCTTTTGCCTTTGTACCTTAATCTTGGTTCTTGTTTAAGATTTAGGACCTTATCCTTATGCAAGAGATTGTAAGCTTTTGAAAAACTAAAAGATATAGGTGGGCTGGGGCCAGAGAGGATCCTCAACCAAGTTTGGCTACTTAAGTGCATCCTTTACACTTCATCTGAAGTGAACAAGTCTTGGCATCATATCAATGGAGGAAAATAGTGACACTTATGCACCTTTCAGCTGGCCACCTAGTTACCACTTGCTCACATTATCATAATAAATATTTCCACAATTTTTTTAACAAAGTAGAATCCTAAAAAATTTATGCTCACGACTTGTTTGCTTCTCTGAACGCCCTTTTGCATTTGTACCTTAGCCTTGTTCCTTGTTTAAGATTTTGGACCTTATGCAAGAGATTGGAAGCTTTTGGAAAACTAAGTTGGCTTAGGCCAGAGAGGATCCTCAACCAAGTTTGGCCACTCGAGTGCATCCATGTGTCACTATTTTTCTCCACTGATATGATTCTGTGACTTCTTCACTTCAGTTGAAGTGTAAAGGACAGCCACACTTTAAGGTAGACAGTTAGTTCAATAATAAATGGTCCTGTCTAATGTGTCAATCCAAGCCGATCTTCTCTTGATGAATCCAATTGGTTTATAATATATCTGCAACTACAGAGTTGGACATCATTGGTATGGTAAATGTAGTTTATGAACCTTATATATTCTTCTCAACCAGGTGTTAAAAGTGTCTCTATAAAAGCAACAGTACACCTCCCTTAAATCTCATAATAAAGAGGACAACAGAAGATCAAATATTCTTCAGTCTCCACCCCCTGAAGAGAGTAAAGACGACATATCCTATCTTCTTGAGGAATATGGTGGTCTGTCACTAGCAACTGATGTGAGCACACTCTGAGCTGACTAAAAGGAATCCTTAGGTTGTGTGTCTAAGGAAGCTGATATGCAGAGAAGACTCAGTCTCTACGCATACTTATTCTCTCTGTATACTAATGAGATCGAGAATGTAGAGATAAACTTTATGAAAGAAGTTATATGATAATTGATATGCGAACTATGCAACATTTGAACGTTTGTATGTCTGTTGCAGAAATCGAGAGAGAACCAGACTGCCAATGTATTAGTGATCAAATCCCACATTAGTGTGTTTGTCTACTACGAATGAGGGTTCAACTTCCTGCAAACTTTGCAATTTGCTGAATACATTTCTTTAACTGCTCTCTGTGTCAAAGAAAGGGATAACCAAATTCAGATGGTTTGTTGCTAGGATGATTGAACTAGAGATAACTAGACTCTAAGGAAGCTGATACACAAAAAAGTCAGTCTTTGTGCATAGATATTATTTCCGTATATTATAGAGAGACCAAGAGATAAACTCTATAAGAGAAGTTGTATGATAATTGATATGCATGCTATGCAACATTTGAATATTTTATTTGTCTGTTGCAGAAATTGAGAGAGAACCAGACTCTGCCAATGTATTAGTGATCAAATCTCACATTAATGTGTTTGTCTACTTCAAATGAGGGTTCAACTTCCTGCTAATTTTGCAATTTGCTGAATACATTTCTTTAACTGCTCCTTGTGTCAAAGCAAGGGATAACTGAATTCAGATGGTTTGTTGCTAGGATGATTGAACTAGAGATAACTAGACTCTTAAGGAAGCTGATACACAAAAAGTCAGTCTTTGTGCATAGATATTATTTTGGTATATTATAGAGACCAAGAGATAAACTCTATAAGAGAAGTTGCATGATAATTGATACGCATGCTATGCAACATTTGAACATTTGTAATTGTCTGTTGCAGAAATAAAGAGATAACCAGAAGCTGCTTATGTATTAGTGATCAAACTTCATATTGATGTGTACTCCTACTATGGCTCTATACATATGAACTCTATCAGGGTCACGAAAGATGTGCATGGTTTGGCTACAGAACAAGTTAAGCCTAGTGCCAACCCCAGAATCAAAGATGCACAACCTAGTTGATCTTTGCCTCTCCAGATCAATATGCATCTGTAATATGTTTTTCTTTATAAAATTGTCTATTTTCATATAAAAGAAAAAGTGCCAAATCTGTTAAACTTTTCATTGCTTGGGCAATTTGCTAGAACTATTGAAGCCGGCAGTGTCATGATGGAAATATATCTGATCTTATCTGCCTCACAGCATTACATTAGAGTAAGACAAACTGACTTTGGAGGCATGTTTAAGCATATGTCAATTCAATCATTTACTTTTAAATCTGTAGCCTACAAAAGCATGCAAAAAATTCTATACACAGAAACTCAGTCCACTTGTAATAAATTATAAAACTAAGGATCATATTCACAGGCCAAGAGTAGTGTATATATATAGATATATAGATAGATAGATATGTGTTAAGTAGAAATATGCTGATAGCTTCAATTGCTACAAATTTTAGTGAGCCTTTAAAAATAACTTTTAATGCTATTCGATGTAAGTACTACATATCGCCAAAACTATTTCATTTGAGTCTTATTCAAACATATTCACTGCTGTTGTTGAATGGTCCACAGTTAATTGGGGTACTGACATAGAGGAGACAGCTTGTTTGCCAAATGTGTTGGCATATCCTTATTTAATGTTGTTTTACATGTGTTATGGGACTGTCAACAGCTTAAAGCAAATCTAACATGGTGAAATCGTGTTTCAGGCGGATGTCGATAAGAATGGCATGCTAGATTTTGGAGAGTTTGTAGCAGTTTCAGTTCATTTCCAGAGAATGGACAATGATGAGCATTTGCGTAAAGCTTTTACATTCTTTGACAAAAATGGTACTGGCTATATTGAAATTGATGAGCTTAAGCAGGCCCTAGCCGATGATAATGGTGAAAATGACGCAGAGGTTCTGAATGACATTGTCCGTGAAGTAGATACTGACAAGGTAAGGTTATATTTTCTCCACTTAATTTCTTAAGAATAAATGTCTTATGAACAGAGTATCATCATTCATACTTGTTTTATTATCAGATTGGACTCTTGAGCTATATTTTTGAGCTTATTCAACTCACTAGGTGGATGTGTTGAATTCTTACTAGGAACTTTACTAGTCTTTTGTAAGTGAAACCTGACATATTCAATGTATTTAGGATGGTCGCATTAGCTACGAGGAGTTTGTTGCAATGATGAAAACTGGTACTGATTGGAGAAAAGCCTCTCGACACTATTCACGAGAGAGGTTCAACAATCTTAGTATCAGATTGATGAAGGATGGCTCCTTGCAGATGGGTCGTGATGATAGGAGGTGATCTAGCTTGAAGACTTTATTTGTATAGTGCACCGTAACAAGGCTCAAGGAATGCTAGTATTTGCCTATGGGTGGGCATTTCTGAAGTTAATCATGTCTTGATGCTAGAAGTGTGTTTCATTTTATGCCTCATTGATTGTGTCGTTGGTATTACTACTTTGTTGAATTTGGTGGGTACTAAGGCTCTGTCCTACATTCCAAGGGAGTTCTAATTAAATTGAATATAGTAACCAGCTGCATATGTGAAGGGTCTTCATTTATGGATTAGGCAGCCTTGTCTCTTAATTCAGAGCTAATGATTCAATAGGATAGATTGTGGCCTGCAAGAATGGGTTTATTGGAAAGGTCGAGCAGGGATTTTCCTTGACTTGTTTTGAGTGTCTGGTATTTTCTAGCATGTAGAGGTGGTTTGGTTCCTCTTTGCTTGGGGCTGATCGATTTCAGCAACGTTGTAAGGCTGGCTAAAGGTGTTGAAGTAATGAATTGTAGCATTTGTCCATTCATTAGATTAGCACTTGGAATTACAGTAGCTGTTTAACCAATACTGAGTTTTGATGTTAAGCACACTGGTATCAACTGATGTTCTGAAGACTTTGGCAACTTGTATTGATCTTTTGTAACATGTCACTGTGCTGCCTTTTTAAACTTCTTTTCTCAGAAGAAGTTATCATAGGGCATTCATTTGTATATGGTGTATGATTTCTCTACAGGTTCAGCAGTGGGAGATTAAATGACTTAAGCAGGTTGTTGCTCTTTTGTGTGTGTAAATGTAGTTATTTTGTTTTTCTTTCTCATCCTACAAAACTGACTCGGTAATGAATATATTAATTTACACCACATCATTCTGAAGATATTCAAGTTCTTATTTACCTTAATATTTCTAGTTTGAGCAATGATGAGAAACCGGAGTATTAGTTGAAAACTCAGATGTAGAGAGAAGGTTTAAGGTATATAGATTAAAATGAAATTGTAGCATTAATATGTTTTCTTCAGACTTAAATATGAATTATTATCCTATTCGAAGCATGGATTTACGTATTACATTAAGATGTATATGTACTATTAGACTATTGCTTAGTGATCATGTGCACTGGGAGTGATATGACATATATCTGCTATAGAAAGAGATGTGACGCTTTTATTGGATAGGTTCATTTATATTTTTCTGAAAGAAAAAGAGCCTTTCAATGCAAATCTGATACATTTTAAGGGTAACAAGCCTTGAAATAGAAATATAAAGATGAATGGAAGTGATGTATGAAGGGTTTTATGCTGTTGGAACCTTTTTTAGTTTTTCATGTTAAATCCAATACAACTCTCGTTGCAACCGGCAATTTTGATATATTACCTTTGGAAAGGGCATATTTAAATTTGTACAATGTTAAAAGGAATTAACATATTTACCAAATCTAGCCGGATACTGACTAAATCCAGATCAGACCGGATCTTACAGACTGGACTGGCCAGATTATTCAACTGGATTTATTATCCAACCGGATTTGTAATGGCTTCTAACATTTCTAGACTAAAATTATAAGGAAATATAGACCTAGAACGCTGAGAGTGCGCAAGAGAGTATGGTATAGATGATTTGCAGTCAGCCTAACATCTACCTATAATCCTTCTCTACGGATTATTGTTTTATAATTCTTAGACAAAGGAAGTGAGTGTTTAAGAAGCCTCCTTGACACCACCAAAAGCTGCCTGCAAATAGCAGGGTGCATGTTTGATTGGCTAGGGTTGGTTACAATGCTTCCATTTAAAATAAAAATAAGGGTGCATGTTTGATTGACTAGGGTTGGTTACAATGCTTTCATTTAAAATAAAAATAAAATTGAAACTTCGCACTATATTTGTAACATCTATAATTTGTAACATATTTCTATAAAGTTAGTGATGAATTGTTCTATATTTGTATTTGATATGCGTTCTTATTTTTTTTCTGAACTTCATCCAGATTTTCAACTAATTGTATTTTTTAAACTGGCTAATTATGGGAATTACTGTTAAGCTAGCATCTTAATGATATTTACAAGGGGAATCGGTTGACCTCTTCACAGCCTTTAAGTTGAGAGGACTTGAGGGCCTTATGTTGCTCGTTGACTTCGTTCATAGAATGTTAGTTTTCAGTCTAGTTTTTGAAATTAGAGTGCGGGGTTGTCTGTTCTCATCTTAGTTTTCATTCTTTTATGCATATACACATACTGAATTGGGAGTGTGTATTTCCTGGTTGTTTCAAGGAGAATTGAATTGGCTGCTCCCTGCAATGGCAGTCATTTTACACAGCTGATTACCTAGAATCTGAATTTTTCATGGCCTTGCATACCAGGAAAGAGGTTTAGCATCAATAGGTCGTTGTTAGGAAGGATTTGACAGTCTTATGGGAAAACAGAAAATCTCCAAGAGGACAATGAATGGATGTTTAGTGAAGGATGACAACTATGGCCATCAACCAGAGTCTTCTGGAGTGGTAGGAACAAGGGATGGTTTTGTTAAAAAAACCTATATCCTCTGAAATCAATGCTGAAAAATGCAGAGATTGAGATATTGCGTATGCACTTTGCCTGGGCCGCCAGGCAAAGTGTCTAAATAGTTGACGTTATGACTTTTATCAATCATTTTCTGCTTTCCTCTTACTGGGTTTAGTTTTCATAGCTGGTAATTTTGTTTTCATTTAATCCTACCCCATATCACATGGTATAATGTGTTGTAAGGTTGTGATATGGGTCTTATGGAACAGGAGCTTTAAGGGCCAGTGGTTTTTTTTTTTTACAAGGGAGACTCCAATACATGAGTGTGGTATGTTGCATGGTTTGATAGATACATATCATGCAAAACAATTCATATTTAGAAAATATTAGCTTTAGAGTTAATGTTGTCAAACCTATCTTTTCCCTGTATGATAATGTTTACAGGGTAAATTGGATTTGAACCAGTCGACCAAAGGATGTTTAAATTCTTTGAAATATAGGTTGGTTTTATGTTCACTGGGTTGTCATATCTTATGGGCTGTTATGTGACTGTTATTGTTAGTATAGGCTTTTCATAATTTGCTGTAGGTTTCTTCTTTTTGCCTCTTCATCTTTTATTTTTCTAACATCTGAATCAAGGAATTTAATAAATTTAAAATTTAATTTTAATATTAAAATAAAAAATATGGGATTTTGTGATGTTTACCTGATGTGGTAGAAAATTGTAAATAGCATTTCAAAATGATTTGTATGTATAATAGTAAAATATAATATTTCAAATGTGGAAAACAGTAGGGCTGGTAATTTATGTATGTGAAGTCAAAATATGTATTTAATATGACAAAAAAATATGGCTGTTAAATATTGACTACTTTTCATTTATGTTTAAAAAGCAACAAAAATAGTGACTAACAATTGCTCCTGGAGGAACAAGGAAATGCCAATAATTTGAGACTAAAGTTTATTGAGGATGGGATTAATTTGTAAATTGTAATTATTATTATTTTTTACATATTTAAATCATGAGGAGGGAGACAAAGACCTAGTGTAATGACATTCTGAATAAATTTGATTATTAACTTTATTTTTTATTTTTTAATTGATTTTCAGTGTGTTGGTTCCATTTTCACAGTCATCGGAATACACCTGTATTTGAGTATCTGTAACATCCAGAGGTGGATGTTGGCAAATGAAGGTTATCCTTGAAACTAAGGATGGAGGTTATATAAATTTTGAACAAATATAATGACTATTTGAAGAACACTTTTAAAAGAAGATAATACTAATGTTAGGAATTGTAAATTGAAATAATAATATAGACAATTAAAAGTGGTTGTCCATAGTTGAAGGATGCGAAATGCACAAGGTTTGGAACTTTATGCATAAATTTGTGCAACGATGTTTAAACAAGGAAATTAGGTATTTACACGTTCAATAAATTCATATTAATATAAACGCACAACTTAATAAAATATCGTTATCTTCAATGTATATGGTTTGAACCTTCATACATAAATTTGTCCAACGATGTTTAAACAAGGAAAATAACCAGTTTAAAACAAGTTAATTTCAATGTAAACTAAATTACATTAACATAAACATAAGAGAGATAATCAGAGATAATAGTAGAAATACAAACCTTGTTATAAAGTTTGAAGAAATCAGGTTTACACATACCTTAAAAGAAGAAAACAAATGTCCAATTAAGCTAGTTAATAAGGAGTTTTAATTAAGGGGTGTGAAGTTAAACTCTCTTTTCCATGCTAGAGAAAGTGAAAATTTTAGCTAAGCTGACAAAAAAATAATTATTAAGATTTACTTTAATGTTTTTCATTGGTAATATTTATTGTATTTTATAATATTAATGTGTTTTCATATAAACTATTTATTACAATTCTTGTGGTTGCACTTATGTTTGAGGAAGGAAACTAGCAATCTAGACATGGTGAAACAGATTATGATAGCGCAAAGTTTTGGAAATATTACTCTATTAAGATGCAATCCATAGTAGAGGTGGAGTTTAGGTATTGTGAAGGTTGTAGAAAAATGTAAGAAGGAATGTTGAATTTTGGAATATTTGTCTTCACACATAAAATTGAAGAAGATCTAGAAAATGAAAATCAAGAATTCAAACATCTATAATTAATGATGTAGGTATCTCGCTATGGAAACTCAATTGAGATGAGAATTGAATCTATTTGTAAACTCTCAAGCTCAAAAAGAGAGAGTTGTGATTTGTCAAAGGGTGGGGGATTCGATTACAACCCTTTGTTCTCTAGCAAAAAAAAAACATAAATATAAGTAAATAAAATATTATTATCTTCTCAAATCTTTGCATGAGATTTTTCTAAATTCTACATGGAATGGATGGAGTTGGAAGCCACATAAAATTATATATCCAAAACATGTATGCATTTAATTTCATTTCAAACATGTATACATGTAGTTTCATTCATCCACGTCTTGTTATAACACCTTTTGTATGTTCATACAAAACAAAAAATAAAATGAATGATAAAATATTTACAATAAAATGCAATTATTTGTTTTTCAAAATTATCTCCGTAATAGTATCCTTAAAGATTGTTTGGATTATTTATGAAATAAAAGAAGTTTGACATATATTAGATTATTTACAAAACTTTTTTTTTTGCTAAAAACCCCTTGTGGGGCCGCCTTGGTTTGAGAGACCACGAATAGGGGGTTCTACACCGTCAAAGTCACCCGGAGTCGCACCCGACCCTGCCCGCACCAACATTATCAATTGGATTTTGGATACCCAATTCAGCTTTTTGGTAGGGTGGAGATTTGAACCTGGGACCTCCCTTGGAGGATTGCCCTCTCCTCTCCAACTCACCTACAACACCTGGTGAACCGTTATCTTATCTTAAATATTTTGTTTTCAAATATTCGGCCATTATGAAAGCATAATTATGACATAAAGTAACTTGCCTTGCCCTAGTTTTCACACATCTTATATCGAATAAACAAACCTTTTTTTGTATGAATAATTTTTGACGATCTAACATGAGGCATAATTAAGTGGATCATTTGATTATAGTATTATATTAAACTTGCCCCAAAAAATTGGTATGCTAAAGGAACCTATTGAAAATAGTTAAAAGTACCATGAAAAAAATACTCAAGCAACATTTTTGTTAGTACTAATGTTTTACTTGTATTAGGTGATTCAGTTACTATGATAAAATATATTTCTTCTTTGGAAGAACTTTTCATAAGAAGTCATATTTTACTTTCCATATTACTATGAATGGTACAATAAATACCACGAAGCATAGATAGTAAAGATAACAAGGAAACATACATCGTTCGTGTTCAAAAAATTAATCAAAAACATTTTCATTGTAGTGTTTATAACTTTTGTAACTTGAAGACACATCCTAAATGTTTCATGTAAAAAGAACTTCAAAAAACATATCATAGTCAAAGATATACTTTTCTCAAACACTTTTGACACCATGCCTCCAAATCTTGCACCTAACCTTACAATGGAGACAAGCTTGCAAGATCCCTATTAGATTTCATAGCAGCTTCTAGAAACAAATGGATTCAACACATTACCTAGAATTGCCAAAAAATACACAATATATGGGGGTGTCCATGGACACCAAATAAGCTCATTGTCAAAGAATAGAATTACACTCCAACCAATAAAAAAATGGGTGGTATGATGGGGTATTTATACCCAAATGTAATTTACCTTTAAGTCAAGGTTAAGCGATTGACCTTAAGGAATAAAATAATAAAATATTATAAAAAAATATTTTAAAGGTTTACAAGGACCTAAAGGGCTTATATGAAAAAAAAATACAAATGTCGATCGTGGCCTCATGAGAAGCTTAACCAACACATAGTCCAACATTCCCACTTAAGCTAAACACGGGACACAAAGAGAGACTCTTACTTGTCATTCCCCTTAAGGGACACTCTCCTACCCTAAGTAGCTCCTGCATGCACACAAAAGTAACCTCAGGCATGAACTTGGTCAGGATGTTTGTTCCATGCTTTGATGAAGGCACAAAAGCTAGATCAAGCATCCCATGTGCATGAAGCCTTCTCACAAAGTACATCCAAATTTCTATCCTCTATATGTTGATGGAACACTAGATTACGAACACGCTGAATGGTGCTCTAATTATCAATCTAATAGTGTCTAGAACACTTTGATGAATTTAAGTCTCTAAGATCATGAGCATTTATTAAAGATGCTTTGTTACCTCATTAGCAACACAATATTCAATTTTCATAGAAGATTAAGATATAGTGCATCAATGTATGGAACACCAAGAAACAAGGTAGGATCTCAAATAGAACACAAAGCCTATGGTGGACCGTTGCTCATCCAAATCACCAACCCAATCAACATATGAAAATCCTATCAAAATTAGAGGGGAGCCAATAGAGTAATGAATACCCATATGATAAGTCCTTTAGATATAACTAGGTATCCTTATCCACTATGTAGTGACTGAAGGAACCTACATATACCTAGAATAATAAATAACAACAAAAGCTATATCATGTCTAGTGTGAAAAATATAGAGAAGTCCACCCATAAGATACCAATACATTGTAGCATCCACCAAAGAAGTACAATCATCCCTAAGCTTCAAACCTAAAGCAAAAAGAGTCTATGCAAACTTACAATCCTCCATCATGAAATGCTAAAGAAGATCTAAAGCATACTTGGGTTGTGAAATGGTGATGCCAGAATATGTCTGATCAATTTGAATTCTCAAAAAGTAATGTTAAAGCCCAAAATTTGTCATCCCAAAGCTGGGACGAGAAGGTGACTTCAGATCCTAGAACAAAGTAGGAGAGCTACCAATGATGAGAGGATCATCAACATATAAAACAATCACCAAAGTTTTTTCATCCTAATTTTAATGTAAATATCATGTTTGACCTCACATCATTGAAACTACAAGTTAGGAGAAAAAGTAATAAATCTTCTCATACCATACACGAGGAGCTTGCTTAAGTCATACAAGGACCTAGTGAGATGACAAACCAAAGGAGTAGGACCCTCAAGCTCAAAGCCAACTTTTTGTTGCATGTAGATCTGCTCCTAAAGCTCCCCATGTAGAAAGACACTCTTCACATCCATTTGATGTACATTCTATCCATATGAGGTAACAATAGAGAGAATCATGCTGATTGAGTCCATACTAGACATTGGTGCAAATATCTTGAAATAATCCACTCTCCCCTGATAAGAGAATCCCTTAGAAACAAGGCATACATTATGCTTCTACTCTTTCCCATCTGAAGTATACTTAGTCCTATAGACCTATTTGTAGCCAACTAAACATTTTTCTTTTTCTGAAGAGGAACCAACTCCCAAGTCCTGTTCTTTATCAAAGCCTCATCTTCTCACTTTGGTTGACCCTTAGCCTAAGAATATGTAAGAGGTTCTTGAGAATGAGTAACCTTCAAGAGCAAAGCTCGAGGATCCTTCCCATGTTGCTCTAGAGATAGAATTGACTAAGCATCCTTCAAAAGCATCTTAACCCACCTATGCGTTGGATGAACCGAGGAAGAATCATGTGTACTCTATGGTAAAGCAACATCAAAAGAAAATATAAAAAATCCAACTTAAAATCACCACTAACCTCATCATGCAAAGCTAAATTACTTTGAATTGATGTGTCCTAATCAACATGCCCTAAAATTGAAAAAGAAGGTGCTTCCTGTGGTGATGCCTATGAAGGGATAAAATCAATAGGCAATGGACCTCCACTTGAATATGAAGATGAAGAAGATGCTCTAATGGGAATAGAGCCTACCAAAATCTCTGAAGAAACAACTAAATCTGAAGTAGTCAAAGGATCAAAAGAATTATCTGCCCAAAGCTTAGGCGGTGGACAAGGAGCATCTAGAAGGGCCTCACAAAAATAACATCTCTCGAAATAAAACTCCACATCTTTGAGGATCATAAAGGAAATATGCCTTCAGGTGTTTGAATACCCCACAAAGATGCATCTATGGTTTTTGGTGTCTCTTATATATATCCTTTCGATATGTGATCCCATGTTGAAGATCCAAAGATATGGAATCAACACATCAAGTTTATCTCTTGTCAACCTATTAGGAGGTGCCATGCCCTACATTCCCCTCGTAGAAACCTTTTAATGATGTATGTTGCACAAGTGATGGCTTCACCTTGGAATTTTTTCTCCATCCTCTTGGTATAAATCATATACTGTGACATTTCCATGATCACCCTATTCTTCCTTTCAGCCACACCATTTTTCTTAGGAGTATAATGCACAATCCTCTGATACACAATTCCATGAAGAGCCAAAAAATCATAAAAAACATGACTTATGTATTCACCTCCCCATATTTCCTAAGACATTTGGTTTTTTGTCTAATTATATTTCTACAAGAACCTTGAAGGTCTTTAATCTCTCAAAGACCTCATTCTTAGTGCAAAGAGTATACAACCACACATCTAAAAAATCATCAATAAAAGGAAGTACCTACTTTTAGAAAGAGATGGTGTACCCATAGGTCTACAAATATTACTATGTACAATCTCCAAGGGGTCAAAATTTTGTCTTATAGTCCCTTTTGGAAAAGTCTCTCCATGATGCTTCTGTAAAACACATCCCTCACATGCACCACTCGGAGGGGATGTGTAGAAGTCCAATGGCCATCTGACAATGACTTTGTTGAAAGTGTAATCGAATTTATGTCAAAGGTGGACATTGTATTGTGTAATCTTGGATAGGCCTAAGGGAATTCATCGTATAATGTATTCAATTTATTGTAATATTTTATTATATAAACCATATGGACCAAAATTAACCTTGTTATGGTTAAACCTACCTTATAAAATTATAATTAGCCTTAAAATCATCTTGTTATGTCAAATTAGGTTAAATTCATTTATGTAATTGGGTTTTTTGTATTGATATATATACCTCCCACACTCCATAATTCAATTATTAGACTGTAGTGATTCTTATGTATGGATAGTAAAATAATTATTTATGATGTCTATAGGCATCCATCAATATCTACGTCTCTTTTTATTTCTTTTGTTCTTTTATGCTTTCTATATAAGACTTAGTGGATGGATTTATTCTTATTTATTTTAAGAAAATATTGTGAATTTCAACTGGTATTAGAGTGGGTATTGAGCTATCTCACTTGGTCACACAAAAATAATTTTTGGAGCCTCCAACATTTCTTCTAAATTTTAGGATGAATCCTTCTTCAAAATCTCATAAGCCCTTTCTGCTCAAGAGATAACAAGTCTTTACCTTACTCTTTAATTTCACCCTCCAAGAAGCATTGGAAATGAACCCTATTATTTTTCTCTAAGAAGAGCTTAAAAACTCAACAGGTTGGAAGATCATGTGTTGCTTTGAAATAAATGCTTTGAAAATAAAAAAATTATTCTGCCCGATCTTCTTTAACATAGTAGCAAGCATAATAATTATTCTACCTTCTCCCACCTATGTCCTTTGGCTTGTCATCCAAGCAAGAAAAATCATGCAACACCTTCCTTCAAATAGGAGGGGTTTGCCTCTTAGTAAATGGTAGAGTTTTGATTGTGGTTAATGAGAGAGAAGCAAAGACACTTGCTCCCTATGAGCATGATTTCAAAGCAATCCAAGTGCTATTTCTAGAGGATGACAATGGAAAATTTTTAAATCTAAAGTTTAACATTGTTTTCTATTATTGGCAGTTGTTCCATTGAATAATTGGTGGTGGAGCAATTGGTTCCAAGGATAAAGAGGAAAAAGATGTAGGATCGATTCATTCCCCCTATTTTTACTCCTTATTGGTTAGATCAATGCACTATCAATTGTTTGCCAACAACTCTTATGAATAGACATATAATAGAATGCTTTGGAAGGTGTGAGGTTAGTTTCTTGAATCTAGTGAAGGATGCCACTTTTGCTTTACATTTTGCTAATGAAGATTGAGAGAGAATTTTTCAAAGCAGGAAGGTTCTCCCTCCTCAAAGGCAACCGTGACATGGTGGCTATTCTTTGCATCAAAAATCATAGTTTGAGCCCCTTCAATAGTTTATGCTTATCTCACAAAGAAGGATTTATTGTCAATAGACATGGCCTATCTTAGCACCATGACCCAAAATACTTTATACTTATATCTCTTGCACATATCAGAACATAATATTTGTTGCAATCACATTTTATCAATGATGCTGAAGTGGAAAAAAATAAGTGGATAAAAGCAATAAATAATTCAATGCCAAGTGGTAATGCACGATTAAATTCTACTTTGCTAAGGTTTGGGGATTTAATTTTTACTTTTTTGAGCTTCATTGGGTAAACTTTTTAGAGGCCATAAATTTTGCATACATAAGTGTTTTGAGCCTATTTTTTCAATTTGCATGAATTTTTAAGCTCTACATATTAGTGGCATTACTTCAAGAACATGCTATAGTGCTAGGGTGAAATTATGTAGGATGGATCATCAAGCCTTAATTACTCATCTTAATGGGTGAAATTACAATATTTGGTCAACCAAAATGATTGGCCTACTATGTATTAAGAACTTGTGGTGCATCCTTCAAGAAGATGAAGTAGCAGTCCTTGATGAAGAAACTGGTCAACAAAAGGAAGAAGAAGCTCTTTGCTTGTTCTCCTTGTTGATTGAACTAGAATTATTTTTCATATCAAAAGAAAAAAATTGAACCTATCAAGATATGGTTAAAATTGCATGAATCATTTGGAAATGTAAATACAACTAAAGTAAGTTTTTTGGGGTTAGAGCTATCTTATCTTAAATTAGTTTAGTTTGATAACATTGAGAACTATATTACAAGATTTAAGGCATTGAGAGCATATGTTGCATATTTTGGAGGTAAAAAGAAATATGATGCTAAATGTGTTAATATTTTCCTTGATAATCTCCCCCTTTCTTTTCAAATATTGAATCTTATGGTTCATATGATTTCTATTTTCTTGGAATCTCAAAAAAATCTTACTCTTGATTAACTTTTCTCTCTCCTAGTTTATTTTCATGTGGCAACGCATAATTGTGGTGGTACCTCACAAATACAAGCTCATGCAAAGGAAGTAAAACCTAAGAAGGCTTAGACTTAGGGACCTAAGGGCCAGACTAAGTCTTCAAAGAAGTCAAAGACCATTTGTATATACTACAAGAGAGGGCATCCAATGAATAATTGTTTGATGAAATTGCAAAGGATTCAAGCTAAGTTTCTAAATATAGGTGAACATCTTCCAGATGATCAAGGGGATTTAGATGGATCTACCTCAACTGTACAGGTCCACTAGAGCATCCATTATGGTGGGAAGATATTATTATCACTAATGTATTCTCTTCTTGGCTCCTTAATTTAGATTATGAGGGGGTGTTGAAAGTGTAATCTAATTCATGGCCAAGGTCGACATTGTATGATGTAATATTAGATAGACCTAAGGGCATTTTTTGTACAATATATTTAATTTATTGTAATATTTTATTATATAATCCCTATAGGCCATGATTAATCTTGTTATGTTAAAACCACTTTCTAAACTTATAATTAACTTTATATCCCTCTTGTTATGTTGACTTAGGTTAAGATCATTTATGTAATTGGATTTTTTGGTATTAGCGTAAATACCCCAACCTCTCCATCGTTAAATTATTAGAGTGTAGTGATTGTTATCTATGAATAATATAGTGATTATATATGGTGCCTACAAACATCCACCATTATATATGTATATTTTCCTTTCTTTTGTTCTTTTATGATTTCTATATAAGATTTGAGTGGATGGTTTGCTTCTATTTGTTTTTGGAAAATATTATGAATTACAATAGACTCATGTATCTTAAGGATCCATAATTGATATGCCCAAGCCTATGGTGCCACTTCTAACTTTCATCATCTACATGTGCAACCATAACAACATAATCTTTCTTACTTGAAGAATAAATAGAAGAGGCAAGCCTTTCTATGAACTAATATATTTGGTTAAACTCATCACAATATCCATAAGAAATAGTTTTAAACCCATCGTTTATATCCTTAATTACCTAAAAATTAGGCCAAAATTCTATCCTTTTATTTGTATGAGTAATGCGATAAATAAAAAAGAGGTTAGGATCAATAGTAGGAACATGAAGTATCTTATCATAGGAAGAAGGGCCAATGCTAATATTTCCACATCCTACAACCAATAATGAAGAATCATATCCAATAATAGCATGCTATCCTAAATGTAATTTATTGTATCCTTGTAAGATATGTTTCTACTTTATCATGTGCCTAGTTACCCCTAAATCTACAATCCATTCATCTAAATAGGTGGATGTTTGATATACTTAATAAACAACTATATATGTTGTGAGGTTTCTCCCTTAAAGTTATCCTTACCTTATGTATAAAAGAGAGTGTTGTCACTCAGAATGCCATGATCACTTGCTGTAGTAGCCAAATGCACCAGACACGCATGGCTCACGTAGATCAAAATAGTGGGAAGCTTTGTCAGCGTGAAACACGACTCAAAGGGTAACCTTCAAGATTTTGCTAAGGCTGGCTCCTTATTTATTTTAATATTTAATGCACTATTTCCTAAACTACTTACGTTCATCAAAGAAAGAGAGAGAGATTGTACAAAATAAAACCCTAATCTAACATAGGTGATGCACCAAGATCAAAATATTCTTCTTTGTATAATTGAAATTAAACGAACTTATGCATCATTTGTTATATCTAGAGAAATGAATATGGTTCTAATATAACATAAAATATTCATAAATAAGATGCATATAAGAAATATGGTAGAGCAAAATTAGCCATTTCATATATATGTCATATTTTATTTGTACAAATATGCTAGATTAAAAGAGGCTCAAATGCTATTGAAAAAATGACTCAAGGTTCAAGTCCAAATGTATACATAGAAGAAAATAAAAGAAAATATACACACAAGGCCAAATATTAGGCATGATTAAGAAATTTCCAATGTCCTACGATAAAGATAAAACCACTATTTATAAGAAAAAACTAGGGTTTTTTGTGTCAAAAAATATACAAATGACCCAAAATATTTCTCCCAAAATTGAGTGGGATACTAATCTACATTCAATATCGATGGGATTGAGGTATCTATATTTGGATCCATTAATTTCGAAGGGCTTGGAACCTTTCGATTTAGAGCTTCTACTGCTATTACCAACTATTTTTACTAGAAATTCCCCCCAAAATAGAGTGTGAGATCTATTTGTAATCAATGTCTCTAGACTAAGATCCCAATTTCTCTCCTTGAAATTCCATGTCAGAGTGGCATAGGTAGGTGGACTTGGGGATTTTATATAGCTAATGTCTTTATGAAGAGAACTAATTTCTCTGGGAGATCACACATAGATGTTACCTATAATAAAAGCTCTTGTTTGTCATGGAGGTTCCTTGTTGTAGAAGGTAAAAAGTTGATGATGAAATTTGAGAGAATGTTACTACTTTCTTTCAAAATTATGACTTGTTGGATTGGATCGTTTCTCCTTTGATCACATGGTTGACAAATATTCTCTTGATCCTCTTGTTTGTATATTCTTTCTTGGATCATCTATCACTAAGAGAGGATAATTAGAACTACTTTCTAATGCTATATTTCCTGTGCCTTCTTTCAATTTGTGTAAGCCATCAAATTGGGCTTGATTTGATCTTTATCATTGGTTTATTCTAAATATAGAGCAGGGAGATCATATGACTGCCCCATGAATGGTCACTATGAGCTCAATTAGATTTGGAAGAATAGGTATATGGTTGTTGACTTCACTGTACTTCAAGCAAGGGTGTGTCTAATTTTAACTTCTTTAAAGAGTCCTTAGATATGGAATAGGCCATCGATTGCTAAGATCAGACGGTTTACAAGACTTTACAATCTAGATATTTTAACATTCTTTTAAATATTTTATGGGCCATTGGATTTGTCATATATTTATGATCTACGATAAACCTTCTTTGGATGTACATATTGAACTTCAATCCTTGTAGGTTGTTAATGCACCTGCAATGTATCTTTGGTATTAGTCAATGGTAGGAGTTTCTCATGATAATTCCATTGCTTGGTTTTAAAAATGACATGGGTCATGGATCATCAAGATCAAACGACTCACATAATTTCATGATCTAAATGTCTTCATATATTTCTTAAATCTTTGCAAATCGTTGGATCTTGTTTCTTTCCAAGATCAACAATGAATATTCTTTGGATGCAGGACTTTATGGGATAACTACTTACTTGTTTACGAGGCATCAATTCATTTTTCACGTATCTCATGATTTAACCAATGGCACAATTCTTCTTTATCAACTTCTTTGGTAGAATTATGAAATGACATAGGCCTTTGAATGAGTAATCAATGACCCACAAAGCTTAATTTTTTTTTGGCTGGTTTATTGGGAAACAATGCTCACCATCTAATTAGACGATCAATAACTTATGCTACTTTGCTTCCTTTATTCCTTATTCTTCTATGGAATCAATTCTCATCATAGATCTTCTAAATCAATAGACTAAAGAGATTTCAAATATTTTTGTGGCTTTTAACTTTTCAAAACAATGCATATTATTGATCGATAAGATCAAATGGATCGTAAGGCATTTAATCCTTTCCATATAGAACTAGCACCCATAATAGATCTAAAAAATTGAGAGTGTGCATAAGTTTGCTCTCTCTACAAATTACTTTTCTCTAAAAATTAGTGCCCATCATAGATATGGAAGAATTGATGATGCACACAACTTTGGAATCTTTTGTGGCCTTCAACTTCTTAAATCAATGATCACGTCTTGAACAATAAAATTAGACAGTCCACATGACATCAAAACTTTTATCGAAGCCTTTCTTTACAAAATGGGTGCTCATCATTGATTGCATAATCAATGATGCACTTTGCTCCTACCTTCTCTTCTTCAAATTGTTGATATTCCTCCTATCAAGGCCAACTTGCAAAATTAGCCATGGAAAAACTCCTCCTAGATGTAGTGAAATTCACTACAGTTCTGGTGACTCATATGGGATATTTTTCTTATTGAAGATAAAGAATCCCGAATATATTAATGATTATTTCAACATTTCCTAAACCAACTTCTCAATTTTAGAATTTTTAGGCTAGGGATAGCAGTAAGGACATATATTAAGTGGTTGAATTTTAAAACTAGGTGGATGGCATGATTCTGTGTTCACTTAGGAGGAAGACTAGTGTGCTTACCACATACCTATACATAGTGATCCATAATATTTTATAAGTCTATAAGAAGAATTGGAAGAAGTATCTCCAAAAAATAAAATTCCATGTAATTGACCTAATCGAAGAATCCATGACCACCTTTCTTCAATATCATTTATCATGTTATGGGAACTAACCACCTTGGAATAAGGTTGGAATCCTTGTACCTTTCCATGATCCATCCACTTAACATATAACCACTATCTATTAATAGTTTTATCACCAAGCTAAGATAGCCATTACGCTCCCAAGATGACATCTGCACTACCCAAATTCATGGCAAAGAGATTGCATGACCAATTATAATACCCATTTGGATGTTAACCTTATTTGTTTGAACTATACATTGAGTGGTACCCATATTTATATTAAGTACTTGAAATTTGTCCTGATTTGAAGAATTAATATCCAAGCCCAAATATTTTGTTATCACACTACCAATAAAGCTATGTGTGCTACCTAATTCAATAAACACATTGATGCATCATATTTTGATTAATCCTTGGACTTTGATGGTATGGTGAACTTGACACCCCATAAGGGCATAATAAAAAATATCCACGGTATCATCCTCATATACTTTAGTTGGTTGCTTCTATTGTAACGAATATTTATATTCTAAACCTGCAAAATTTCCACCTTCCACTTGAAAGTTATGATGTTCTTCATAAGCATGATCTTGGGGATTGTGAGAATGATATTTGAAATATAAAAACCCCTTAGAGTGATCATTATTATGGTTATTAAAGTAAGGACATCAAGAGTTAAAATGCTATCAAGGTTGGGGGTTGGGCTCTTGGAGCTTCTATTCTACTACAAAATCTTTACTTTGAGCATTCTTGAGGAAATAATGATTGAGCATATCGAATTTCTATTAAATTTTATCCTTGAGACCATGGCAAAAGGATGAGGCTACTAATGCTAGATTTGATTGGTAGTTTTAGATGAGAAGAATTGTGGACCATACAAACTACTCCTTAACTATTCCTATTTGCTTAGTTTCCATTAAACAAACTACATACAGTGTGGAAGATCCTTTATCAAACCATTGAAGTAAATATGCATTGAAGTTAGGCCACAAAATATAAGTCTCTAGTTGGTGAAGCTCCTATAACAACCACTAATGAGAATGGATTCCCAACTTAATAGTAGATAATATGACATGGTATTATTTAGAAATATAGTGTAGATGTATGACACTATCCATCTTGGCCACCCACCCATGTGGATCAACACCCTCAAAGGTGGAGATGCCAATGCATGGAATATAAACATTATGATATCAATAAAGGAATTTAGAAGCACCTTATATAGAGGGATCCAAATTAGAAGAAAAGCTTGAGATATAACCACCAATTCTTGGAAGAGTACCTCTAGTAGCCTAGGGATTTATGTGATTTCCATAAAAAACTAGAGGATTATGATCAAATGACAACTGCTAAAGAATACCTTTATGTGTTGGTTTGGTTCCTATTCCATACCTAGTGGTTGCTACCCAACAACTTGTTGAGATTTGTGGTGGTCAATGGAATGCATATTAGAGGATATTTTTAGGAATTTATTATGTCAACTAAGGTAATATTGATTTTATTTTGAGAGATCATAATGGAAATAACCATGCTTTCTTAATTTTCAAAATAAGTATGCAAACTAGAATAAATTTATTAGGAATAAGATTACCAATTCGAGGTATAAGAAGAGGAGTGATAGGGGTAGGGTTATTGGTAGGAGAGGAAGGAGTGGTTTTTGGAGGAGGAAAAACCTTAGCATTTAAGGAAGAAAGAAATCATTAGTCAAAACTATTAATATTTCGAGTATTGTGATGCTTATCAAGATTTTTGGGTTGGTACTTCTTTCTACTCATGCATACATCCTCTAAATGACCAATGCATTGTGATTGACTGTTGATTCATAACTAATTAGTGGGAGTAATGGGTTTATTCATATACTAGGAGTTTCTAAAACCCAAAAGAATCCTTTGAAGCACTTCTAAAAATATATTATGATAAATACCTCTTGTATTTATTAGTTTGAAGAGATGATCACAATAGGATAGGTATCTCGCAAGGATCTAAATACACAAGATTCTAAAAAAAGTGTTGCTAGAAATACCCATTGTTTTGACTAGATTGGATAGGTATGCTACAAGTGTTTGATAACAATTGATAATTAGGATATAAATAGAATGATTGTTCAACAAAGGTTTTGGAATTGTTCATGTTCCCTTCTACCAAAAATTTGCACCACCATAGGGAGCCAATATTGATGCTTTGATACCACTTGTAATAAAATAAATTCAAGAAATAAAGTAATGGTAGTAACGATTGAATAATACACAACAAATGATGTCCTTGATAACAACGAGTTCTAATTCGATGCCACAAAATCAAAAGTGCAAGTAATCAAATTCTAGATTCAATTCAATACAAATCCTTAGCCACTTAAAGAGGGTAAAGTCTCTTAGCCACTTGGAGAGTGTGAAGTCTCATATGTACAACATAGATAACTAATATGCCATTATGAAAGATGATTCCAACTACAAAATAATTCTTCATGTTTATAGACTACATCAACATTGACCCTACCCCAAAGGCTCAAGGGCTGGCTACCTTAACCTAGGTCCCAAGATAATAAAAATAAATATAACCAATGTGGCTACATTAGAACCATTACAATTGGCTAGTGAGTGCTCAAAGATGATTTAGGAAGTATACTTTAGCAAAGTAGAAACTCAATTTGCGGTTGAAAAAATATTGGAAATATTTGAAAAGTACTTTTATTGGCCCAAAATGAGGAACAATGTTAAGAGGCACATCAAGTCATGTACCCCTTGTGTTGTTACCAAACCAACCAACAAGAAGTAGGAAATGTATACACCATTATCAATGCCATCCAAGATTTGGTAATCTATATCTATGTATTTTCTCTCATTACATTATATCTAACAAAGATAACAAATGTTTGAGCATCTTTTGATCCACCCTTTGAGCATGACATATACTAAGTTGATTATATCCACCACTTTCCATCCTTAGACTAATAGTTGATTATTTGAATGTACAATTATAAGCATCCATGCTCATGGGATGAGAGCCTCCCTTACATTCACCAGGGGTATAATCGATCTCTATACAATTTTACCAAACATATCCCATTTCATGTCTATTTTGGGTTCTAAACATTAGTATAGATTGATGTAGCTCTCCTTGTGCAACTCATGGAGTACTCCCATTATGGATAAAAATAAGTAGAAAACTTATCACAATTTGTGGAACATATACAACACATTAAGGAATAGGTCCATGGCCTCTTGGAAAAGATAAATAAAAAATATGAGCAATGTCATGACCAACATTGGGCCCCACATCAATTTAAGGTATGGTTATGTGTCCAAAAAGAGAGACTTGTAGGACCCTATATGAATATTATAATCTTTTGTTATGGACTATACACCATCACCAAGAAGGTGAAAAAATACCTTTGAATTGAATCTTCCATCTTATCTTGGTTTGCATCCAATATTCAATGTTAAACTTCTCATGCCGTATCATCTAACTTCGTTGTACACTTCCATAGTTTTAGAATAGTTGAACATTAAGTAACTCAATATAGATAGTTGAACATTACTCGAGAAGGATCATATTATTGAAACATGGACTAAGACCACCAAAAGGTAGTCCATTTAGATGTACAAAGTGGTCAAGACAAGATAATTTGGTCACCAAAGGGGATGACTCACAAAAAATCAGATAAATAAATATTTTCCACTACTAATGTCAAAAGTTAACATAATGGAAACCATTTATTTTCAAGGGGAACAAATGATCTAAATATGTGATCTTTTTGGGCATGGCTTTATGCTCGAAAATCTTGAAAAATCTATTTTTTTGATCCTAACCACATTGACAGGGACATAAATTTGTGCTTGAGGCCCTATTTTGATCCGTTCAAGAAGCATTGAAAGTATTAGAGGGAGAGCAACAATTTTATGATCAACTCCATAACAAAAAGTGTTTTTATAACTTTGTGGAAAAAATTCCATAAAGGCTCTAAAAGATATAAAATAAAATATTTACTAAAAATAATAAAATAAAATGCATCTCTAGCCATCCTCACATATTAGTATAAGATAAAAAATAAAATAAAAGTCATATTTGATAATTTTTAATTAAATATGCTTTGTAACTTATGAAAGGTGAGTCACCACATTTTCATATAGGTGACATTCTAACTCATGGAAGGTAAACTAACATATTTTTGTGTGGGTGGCCTTCCATATTAAATATGGTGGATTTCTAACAGACAAAAAATAATGTGTAAAGAGAGACTCAACCTTTATTTTAAAGGTAGTAGTGAATGTGATGTTATAGCCTCACATATCTTCTCAAATATTGCTTGCATTGTACTTTATATTCCAAGCAATAAACCATTATGCTAGTTTGATTATATTTTTTTGCATTCTAGTTTAATATACTATGTTATTTATTAACTTACAATTATAAGCTTTCAATTAGTCAAAATTTTAAGTTTTGGATCAGCCCTTACTTTCACTTCTCTGGTTTTTATGTCTTACAACAAATTTATTGAGCAAAATTTTAAGTTTTTGATCAACCCTTACTTTCACTTCTCTAGTTGTTATGTCTTACAACAAATTTATTGAGCAATTTGATAGCAATGCCCCTAGTTGTATTGCATTTATGCTTGAAAATTTGAAGAGATTTGAATTGTTGAACATGTGCTACAACTTATAATACAATTTTTGATGTAGTGGGAAATACCTCATAGTTGAAGCTCTTGTTTTTGGGTGGGAAACAACTCATATATGGAAGCATTGATGTGAATTCCGAAATATATTTCCTTGAGATATGGTGAGGTAGTGGGGTGTCTCCATTGTAATCCACCCATGCTTCTTATACTTCACCTACATGACCCCCTTTGATGACATGCATTTAGACAAATATGATGGCTATGTGAGATAGTATAAAGATAATATAAAATATTTTATTGATTATCATGAAATTTGTTTGTTGGTGGAGATAATTCTTGCTTAAAAATTGATTGTCAATGAAATTGTCACATTCAAGTTCAACTGTTATGGAATTTATTGGCATAGAACTATAATGTGATAAAATATTTCAATTCTTTTCAATTCTATCTCAATAGATGTGGCACCATATTGGTGATTAGAATGCTAAGTAGAAATTTTTAATGGGTTATGTGTGATTGGAATAGATACCCGTTTTACATCATAATCACATAGTGGTAGTACAATAACTTACAATTATGTATATATTGCTTAGCAATATTCAAACTTAGATCTCCTCCTTGAAAGTTGAGAAATTCAATCAATTCTATTATCTCCATGTTCAAATTTTTACATATCTAATATACGGGCGATACTCAAATATTTTCAACATCGATTCTTTTTTTCAACAATATACCCAATATACCCAAAACCAAAATTGATTCTGCTTGCCATAGTTTACTAAATTATGGTTGTGGCAAGAAATAGTGAAAACATAATTATTATTATTTATCTGTTGTTACATAGAGAAAACATAATTATTGAAAAGGCAAAAAAAAGAAAGCCTTCCACAAAGAAAAATCATGTTCAGCTCTCCCAACAAATAATCTTGTAAAAGGAATAAATTCGAGAAAGGAGGCAAAAAAAAAAACAAGAGGGAAATACTAAAATTATCGTCAAACAAGCCACTTTGTAATTAAATACCCTCTTCGAAAGAAGAAAATAGAGGCCACTAAAAAAAGTATGCTTATCGTTTACATCTTGAAAAATAGGAGTTAGTTTCTGAATATAATTCATCATATTTTGATACAACATAGAAGATAATGAATATGGAGTAAATCTTGCTGTTTATAACATAAATTATACAACAGATACCCAAGACCATTATTCAACCTCAACATGTTTTGTAAGTTATGAAACTCCCAAAGAAAATAATGATGACGAGAGTACTGACTGTTATATTAGATATGTAAAAAACTTAATTTACTTTACTATAATGAATTAAGCTTAAAAATAAACTTCGTGATACCTTGCGCGAACAAATGCTAGACACACCTTGTGCTAGAAATATTAAACCATATTTTACGCCTCCCGTAAGTGCTTCGCTCCGAAGTAATATAAACATGTGATGAGGATCAACAAACATGAACAAAAAATCCAAGGAGTTAAATTAGAATTATTTTCATAATGCCAGCCTAAAGGGGCAGAAATTACAATGCCAGACTTGTTCAATAGTGGAGCCCAATCCCATATCGAAGACCATATTTCCAGATCCAAAATCCCCTTTTAAAATCTACCTTCCCCGCCCAACTAGCGGTCGACAAAATTTTAAATTCTACTTTCCCGCCTAACTAGCGGTTGACAAAATTTTAAATTCTACTTTCCCGCCCAACTGGCGACTGACAAAATTTTAAATTCTACTTTCCCGCCCAACTGGCGGCTGAAAATTTAAATTCTACTTTCTCGCCCAACTGCCGGTTGACAAAATTTTAAATTCTACTTTCCCGCCCAATTGGCGGCTGATAAAATTTTAAATTCTACTTTCCCGCCCAACTGGCGGCTGACAAACACCAAGGCAAAACACTTAGAATTTTTTTTTTGTTTTGTTTTTTTTTTCTGTTGATGCAAGATTGCTCTGCTGCCACTGGATGCTCCTGCATCAGACACCCAAGGTAAGTTTGAGAAGTGACCTCACTTCTTTGCTGTTGGAGGAAAACCAAGGCGGTCAACCTCGGACTTGGATAGCCAAATCTTCTACAGGCCTTCCCTTCCATTTCACCAGATATTCTTCATACTGCCTATTTCTTTTAATTTTGTCGATGCGGGTATCTAGGATTTCCTCTATCTCTTCTGTCACTGGAGCCGATGTCGGAACACTCCACAACTCTGCAACTGGTTCCTTAAAACTGTCACCTTCATGATACTCTACCAAATCAGAAATATTGAACACATGTGATATGTTCAATCCACTCAGCAACTCCACCTCATATGCATTTCCTGAATCTCTTTTCTGTATGATCCTGCATGGTCCAAACTTCTTCATTTTCAGCTTGTTATATGTTTTAGCAGGAAACCTCTTCTTTCTCAGGTGCACCATGACTTCATCACCAACCTGGAACTCCTTAAACCTCCTTTTTTGATCAGCCTTTGTCTTGTACTAAGTGTTCATCTTATTGATGTGTTGTTTTACTTCATGCAAATCCTTCAGGTGCTCTACAAAGTTCTCAACTTCAGCACTATTCTTTTCTCCCCTATCCAACTTCCTCAACTCAGAAGCATTTCTTGGACTACTCCCATATACAATATGGAATGGTGATTTACTAGTACTCCTATTGACAGTCCTATCCAGAGTAACTGGGGTTGTACAAGCTCTCCAAGCTTCAGCAAAATCTGGGTCTTCAGGGTACAAACCCTTAAGTTATTCAAACCCCACAACTTCCACTCTCATTGTTGTCAACAAAATCTTTTCATCCATCTCCTTCAGTGGCTTCAGTTTATGGCACACTCCTTCCTTTGTTAGGGAGTAAGTGTTGGCATGTCCATCATGGACTACACGATGATCAAAATGCCATGGTCTTCCTAACAACATATGGCAAGCATCCATAGGCAGGATATCACACAAGACCTCATCCTGGTATCTCCCAATATTAAACTTGACTAAGCACTGTTCACTGACCAATGCCCTATGGTCCTTCTGCAACCACGCAATCCGATATGGATGTGGGTGTCTCCTCCTCTCTAGCTGTAACTTAGTAACCATTTCTTCAGAGACCAAGTTATCAGTACTGCCATTATCTATAATAACATTACAGACCTTACCTGAACATTTGCACCTTGTGCGGAATAGGCTCTTCCTCTGGTCTGGTTCCTTCTCCTCATTCAACAAGGTTCTCCTTGTGACCATAACTTCTCCTCTCTCTACCTCCTCAGAGTACTATGATTCAACTCTTTCATCTACAATAGCAGCTCTGGCATTACCCGCTGGCCTCCTATTTGGCTTCTCTTGGTGCTGTGGACACTCATATGCTCGATGTCCTCCTTCTCCATAGTTGAAGCAAGTTCCACAAAACCCTCTTTCTCCATTTCCTCGACCAGATCTACCTCTTCCTCTTGGGTAGTTGTTCTGACCACGGGATCTATAATCATTATCTCCCTTATAATCCTGACTGTTGCTAGCTTCTTCTTTCTTTTCATCTCGTCCTCCATATGTTCTTCCACCAGTTCTTTCTCCATGACCTCTTCCTTTCTGTTTGCTTTCAAATCTTCTGTTCAGCTTCTCTTCAACCTTCAAGGCAAACTGATATGCATCCTCAATGGTGGTCATCCTGACCAAACTGAGTTCTTCTTGGATATTCATTCTTAACCCATTTATGTAACGAGCTACTTTCTCCTTATTAGCCTCTGAATGGCCAGTTCTGATTGAGATCTTGTAAAACTCCTCTGTATATTCTTTGACAGATTTGCTTGACTGTCTCAAACTCTGCATTTTCCTCAACAGATCTAATTCGTAATCTACAGGAATAAACTGCCTCTTCAACTTCTCTACCATTTGATCCTATCTGGTTATCTTTTCCTTTCCTCTTCTATTTATTTCTAGCTGCACTTCTTTCCACCATATGCTAGCATGGCCTTTCAACTTCGTTTTTGCAAACTTGATCCGATCTAGATCTACAACCTCCATACTCAAAATACTCCTCCATATCATTGATCCAATCAATCAAATCCTCTGGATTGAGATTCCCAGAATACGTGGAGACATCAAAATTTGGCCTCTTCCTGAACAAAGATATGGCCCTAAATAATCTAGCTTCTACATGATCCATTGCTTCTTCTTAATCTGATGGATCATCAACCTCCCAAGCGTCATATTCACTACGGTATTCTCTCCTTGGCTCAACCCCTCTTCGCAACTCCTCTTGCAGGGCTTGCACTTGCCTCTGCAAAGCTTTGAAATCTCCTTCAAGTACCACATTTCTCCCACCACCACGGTTTCTTTGTGGAGGCATTCTTCTTCACTCTCTTCTCACAACCCTTCCATAGATCCTGGTGCAAACTGCCTCACTTTCGACGATCTGCTCACACACTCAGGAACCCTAAGCTCTGATACCACTTGATGAGGATCAACAAACATGAACAAAAAAATCCAAGGAGTTAAATTAGAATTATTTTCATAATGCCAGCCTAAAGGGGCAGAAATTACAATGCCAGACTTGTTCAATAGTGGAGCCCAATCCTAGATCGAAGACCATATTTCCAGATCCAAAATCCCCTTTTAAAATCTATCTTCCCCGCCCAACTGGCGGCTGACAAAATTTTAAATTCTACTTTCCCGCCCAACTGGCGGCTGACAAAATTTTAAATTCTACTTTCCCGCCCAACTGGCGGCTGACAAAATTTTAAATTCTACTTTCCCGCCCAACTGGCGGCTGATAAAATTTTAAATTCTACTTTCCCGCCCAACTGGCGGCTGACAAACACCAAGGCAAAACACTTAGAATTTTTTTTTTGTTGATGCAAGATTGCTCTGTTGCCACTGGATGCTCCTGCATCAACATGCCCCCTGAAGATGCTTCGCTGTGAAGTAATTTTAACCCGGCAGTTCGCATTTCAAATTGGCGAAGCAGTAACCAGGCGCTGGAATCGAGGGTCTGACATCGCACATGTGGGTAGTTGGGGTTGCTCGACGATTGGACAGAAACCCTCTTCGGCATTTATTTTTGTCAGTCGGTTGGTGAAAGTTTTCCCGCTCCTTGTCCACATTCTTCGTCTATAAATACCGGACCTCTTGTCATTTTGTTGTGTCGGAGATTACGAGCACAGAGCAGCAGAAGAGAGGAAAGCAGCAGCAAATTCATCAGACAATCGGAGAAGGGAGTAGCAGCCTCCAAGAAATCTCCATCTTGTTTATCCTGCAACCTGGTTGTAGATGTTTGTAACTGCTTCAGAAAAGAAGCCCTGTAATCCAGTTTTATATGATAAATAAAATATTTTGTTATTGTGTAAACCCTCGACTGTTTTCTCTGTTATATCTAATTTCATTGTTTTATTTCTTCCAAACCTGAACTTTGGCAAGACGTGTAAATCATTGCTTTATTGCGTGATTTTTCTATTTAAGTTTCTCTTTGAACGAAGTATAGATTTGTCTTCTTTTCTGCTCGAAGAGAAGTCGTTGTCTTGTGCCCAACTTTCTCGAAACAATATTTGCCGCAGCGTTGCCAATTTTAAACCAAAGTTCTACTTTGGAAATATCCTTTGCGAAGCAGCCGCTTCGCTTGAAAAATCCCCGAAGCATTTTTCACTTCGCCGTTTTATCCTCCAAAGTCTTTACTTCGGGAGTATTTTCCGCGAAGCATCCTCGAGTGGGTAAAATTAGTTATCTCTCCCGAATTTGCCACTTCGCCAGTAAAATAGCGAAGCTCCTCCTTCGCTGCTCATTTTGCCGAAGTTATTAAATATTTGCGAAGTTCAATTTTATTGTTGAAGCTCCTCCTTCGCTATCGGGCCCAGCGAAGCTCCTCCTTCGCTCAAGAAACTTGCAAAGTTTCTTTTTGGTTTTTCAACTGTGCGAAGCATTTTCTTTTCAACGCTAAGCTATTTCCTTCAAATTGGTATCAGAGCTGTTGTGTCGTGACATAGAAGATTGAAGCATGGCTTTCGAAAACAATTCCCTGCAGTTGCAGATCCCGTGATTTAACGGCAAGAACTACGATTACTGGAGCATCCAGATGAAGATCCTCTTCGGGTCTCAGGAGTTGTGGGACTTGGTTGAGAACGGGTACCCGAAACCGGCAGATGCAGTAGCACTGGCCGCCCTCTCCCAAGCTGACAAGGATTTGTTGAAAGAGAACACGAAGAAGGACCAGAAGGCCCTCTTCTACATCATGCAAGTGGTCGAGGAGACCATCTTCCCATGGATTGCATCAGCCACCAAGGCAAAGCAGGCCTGGGAAATTTTGGCCAGTTCCTATCAGGGCACCAACAAAGTGAAGTTGGTGAAACTGCAGATGCTCAGGAGGGAGTTCGAGAACCTGCAGATGAGTGAGTCAGAAACCATGAGCGATTTTTTCACCCGAATGACAGATGTCATCAACCAGATGCGGTTGAATGGTGAAATTGTGCAGAATCAAAGGATTGTGGAGAAAATTTTGTGAAGTCTGCCAACGAAATTTGATTCTGTGGTAATTGCAATAGAGGAATCAAGGGATTTGACAACCCTCTCAGTGGATGAGCTCATGGGTTCCTTGCAGACACATGAGCAGAGGCTGAGCCGTTCAACTCAGTCTTCTTTGGAGCAAGCCTTCAAGGCGCAAGTCTCATTTCGAGACAGCGGCAGACAAGACTCCCACCATGGCGCCTCTAGTTCTCAAGGTGGAAGAGGCAGAGGCAGGCGTGGGAGAGGTAACAAGCAAGGAGGGAGGTCAAACCCTAGCGAGGGAGAGACCAATTGCAACTTCCATCAGCAAGGAGGAAGAGGCACTGGTAAAAATCAGCAAAGTGGATCTTATCAGAAGAAAGATAAATCTAAGGTCCAATGCTATTACTGCAAAAAGTTCGGCCATTATATCTCACAGTGCAGAAAGAGGATGGCCAACGAGAATCAGCAGTAGGCCCATTATACGGATGAAGCCAGAAATGCGGCAGGAGGAAATGTGTTGCTGACTTGTAGTATTGAGGAGGAGAGCAAAAAAAATATTTGGTATCTTGATAGTGGGTGCAGCAACCACATGACTGGGAACAGGGAGATGTTCTCACAACTGGATGAAACAGTCCAGTCTGAAGTCAAGATGGGGAACAACAACAAGGTTCCCATGATGGGGAAAGGAAAGATCCTCATTCGCACCCGACATGGTGAAAGAAAACAAATTTGTGATGTGTATTATGTGCCTGGTTTGAAGCACAACTTGCTGAGTGTTGGACAACTTGTGCAGAAGGGACACACTATGCAGTTCAAAGATGGTGTCTGTACCATCAGAGACAAAGTGCATGGGCAAATCGCAACTGTGTCCATGACGAAAAACAAAATGTTTCCGCTACAGATTCAGAATGAATCATTAATGTCTCTAAGTGCAGTTGTGAAGGATGCTACCTGGTTGTGGCATCTCAGATTCGGTCACTTGAGTTTCAGTGGCCTGAACTTGTTGCACAAGAAGCAGATGGTGAAGGGTTTACCCCTTATTGAGCAACCAAACCAAGTTTGTGAAGGTTGCCTGGTCGGTAAGCAGCACAGGGATGCATTCCCTATAGGACAGTCTTGGAGAGCATCACAACCATTGGAGCTGGTGCACTCAGACATTTGCGGTCCCATGCAGACCAGCTCATATACCGACAACAAATATTTCTTGACTTTCATTGATGACTTCAGCCGAAAGACCTGGATTTATCCCATCAAGCTGAAGTCAGAAGCATTTGCAAAGTTTAAGGAGTTCAAGGCTCTGGTTGAGAAACAGAGCGGGTATTCTATGAAAACTCTCAGGATAGACGGTGGAGGTGAATACATCTCCAACGAATTCCACAACTTCTGCAAGCAACATGGAATTCGCAAGTAGTTGACTACCAGATACACACCGCAACAGAACGGTGTAGCTGAGAGGAAGAATAGAACTATCATGGAGATGGCACAGAGCATGCTAAAGGCGAAAAGTCTGCCACATGAGTTCTGGGCAGAAGTTGTGTCATGTGCAGTTTATCTGCTGAACCGATGTCCCACCAAGAGTGTGAAGGACAAAATTTTGGAGGAAGCCTGGAGCAATCTGAAGCCAAGTGTGGCTCATTTGCGAGTTTTTGGGTGCATTGCATATGCACATGTTCCAGATGAGAAAAGGCAGAAGTTGGATGACAAAGCTAAAAAATGCATCTTCATAGGGTACAACGAACAAGCGAAGGCATACAGGCTGTACAATCCGATGACAAAGAAACTTGTCATCAGTCGAGATGTGAAGTTCTTGGAGGATGAAGCCTGGAACTGGAAGTCAAAGACTGGTCAGCCTGAACCAACAATTATTGAACCTGTAAACTTGGAGGAAGATAGTGTGCAGCCACCTGTACCTTCAAGCAGCAACAGTGGTGCCAACAGCAGCACAACCTCATCATCTCGGTCACCTCCACTTGCAAGCAGAATTCCAAACTTGAGGACACCTGCGAAGACTCGGAGCTTGCAAGATATTTATGAGGTAACCCGTAATCAGATAGATGAAGAATATTCTGACTTTGCTTTATTTACTGAGTGTGATCCAGTTTCATTTGAAGAAGCAAGTCAGAATCGCAAATGGGTGAATGCGATGGATGAGGAGATAGCAGCCATTGAGAAGAATGAGACATGGCAGCTGGCTGATCTTCCAGCAGGGAAAAAGACCATTGGGGTCAAGTGGGTGTATAAAACGAAGTTCAATGCCCAAGGAGAAGTTGACAGGCATAAGGCCAGATTAGTGGCGAAAGGCTACAAGCAGAAGTCCGGCGTTGACTATCATGAGGTGTACGCACCTGTAGCCAGACTTGACACAGTTAGAATGATTCTGGCATTGGCAGCTCAGAAAGGCTGGAGTGTGTACCAGATGGATGTCAAGTCTGCTTTCCTGAACGGAGTGTTGGAAGAAGAGGTCTACATAGACCAACCACCCGGATATGAATTGCAAGGGCAAGAAGACAAGGTCCTAAAGCTGAAGAAGGCCCTGTATGGGTTGAAGCAAGCACCCCGGGCATGGTACAATCGGATTGATGGCTACTTTCAGGAGAATGGGTTCATTAAATGCCCATATGAGCACACCCTGTACCTGAAAACAAATGAAGCAAGGGAGATGATAATCGTCTGCTTGTACGTGGATGATCTGATATATACTGGCAATAGCAACAACCTATTTGAGGAGTTCAGAACAACCATGAAGATCGAGTTTGAAATGACAGACATGGGGCTGATGAAATTCTTTCTTGGCATTGAAGTTGACCAATCAGCAGATGGCATCTTCATCTCTCAGGGCAAGTATGCTAAGGATGTCCTGAAGCGTTTCAAGATGGAGGACAACAAACATGCCATCACCCCGGTTGCCACTGGCTTGAAGTTGAGCAAGACTGACAATAACAGAAGCATTGATCCAACTCTCTATAAAAGGTTAGTTGGAAGCCTGATGTACTTGACCGCAACCAGGCCAGATTTAATGTTTACCGTGAGTTTAATCAGTAGGTTTATGGAGTCACCCAAAGACACTCACTGGCAAGCAGGCAAGAGAATTCTATGGTATGTCAATGGCACGAGAAACCATGGACTCCACTATGCCAGACAAGACCAACTTGAACTGATTGGCTACACTGATAGCGATTGGGTTGGTAGCATAGATGACCGGAAGAGCACTTCTGGATATGCCTTCCATTTTGGATCCGGAGTTGTCTCTTGGTCCTCGAAGAAGCAACCAATTGTTGCTTTATCTACAGCAGAGGCAGAGTATGTTGCTGCCACCTCAGCCGCCTGCCAGGCAGTCTGGCTGAGAAGAGTTCTGAGTGAACTACATCATCCGTCGGAAGCAGCAACAACAATATTTTGTGACAATAATTCTGCCATCGCCCTCTCGAAGGACCCTGTCTTCCATGGCCGGACGAAGCACATAGATATCCGGTATCATTTCATCAGAGAGCTGGTGAAACTCGATGAAGTACAGTTGCAGTTTTGCAGGTCCAAGGAGCAGGTAGTTGACATCTTCACAAAACCTTTGAAGGAGGAGGACTTCGCCAGGCTGCGGGAAATGTTGGGCATCAAAGATTTTGTGAAATCTGGTTTAAAGGAGGGTGTTGGAAATATTAAACCATATCTCATGCCCTCCCGCAAGTGCTTCGCTCCGAAGTAACATAAACATGCCCCCTGAAGATGCTTCGCTACGAAGTAACTTAAATCCGGTAGTTCGCATTTCAAATTGGCGAAGCAGTAACCAGGCACGGGAATCGAGGGTCTGACATCGCACATGCGGGTAGTTGGGGTTGCTCGACGATTGGATAGAAACCCTCTTCGGCATTTATTTTTGTCAGTCGGTTGGTGAAGTTTTCCCGCCCCTTGTCCTCATTCTTCATCTATAAATACCGGACCATTTGTCATTTTGTTGAGTCGGAGATTACGAGCGCAAAGCAGCTGAAGAGAGGAAAGCAGCAGCAACTTCAGCAGACAGCCGGAGAAGGGAGCAGCAGCCTCCAAGAAATCTCCATCTTGTTTATCCTGCAACCTGGTTGCAGATGTTTGTAACCGCTTCAGAAAAGAAGCCCTGTAATCCAGTTTTATATGATAAATAAAATATTTTGTTATTGTGTAAACCCTTGGCTGTTTTCTTGTTATATCTAATTTCATTGTTTTATTTCTTCCAAACCTGAACTTTGGCAAGACGTGTAAATCATTGCTTTATTGCGTGATTTTTCTATTTAAGTTTCTCTTTGAACGAAGTACAAATTTGTCTTCTTTTCTGTCCGAAGAGAAGTCATCGTCTTGTGCCCAACTTTCTCGAAACAATATTTGCTGTAGTGCTGCCAATTTTAAACCGAAGTTCTACTTCGGAAATATCCTTTGCGAAGCAGCAGCTTCGCTTGAAAAATCCCCAAAGCATTTTTCACTTCGCCGTTTTATCCTCCAAAATCTTTACTTCGGGAGTATTTGCCGTGAAGCATTCTCAAGTGGGTAAAATTAGTTCTCTCCCAAATTTACCACTTCGCCAGTAAAATAGCGAAGCTCCTCCTTCGCTGCTCATTTTGCCGAAGTTATTAAATATTTGCGAAGTTCAATTTTATTGTTGAAGCTTCGCTGTCGGGCCCAGCGAAGCTCCTCCTTCGCTCAAGAAACTTGCGAAGTTCGGTTTTTCAACTGTGCGAAGCGTTTTCTTTTCAACGCTAAGCTATTTCCTTCACCTTGCTGAATGATTTATGTTGGAGTTAGAAATAAACATAGTGGTCCTCTGCAGAAAAAGTATGGTATCCACAGCCTGTTCAAATTATTTAGGTTAAATTTCATTCCTGTTTTTTTTATTGATGATTGCTCTTTTTTTTAATTCATATTCTATCCAATAATGGCAATGAATGCACTTTGTTATTTGTTATTGCGCAGGAGAGAGTGTTACCATAGTTTGCATTCTTTCACAAAGTCTACCTCCCTTTTCCGTTTAAATGACCCTTCAGATTTAGAATAATAATTTATCATGTGTACTTTTAGTTGCATACTGATATGGTGTATCATAACAGAATCTCCTATACAATTAAAACTGTTGCCGAAATTATCAGATTGACCATTGACTATTTGGATTAGAAGTACCGGATTTGAAGAAATTTGCATTACAAGCCGAGCTCCAACAGTTTAAAAGGAATGAATTTTATTAACGTGGACCGAAGATACTATGCCATCCATGGCACAAAGCAAAGCAATTAAATTTAAATATCAGTTGGTACCAGTGGGAGTGAAGGCTAATTCAGGGCTAGTGTTCTTTGGAGAAGTCTGAGATCCGAAAACCATCTCAATGAGGTCGATATCTCTTTTTTCCTGGTAAGAATCATTCATATCCTCGAGGTTATTAGATTCATCCAGAAGCACATCAAGGTTAATGCTTTGATCATCTGCAATTCGAACACCATCTAAGAGAAAAGATAAATTAATCTCAGGGCAGATTTCCATTCTGAGAGGTCCTACTTCTTTTTCTCGTACTAGTTGAGAGCAAGAGCAATCGGGCATTTCAGCAGCAACTGAAACAAAGACAGAATCAGCACTTACACTGGCAGTTCCGGATTCTCGATTATCATTCACAGCAGTAGCAGTAGCAGGAGCAGTGCCACTGCCATCCACCAGAAACTCACAGTAAAAAAAGTTCTCGCTGCCGTCGGCTGTCAGCATATTCTGAAAAACCGAATCGTCTACTGCAGTCGCCTCTTGCTCTAGAAAACGTTGCATACTACTGAAGAATTTTATTTTAATTCTTGATTCACCGAATTCTGGACGGGCGAAGTGCGAACAGCGCACACTGACTCGCCGAAGTCCGAAAGTCGGGGGCGAAGTGCGGACTTCGCTCAGCCGACGGCGCAGTGCGAACTGCGGGGGCGAAGTGCGGACTTCGCTCACCAAATGGCGCAGTGCGGACTGCGGGGGCGAAGTGCGGACTTCGCTCAGCCGACGGCGAAGTGCGGACTGCGCCGACTTCAAGCTTCGCTTGCGCACTCGGGCTGCGCTCGGATCTCGGGCGCAGTCGGGTTGCGGCAGCGAACTCGGAAGACTTCTTCCGACTTAGCCAACTTTGGCTCAGCAATATTTTCTGCTCGGAAGGCTTGCGCGGCTGCGGCAATTGCTTGCTTGGCTGGGAGGAGAGAAACACCGAAACTGTGATCAGAGTCTCGGATCTGAGCTCTAACTATTAGAACCCGAACACAATCGCTCTGAGGCGATTTGTACAGAGAGCAAGAAACTTTAACACATAAAATAACTGCAAACCCTAAAGATGCCTAAAACAAACAACAAACTTTATTTATATGAAACGAGGGTTACATAAGTCCTCAACTGAGGAAAATAACAACATCTGCAGACTAAGCTGCAGGATAAACTAAAAGACGAAATGTCGAGTCGACTGCTCGGACATTAATCAGATGAGCCACACTGCTCACTGAAACGCTCTCCTTTCTCTACTCTATTCTCCGCACATCCTCTACACTTTCTCTGTCTTCTGCTATCTCATGTCTGAAGACCCGAACTGCCTTATATAGCCGCGGGGAGAGGAGGATTAGGGTTTGTCCTCTGACAGTGTTCGACGAGCCCTCAACTAGGGTTTCTGACCAATCGTCGAACTAGCATTAAATCGCCGAACTGGCATTAACTTCTGCGGCGATCGGATCTGTCAGATGTCACATCTGTCAGAGGGTAGGTGCGACGTCATGTCAGACCTTTTTGTCGGGATCCCCAACTGCGCGAGCGCAGTCCGGCTTCGCCCATGTTCGGAGCGCAGTCTGGCGGAGGCGTGAAATCTGGGTTAATATTTCTAACACCCTCCTTTAAGCCTGATTTCACGAGCGCTTTGACTCCAAGCTGCTCTCGCAATCTGTTGAAGTCTTCCTCCTTCAAAGGCTTCGTGAAAATATCTGCCAGCTGCTCCTTGGATCTACAAAACTGGAGTTGAATTTCTCCATACTTCACCAACTCTCTGATGAAGTGATAACGAATATCGATGTGCTTCGTCCGGCCATGGAACACGGGATCCTTTGATAGTGCGATGGCCGAATTGTTATCACAAAAAATTGTTGTCGCGCCTTCCGGAGGATAGTTCAGTTCACTCAGAACTCTTCGCAGCCAAACTGCCTGGCATGCGGCTATCGTGGCGACGACATATTCTGCTTCAGCTGTGGACAACGCAACGATGGGTTGTTTCTTGGACGCCCATGAGACTGCCCCTGATCCGAGATGGAAAGCATACCCGGAGGTGCTCTTTCGATCGTCGATGCTGCCAGCCCAGTCACTATCTATGAAGCCGACCTGGTCCAACTGGTCCTGTCTGGCGTAAAATAGGCCATTGTTCCGCGTCCCATTGACATAGCGCAAGATCCTCTTGCCTCGCTGCGTGCGTGTCCTACGGAGTCTCCATGAAACGGCCGATCGACTCGACTCCGAACATCGGATCCGGCCGAGTTGCGATCAAATACATCGATCGCCAACTAGCCTCTTGAACAGGGTTGGATCTACATTCCTCCCCGAATCCAGCTTGCTCGACTTCAAACCCGTGGCTACGGTGTGATGACAGGTTTATTGTCCTCCATCTTGAACTGCTTCAGGACACCCTTCGCATACTTACCCCGAGAAATGAAGATGCCATCTGTCGATTGGTCAACTTCAATGCCGAGAAAATACTTCATCAGCCCTAAGTCCGTCATCTCGAACTCCTTCTTCATGGCTGTTCTGAACTGGTCGAACAAGACATTGTTGTTGCCAGTATAAATCAAATCGTCCACATACAGAGTAGACGATAATGAGCTCACCCGCTTCATTTGTCTTCATGTACAGGGTGTGCTCATATGGGCATTTGACAAACCCATTTTCCTGAAAATAGCTGTCAATCCGGCTGTACCAAGCCCGGGGCGCCTGCTTCAAACCGTACAGGGCCTTCTTCAGCTTCAAGACTTTGCCCTCCCGGCCTTCAATTTCGTAACCCGGTGGCTGGTCTATGTAGACCTCTTCCTCCAACACTCCGTTGAGGAAGGCCGACTTGACATCCATCTCGGTACATCTTCCAACCTTGTTGGGCTGCCAATGCCAGGATCATCCCGACCGTGTCAAGTCGGGCTACAGCGCATATACCTCATGGTAATCGATGCCCGACTTCGCTTGTAACCCTTCGCCACTAGTCTGGCCTTATGCTTGTCAACGTCTCCTTGGGCGTTGAACTTTGTCTTATACACCCACTTGACCCCAATGGTCTTCTTCCCTACTGGAAGATCTGTCACCTGCCATGTCTCATTCTTTTCAATGGCTGCTATCTCCTCATCCATCGCATGCACCCACTTCTGATTCTCGACTTGCGTCTTCGAACTCTACTGGATCAACTTCAGTAAAGAATGCAAAGTCATAGTACTCTTCATCTACGTGGGTTTGGGTTGCCTCGTAGATTTCTTGCAAGCTCCTTGTCTTCGCTGGCGTCACCAGGTTCTGGATTCTACTTGCAAGTGGAGGCGACCGAGATGGAGTGGTTGTGCTACTGCTGGCACCGCTGTTGCTGCTGGAAGTTGCAGGTGGCTGCACACTTCCTTCTTCCAAGTCAACAGACTGTACTACTGTTGGCTTTGACTGGCTAGTCTTTGACTTCCAGTTCCAGGCTTGATCTTCAAGAAATTTCACATCACGGTTGATGATGAGCTTCTTCGTCACAAGGTTGTACAGCCTATATGCCTTCGCCTGCTCACTGTACCCTATGAAAATGCACTTCTCAGCTCTATCATCCAACTTCTGCCGCTTTTCTTCGGAACATGTGCATATGCAATGCACCCGAACACACGCAAGTGAGCCACACTTGGCTTCACACCGCTCCAGGCCTCCTGAGGGATTTTGTCCTTCACACTTTTGGTGGGACATCCGTTCAGCAGTAGACCGCACATGTTACGACCTCTCGCCCAAAATTCGTGCGACAATCCCTTCGCCTTCATCATGCTTCGTGCCATCTCCATGATGGTTCGGTTCTTCCTCTCAGCTACGCCATTCCGCTATGGTGTGTATCCGGCAGATGAACCGCCTTCGAATTCCGTGCTCGCTTGTAGTAGTTATGGAATTCGTTGGAGATGTATTCACCTCCACCATCCGTCCCGAGAGTCTTGATCTGGTATCCGCTCTGTTTCTCCACCAGAGCCTTGAACTCCTTAAATCTGGCAAATGCTTCTGACTTCAACTTGATGGCATAGATCCAAGTCTTCCGGCTGAAGTCATCTATGAATGTTAAGAAGTATTTGTTGCCGGCAAACGTGGTGGTCTGCATCGGACCGCAAATGTCTGAGTGCACCAGCTCCAATGGCCGTGATGCTCTCCAAGACTGACCGAAAGGGAATGAATCCCTGTGTTGTTTGCCGACTAGGCAACCCTCACAAACTTGGTTTTGTTGCTCTATCAGGGGTAAACCCTTCACCATTTGCATCTTGTGCAGTTGATTCAAGCCACTGAAGCTCAGGTGACCAAATCTGAGATGCCACAACCAGGTAGCATCTTTCACAACTGCACTCAGAGACATCAATGATTCATTCTGAATCTGCAACGAAAACATTTTGTTCTTCGTCATGGAAACTGTAGCAATCTGCCCATGCGACTTGTCTCTCGATGGTGCAAGCTCCATCTTTGAACCGGACCGTATGTCCCTTCTGCACGAGCTGTCCAACGCTCAACAGGTTATGCTTCAGTGCCAGGCACATAGTAGACGTCACAGATGTGCTTCCGTTCGCCGTGCCTGGTGCGGATGAGGATTTTTCCTTTCCCCATTACGGGAACCTTGTTGTTGTTCCCCATCTTCACTTCAGACTGGACTGTTTCATCCAGTTGGGAGAACATCTCCTTGTTCCCCGTCATGTGGTTGTTGCACCCACTGTCTAAGTACCAGACATTCTTCTGGCACTCCTCCTCAATGTTGCAAGTCAACAACACATTTCCTCCTGCCGCATTTCCGGTTTCATCCGTGTAATGGGCTTGCTGCTGGTTCTCCGTGGCCATCCATTTTCTGCACTGTGAGATGTAATGGCCGAACTTCTTGCAGAAATAGCACTGGACCTTTGACATGTCCTTCTTCGACCGCATCCAGCCTTGCTCGATTTCTCGAACTCGCCTCTTCCACCTTGCCGATGGAAATTACAGTTGGTCTCCCCTTCGCTAGGGTTTGACCTTCCTCCTTGCTTGTTGCCTTTCCCACGCCTGCCTTTGCCTCTTCCTCCATGAGAACTAGAGGCGCCATGGTGGGAATCTTGTCTGCCGCTGTCTCGAAATGAGACCTGAGCCCTGAATGCTTGCTCCAGAGAGGTCTGAGATGAACGGCTCAGCCTCTGTTCATGTGTCTGCAATGAACCCATGAGTTCGTCTATCGAGAGGGTTGTCAGATCCCTCGACTCTTCGATTGCTATCACAACCGAGTCAAACTTAGCAGGCAAACTTCTGAGAATCTTCTCCACGATTCTCTGGCTCTGCACATTTTCTCCATTCAACCGCATCTGGTTGATAATGTCCATCGTCCGGGTGAAGAAATCACTCATGGACTCGGACTCACTCATCTGCAGATTTTCAAACTCCCTCCCGAGCATCTGTAGCTTCACCAACTTTACCTTGTTGGTGCCCCGGTATGAGCTGACCAGAATCTCCCATGCCCGCTTCGCTTTGGTGGCCGATGCGATCCGCGGGAAGATGGACTCCTCGACCGCTTGCATGATGTAGAAGAGGGCCTTCTGGTCCTTCTTCGTGTTCTCTTTCAACAGATCCTTGTCTGCTTGAGAGAGGGCGGCTAGTGCTGCTCGCATCCGCCGGTTCTGGGTAGCCGTTCTCGACTAACTCCTACAGCTCCTGAGATTCGAACAAGATCTTCATATGGATGCTCCAAGAATCGTAATTTTTCCCATTGAAGCGCGGGATCTGCAACTGCAAATTGTTGCTAGTGGAAGCCATTCTGCTTCGGTCTCCGCATCAAGGGATCAGTAGCTCTGATACCAATTTGAAGAATTTAATTTTAATTCTTGATTTGCCAAATTCTAGACGGGCGAAGTGCGACCGCACGACTTGCCAAAGTCCGAAAGTCGGGGCGAAGTGCGGACTTCGCTCAACCGACGGCGCAGTGCGAACTTCGGGGGCGAAGTGCGGACTTCACTCACCAAAGGCGCAAGCAACCGGGGTGAAGACAAACTTCGCTCACCAAGATGAAGTGCGACTGGGGGCAAGTGCGAACTTCGCTCAAAGGAAGTGCAAACTGTGGGGACAAAGTGCGAACTTCGCTCAATGGACGACGAAGTGCAGACTGCGCCCTACTTCAAGCTTCGCTTGTGCACTCGGGCTGCACTCGGATCTCGGGCGCAATCGGGTTGCGGCAGCGAACTTGGAAAACTTCTTCCGACTTAGCCAACTTTGGCTCAGCAATGTTTTCTGCTCGGAAGGCTTGCGCGGTTGCGACAACTGCTTGCTTGGCTGGGAGGAGAGAAACACCGAAACTAAGATCAGAGTCTCGGATCTGAGCTCTAACTATTAGAACCCGAACACAATCGCTCTGAGGCGATTTGTACAGAGAGCAAGAAACTTTAACACATAAAATAATTGCAAACCCTAAAGATGCCTAAAACAAACAACAAACTTTATTTATATGAAACGAGGGTTACAGAAGTCCTCAACTGAGGAAAATAACATCTGCAGACTAAGCTGCAGGATAAACTAAAAGGAGAAATGTCGAGTCGGCTGCTCGGACATTAATCAGATGAGCCACACTGCTCACTGAAACGTTCTCCTTTCTCTGCTCTATTCTCCGCACTTTCTCTACACTTCCTCTGTCTTCTGCTATCTCATGTCTGAAGACCCGAACTGCCTTATATAGCCGCGGGGAGAGGAGGATTAGGGTTTGTCCTCTGACAAGTTCTGACAGGCCCTCAACTAGGGTTTCTGACCAATCGTCGAACTAGCATTAAATCGCCGAACTGGCATTAACTTCTGCGGCGATCGGATCTGTCAGATGTCACATCTGTCAGAGGGTAGGTGCGACGTCATGTCAGACCTTTTTTCGGGATCCCCAACTGCGCGAGCGCAGTCCGGCTTCGCCCAATTTCGGAGCGCAGTCTGGCGGAGGCGTGAAATCTGGGTTAATATTTCTAACAACTACCACTCATATTCTGCTGTATTGAAGGATTTCTATTTTCTAGCTTCTGGAAATGAAAAAGAAAAGAATTGCAGGAGAATGAGTTTGAACCTGATTGAGTACCATTTTCATGTTTAATATTATCTCCCTCCCACGGTTTCCATGTTAGTCCCAGCGGGATGCTTACTTTGGGATTACTGTTCTTTGGAGAAGGCGGGAATGGAACTTGGTGAAATGTGTCTCCTGCTGCAGCCATGCCTTGTTGAAGCAGCTGATTTTGATGCTGATTTATTTCTGAAGAGGACATGACGTCAGATATGATTAGACCCAATTTCTTATTATCGTGATTGACGCAGCATGATTCTTCCTTGTTCTTCTTCTCTTCTTTCAAATTCCAACTCGTAATGTATTCTTGCAAAATGGAACTTCTGTGATTGGAACCATCAAGAGTTCTTCTGGATCTTCTGCGTCCCGTCTGCCTGCGCTTGGTTGCATTCCAGTGATTTTTTATAGCATTTTCGGTTCTGCCGGCAAGACGTTTGGCGATCTCGGCCCATTTGTTTCCCAGGTGGGCCTTCACAATCATTCTCTCTTCCGCTTCCGTCCATATATCTCTCTGCAAAGCAAAGTAAATTGCCATGCCTGTTAGAACCATCAAATCAAAGCCGTTTACAAGATTCGACATCCCAAAAAAGGAAGCGTGTAAATCATGAGTCAAACAAATACAAATAAACAAGTGAGTCATTATTGTCTTCAAATTGTCTGTAGCCGAACTATAAGAATATATAGCAATAGCAAGAAATGCGTGAACCGCGTCAAAGTAAGGGCGAAAATTCCTAAAATAGCACCTATCGGCAAGGGCGAAAATTCCTAAAATAGCACCTATCGACAAGGAACATATCACAGGTGATTTATACCACTTTGACATTGGACCTTGGACCTACTGTCACATGCATTGATATAGATATGCTATAAAAGAAAATATAGTATCCGATTGGTTGGACTTGGAATATTTTCATGTTCATGTTTTGGAGGAATATGAAAAGAAAAACGAGGATTTTGCCTGTGGGCAGAGAATTGCTTTGAAATATGCATGCGCCAGGCACCGACTACTAAATATGTTAAAACTACATGTTGAAATATTTTTGGTTATTGGTCAGTTTATCATGGTTAGATATACACAGACAGGCATTTGAACTTAAATCTACCTATATAATGATTTGAACTATCCAATAACTATACATAATTATATATATGTTGATATGTTTCTTTTTAAATAATATTTCAACTTCCTTAAACATATGTATTTAATTACAAGTTGGCATTATCTAAACAATCGAAATAAGATAAAGCTTGAAAGTATGTTTTGTATATTTAATTTTTTATTGTTACTTATTCTCATTGATGTTGTAAAGCAAAACTATAGACCTAAAAATATGTTTTTAATTTTTACTTTTACAAAGGGAACATTTTTACAAAATCTTGTGCTACTGTTAATATATGTAAAATGGATGGTATCACAGCAGCGTATTCATTGGTGCGTGTATAAAAAAAAAAAAAAAAGTGGTTTATGAATGTGGCTAGCGAAATGAGTAGTTGAAGAGGATGGAGGGTTGGTTACAGTTGGATCAGATGGGAAAGCACAGAGATATATAGCTGATAGTGAAAAGAAGAGAGAAGAGCCGTGTGAAAACGGTGAAGTAGCTTAAATTTAATATAGAGTATTGCTTTGGAAAGAAGACGGAAAAGTTCTGTGAGATAAAAAGTGTTAGAAATATTAACCCAGATTTCACGCCTTCGTCAGACTGTGCTCCGAAACTGGGCGAAGCCGGACTGCGCTCGCACAGTTGGGGATCCCGGCAAAAAGGTCTGACATGACGTCGCACCTACCCTCTGACAGATGTGACATCTGACAGATCCGATCGTCGCAGAAGTTAATGCCAGTTCGACGATTTAATGCTAGTTCGGCGATTGGTCAAAAACCCTAGTTGAGGGCCTGTCAGAACCTGTCAGAGGACAAACCCTATCTTCCTCTCCCCGCGGCTATATAAGGCAGTTCGGGTATTTCAAAAAATAGAGCAGTTAGCAGAGTAGAGCGTAGAAGAGCGAAGAAAGTGAGAAGAGCATTTCAATGAGCAGTGTGGCTCATCTGATTAATGCTCGAGCAGTCGACTCGACATTTTGTCTTTCAGTTTATCCTGCAGCTTAGTCTGCAGATGTTATTTCCTCAGTTGAGGACTTCTGTAACCCTCATTTCATATGAATAAAGTTTGCTGTTGTTTTAGGCATCTTTAGGGTTTGCAGTTATTTTATGTGTTAAAGTTTGTTGCTCTCTGTACAAATCGCCTCAGAGCGATTTCGTTCGGGTTCTATAAGTTAGAGCTCAGATCCGAAACTTTGCTCTCAGTTTCGATGTTTCTCTCCTCCCAGCCAAGCAAGCAGTTGCCGCAGCCACGCAAGCCTTTCGGACAGAAAATATTGCAGAGCCAAAGTTGGCTAAGTCCGAAAGAGTCTTCCAAGTTCGCTGCCGCAACCCGACTGCGCCCGAGATCCGAGTGCAGCCCGAGTGCGCAAGCGAAGCGCGAGTCGCCCCGTCCGCACTTCGCCGTGCGCTGAGCGAAGTTCATACTTCGCCCCCGAAGTCAGACTTCGGCAAATTTTTGTGCGACTTTCGCACTTCGCCCTGCGCCGTGCGAAGTTCGCTTGCCTCCGTTGAGCGCCGTTCGGACTTCGACAACTTTTGTCCTGTTGCGCCTTGTGCCCTGCGTAGTCCGTTTGGCGCCCCCGAAGTTCGCTCTGCGCTGTCCAGTGAGCAAAGTCCGCACTTCACCCCCGAAGTCCGCACTGCGCCGTCCGCCGAGCGAAGTCCGAACTTCGCCCTCGACGTTCGCACTGCGTCGCAACCCGAGCGCAGTCCGCACTCCGCTCCCGACGATCGGACGTCGGCGAATCGAAAATTAAATTTCTTCAAATTGGTATCAGAGCTACTGATCCCTTGACGTGGAGACCGAAGCAGAATGGCTTCCACTAGCAACAATTTGCAGTTGCAGATCCCGCGCTTCAACGAGAAAAATTATGATTACTGGAGCATCTAGATGAAGATCCTGTTCGGATCTCAGGAGCTGTGGGAGTTAGTCGAGAACGGCTACCCGTAACCGGCAGATGCAAGCAAGATCGGCCGCCCTCTCTCAAGCGGACAAGGATCCGTTGAAAGAGAACACGAAGAAGGACCAAAAGCCCTCTTCTACATCATGCAAGCGATCGAGGAGTCCATCTTCCCGTGGATCGCATCAGCCACCAAAGCGAAGCAAGCCTGGGAGATTCTGGCCAGCTCGTACCAGGGCACCAACAAGGTAAAGTTGGTGAAGTTGTAGATGCTCAGGAGGGAGTTTGAAAATCTGCAGATGAGTGAGTCCGAGTCCATGAGTGATTTCTTCACCCGGACGATGGACATTATCAACCAGATGCGGTTGAACGGAGAAAATGTGCAGAGCCAAAGAATCGTGGAGAAGATTCTTAGAAGTTTGCCCACCAAGTTTGACTCGGTTGTGATAGCAATCGAAGAGTCGAGGGATCTAACAACCCTCTCGACAGACGAACTCATGGGTTCATTGCAGACACATGAACAGAGGCTGAGCCGTTCATCTCAGACCTCTCTGGAGCAAGCATTTAAGGCTCAAGTCTCATTCCGAGACAACGACAGACAAGATTCCCACCATGGCGCCTCTAGTTCTCACGGAGGAAGAGGCAAAGGCAGGCGTGGGAAAGGCAAAAAGCAAGGAGGAAGGTCAAACCCTAGCGAAGGGGAGACCAACTATAATTTCCATCAGCAAGGTGGAAGAGGCAGTTCGAGAAATCAGCAAGCTGGATTTGGTCAGAAGGACATGTCAAAGGTCCAGTGCTATTTCTGCAAGAAGTTCGGCCATTACATCTCACAATGCAGAAAACGGATGGCCACGGAGAACCAGCAGCAAGCCCATTACATGGATGAAACCAAAAATGCGGTAGGAGGAAATGTGTTGTTGACTTGCAACATTGAGGAGGAGTGCCAGAAGAATGTCTGGTACTTAGACAGTGGGTGCAACAACCACATGACGGGGAACAAAGAGATGTTCTCCCAACTGGATGAAACAGTCCAATCTGAGGTGAAGATGGGGAACAACAACAAGGTTCCCGTAATGGGGAAAGGAAAAATCCTCATCCGCACCAGGCACGACGAACGAAAGCATATCTGTGACGTCTACTATGTGCCTGGCCTGAAGCATAACCTGCTGAGCATTGGACAGCTTGTGCGAAAGGGACATACGGTCTAGTTCAAATACGGAGCTTGCACCATTAGAGACAAGTCGCATGGGTAGATTGCTACAGTGTCCATGACGAAGAACAAAATGTTTCCGCTGCAGATTCAGAATGAATCATTGATGTCTCTGAGTGCAGTTGTGAAAGATGCTACCTGGTTGTGGCATCTCAGATTTGGTCACCTGAACTTCAGTGGCCTGAATCAATTGCACAAGATGCAAATGGTGAAGGGTTTACCCCTGATAGAGCAGCAAAATCAAGTTTGTGAGGGCTGCTTAGTCGACAAACAACATAGGGATTCGTTCCCTTTCGATCAGTCTTGGAGAGCATCACAGCCATTGGAGCTGGTGCACTCAGACATTTGCGGTCCAATGCAGACCACCACGTTTGTCGGCAACAAATACTTCTTGACATTCATAGATGACTTCAGCCGAAAGACTTGGATCTATGCCATCAAGTTGAAGTCATAAGCATTTGCCAGATTTAAGGAGTTCAAGGCTCTGGTGGAGAAACAGAGCGGATATTAGATCAAGACTCTCGGGACAGATGGTGGAGGTGAATACATCTCCAACGAATTCCATAACTACTGCAAGCAACACGAAATTCGAAGTCAGTTCACCGCCAGATACACGCCACAGCAAAACGGCGTAGGCCGAGAGGAAGAACCGAACCATCATGGAAATGGCACGAAGCATGATGAAGGCGAAGGGATTGTCGCATGAATTTTGGGCAGAGGCCGTAACATGTGTAGTCTACTCGTTGAACAGATGTCCCACCAAAAGTGTGAAGGACAAAATCCCTCAGGAGGCCTGGAGCGGTGTGAAGCCAAGTGTGGCTCACTTGCGTGTGTTCGGGTGCATTGCATATGCACATGTTCCAGAAGAGAAGCGGCGAAAGTTGGATGATAGAGCTGAGAAGTGCATTTTCACAGGGTACAATGAGCAAGCGAAGGCATATAGGTCTGTACAACCCTGTGACGAAGAAGCTCATCATCAACCGTGATGTGAAATTTCTTGAAGATGAAGCCTGGAACTGGAAGTCGAGACTGGCCAGTCAGAGCCAGCAGTAGTATAGTCTGTTGACTTGGAAGAAGGAAGTGTGCAGCCACCTGCAACTTCCAGCAGCAACAACGATGCCAGCAGTAGCACAACCACTCCATCTCGGTCGCCTCCATGTGCAAGTAGAATCCAGAACCTGGCGACGCCAGCGAAGACAAGGAGCTTGCAAGAAATCTACGAGGCAACCCAAACCCACATAGATGAAGAGTACTCTGACTTTGCATTCTTTACTGAAGTTGATCCAAATAGAGTTCGAAGACGCAAGTCGAATCAGAAGTGGGTGCATGCGATGGATGAGGAGATAGCAGCCATTGAAAAGAATGAGACATGGCAACTGACAGATCTTCCAGCAGAGAAGAAGACCATTGGGGTCAAGTGGGTGTATAAGACAAAGTTCAACGCCCAAGGAGACGTTGACAAGCATAAGTCCAGACTGGTGGCGAAGGGTTACAAACAAAAGTCAGGCATCGATTACCATGAGGTATATGCGCCTGTAGCCCGACTTGACACAGTCAGGATGATCCTGGCATTGGCAGCCCAACAAGGTTGGAAGATGTACCAGATGGATGTCAAGTCAGCCTTCCTCAACGGAGTGTTGGAGGAAGAGGTCTACATAGACCAGCCACCAGGTTACGAAATTGAAGGCCAGGAGGGCAAAGTCCTGAAGCTGAAGAAGGCCCTGTACGGTTTGAAGCAGGTGCCCCGAGCTTGGTACAGTCGGATTGACAACTATTTTCAGGAAAATGGGTTTGTCAAATGCCCATATGAGCACACCCTGTACATGAAGACAAATGAAGCAGGTGAGCTCATTATCGTCTGCTTGTATGTGGACGATTTGATTTATACTGGCAACAACAATGTCCTGTTCGACCAGTTCATAACAGCCATGAAGAAGGAGTTCGAGATGACGGACTTAGGGCTGATGAAGTATTTTCTCGGCATTGAAGTTGACCAATCGACATATGGCATCTTCATTTCTCAGGGCAAGTATGCGAAGGATGTCCTGAAGCGGTTCAAGATGGAGGACAATAAACCTGCCATCACACCTGTAGCCACAGGTTTGAAGCTGAGCAAATTGGATTCAAGGAGGAATGTAGATCCAACCCTGTTCAAGAGGCTAGTTGGCAGTCTGATGTATTTGACTGCAACTCGACCAGATATGATGTTTGGAGTCAGTCTGATCAGCCGTTTCATGGAGACTCCGAAGGACACGCAGTAGCAAGAGGATCTTGTGCTATGTCAACGGGACGCGAAATAATGGCCCCATTTTATGCCAGACAAGACTAGCTAGAACTGGTCGGCTTCACAGATAGTGACTGGGTTGGCAGTACCGATGATCGAAAGAGCACCTCTGGGTATGCTTTCCATCTCGGATCAGGGGCAGTCCCATGGGCGTCCAAGAAGCAACCCATCGTTGCGTTGTCCACAGCCGAAGTAGAATATGTCGCCGCCACGACAGCCGCATGCCAGGCAGTTTGGCTGCGAAGAGTTCTAAGTGAACTAAACTATCCTCCGGAAGGCGCGACAACAATTTTTTGTGATAACAATTCGGCCATCGCATTGTCAAAGGATCCCGTGTTCCATGGTCGGACGAAGCACATCGATATTCGTTATCACTTCATCAGAGAGTTGGTGAAGTCTGGAGAGATTCAACTCCAGTTTTGCAGATCCAAGGAGCAGTTGGCAGATATCTTCATGAAGCCTTTGAAGGAGGAAGACTTTAGCAGATTGCGAGAGCAGCTTGGAGTCAAAGCGCTCGTGAAATCAGGTTTAAAGGAGGGTGTTAGAAATATTAACCCAGATTTCATGCCTTCGCCAGACTGCGCTCCAAATTGGGCGAAGCCGGACTGCGCTCGCGCAGTTGGGGATCCCGACAAAAAGGTTTGACATGACGTCGCACCTACCCTCTGACAGATGTGACATCTGATAGATCCGATCGTCGCAGAAGTTAATGCCAGTTCGGCGATTTAATGCTAGTTCGACGATTGGTCAGAAACCCTAGTTGAGGGCCTGTCAGAACCTGTCAGAGGACAAACCCTATCTTCCTCTCCCCGCGGCTATATAAGGCAGTTCGGGTATTTTAGAAAATAGAGCAGTTAGCGGAGTAGAGCGTGGAAGAGTGGAGAAAGTGAGAAGAGCATTTCAGTGAGCAGTGTGGCTCATCTGATTAATGTCCGAGCAGCCGACTCGACATTTTGTCTTTCAGTTTATCCTGCAGCTTAGTCTGTAGATGTTGTCATTTCCTCGCTTGAGGACTTCCGTAACCCTCGTTTCATATAAATAAAGTTTGTTGTTTGTTTTAGGCATCTTTAGGGTTTGCAGTTATTTTATGTGTTAAAGTTTGTTGCTCTCTCGTACAAATCGCCTCAGAGCGATTTTGTTCGGGTTCTACAAGTTAGAGCTCAGATCCGAAACTCTGCTCTCAGTTTCGATGTTTCTCTCCTCCCAGCCAAGCAAGCAGTTGCCGCAGCCGCACAAGCCTTTCAGACAAAAAAGAGTGCAAAGCCAAAGTTGGCTAAGTCCGGAAGAGTCTTCCAAGTTCGCTGCCACAACCCGACTGCACCCGAGATCCGAGCGTAGCCCGAGTGCGCAAGCGAAGCGCGAGTCGCCCCGTCCGCACTTCGTCGGGCGTAGTCCGCACTTCGCCATGCGTTGAGCGAAGTTCGTACTTCGCCCCCGAATTCGGACATCGACAAATTTTTGTGCGACTTTCGCACTTTGCCCTGCACCGTGCGAAGTTCGCTTGCCTCTGTTGAGCACCGTTCAAGCAAGCCAAGCCAAGCAAGCAGTTGCCGCAGCCGCGCAAGCCTTTCAGACAAAAAAGAGTGCAGAGCCAAAGTTGGCTAAGTCCGAAAGAGTCTTCCAAGTTCGCTGTCGCAACCCGATTGCGCCCGAGATCCGAGTGCAGCCCGAGTGTGCAAGCGAAGCGCGAGTCACCCCGTCCGCACTTTTCTAGGCGTAGTTCGCACTTCGCCGTGCGTTACGCGAAGTTCGTACTTCGTCCTCGAAGTCGGACATCGACAAATTTTTGTGCGACTTTCGTACTTTGCCCTACGCCGTGAGAAGTCCGCTTGCCTCCGTTGAGTGCCGTTCGGACTTCGACAACTTTTGTCCTGTTGCGCCCTGCGTCCTGCGTAGTCCGTTTGGCGCCCCTAAAGTTCGCTCTGCGCTGTCCAATGAGTGAAGTCCGCACTTCGCCCCCGATGTCCGCACTACGCCGTCCGCTAAGTGAAGTCCGAACTTCGCCCTCGACGTTCGCACTGCGCCGCAACCCGAGCACAGTCCGCACTCCGCTCCAGACGATCGAACGTCGGTGAATCGAAAACTAAATTTCTTCAAAAATAAGAGAAGACGGAAAAGTTCTGTGAAAGTTGGGAAGTCGCTTAAAAAATAATATAGAGCATTGCTCTAAAATCTTAGGTTATTTTTACTATGCCAATAATAAAAAATATTTCAACATATGGATGTGAGATCAACATGTAGTTTTATTACACGAGCAGAATGCTTCCCGGAGATAAAATGACAGCGGTCCTATTAAATCGTTGAGTGTAATAGTTTTGTAAATGCTAGTGCATGGGAGAATTGCAGTGCTGCTGAAAATGCGCAATGAAAGAATCAAATGCGAAGGTCAAATGAAAGAAGGAATGTGCGAATAATAATAACCTTGATGTCAGGCCGTAAATGGTTGTGCCATCTTTCTCGGCACTGCTTCCCCACGCGACCTGCCAACATCTGGGCAATTTGCTGTTAGAATTATTAAACCAACCACGCCCGCAAGCGCTTTGACGCGAGGCATTTTTAATATGCCTTCGAAAACCCCTTCGTCGCGAAGCAAAAATAAAATGGCTTCAAAAAATGCTTCGTCGCGAAGCACATTTAACTCACCCCCGAAAAACACTTTGTCGCGAAGCATAAACAAACTGCCCTCGAAAAATGCTTCGCTGCAAAGCTGCAAACCTTTGCCCTCCAAAGCGGAAATCAGCCGAAGTAGAAATCAAGCGCGGAAATCGATGCATTAATTCGTCAAGCGTGCGGGTTGTTGGGGTTTCTCGGCGATTGGACAGGAACCATTCCTCGACATTTATTTTCTGTCAGTCGGTCAGTGAACTTCTTTCGCCTTTTGTCCCCATCTTCCGCCTATAAATACCGGGGCATTTGTCATTTTGCGAAGAGTTGAAGCAGTCAAAGGATAGCGGAAGGAGCAGAGCAGCAGAGAGGAACATAGAGCGCAGATTGTCCCCATCTTCTGCCTATAAATACCAAGACATTTGTCATTTTGTGAAGAGTTGAAGCAGTTAAAGGATAGCGAAAGGAGCAGAGCAGCATAGAGGAACAAAGAGCGTAGAGCAGCCGCAGAGCTAGGGTTTCGACCAACAGAGTAGCAGAAAGGTGAAACCAGCAGCCTCCAACCGTCGGAGAGTGGAGCAACAGTCTCCCATAAATTTGTGTTTATCCTGCAGATGTTCTATCTGGCATAAGTTTGTAATAGCTTCAGAAGGAAGCTTTGTAATCTGGCATTATTTTAATATATAAAATATTTTCTCTGCAAATCAAGTCTCTGTGTATTTGTTCTCTGTCTCGAAGTAATGTTAAATCTAGGGTTTGCCCCGAAGTGGTAGTTCACCCGTTCGATCCAGAAGAGGATCGAGTTCATTTTTTTGTGCCGAAGCACATTGCGGGACTTTGTCTTCCCGAAGTTGGACCCTGGAGCCATTTCGCCAAAGCTTCCGAATTGTCATGAGCTGTTGTGCTTCGCAGCCTTCCTGCCCGAAGTAGTCACTTCAGGTTGAAAATTCCCGCCAGGATATTCCCCGAAGTAGTTTTACTTTGGCAGTTTCTTCCCGAAGAGTATTTTTCCCCAAAGTAGATTTACTTCGGCAATATTTCCCTCGAAGTGCATACTTCGAGAGCATTTTCCCCGAAGCTCCCTCCCTCATTGAAAAATTTGTTGAAAAATTCCCGAAGCGTTTTTATTGACGCGATTTCACGCGATTCGGAATTTTAATTAATTCCTTCATCTACGACCATTTTCTCAGGCCATACTCTTCAATCAACTTTGCAAGCAATCTGCAAACACGGACGGACACAATGCACAATACACTACTCTTACTCTTACTAAATATTTCATATCATATCAAGTATACAAAATGCGATCTACGACCTTACTTGTCTTCTTTGGCTGTCCATTGCCCCTTGATTACGTTGGGCCTCTTTTGCACTATGTTTGAACGCTTGACGAGTCGTTTGTCGGTAATAATATCCCCACCTCGTCGGTCCGAGAAACCATCGTCTGGGCCAGCATACTTCCTGGTGATGCAGGAGATATCCTCACGAAAATGATAACATGTATTCATCAAGTCAAGGTTGGGAAGACAATTCACGGGCGAAACACGTTGCAGGTGCTTTTGGTTTTGTTCTATCTGATAATCTAAAATCTGAGACCTTGTTTCTGAAGGAAACTTTTCAAATTTCTCTTCAGCCGAAGTTCGTCAGTTCGAACTATGTAGGGCGCACGGCCAGCTCCAAGCTTCGGGAGCAAAATGCGATCTTCGCCGACAGTCGCAGCGCAGTGCGGACTGTGCCCGTAAAGTGGGCGAAGTGCAAATGTCGCAGCGAAGTACAGACAGCGCACTTCCTATGGGCGAAGTCCGTCAACAGGAGCAAAATGCGGACTTCAGAAGGCGCGCAGCGAAGTTTGAAAGGTGCTCGACTCAAGTTGCGCTTGCGTACTCGGGCTGCACTCGGATCTCAGGCGCAGTCGGACTTCGGCAGCGAAGTTGGAAAGGCTTCTCTGAGACTTGCCCAACTATGGCCTTCGACTTCTTTGTCTTGCGCAGCTGCCGCTGGGTTTGCCTAGCTTGGCAAGACCCGTATGAGAGGAGAGAAACGCCGGAACAGAGAACAATAAACTTTAGCACAATAAAACTATAAACCCTAAAGATGCTTGAAACGATTGCAAACTTTATTCATATGAAACTAGATTTACAGAAATCCTCAACTGAGGAATTTACAACATCTGCAGGCTACGCTGCAGGATAAACTAAACAAGGAGAAATGTCGAGTCTGCTGCTCGGACATTAATCAACTGAGCCACACTGCTCACTGAATCGCTCGCCCTCCTTTCTCTGCTCTACTCTCTTCGCCTCCTCTTTCACGAACTTCTCTCTTTTTCGCCTCTGCACTCTGCTTCTTTTTTTGAAATACCCGAGACGCCTTATATAGCCGCGAGAAGAGGAGGATTAGGGTTTGTTCTCTGACAGGTTCTGACAGGCCCTCAACTAGGGTTTCTGACCAATCGCCGAACTAGCATTAACTTCTGCAGCGATCGAATCTGTCAGACGTCACATCTGTCAGAGGGTAGGTGCGACGTCATGTTAGACCTTTTTGCCGGGATCCCCAACTGCGCAAGCGCAGTCCGGCTTCGCCCGATTCGGAGCGCAGTCTGGCGGAGGCGTGAAATCTGGGTTAATATTTCTAACACCCTCCTTTAAGCCTGATTTCATGAGCGCTTTGACTCCAAGCTGCTCTCGCAATCTGCTAAAGTCTTCCTCCTTCAAAGGCTTCGTGAAGATATCTGCCAACTGCTCCTTGGATCTGCAAAACTGGAGTTGAATTTCTTCAGACTTCACCAACTCTCTGATGAAGTGATAACGAATATCAATGTGCTTCGTCCGGCCATGGAAGACGGGATCCTTTGAGAGCGCGATTGCAGAGTTATTGTCATAGAATATTGTTGTTGCTGCTTCGGGTGGATGATGTAGTTCACACAGAACTCTTCTCAGCCAGACTGCCTGGCAGGCGGCTGAGGTGGCAGCAACGTACTCTGCTTCTGCTGTGGACAACGCAATGATGGGTTGTTTCTTGGATGCCCATGAGACTGCCCCTGATCCGAGATGGAAAGCATACCCGGAGGTGCTCTTCCGATCGTCGGTACTGCCAGCCCAGTCACTATCTGTGAAGCCGACCAAGTCCAACTGGTCCTGTCTGGCGTAAAATAGGCCATGGTTCCACGTCCCGTTGACATAGCGCAAGATCCTCTTGCCTGCTGCCGATGCGTGTCCTTCGAGTCTCCATGAAACGGCTGATCGGACCGACTCCGAACATCGGATCCGGTCGAGTTGCAGTCAAATACATCGGACTGCCAACTAGCCTCTTGAACGAGGTTGGATCTACATTCCTCCCTGAATCCAGTTTGCTCAGCTTCAAACCTGTGGCTACAGGTGTGATGGCAAGTTTACTGTCCTCCATATTGAATCGCTTCAGGACATCCTTCGCATACTTGCCCTGAGAAATGAAGATGTCATTTGCCGATTGGTGAACTTCAATGCCGAGAAAGTACTTCATCAGCCTTAAGTCTGTCATCTCGAACTCCTTCATGGCTGTTCTGAACTGGTCGAACAGTACATTGCTGTTGCTAGTATAAATAAAATCGTCCACACACAGGCAGACGATAATGAGCTCACCTGCATCATTTGTCTTCATGTACAGGGTGTGCTCATATGGGCATTTGACAAACCCATTTTCCTAAAAATAGTTGTCAATCCGATCGTACCAAGCTCGAGGCGCTCGCTTCCAATCCGTACGAGGCTTTCTTCGCCTTCAGGACTTTGCCCTCCTAGCCTTCAATTTTGTAACCTGGTGGCTGGTCTATGTAGACCTCTTCCTCCAACACTCCGTTGAGGAATGCTGACTTGACATCCATCTGGTACATCTTCCAACCTTGTTGGGCTGCGAGTGCCAGGATCATCTTGACTGTGTCAAGTCGGGCTATAGGCGCATATACCTCATGGTAATCAATGCCTGACTTCTGCTTGTAACCCTTCGCCACCAGTCTGGATTTATGCTTGTCAACGTCTCCTTAGGCGTTGAACTTTGTCTTATACACCCATTTGACCCCAATGGTCTTCTTCCCTGCTGGAAGATATGTTAGCTGCCATGTCTCATTCTTCTCAATGGCTGCTATCTCCTCATCCATAGCATTCACCCATTTGCGATTCTGACTTGCCTCTTCAAACTCCATTGGATCACATTCAGTAAAGAGAGCAAAATCAGAATATTCTTCATCTAACTGATTACGGGTTACCTCATAAATGTCTTGCAAGCTCCGAGTCTTTGTAGGAGTCCTCAGGTTTTGAATTCTGCTTGCAAGTGGAGGTGATCGGGATGATGAGGCTGTGTTGCTGCTGGCACCACTGTTGCTGCTTGAAGGTACAGGTGGCTGCGCACTGTCATCCTCCAAGTTTACAGGTTCAACAGTTGTTGGTTCAGGCTGACCAGTCTTTGAATTCCAGTTCCAGGCTTCATCCTCCAGGAACTTCACATCTCGACTGCTGACAAGTTTCTTCATCACAGGGTTGTACAACCGATAGGCCTTTGCCTACTCACTGTACCCTGTGAGAATGCACTTCTCAACTCTATCATCCAACTTCTACCGCTTTTCTTCTGGAACATGTGCATATGCAATGCACCCCAACACACGCAAGTGAGCCACACTTGGCTTCACTCCGCTCCAAGCCTCCTGAGGGATTTTGTCCTTCACACTTTTGGTGGGACATCTATTCAACAAGTAGACTGCACATGTTACAGCCTCTGCCCAAAATTCATGCGACAATCCCTTCGCCTTCATCATGCTTCGTGCCATCTCCATGATGGTTCGGTTCTTCCTCTCAGCTACGCCATTCTACTGTGGCGTGTATCTGGCAGTGAACTACCTTCGAATTTCATGCTGCTTACAGTAGTTATGGAATTCATTGGAGATGTATTCACCTCTGCCATATGTTCTGAGAGTCTTCACATAATATCCATTCTGTTTCTCAACCAGAGCCTTGAACTCCTTAAACCTTGCAAATGCCTCTGACTTCAACTTGATGGGATAAACCCAGGTCTTCCGGCTGAAGTCATCAATGAAGGTCAGGAAATACTTGTTGCCGGCATATGTGGTGGTCTGCATGGGACCACAAATGTCTGAGTGCACCAGCTCCAATGGCCGTGATGCTCTCCAAGACTGTCCTACAGGGAATGCATCCCTGTGTTGTTTATCGACTAGGCAACCTTCACAAACTTGGTTCGGTTGCTCAATAAGGGGTAAACCCTTCACCATTTGCATTCTGTGCAGTTGATTCAGGCCACTGAAGCTCAGGTGACCAAATCTGAGATGCCACAGCCAGGTAGCATCTTTCACAACTGCACTCAGAGACATCAATGATTCATTCTGAATTTGCAACGAAAACATTTTATTCTTCATCATGGACACTGTAGCAATCTGCCCATGCGACTTGTCTCTGATGGTGCAAGCTTCGTATTTGAACTGGACCGTATGTCCTTTCTGCACGAGCTGTCCAACGCTCAGCAGGTTGTGCTTCAGGCCAGGCACATAGTAGACGTCACAGATGTTCTTCCGTTCGCTGTGCCTGGTTCGGATGAGGATTTTTCCTTTCCCCATCACGGGAACCTTGTTGTTGTTCCCCAAATTCACTTCAAACTGGACTGTTTCATCAAGTTGGGAGAACATCTCCTTGTTCCCCGTCATGTGGTTGCTGCACCCACTGTCTAAGTACCAGACATTATTTTGGCACTCCTCCTCAATGTTGCAAGTCAACAACACATTTCCTCCTGCCGCATTTTCGGTTTCATCCGTGTAATGGGCTTGCTGCTGATTCTCCATGGCCATCCGTTTTCTGCACTGTGAGATGTAATGGCCGAACTTCTTGCAGAAATAGCACTGTACCTTTGACATGTCCTTCTGACTAGATCCAGCTTGCTGATTTCTTGAATTGCCTCTTCCACCTTGCTGATGGAAATTACAGTTGGTCTCCCCTTTGCTAGGGTTTGACTGTCCTCCTTGCTTGTTGCATTTCCCACGTCTACCTTTGCCTCTTCCTCCATGAGAACTAGAGGCGCCATGGTGGGAATCTTATCTATCGCTGTCTCAGAATGAGACCTGAGCCCGAAATGCTTGCTCCAGAGAGGTCTGAGATGAACGGCTCAGCCTCTGTTCATGTGTCTACAATGAACCCATGAGTTCGTCTGTCGAGAGGGTTGTCCGATCCCTCGACTCTTCGATTGCTATCACAACCGAGTCAAACTTGGCAGGCAAACTTCTAAGAATCTTCTCCACGATTCTCTGGCTCTGCACATTTTCTCCATTCAACCGCATCTGGTTGATAATGTCCATCGTTCGGGTGAAGAAATCACTCATGGACTCGGACTCGCTCATCTATAGATTTTCAAACTCCCTCCTGAGCATCTGCAGTTTCACCAACTTTACCTTGTTGGTGCCCTGGTACAAGTTGGCTAGAATCTCCCAGGCCTGCTTCGCTTTGGTGGCTGATGCGATCCGTGGGAAGATGGACTCCTCGACCGCTTGCATGATGTAAAAGAGGGCCTTCTGGTCCTTCTTCGTGTTCTCTTTCAGCAGGTCCTTGTCTGCTTGAGAGAGGACGACCGATGCTTCGTTGCATCTGCCGGTTCTGGGTAGCCGTTCTCGACTAACTCCCACAGCTCCTAAGATGAGAATAGGATCTTCATCTGGATGCTCCAGTAATCGTAATTTTTCCTGTTGAAGCGCGGGATCTGCAACTGCAAATTGTTGCTCGTGGAAGCCATTCTGCTTCAGTCTCCGCGTCAGAGGAACAATAGCTCTGTTACCAATTTGAAGGAAACTTTTCAAATATCTCTTCAGCCGAAGTTCGTCAGTTCGAACTGCGTAGGGCGCACGGCCAGCTCCAAGCTTCGGGAGTGAAATGCGGTCGTCGCCGGCAGTCGCAGCGCAGTGTGGACTGCGCCCGTAAAGTGGGCGAAGTGCGAATGTCGCAGCGAAGTGCGGACAGCGCACTTTCTATGGGCGAAGTCCGTCAATAGGAGCGAACTGCGGACTTCGGACGACGTGCAGCGAAGTTCGAAAGGTGCCCGACTCAAGTTGCGCTTGCGCACTCGGGCTACGCTCGGATCTCGGGCGCAGTCAGACTTCGACAGCGAAGTTGGAAAGGCTTCTCTGAGACTTGCCCAACTATGGCCTTCGACTTCTTTGTCTTGCGCGGCTGCCGCTGGGTTTGCCTGGCTTGGCAAGACCCGTATGAGAGGAGAGAAACTCCGAAACAGAGAACAATAAACTTTAGCACAATAAAACTGTAAACCCTAAAGATGCTTGAAACGATTGCAAACTTTATTCATATGAAACTAGATTTACAGAAATCCTCAACTGAGGAATTTACAACATCTGCAGGCTACGCTGCAGGATAAACTAAACAAGGAGAAATGTCGAGTCTGCTGCTCGAACATTAATCAGCTGAGCCACACTGCTCACTGAATCGCTCGCCCTCCTTTCTTTGCTCTACTCTCTTCGCCTCCTCTTTCACGAACTTCTCTCTTTTTCGCCTCTGCACTCTGCTTCTTTTTCTAAAATACCCGAGACGCCTGCTCACTGAATCACTCGCCCTCCTTTCTCTGCTCTACTCTCTTCGCCTCCTCTTTCACGAACTTCTCTCTTTTTCGCCTCTGCACTCTGCTTCTTTTTCTGAAATACCCGAGACGCCTTATATAGCCGCGGGAAGAGGAGGATTAGGGTTTGTTCTCTGACAGGCCCTCAACTAGGGTTTCTGACCAATCGCCGAACTGGCATTAACTTCTGCAGCGATCGGATCTGTCAGACGTCACATCTGTCAGAGGGTAGGTGCGACGTCATGTCAGACCTTTTTGCCGGGATCCCCAACTGCGCGAGCGCAGTCCGGCTTCGCCCAGTTTCGGAGCGCAGTCTGGCGGAGGCGTGAAATCTGGGTTAATATTTCTAACAGTTTCAAGCGATAAGATCGCAAAGTCATGCTGATAACCGGCCTGTGCATTCATTTGGGATTGGGACGACCAACAAGACTGCCTCTGTAAAAGCTCTCTTTGCTTACCAGAATGCAGATTGTCACCGTAGGCTCCAAACTTATCAGCCAACACATTTTTCCAGGCTTGAGGAGTCCTCTTTTTGGACCTTTCAAAGCTACCCTCGACAGGTTCAGGGTTGAGCTCAAACGGCCCTCTTTGTTTTTGTTTGCCAGAGAACATCTTCCTGCACTTTCACTTTCTGCAACATCTTCTTCTTCGTTTGCATTTACATTTGCCTTGAAAAACAACTTGTCATCTACATCCACTACATCGACATTTAATGAATGGAGATCTTCCTGAGGATTGCAGTCAATTCCACCACCTCCTTCAATGAAGAGAATGGGCATGCTAAAAATGACAATGAAAGCAGAATTTAAAGAATAGTGGTTATTCCAACAGATCACCGAGCTCACATTCCAGACGTTGCTCTCAGAGTTCGCCGGGTCGTTGGACCATTTTTTTATTTTTTATTTTTGGCTGCGTATGCTCTCAGAGTTCATTCGCCGGATCGTTGGACTTTTTCTGGCTGCGTACAAAGCAATGTCCAATTAGTTTGGTAAGGGTGATTCATAAATGACTTAAGTATAAGTTCACCTAAACTTACTGAAAAATTGTTAAAGAATGTATACAAATTTTATCATAAAATATATTATTAAAAATTAAATAGTTTATGTAAAAAAATATTATAACGAAGGATAAAAAGCAAGAAGATTAAATATACGTGTATCAAATACCAGGGGAGATGTAGTATGTTTAAATTACCTGGTGACGGTGAGGCAGGAAGTGATGATATAGTAAATTGATCCTAAAGTTTAACAGGAATCTAATTGTTGGCATGGTCCTGCAGTCCTTTGACATCTATTCACCTTTTTCTTTTGGCACCCACCTGAAATAAATAATTAAAAAAAGTTCCTTGTAAAAAAAATTTGCTAACCACATTTTATTGCATCTTCTACTACCCTGCATTTTTAAAATATTATGTTTCCTGAGAAAGGATATTCAATTTACTGTACACACACATTCTTGCCTTATCCAGATTATAGTAACGTAATAACAATATTCTCTCACGCTTAATGAAACAAAAATATAATTCATCCCATTGAAACAGTCAAGCCTGCAATTACATGCTTCATCACTCAGACGACAGAAGCCAGACTAGAGCAATACATAACCTTGTAAAGAAGAGTCTTATTATTAAAAGACCATCCTACCATCTTAGTGGACCAGTACACTGGGAAGTTGAAGGCGGAGGCGTTGGAACCATAAAATCTCAATCATTCAAACGTCTCGGCGTTGTTTATGCTCAAGTTTTTTTTGACATTTGACTTGGCCTGGTGGCAAATCTTGACCCACTCTGCATTCACCAAACCATACGCGTTTTGGGAACGCTGCTTTGAATACCTGGTGAAGATGAAGAGGGCTTGCCGGTGTTGGGCACGCTGCTTTGAATACCTGTGAATATGCAGGTTTTCTTCTCATCATGGTTATATTTTGATTATTTCTCCACCGACGATCACTGAACAGATCGGACGGTGGAGAATTTCCGGTGGTAGTGACCCCTCGCCTTCCACAAAAGAAAACTCCCCAATATTTGGCATATAACACTAATAGGAGAGATGGGGAGGGAATATGTACTATTAGACTATTGCTTAGTGATTATGTGCACTGGGAGTCATATGGCAGATATATGCCTAGGAATAGAAATATAAAGATGGATGAATGTGATGTATGAAGGGTTTTATGCTGTTGGAACCTTTTTTAGTTTTCCATGTCAAATCCAATACAACTCTCGTTGCAACCGGAAATTTTGATATATTACCTTTGGAAAGGGCATATTTAAATTTATACAATGTTAAAAGGAATTAACATATTTACCAAATCCAGCCGGATACTGACTAATTCCAAATCAACCGGATCAGACAGACTGGCCAGATTATTCAACCGGATTTGTAATGGCTTCTAAGTTTCTAACATTTCTAGACTAAAAATATAAGGAAATATAGACCTAGAACGCTGAGAGTGTGCAAGAGATTAAGGTATAGATGATTTGCAGTCAGCCTAACATCTGCCTATAATCCTTCTCTAAAGATTATTGTTTTATAGTTCTTAGACAAAGGAAGTGAGTGTTTAAGAAGCCTCCTTGACATCAACAAAAGCCGCCTGCAAATAGCAGGGTGTATGTTTGACTAGGGTTGGTTACAATGCTTTCATTTGAAATGAAACTTCGCACTGTATTTGTAACATATTTCTATAAAGTTATAGTGATGAATTGTTCCATCTTTGTATTTCATATACGTTCTTATTTTTTTTTTGAACTTCATCCAGATTTTCAACTAATTGGATTTTTTGAACAGGCTAATTATGGGAATTACAGTTAAGCTAGCATCTTAATGATATTTATAAGGGGAATCGGTTGACCTCTTTACAGCCTTTAAGCTGAGAGGACTTGAGGGCCTTATGTTGCTCATTGACTTTGTTCATAGAATGTTAGTTTTCGGTTTAGTTTTTGAAATTAGATTGTGGGGTTGTCCGTTCTCATCTTAGTCTTAATTCTTTTATGCATATACACATACTGAATTGGGGGTGTGTATTTCCTGGTTGTTTCAAGGAGAATCGAATCGGCTGTTTCCTGCAATGGCAGTCATTTTACACAGCTGACTACCTTGAAACTGAATTTTTCATGTCCTCCTTGCATACCAGGAAAGAGAACTAGCATCAAGAGGTCGTTGTTAGGAAGGATTTAACAGTTTTATGGGGAAACGAAAAATCTCCAAGAGGACAACGAATGGATGCTTAGTGAAGGATGAGAACTATGGCCATCACCCGGTCTTCTGGAGTGGCAGGAACAAGGGATGGTTTTGTTAAAATAAAAACTATATCATCTGAAATCAATGCTGAAAAATGCAGAGATTGAGATATGGCATAGGCTATTTTACCTGGGGCCCAGGCAAAGTGTCTAAATAGTTGAAGATATGGCTTTTATCAATCATTTTCTGCTTTCCTCTTACTGGGTTTAGTTTTTATAGCTGGTAATTTTGTTTTCATTTAATCCTACCCCATATCACATTGTATAGTATGTGTTGCAAGGTTGTGATGTGGGTCTTATGGAATAGTAGTTTTAAGGGCCAGTGGTTTTTTTTACAAGGGAGACTCCAATACATTAGTGTGGTATGTTGCAGGGTTTGATAGATACATATCAAGCAAAACAATTCATAGAAAATATTAGCTTTAGAATTAATGTTGTCAAACCTATCTTTTCCCTGTATGTTAATGTTTACAGGGTAAATTGGATTTGAACCAGGCTACCAAAGGATGTTTAAATTTATTGAAATATAGGTTGGTTTTATGTTGTCACTGGGTTGTCATATCTTATGGGCTGTTATGTGATTGTTATTGTTAGTATAATTTTTTCGTAATTTGCTCTAGGTTTCTTCTTTTTTCCCTCACGTTTTTTTTGTTTTTTTCTATCATCTCAATCAAAGAATACAATAAATTTAAAATTTAATTTTAATTTTAAAATAAAAAATATGGAATTTTGTAATGTGTACCTGATGTGGTAGAAAATTAGAAATCGATTTCAAAGTGATTTGTATGTAAAATATAATATTCCGAATGTGAAAAAAACTAGGGCTGGTAATATATGTCTGTGAAGTCAAAATATGTATTTAATATGATAAAAATTATGGCTGTTAAATATTGACTGCTTTTCATTTATGTTTAAGAGGCAACAAAAATAGTGACTGACAATTGCTCCTGGAGTAGTAAGGAAATGCCAATAATTTGAGACTAGAGTTCAATGGGATTAATTTGTATATAGTAATTAATTTTTTTAAATATTTAAATCATCAAAGGAAGACAAAGGCTTACTGTAATGACATGTTGAATAAATTTGATTATTAACTTTATTTTTTATTTTTAATTGATTTTCACTGTGTTGGTTCCATTTTAACAGTCATCGGAATACACCTGTATTTGAGTATCTGTAGCATCCAGAGGTGGATGTTGGCAAATGAAGGTTATCCTTGAAAATAAGGGTGAAGGCTAATTTCCTGTATTCAAAGTTATATATAAATTATGAACAAATATAATGTCTATTCAAAGAACACTTTTTAAAAGAAGATAATACGAATGTTAGGAAATAATAATATAGACAATTAAAAGTGGTTGTCCATAGTTGAAGGGTGCGAAATGCACAAGGTTTGGAACTTTATGCATAAAGTTTGCGCAACCATGTTTAAACAAGGAAATTAGTTATTTAATATGTTGAATAAATTCATATTAATATAAACACACATCTTAATAAAATATCGTTATCTTCAATGTATATTGTTTGAAACTTCATATAAAATTTGTACAAAGATGTTTAAACAAGGAAACTAACACGTTTAAAACACGTTATCAAGTTAATTTCAATGTAAACTAAAGTTACATAAACATACTATGTGTAAACTAAAGTTATATTAACATAAACATAAGTAAATTTATAGAATATATAAGAGATAATTGTAGAAACATAAGTTTTGTTACAAAGTTTGAAGAAATTAGGTTTACATATACTTTAAGAGGAACCAAATGTGCAAAAAGAGTTTTAATTAAGGGTTGTGAAATTAAATTTTCTTTTCCATGGTTAGAGGAAGTAGGAATTTTAGCTAAAGTCGACAAGAAAATGATGATTAAGATTTATTTTAATGTTTTTTATTGGTAATATTTGTTGTATTTTACAATATTAATGTGTTTTCATATAAACTATTTATTACAATTCTTGTGGTTGCACTTATGCTTTAGGAAGGAAACTAGCAATCTAGATATAGTGAAACTGATTATGGTAGTGCGATGTTTTGGATATATTATTATACCAAGATGCAATCCATAGACAATAGAGGTGGAGATTTGGTATAGTAAAGGTGGAGTTTTGGTATTGTGAAGGTGGTTGTAAGAAAATGTCAAAAAGAATGTTGAATTGTGGAATATTTGTTTTTACACAAAAAATTAAAGATCTAGAAAATGAAAATAAAGAATTCATACTTTTTATAAAAAGTGATGTAGGTATCTAGCTATAAAAACTCAATTGAGATGAGAATTGAATCTATTTGTAAACTCTCAAGATCTAAAGGAGAGAGTTGTGATTTGTCAAGGGTGGGGGACTAGATTACAACCCGTTGTTATCTAGCAAATAAAAATACATAAACATAAGTAAATAAAATATTATTATCTTCTCAACTCTTTGTATATGATTTTTCTTAATTCTACATGGAATGGATGGGGTTGGAAGCCACATAAAATTTTATATCCAAACATGTATGCATTTAAATTCATTTCAAACATTTATACATTTAGTTTCATTCACCCACATCTTGTTATAACACCTTTTGTACATTCATACAAAACAAACAATAAAATGAATGATAAAATATTTATATTAAAACACAATTATTAATTTTTCAAAAATATATTCGTAACACTATCCTTAAATATTATTTGGACTATTTATGAAATGAAAGAAGTTTGACATATATTAGATTATTTACAATATCATTATCTTATATTATATATTTTATTTTCAACTATTTGGTCCATTATGAAAGCATAATTATGGCATAAAGTAACCTCCCTTGCTCTAGTTTTCACACATCTTATATTGAATAAACAAATATTTTTTTGTATGAATAATTTTTGACGATGTAACATGTATGAGATAAAATTAAGTGGAGTATTTGATTATAGTAATATATTACACTTGCCCCATGAAATTGGTATGCTAAATGAATCTATTGAAAATAGTTAAAAGTACCGCAAAATAAATACTCAAGCAACATTTTTGTTAGTACTAATGTTTTACTTGTATTAGGTAATTCAATTACTATGATAAATTATATTCCTTCTTTGGAAGAACTTTTTATAAGAAGTCATATTTTACTTTACATATTACTATGAATGGTACAATAAATACCATGAAGCATAGATAGTAAAGATAGCAAGGAGCCATATATTATTTGTGTTCAAAAATTAATCAAAAACACTTGCATTGTAGTGTTTATAATTTTTGTAACTTGAAGACACATCCTCAACGTTTCATGTAAAAAGAACTTAAAAAAATATATCATAGTCAAAGATATACTTTCCTCAAACACTTTTGACACCATGCCTCTAGATCTTGCACCTAACCCTACAATAGAGACAAGCTGCAAAGATAAATACCTATTAGATTTCATAGCAGTTTTTAGAAACAAATGGAATCAACACATTACCTAGAATTGTTGAAAAAATACACACAATATATGTGGGTGGCCATGGACACCAAACAATCTCATTGTCAAAGAATATAATTACACTCCAACTAATAACAAAATGGGTGGTATGATGGGGTATTTATATCAAAATGTAATTTACCTTTAGGTCAAGGTTAAGCGATTGATATTAAGGAATAAAATATTATAAAAATACATTTTAAAGGTTTACAAGGACCTAAAGGGCTTATATGAAAAATACAATACAAAATTCATTCATGGCCTCACGAGAAGCTTAACCAACACATAGTCCAACAATTCCATTTAAGCTAAACACGGGACATAGAGAGACTCTTACTTGGCATTCCCCCTTAAGGGACACTCTCCTACCATAAGTAGCTCCCACATGCACACAAAAGTAACGTCAGACATGAAATTGGTTATGATGTTTATTCCATGCTCTGATGAAGGCACAAAATCTAGATCAAGAATCCCATGTGCATGAAGCCTTATTACAAAGTGCATCCAAATTTCTATCATATGTTTGTTGATGAAACACTAGATTACAAACACGTTGAATGGTGCTCTAATTATAAATCTAACAGTGTATATAAAACTTTGACGAATTTAATTCTCTAAGATCATGAACATTTATTAAAGATGCTTTATTACCTCATTCACAACACAATATTCAATTTCCATAGAAGATTGATATATAGTGCATTAGCATATGAAACACCAAGAAATAAGGTAGGATCTCAAACAGAACACAAAGTCTATGGTGGACCATTGCTCATCCAAACCACTAGTCCAATCAGCATATGAAAATCCTATCAAAATCATAGGGGAGCCAATAGAGTAATGAATACCCATATGATAAGTCCCTCAGATGTAGTTAAGTATCTTTATCCACTATGTAGTGACTTAAGAAACCCACATATACCTAGAATAATAACTAACAACAAAATCTATATCATGTCTAGTGTAAGATAGATAAGTCTACCCATAAGAGACCAATACAATGTAGCATCCACCAAATAAGTACAATGATCCCTAAGCTTCAAAACTAAAGTAAAAAGAGTCTATGTAAACTTACAATCCTCCATCAATAAATGCTACAAAAGATCCAAAGCATACTTGGGTTAAGAAATGGTGATGCCAGAATATGTCTGATCAATTTGAATCCTAAAAAAGTAATGTAAAAGCCCCAAAATTTTCATCCCAAAGGTGGGATGAGAAGGTGACTTCATATCCTAGAAAAAATTAGGAGAGCTACCAATTATGAGAGGATCACCAAAGTTTTCTCATCCTAATTTTGATGTAAATATCACATTTGACCTCACATCATTGAAACTACAAGTTAGGAGAAAAAATAATGAATCTTCTCATACCATATGCAAGGAGCTTGCTTAAGTTCATACACGGCCCTAGTCAGATGATAAATCAAAGGATTAGGACCCTCAAGCTCAAAGTCAACTAGTTGTTGCATGTAGATCTCCTCCTAAATCTCCCCATGTCAAAATAAGCTCTTGACATCTATTTGATGTAATTTCTATCTATATGAGGTAATAATAGAGAGAATCACGATGAATGAGTCCATCATAGACACTGGTGCAAATATCTTGAAATAATCTACTCCCTCCTAATAAGATAATCTCTTAGTAATAAGGAATACCTTATGCTTCCGCACTTTACCATTCAAAGTATACTTACTCGTACAGACCTATTTGTAGCCAACTACACATTCTTATCTTTTGTAAGAGGAACCAACTCCCAAGTCCTATTATTTATCAAAGCCTCATCTTCCAAATTAGTTGATCCGTACCCTAAGAATACGTAAGAGGTTCCTAAGAATTATTAACCTTCAAGCGCAAAGCTCGAGGAGCCTTCCCATGTTTCTCTAGAGATAAATTTTATTGAGCATCCTTCAAAATCATCTTAACCCACCTAGGTGTTAGACGAACTGAGGAAGAGTCATGTGTACTCTATGGTAAAGCAACATCAAAAGAAAATCTAAAGAATCCAACTTAAAATCACCACTAACCTCATCATGCAAAGCTAAAGCACTTTGAATTGATGTGTCCTAATAAACATACCCTAAAATTAGAAAAGAAGGTGCTTCTCGTGGCAATGCCTATGAAGGGATCAAATCAATAGGAAATGGACCTCCACTTGAATATGAAGATGATGAAGATGCTCTAATGGGAATAGAGCCTACCAAAACATCTAAATAAACAACTAAATTTGAAGTAGTCAAAGGATCAAAAGAATTGTCTACCCAAAGCTTAGGTGGTGGACAAGGAGCATCTAGAAGGGCCTCACAAAAATAACATCTCCCCAAATCAAAATTACACACCTTTTGCTAGCTTTTGATGCTTAACACTTTAAGCAAAATAACCACAAGATCTAAAATAAAGTTGCTATATAAAATATAAGTAAATGGCAATATTCTAAACATATAAAATTCATAAATAACTTTTGCAATAACTTATAAAAGTGCCATTAAAAATGCTCACAAAAATAGTATCTTGATAGAATAAAGATCTCTAATACACCATACTTCCACACACTCTCACTCTACATTATGTCTCACACACACACATAGACATATATATGATGGAATGTAATTTTCATATGGAGTACTCATGGCATTCAATATTTTTGAGACTCTTCACTTTACTACTCTATGAACTCTATGAACTCATGTGCACATGGACTATATGCACATTTACATTATTAAATACTTTGCACATTCTAATAATACTTGTGCATTTATTATATTGCATAAAGTAAATACTCACACTCTAATCTAGGACACTCTCCTAATCTAAATATGTACCCAAGGTGGTACATTAGCATGTACCAAATAATGTAATATATGCTAACACCCCTTGTATTACATTATTTGGTTATTGAAGACTTTTAGTCTTCAATATGGTCTTCATCTTTTATCTTCAATATATATCTAGTAAATTTATATATGGAGTCTTCAAATAAGTATCTTCTTTTGGTTCAGTATTCATCTTACCTTTTGTCTGATTCTTTTTCTTGCTTCGCCTTTTCTTCCGTTTCTGTATTTTTATTGATGGTATGTCTTTGATGCAATGGGTTAGTAAATCATCACAATAATATGACCTTTTTCCAAATGACTCTTCTTTGAGATCATTTATTTCAACTTGTATATTTTCTTGACAAAGTTCAAAGATAATTAATGAAAGATACATCATTAGACATTATTTTGAAGTGAGTACAATGATATTTTGAGATTCCCAATAAGATCTAAAAAGCTTCTCATGAAGATGTCCCATAAAAGTAGTAAATTTTTCTTCTTTAGCTTCTTTAAAAAATAAAATCAATTTATCTTTTAGAACATCAAATATTCGATCTCCATCAATGTTGGATATTAAGCCATGTGAATAAAACCTGAGTGCATGTAACATTTCTTCACTATCTTCATTAAATACTTTCTTCACTATTTCATCCATAGTCCTATAGCTTTGTATCTTTTAAACCTTTGAAGTAGAATTCCTTATAGCTCCCTAGGATTTGTATGAACAACTTAAAGATAATTTTTCAAATCTCTAAACCTTTGAGGTTGACTACCTTATGTCTCCCTAGTTTTGAACGTAATATCTTTCTTGATAAAACTTTTTCAACTTCTAAATTTTAAGTTGAATTTGAGTATATGATCAAGTACTAAATTTCAATTCTTCAAATCATGTAGTATACCTAATGTCTGGATAATTATCAAAAAATAATTTTGACAAAGATTTCAATTCTTCAAATCTCTAGGTTGAATTCCTTTTTTTCTCCCAAATTTCAAAAACATGATTTCTCAATTCTAAATTTCACAAACCTATGTTGGTTTTGAATTCCTTACAACTCCCTAATTAGAAATTCTATAAATAATATTTTCAAGTTTTGTATTCTTAATTTGATGTAGGAAACCTTATTTCTCCAAAATTATCAATTTGCAAATATTTCAAATTGTTTTGCAAACTCAAATAATCCAATTACAAAACTTCAAATTAATTTCTCAAATTTTCAAATTCTCATAAAACTTTCCAAATAGCAATAATGTTTCTAAGGTTTCAAATTTCACTTCTATATCTTATCTCTCCAATAATCAAGCAAATAGATTAATTTCTCTTCAACCTTAGAAAATAATAATATTACCCAACCTTATAACTCCTAACTTGGGTGAATAATCAAATTGTAAATAAATTGCTTTACCTACAAACTTGAGGTACAAAATAACTGGTCAAAAATGTTTGACCTTCCCTTGAATGGAGATCTTCAATGAAATATCACTCCTTTACCGCACGTATGACATTTCTTTCCACTCCGCCAAAATATGGACCAATATGACATGATCAAATTGATGCTAGATGGTCATGCTTCAAAAATTGGTTTTTTATTAATGACTTGCCCACCATGCATTTAAGGTGGTATAGATATATTTTAACAGCTATGCGATGGTTGGTGCTCCCTCCTATGAAGTGATACTTATCACTTTGGCTCTTCACTTCCTTGTAACATGGTTACCAAGTGGCACTAACTATTTTAGATTCTTCTTTTCCCTATAATTTAAAATTTCTAAAGCAACCTTTACATTTCCTAAACTTAACACACTCCATAAACTTTAATCTTCTATAAAAATGAAACATCACATATTCCTTCAATGTTGAAAATGGATGTTTGGTTTTCTACCTCCTGAATCAATTGCTATAACTGATGGTGATTTAGATGACCTTCTAACTCTTTATTTATGTTTGACTTCCTCCTTGTTGCATGTTATATTACTATTTAAAAACTTAGACAATTGGCTTTCTACCTCCCTTATGGCTCTTAGTATTTGCTCTAAAAATATGTTATCGTTCTACCTTCCAACATCATTCAAACTCGGTGATGTACGTTGGTTGTTTGACATTATTGCTTCTTCTCAATGGCTCTTCATCATCACTCTAGGTGGCACTCCTCTTCAGCTTTGTTCTCAGTCAAATGGTGGTATTTTTTAAAATCTCTTCGTTAATGGTGACTACTTCCTCTAATATGGTGGCTTCTCAACTTTTTCCTGGTGGTGTTGCCACTTCTTTGGTGGAATTTTCTCATACTATCTCCTGTAACTTTTATTGTGCCTTTTTAGTGTGTTTACACACCTAAAATACTATCATATATTGAACTCTATTTGACCTCAAAATGCATCAATAATTCTGCGCTATTTTATCTTTAAAAAATAACATTCACTATGTAATATATCCTTCTCCTTATTAAATCCACTTTATGTTGTTGTATTTTGCAGATTCAAAGATGACAACAATATTTCCTTATTTAGATTGGAGACACTCAACTTTGAATTTATTTCTAATGGCTTTAAAACTTGAATATGTAGCTAATAAAACACTTTTATAGCTACCTTTTTTCTCACCAAGCTTGCTACCCAAAATGATGAAATCACAACTCCTTTGCTTCTTGAAATTGTTGCCCAATATCCTGCAATATTGTTGTCCAAAAATATTTTGATTTGCAACTATTTTCTTCTTAGATTTCTACCCTCAAACTTCTAAATTTTTTTAGCTAATTTCCTTCTCCAAATGTTGTCCAATATTTATGGAATTTGCAACTTTCAATGCTACCCAAAATGCTATCTTCTCGTTGTCCAAAATTTTGTAATTTTATAGCTATAAATGTAGTTCAAAATGTTGCTTCTATTTCCTTCAATTATCTACTTTAAATTATTGTTAGTTCCTCCTTCAAACAACTATCCAAAATTTACACAAAAATTCTCCAATTCATAGCTCTCCTATCTCCTAATGTTGCCCAAATTAGTAGTCCAAAACTCTTCAAATGCTGCTCCAAAATTATGACTTCTCTATCTTGTTGTCCTGAAACTCTTAAAATTTTACCTCAAAAATATGCAATCTCCTCCTTCACAAATCATCCTTCAAAAACTTAATGGTTGTCTTCAAACTTCACAAGATTCTAAAAAATGTGTTGCTAGAAATACCCATTGTTTTGACTGGATTGGATAGGTGTACTACAAGTGTTTGACCACACTTGATAATTAGGAGATAGAAAATAGGATTGTTCAACAAAGTTTTTGGAATGGTTCATGTTCCCTTCTACCAAAAAATTTCACCACCATAGGGAGCCAACATTGATGCTTTGATACCACTTGTGATAAAATAACTTCAAGAAATATAGTAATGGTACTAACGATTGAATAATGCACAACAAATGATGTCCTTGATAATAATAAGTTCAAATTCAATGTCAAAAAATCAAAAGTGCAAGTAATCAAATTATAGATTCAATTCAATACAAATACTTAGCCACTTAAAGAGGGTAAAGTCTCTTATCCACTTGGAGAGTGTGAAGTCTCATTTGTACAACATAGGTAATTAATATGCAAATATGAAATATGATTCCAACTATAGTATAATTCTTCATGTTTATAGACTACATCAAAATTAACTCTAACCCTAATGCTCAAGGGATGGCTACCTTAACCTAGGACCCAAGCTAATAAAAATAAATATAGCCAATGTGGCTACATTAGAACCATTACAATTGGCTAGTGAGTGCTCAAAGATGATTTAGGAAGCATACTTTAGCAAAGTAGAAACTCACTTTGGGATTGAAAAAACATTGGTAATACTTCAAAAGTACTTCTATTGGCCCAAAATGAGGAACAATACCAAGAGGCACATCAAGTCATGTACCCCTTGCGTTGTTACCAAACCAACCAACAAGAAGTAGAAAATGTATACACCATTGCCAATGCCATCCAAGATTTCATAATCTATATCTATGGATTTCCTCTCATTACATTATATCTAACAAGGATAGCAAATTTTTTAGCATCTTTTGATCCACCCTTTGAGAATGGTAGAAACTAAGTTTACTATATCCATAAATTTCCATACTTAGACTAATAACTAGATAGAATTTGTGCATCGATTAATTACACAAATTATTTGAATGTAAAATTATAAGCATCCATACTCATGGGATGAGAGCCTACCTTACATTCACCAGGGGTATAATCGATATCTATACAATTCTACCAAACATATCCTATTTCATGTCTATTTTGGGTTCCAACCCTTGGTATCCATTGATGTAGCTCTACCTATGCAACCCATGGAGTACTCCCATCATGGATAAAAAGAAGTAGAAAAATTATCACAATTTATGGAACATATCCAACACATTAAGCAATAGGTCCATGGTCTCTTGGAAAAGACAAATCAGAAATATGAGCAATGTCATGACCAATATTGGGTCCCACATCAATTTAAGGTTGGATTTAAGATATGGTTATGTGTTCAAAAAGAGATACTTGTAGGATCCTATATGAATATTATAAGCTTTTGTTATGGACTATACACCATCACCAAGAAGGTGGAAAAATACCTTTGAATTGAATCTTCCATATTATATTGGTTTACATCCAATCTTCAATGTTAGACTTCTCATGTCGTATCATCTAACTATGTTGTATACTTCCATAGTTTTAGAATAGTTGGACATCAAAGAATTAAATAAGATAGTTTAACATTAGTGAAGGATGATCATATTATTGAAACATGGACTAAGACCACTAGAAGATAGTCCATTTAGATGTACAAAGTGGTCAAGGTAGGCCAATTTGGTCACCAAAGGGAATGACTCACAAAAAATCAGATAAATAAATATTTTCCACTCTTGATATCAAAAGTTAACATAATGGAAACCATTTATTTTCAAGGGGACCGAATGATCTAGACATGTGACCTTTTTGGGGCATGGCTTTATGCCTTAAAATCTAAAAAAATCTATTTCTTGATCCTAACCATATTGACAAGGACATAAATTTGTGCATGAGGCTTTTTTTCATCCGTTAAAGAAGCTTTAGAAATATTAGAGGGAGAACAATAATTTTAGGATCAACTCCATTACAAAAAGTGTTTTTATAACTTTATGGGAAAAAATCTATAAAGGCCCTAAAAGATATAAAATAAAATATTTACTAAAAATAGTAATTTTCTATTTTTAGATTGTCATAAGCAAAATGCATCTCTAGCCATTTTGACATATTAGTATAAGATAAAAAATAAAGGAAAAGTCTTATTTATATAAATTTTAATTAAATACACTTTGTAAGTTATGGAAAGTGAGTCACCACATTTTCATATAGGCAAAATTCTAACTCATGGAAGATAAACTAACATATTTTTGTGTGGGTGGCCTTCCATATTAAATACAGTGGATATCTAACACACTAAAACTAATGTGTAAAGAGAGAATCACCCTTGATTTTAAATGTAGTAGTGAATGTGATGTTATAGCCTCACATATCTTCTCAAATATTGCTTGCATTATACTTTATATTCCAAGCAATAAATCATTATGCTAGTTTGCTTACATTTTTTTGCATTCTAGTTTGTTATACTATGTTATTTATTAACTTAAAAGTCTAAGCTTTCGATTAGTGTTAGAACCCAATCCTAACATTTTTTTTGTAATTCTCAATTGATTATGTAATGACCCACATCCAATGTGGGGATTCACTTATAATATTATTTTGTAATACTTCTGTAATATTATGTAGTAAGTAAGGCACCTAGACAAGTGGGGCCATTTCATGTAATCGTTATTAAGATTGTAACTGATGTTTGGTAGAAGATTTAGCTCGAGTGGTATTTTGCATGTAAGCCAACTCTTGAGATTGGGGTTAGGGTTGCATGAAGTCTTTTCTTTAAAAGCCATGAAGCCATGTACAAATCCACCTTTTTGCAAGTGAATTAAATATTGAAGGAGGCTTTCCCCTCGAAGAGGCTTGCAATTCTGAGTTATTTGTGATATTGTTTCAATTCTACAATTACTTTATATATATTATAATTTTGTCATTTGATGCTTATTTTTAATAGTAGGTTCCTAACAATTGTCAAAATTTTAAGTTTTAGATCAGTCAAAATTTTGAGTGGGGTTTGAACCTTGGACCTCTCAAAGAGAGGCCAAAGCCATTACCACTACAATAAGTTTCAAGCTTGAATATGTATATTTAATTTTCCTACAAAATATAAATAAAAGTAATGAACTACATTTAAGGATGGATAATAACCCTTTTACATGAATTTGGGTTAACAAACAAATTTGGTTACTCTTTATTACCATAGATGTTAAAATTCTAATATTAAGAAATTTTTTACTAGTTTATAAACTTGATGACAAAATTAAAAGGGGTATTAAATTTATGACTAATTAATATTTTTATACTTAGGTAAGAAAGCTGAAACTTTCGATTAAAAACCAAAGCCATGTGTTATTCTTAAATTTATTATCTAACCAATGATTCAACAAGCTATAAAAACGGCCCATTATGATTGTAAATTTATATTTGAAATATAAATAATAACCATGCAAGAGTGATGTTTTAATATCCTAAAAACAAAAAAACAATTGAAGTAGATCTATTTGCACATGAATGATATTTTCAAATAGATCAATTTGTTTTCCCGTAGAATAGTAATATATAGAGACTAAGATCACGAGTTTTTAGATACTTATTGATATCATGAAAGTATGAAAATCTAGATAAAATTTAAATATCTCTTTAGTTTTATCTATCCTAATAAATATCAAATGCTTAAATATCCCTTTGCTTTAAATGCAAGGGGTATACACATGGTTTATAAGCTTAACATAGCCAATCGTTTTTATATTTAAGTGTACAATCTTAACATTTTTTTCCTTAAAAATTAATTTCAATCATTTATATATTTCAAAATTGTGTATAATTTGAAAAATATTTTTTTTTAAGATCTCAACCATCTCATTTATTTGTCATAACTCAATCCTTATAATATGATTAGGACTTTTCTTATTAATTTTCACTATTGTAATTATTTAATTTTATTAAAAAAATGTTGCATTAAAGTCAGTTTATTGAAGCTTTTCAACACAAAACACTTATACTATGTCTCTTTTTTAATGTTTACATTGCATAGATGCAACAATGATTTTTTTGTACTATTTTTTATCTTTTAGAATTTTTTCAATATGAAATATCATTTTTATAATTGCTATATATTTAATGGTGTAAATGAATAAGTTTAAGTATGAGAAACACAATAATGGGTGCCATTGTTTATGTTTCACATATCCCATTTTTATATAATTGCATTTCAAAGACGGAGGAGTAAAATGCGACACTAGTTTAATTTATTTGAACTTTTTAAGTTCGAGTAACAAGAGTCCCTAATAGTTATAACTATATACGTTAAACTTAAAAACAAAGAAGTTAACCTTTCAATCAGAAACATAGAATCAAGTTTTTTTACTTACATTATTTTAGATATAACACATCGTTTATGCAACACAACACATATTGCATGTATTTGCATCAAGTATTACTTTTTCTTTCCAATTGTTAAAAAAAATCAAGTATAAGAAGCATATTATTGAGTTCTAAGTGTTTGTTTTTTAAAGATATAACACAGGATTCAATTGTGTAGATGTAGAAGTGAAGTATTATAATAGCCTTTATTTATTGAAACCGTTTAAACAAGATAAATACAATGTGAGTTACAATTGTTCAACACACATTTTATTGCATAATTTGAATAGTTAAGTATTATATTCATTTCCATCTACTAGAGCTTTCCAAGTATGAGGAATAAAGGATCACACCTCATTTGTTTTTTTATTTTTTTTAAAGATATAACAGTAATAGGAGAGATGGGGAGGGAATATGTACCTTCATTCTCTTTAATCGGTGGTAAAAATAAATGTGTACAAAACCCTACTACTTCCTCTTTTATTATTTTTATTTTTAAATTAAAAATCCTTTTATTATCTTTCTGTTATATTCCATGGCATAGTCTTGGTTGGGCACACTGCAATCACCTGGTAAACCCATGTTTTAGATACTAGAGGCAACAAAATATGCTATATAACTGAAATTATCATATTAACTGTAGATTTATCTGATGGATGGGCTATTTTCAAAGCTTATGAAGGAGCCTTTTGATGATGCTCAAGAGATAAAATGGGCTGTGTATACTTTAGAAGCATCTTAACCCACTTGGGAGTGCGATATTAAGAAGCATGAGTATCCTAAATCATCTCAAAATTAGAAATAGAAAAAGAGGTATTCAATTCAACACCACTCACCTCATCATGCAAAATTAGAGCATTTTAAACTAAATCATCCTACTCACTTTGTCCTGCTCTAGGTTACTGCCTAAGAAATTATGTGTGATGGAATCAAATCAATAAGCAATGGACAACCATTAGAAGAGGAAGATACTCTTACAAGGATGGAACCAACCAACACATTTGAACCTGTTAGATCTAAAATAGACAAAGAATTAGAGGAATCTTAAGCTCAAATATTAGGAGTGAAAGGAATACTTGCAAGATCCTCATCAAAGATGGCATCTCTCCTAATCAACACCTCACACCTATGAGGATCATAGAAATGATAAGCCTTTGAGATATTAGAATATCCAACAAATATATACTTATGGATCTTAGGTGTCTCCTTTTTCTAAAGATCCTAAAATATGTGAGACCATGTTGAAGATCCAAAGATTTGGAATATAGACACATCTAGCATATCCCTTGTCAATTTCTCAAGAGGTGTCATCCCTTGAACAACTTTTCTAGGTACCTTGTTCATGATATACCTTACATAAGTGAATACCTCTCCCCAAAACCTATGATCAAGTCCCTTTGCATGACTCATACAATGAGCCATTTGCATACAATGAGCCATTTGCATAATTATGTTGTTTTCATTTCTGTTATACCATTCTATTAAGGAGTGTAGTGAATAGTCCTCTCATATATTATTCTATGAATGACCAAGAAATCATGATAAAAATTATTAAAATATTCACCACCCCCATTTGTCCTTAGAAACTTGATCCTTTTGGCTAACTTATTTCCAACAAGAGCCTTGAAAGTTTTAAATCTCTCAAATACTTCATCCTTGGTATGAATAGTATATACCTACCCATATTTGGAAAAGTCATCAATGAAAAGAAGAAAATACCTATTTCTTGAAAGAGAAGTTGTACCCATAGGTCCACAAGTATCACTATGAAATATCTCTAAAGCTTGAGATACCCTCCTAGCAAGTCCTTTTGGAAAGGTATCCCTATCATAGTTTTTTAAAACACACTTCTCACAACCACCACTTCAAGGAGATATGCATGGAAGCCCAATAGCCATATCATGTTGACTCATGTACTTCAAGGAACTATTACCGAGATGTCCAAGCCTATGATGCCAACATAATTCTTCTTGCCAAAGGGGAAAGAAGAAGGAGTGGGTATTTTACCTAATTTATACATATGATCAAATTCATCACAATATCCAAAAGCAATAGTCCTAAACCCATTGTCTATATCCTTAATCACCCATCTATTAGGCCATAATTCTACTTTTATGTTTGTATGAATAATGCAATAAATAGACAAAAGGTTAGGACCAACATTGTGAACATGAAGTACCTCATCAAATGAAAAAGATCCAATCATGATGTCTCCACTTTTAACCACTTGTAATGAAGAGTCATTCTCAATCACACCATGTTCTTCAAGAGTGCTATTATAGCCTTGAAGAAGGTGCTTGTGCTTCATCATATATCTAATTTCCCCTAAATCAACTTTCCACTCATCTAACGAGGTGGTTGTCTAATATGTAGAATGGACTGCATCATGAGTCTATATGTCTCTCCTTTAAATCCATCCTCACCTTGAGCATAGAAGAGGGTAGCATAAACACCCCATTTTATTGTTACCTCTTCTAACTTATTGATCCAAAGACTACAATTTTTTTTCGCTGTGTCCTTTCTTGCAAAATTTATAGGTAGGATTTCTTGAAGGGCTTCTTATATTTTTCATCTTTTTGACTTTTTTATCATTTTTGATATTTTACCACAACTTATTTTGGATGTGCCTGATTAAAAATAAAATTTCTCTCATGTTTATTTCTCCTAGCTTGGTGATGTGAGAAATACTTAAATACCTCATCAATAGATAGAGCATAGAGTTTAAAAAGTAGATGCACAATATTTTGAAGACCACGATACCTATCTCATATTTTTCTAACACAATATTGAGCAAATCCATGTTCCTCTCTTTCTATAATGCCTCCTATATTTCCATTCTTTCCCTAGGTAGTCCTCTCATAGTTTTGATATCCTTTTATAATTTCTTGAATTGACTAATGTATTTATCAATGATGTCAAATGAACCTGTGGATAAGGTTGTAAGATCTTCTTATAATATGCTAATATGAATAGAATCAATTTAATCACATAGTATATGAAACTTCTCAAGCAAAACCTTTGGACTGGTGGTGCTGCTTCCATGGGTGTCATGCACATTGTCCACATGGAGAGCAATCATACCAAGGGCTTCATCCTTCTTATCCATGTACAACTACTTCATCTCCTTAGTATTAGTACCTCTAGCTCATTCACATACTTGAGAAGACCCTTACTTCAAAACAAAGCTTTAATATTAATTTTGCATGTAGCATGGTTTGGACCACTCAATAAGGGCATATGGTGATCCATACTCTTTTTGCTAATAAATAAAAATTGAAAGCATTTGTGACTAGAACCAAGACTACCAATGTATAGAGCTCAAAAAATTGTGCTTTAAAAAAAAGGACTCAAAATGCTTTTGTATGCAAAATTTATGGCCCCCAAAAGTTTAGCCCTAAAATTGTAATAATTCCTTCCAAAACCTTTGAAAATTTTAAAAAATTTTCTACACTTATGAAAAATGAGAGCCCACCACATATCATAGCATGAGTGGTTGAGAGGGTGCTTATTGTACATTGACTATGCAAGGTATCAACGAACCACACTATACCACTTGTCACTATTTTGATTTGCTTTGAAATTCATATGTCATCAATTTTGCTACTGACTATGTGAGTTGCTTATCAAGTTTTATGAGATGGAAGAATGTGATTGATCAGTCCTATTTTATAGGCATCAAGTAATGTAGGGATTGCCACATTGGCCACTATATAGATAACCATGTCAGCTCAACCAAAATATGCCATGTGTTGCATCAAAGTGCATACCATTTCAATGCCCTAAAAAACTATCACACATCAACCTATGTCACCATATTGGACTGCCAACTTAGTTGATATTTGTTTCCTTGGGATTGATGCATCACTTGCCAAGTCACCTATATGGGCTACCACATCATTTGTATGAACTATCATGTGTCACCTTAGGATGTATGCACCTACTAGCTCAACTGTATGGATTTCCATGTGTCACCTAAATTGTATGGATTGTCATATAACATCTGCATAGTCCTACCACACAATCAATCTAGGAGGATAAATGTGTCATGTCATCATCCATATCATTTGCTAAAATTGTCAAGGGTACCACATCATCACTATGAACATCATTACATGTGCAAGTTTGAGGTATACCGATGTCATCGATAAAAGAGGGGGCATTTGAACTCCAAACTTCCCTTGGGCAATGCCTTAGCACCAAGGGTGTTAGTTGTCATCTCAAGTACATGGCTTGGAAGGTAAAGTAGAATGCATAAACTTATTGTGTTGAAACTACCCAACTACTCCCTGTCACACATGATGATGCAAGCATTCATCATCATGACACAAGCACGTTCAATTGTGGCTTTTTCCACCTAGAGCAAGGAATATTCTCTTTTTCAAATTTAAAAATTCAAAATTTGGAGGGAAAGAGGTAGAAATTTTAAATGCAAATTGGGATTACCTATAGGCAAAATGACGAAAAGTGTTGAATTGTGACCCCTAAAAAAAACATAAAGAATAAAAAAATTGACAATTCATCCACATCTATTATGGTTTCCTCTATACAACCTTTTTGTTGAACATAATCAATTAGGTCCTCCTCTCATGCCTATGCAACAAAAAATTTATTAGACCATTTTTGCAACTTTGTCAAGTGTCTTGGAGGTCTTTGCTAAGCACAAAAGCCTGCCAATGACTTCTCTGACACTAAAGGTTTGTCTACAAAATTCAATCTCTTCTTTTCTTCTTTCATCGTGGTCAAGCAGTCTCTCCTCTCATCAATGTTGTTATTGGATATCAAAATCTAGGAGAGCAAAGGAAATGATTTTTTTCGAAAAGTCCATAAAAAACAAATGAGATTTTAGAAAAACATCAAAAAACTCAAATCTAAGACTAGGACTTTCATCTAGTAAAAAACAATCAATAAAAAATATTGAGATCTAATGAGAGGAAAAATGAACCAACCAGTAAATATTTCTCGTAGAGCAAATCTACTAATCCTAGTAAGATTCTTGCAATCCATGTCCACTAGGGTTTTTTTAATCAAAAATGCTTATTACGATTATGTTGTTAGCTTCAAAAAATATCTCCACAAGTCCCTACAAAAATAGTCTTTAAGAGAAGTTGAAAGCAAAATTTATTGATAACAAAAACAAACGAATAATAAAGATTCACACCTACTCTATTACCATGTTAGATTTTATAGTAGTTTTCAAAAATAAATGAAATAATAAATTACCTAGTATTACTTGTCAAAAGAAATACATAGCATATGAAAAACACAATATATAATAAGGTGTCCATAAATGCCAAAATATTTTCACTAAAAGAAAATTCAAAATTATATTTAAATCAATAATTAAATGATCAATAAAGAGGAGTATTTATACCTAACTAATGTTGTTTTTAAGTTAAAGTTATGAAACTGACCTTCAAAAATAAAATATTAATTTTATAAAAAAATACTTATTAAAAATTTAAATAACAAAAACTTATCTTGGTTTTAAAAAAGGCTTAACTACGATATATTTCAACAGATTTCATCCATAAAATTAAAACCTTAAAATGGATTATTTCCTCACAAGGAGGAAAAACCCTAAAATGGAAAATTTTTCCAAGTTCAATCATAGGGAGGGAGGGAGGTTGTACCCCCAGACAATATAACCTTGTTATGCTCATTCACAAAATTAAAACCTTAAATTGGATTATTCTGTCACAAGGAGAAAAAACCCTAAAATGAAAAAAATTGTTTGAGTTCAATCACAAGGAGGGAGGAGCCCATTGTACCTCAAACAATATGACCTTGGTATGCCATCATTGTACCCCAGACAATATGACCGCCATTGTTGTACCCCAGAAAATATAACCTTGTTATGCCATCTGTTATACTTCCTATTACTTACCAAAAAAAAAAATTGTTTTACCATCAGTTACACTTTATATTATAATTTTTTTTTTTTTATTTGTGGAAAACATCCCAAAAGGGATGCCACTTTCGGGTAAGACCCAAGGAGGCGGGGGTATCCATTCCGCCAAAAACGCCCAGGACTCGGACCTGGCCTACCACCTTTGACATACTCAAGGAGCAAACAAACACACAAAACCAATTTAAAAATAAGTAAATAACAACAAAAATAATAAAATAAAATAAAAAACATGCTCCTTGAGTGTGTCAAAAACAAAAGCACAACCAAACACGCACAATAAGATAAAAGAAACCACAACACAAACCACATAGAAAAACACAAGAACCACATAACAAAACACAAACAAGACAAAAACAACAAAACACTACAAAGACATAACCAAAAAAAAACATGAAAAATAAACACAACCAAAACCTAAAAAATTAAAAAAAATAAAAATAAAAAACAACCAACAACAGACAATAAACAAAAACAAAAAACATAGAAAACACTCACACATAAAAACACAAAATAACACAAACAAAGAGAAACCCAAGAACAAGAACGAAAAAAAACACAAGAACAATAACAAAAAACATAAAAAAAAAACAAAACAACAAAAACACAAGAACAACAAAAAACAACACAAAGAACACAAAAACAAAACAAAATAAAAAAACCCACCCACCTTAAAAAAACTAAACAAAAAAAAACAAAAAAGAAAAAAGAAATAAAAAATGAACAAAACAATGACCTATCTAGACCAGAAGACTATTAAGGCAAGAATCAACAGAGGAAACAAAATAAAGAATAGAATGAGCTAGGGAACTAAAAAAAACTGAATGAACCAAAGAGAAGCAAAAAAAAAAAAAACAAGAAGAAACTAGGTACCTTCGAACTGGAGCCATCCAAAGAAATGATAGAAAGAAGAGCTTCCCTAATTTGAGAAGCCCACCATATAGGAGGGTGGCCATAACAAGTAAGATCACCTTTGTCCAAAGCCCAATTAGCTAAAGCATCAACACTCTTGTTTTGATCTCTGACCACATGATTGTAATCAACTTTCAAAAATCCCATCTGGATTAACTGAATCTTCTCAATAATTCTTTTTATTCTCCAATCCACCTTATGATTATTAGAAGGATTCTTCAAGAGATTAATCATAAGTTGAGAGTCAGACTCAACTAACACCTTTTCCCATCCAACCTTAGTAGCCTCCTGAAGGCCTCTGAGGATACCATACCCCTCAAGCAAGGTTATTGGAAAGAATACCCAAATTCTCAAGAAAAGTAAAAACCAGGGAGCCATCTGAAAGTCTACCAATTCCTCCCACATCGGCTTTTCCAGGGTTCCCTCTAGAGGCTCCATCAGTATTGACTTTTCCAAAATCCTTAGGAGGAGGTTGCCAATTTCTATTCCTATCCATCTTACTAATACTCACATTCCCTTTAAGTTGGTTGCCCTTAGAAGGTTTAATCTTCAATCTTTGCATCACTTGATCCCATCTTTGGTGGGAGTTTTGGGGGTGATTAAGGAGATGATGGACTAGATTCAACTAAGTTGGCTATGGTCTTTTGCCAAATATAGTGAATATCCTTCCTATCTTGATTAAAAATTTGGTTGTTCCTTTCATTCCAAATATTCCAAAGAAGAATGGTAGAACCCATCCAAACTAACCGCCTAATAAAATGATCAACACCCTCTTGATTAGGCCAATCCCTCCAAAGCTGTTCAAAAGTAAAAAAATTGGACCACTGTAAGCCAAGTAAAGTGGCCATTCTCCTCCACAGCTCAGAGGCTAAAGTACACTCAATAAAAATATGGTTGATATTTTCTACATTCTCTTCACACATTTCACATCTAAAAGGGCCATGAAAACCATGCTTCATAAGTTGCTCACCAGTAAGCACCCTACGATGCAATAAAAGCCAATTAAAGAACCTCACCTTAGGCCAGAGCTTTTGAGCCCACAATCGAGAGAATATGTCAGAAGAATGGTTGGGATTATTATGGCATAAGGTCAAATAACCTTGAGCAACTGAATACTCACCCTTAGTAGTGTTGTTCCATCCAAAACAATCTTTTTCATGGGACCAAGAGAGGGATCTCATATGAAGGATGCCTTGGATATCTTGTCTTTGCCTTTCTCGGATTTGAATAAGCCAGTCCTCAATAGGGATCCAATATCTACCAACCTTTGAATTACCAGTGATGGTACTCGACGATAATTAGCCACCTTTATCCAATTAGCTCGGTGAAGCTCCTCCATCCAAGGCCTCCAATCGGGAAACTGAGTTATCAAAGGCTTGTGACCATCCCAAGAATCTATCCAAAAATTTGCATGTTGACCATTATGAATGATCCAAAATAATTTTTTTTTTATCAAATCCTCACCAGTCTTAAGAACTGCTAAAATGGGAGAACCTTTGGTAGGAAGTTGATAGCGAACAAGGTCTTCAGGACTTTTGTTCTCAGCATATTTAGCACGGAGATTATTGGCCCAAAGAGCATTGGGGTTATGCAACATCCTCCAATATAATTTAGCAGCTAAAGCTTTGTTGTTATTAATTGAAGACCGTAATCCTAACCCCCCTTCACTCTTAGGAAGACATAAAGTATCCCATTTCACCAAGGCCCATTTTCTTTTCTCCTTAGTACCACTCCAAAGGAAACGATGACTGATTTGATCCAATTCTCGAAGAACAACCTTTGGGATATTCAAAACGGAAGAAACATAAATAGGAATAGCTTGAAGGACTGATTTTACCAAGGTGATTCTACCCCCATAAGAAAGCCACTTGTTGGTCCACTTCCCAATTTTCTTCTTGACTTTGTCCAACAACCAATTCCAATCTTTATTTTTCTGCCTTTGAATATTTATGGGAATACCTAAATAAGTGATTGGAAGAGAGGTCTTCTTATATCTTAGTTTATCCAAGACCATGGATTCCTGTCTAGCAGAGCGATGAAAGAAAATAACTTTAGATTTGTCTTCATTGATCAACTGCCCAATAGCCTTAGAAAAACAGCTAATGATTTGCTTAATATTAGAAGCTTCCTTAACTGTAGCTTTACCTAAAAGAGTAGAGTCATCCACAAATTGAAGATGAGAGATAGGTCTAGCTCCATGAGCAATGGTAACTCCCTCAAGGGTTTTGTTTTCCCTCTTTTTGATTATAGTCCTACCCAAGCATTCAACAAGAATGATGAATAAATAAGGGGATAGCGGGTCACCTTGCCTAATACCTCTGGAAGTCGGGAAAGACTGAGAAGGCCTACCATTGATAAGAACTAAGTAGGAAACCGAAGAGATACATCCCATAATCCAATCCATCCAATCCTTAGAGAAACCAAATTGCCTCAAAACTTTGATAAGGAAGTGCCAATCCACTCTGTCATAAGCTTTGGATAAGTCTAACCGAATGAACATGGAAGGAGAATTTTGCATATCCATGGAATGGATGGCTTCCCGAGCAAGAACTATCTCATCTACTATTTGACGTCCTTCCACATAACCCCCTTGCTCTGGGGAAATAATCTTATGCAAAAGAGGCTTCAACCTTTTAGCCATGATTTTAGTAATGATTTTGAGAAGAACATTACATAAAGCAATAGGTCTAAAAGCTGAGATATGATCAACCTCTTGAGCTTTTGGAACAAGAGTAATATAAGTTTTATTTATAACCTTCAAAATTTCTTTGGCTTTCCTGGCTTCTTCCACCACCTCTAATAAATCAACATGAAGGATATCCCAGAACTCTTGGTAGAACTCAATAGGAAAACCATCAAGACCTGGGGTTTTCCCTTTTTGCATTTTAAAAACTACTTGTTGAAGCTCATTGATAGTAACAGGAGCGAGTCAAAATAGAGTTCTCCTCGTAAGTGATAAGAGAAGGGATTGCTTGAAGAACATTATGTTGTGAAGCCGAGTCAAGGGGAGTAGCAGCAAAAATATTGGAAAAGTAATCAACAACAATAGAGTTCATGCCATCCCAAGTATAAACAACATCTCCAGAATCTGATTTTAAGGAAGAAATAAAGTTGTGAGATCTTCGAGCTAGAAGAGATTTGTGGAAGAAATTTGTGTTTCGATCTCCTTCTTTGAGCCATTGAATTCTAGATTTTTGCTTCCATAAGATTTCTTCTCTTTTTCCCATTCCTCTAACCGAGTTGTGAGTTTAATTTCATCTCGCACTTCTCTTCTCTCGTGAGGCCATCTAAACGGATTTTCTTATTCAAATTTTCAAGATGAGCAATAACTTCATGTTTTTTTTTATGAACATCCCCAAACTCTTTCCAGCTCCAAGTCTTGATTTTGGATTTAATGTATTGCAGTCTTTTGGCAAAATAGAACATCTTAGTCCCATGCCTAGGTTTACCTTCCTTCCACCATTGTTGCACACGAGGTCCGAAGGAAATGTCTCTAAGCCACATTAATTGAAAACGAAAAGGAGAGAAACTCACATTGGTTTTCCACATTTCCACCATGATCGGCCAATGATCCGAACCAACATTATTAAGAGTCTTCACTTTAGGAATGTGACCATGGATTAAGAAATTTTCAGAGAGCAAAAACCTATCCAATCTCTCCATTATACAAGCTAAGCCTTGCCTTCTGTTAGACCAAGTCATAAGGCCATTATCTGGTTGGATATCCACAAGATGGAGGTTTACAATATATTCACTCATGAGGTCAGTGCTTTTGTCCAAATTTCTCTTTCCCCCCTTTTCTCATCCAGAGAGAGGAAGGTATTGAAATCTCCTCTGATCAAGATCCAAGCTTTAGGAAAATGAGAGATAATATGAGTAATATCCTTCCACTGTCTTCTTTTTTCCTCCAAAGAAGTCGGAGCATAAACAGTAATGTAGAGCATAATCTGGTTGGAATGTCTACTTTGAATAGCTATAGCCAACAAACCCCAACTGCCAACCATATGGTGAATAACTACCTCTTTTGGATCCCAAAGACAAGCAATGCCACCCGAAGTCCCTTGGGAACTGAGGGAAACCACTTTTCCAGCTGGCCAAATTTTACTGGCAATTAAGTCCATATCCTCCATTGACATCTTTGTTTCTTGAAGGAAAACAAGATGTGGATGATTTATCCGAATCATTCTTCTAATTTCATTTTGTTTTGAAAGACTCCCTTTGAGTCCTCTAATATTCCAAGTGATGATCTTCATTAATACCGGGGCTAAAAAAGTTGGGAAGGGCATTAATCTTACCTTCCTCTACAAGCTTTTCACCTTCTTTTACCATATGATATTGATTGGTCTTGCGACCTACTTTTTGATTAGAATCCATCTTCAATTTTTTTTCCCTCGTTTCTTGACTTATTCCAATTGAATCCGAGATGGCTTCTAACCTTGAAGAATGCTCGTACACGACCAAAATTTTACTAGATGGTTCAACGGAGTCTATATTGGGACCTCGCATTATTTGAAGTTTTGACATTTGAAATATTGTTTTTCTTGTGTAAATTTTCTCCTTTTTTTTCTCGTTGAAAACCTTTGATTTGTTGGTTTGTCTCTCGAGTTCTTCCCTTCATATTTAAATTGTGTTTCTAAGATTTCAGTTTCCATTATTTCCTCTTCCTCACTTGGGATATCATTTGTGGAAAGGATTTCAAACATATTAGCAGATGACTTTGATTGATCCTTCATAACTGGTTTTTTCTGAGTGTTCTTCTTCTTAGGTATTTGGAAACCTGTTGAGTTTATATCTTCTTTCTTTTGATCGAGAATTTTATTTGGGCAAGCACTGGCCAAATGACCATATTCATGGCAAATTCTACAACGAAAAGGAATGTTCTCATAGTCCACTACTTGCTCCCAAGTGTCTTCCCCAAATTGTAATGTGATATTTTTAGGTAGGGGTTTGTCAAAATCCATTAAAACACAAATACGAGCATAAATAATATGTTCAAAATTTTGAGTACAATCAGCAGTCATCATAAAAGTTCCTAAAGAGTTTCCAATTGAAGAAAAAATAGTAGGATTCCAAAATTCAATAGGGAGGCCAAAGAGTCTAACCCACACGGGAGCTATAGAAGGCATCTCTTCTTCAGCTTTAAATTTAGTATGCCAGGGCTTCATGAAAAGCCCCTGCCCTTCCAAAAAACCAAGGACCCCCTTGAAAAGTTTTCTCTCTATCTTCATTATTAGCAAATAAAACAAGAAAATAACCATTTGGATAAATAGAGATTTGTAACTCACCTTTAGTTTTCCAGCTTTTTGCAGCCCACGACTTTGAAAGCGGATAGACTCGGACGAAAACCCACGAACCGACAAATTAGTCCTCTTTTTTCCAAATCTTCAATGCCGAACTGAATGTTACCCATATCAAGCTTAACAATAGGAGTTCCATCGACCGCTTTAAGACATCCCGACTCCATTTTCCTGGGATCAATCTTAGGCATTCTTAGAGGTTTATGGGAAGCCCTAATATTGATATTAGCATTGGGTCGAGGCTGTCCACGATGAAGGGCATCCCTAAAATTCATTTTTGGGACCGAGTCTTCGAAATTCTTACCCTTGATAGGGGTTTTCACTAGTAGAATTATTTTGTGGGTGCACCTTAGCACCAGATTCACTTGAGATATGAGCCATTTTTTGATCAACTGCTTGAAACTTATTTCGTGATCTCTTTAATCCTTGCCCTAGACGCCGTGGAAAGGTATGATTTTCACTTTTCTTTTGTGCAGCAAATTGGAAGCCGTTGTCACTCAAGTTCATGGTATGATCTGTTGAAAGACAAATTTCTAACCCATATTGTATCCCCTGCAACATTTCCTGCTAAAATATTGAGCATAAACCACAAAAATATTGGCCGCTAGGGCCCGAAGGCCCTAAAAACCAACCTCTGGAGCTGCTTGCACTCAACCCAGATGAAACCCTCGCATAGCCGCTTGCCAAATATGTCGTTCACACATAGGGATGTGCTAGGATCTGTGTTGCTCCAAATGATATGAAAATTGGTGGAGACGTTCTAGGGTTTTTCAGGCATCTACCCTCAAAATTTTAGCTCAATCCGAGTCCGGATGAGTGAGATATGGCCGAAACGAGTTCGGCAGTTTGGGCAGTCCTGCGAAAAACGTCTAATCAATTTCGCCTCAAAAAAAAAAACTAATTTATAGTGGAAAACACCCCTTTTGAGGTGCCACTTTCAACAGGTTGGGCATAGGAGGAATGGAGCCTTGTCGGCCTCTACCAACACATAGGACATTCCTAACTATACCATATATCTACAGGATGGAGACAAGGGGAATGGAACCTGGGTTGGCCTCTACCAACACCCAGGGCATTTACCACTGCACCACAACAAGCAGATACTTTATATTATAATTAAAATAAATAAAGATGTATCTAATTAAAATAAATTTATATTATTAGATATTGCATTGTATTTACATTCAGAGATTGTATAAAAAAAAATACTTTATGCAATATGACCTCTGTATTGGTGACTCCGAATTACAGATATAGCGGACATGACATCCCCTAACATTGTTCTCAGGGTTTTTATTTTTTTAGGAGGTCCAAGGTTTAGATCGTCGTGTGGGTGAGTGTGTTCTGCATTGGTGACTCCAAATCATAGATATAGCGGACATGGCATCCCCTAACATTGTCCTCAAATCGAGGTTTTGTTCTTTTTTTAGGAGGTCCAAGGTTAGTGTGTCAGAGATTGTATATAAAAAAAATACTTTATGCAATATGACCTCTGCATTGGTGACTCCGAATTACGGATATAGCGGACATGGCATCCCCTAACATTGTCCTCAAATCAGGTTTTTGTTCTTTCGTAGGAGGTCCAAGGTAATCAGGTTTTTGTTCTTGTTTAGGAGGTCCAAGGTTTAAACCACCCTGTGAGCGAGTGTGTGAAGGGTAGGTGTATGGTGGCTTTGTGTTAAATTTACTAGTGATAAGTATAACTGCGTGGGCGAGTGTGTGAGGGGTAGGTGTATGGTGGCTTTGTGTTAAATTTCCTATTGATAAGTATAGCTCTCGGGGTCATGGTTGGAAGGATTCCTATTGATAAATATAACTCTCGACTTACGAGAGGTCGTGGTTGAGAAGAGATTGCTACGTTAGTCATAAGGATTTCTTACATTAACCAGAAAAATAAAAAAATAAAATAATGTTTAAATTTAAATAATTTGATCCAACTTATATTATTATTCCCTTGAAAGTGTTATTCCAATTATATGATCTTTATTTTAGGAATTGCTTTCACGTTAATATCTATCTATCTATCATTATTAAAAAAAAATTGATCCCACTTATATTATTATTCCCTTAAAAGTGTTATCCTAATTATATGATCTTTATTTTAAAAATTCCGTTAATATCTATATATCTATCTCTCTTTGTCTATCTGTCTATCTATCTACCAACTATCTATCTACCTATCTATCTTATACTTCTTAAATTGAAGATATAAATAAAATTATAGTTAACTTTTTGTTATTTTTAATAGGTCCACATCTATTTTGATCCCTCCTTAAAATGTTCATCTATTTTTTTCTTTTCTAAGGTTTATTTCTGTTGCGTAGTGTCGCTGACAACTTCTTTCTTTCTTTTTGACATTCCACTTGTATTTTTCTTTTCCTAAAGCTTCCAGAATCTTAACGTCGTTCACCTTTTATTGTATTATGAGGTGAGTTTGCTCTCTTATTTTCAGGTTCGTCCTTACCAAATTTGGTGGAGCATGTATAACAAATGAGCTTACAACTGGAAATTATTCGTCTATTTTCCTTTCATCGTTTCTTAGAGTCTTTCCGATTAAATTATCAATTTAATATAATGTGTTTCCGAATTGAATTATCAATTCAATAGTATGTTCTTGAGTTTTTTTCTTTAATTTTACCTAGGTTATTGTGTACTGCAGAGGATGTGCTGGGCTTTATTTATTATCATAGACATGTTCGTCCTTCGTATATATAAAATTTATTGTGACAGGACTTTTTTTAAACGGATAAAGTTTATTACTATTAGCTATTCATATATACAATTAACTGTTGTTCCCCAGGTCTGCGTGGGCCTTCACAATCATTCTTTCTTCCTCTTCCGTCCATCTATCTCTCTGCAAAGCAAAGTAATTTGCCATGCCTGTTAGAACCATCAAAATCAAAGCCGTTTACAAGATTCGACATCCCAAAAATAGGAAGCGTGTAAATCATGAGTCAAACAAATACAAATAAACAAGTGAGTCATTATTGTCTTCAAATTGTCTGTAGCCGAACTATAAAATATATAGCAATAGCAAGAAATGCGTAAACCGCGTCAAAGTATGGCGAAAATTCATAAAATAGCACCTGTCGGCAAGGATAAAATGACGGCGGTCCTATTAAATCGTTGAGCGTAAGAGTTTTGTAAATGCTAGTGCATGGGAAAATTGCCAGTGCTGCTGAAATTGCGTAATGAAAGCAGCAAATGCGAAGGTCAAATGAAGGAAGGAATTTGCGAATAATAATAACCTTGATGTCAGGGCGTAAATGGTTGTGCCATCTTTCTCGGCATTGCTTCCCCACGCGACCTGCCAACATCTGGCAATCTGAGACCATTTTCTGAGGCCATACTATTCAACCAACTTTACAAGCAATCTGCAAACACGGACGGAGACAATGCACAATACACACTCTTAGTAAATATTTCATATGGTATCAACTATACAAAACAAAACACGATCTACGACCTTACCTGTCTTCTTCGGCTGTCCATTGCCCCTTGATTACGTTGGGCTTCTTTTGCCCTCTGCTTGAACGCTTCACGAGTCGTTTGCCGGTAATAATATCCCCAACTCGTCGACCTCGTCGGTCCAAGAAACCATCGTCTGGGCCAGCATACTTCCTGGTGATGCAGGAGAGCTCCTCGCGAAAATGATAAGATGTATTCATGAAATCAAGGCCGGGAAGACAATTCACAGGCAAAACATGTTGCAGATGCTTTTTGGTTTTTTGTTCCAGCTGATATTCTAAAATCTGAGACCTCGTTTCAGGTGATAAAATCGCAATGTGATGCTGATAACCAACCTGTGCATTCATTTGGGACTGGGACGACCAACAGGACTGCCTGTGTAAAAGCTCTCTCTGCTTACCAGAATGCAGATTGTCTTGAGATGATTTGGATAAGCATAAACCGTACGCTCTAAACTTATCAGCCAACGACAATTTGCCAGGCTTGAGGAGTCCTCTTTTTGGACCTTTCAAAGCTACTCTCGACAGGTTCAGGGTTGAGCTCAAACGGCCCTCTTTGTTTTTGTTTGCCAGAGAACATCTTCCTGCACTTGCACTTTCTGCAATATCTTCTTCTTCTTTTGCATTTGCCTTTGGCTTGATAAACAAATTGTCATCTGCATCTACATCAACATCAATGTCCACTACATCCACATTTAATGAAAGGAGATCTTCCTGAGAATTGCTGTCAATTCCTCCACCTCCATCCATGAAGAGGATGGACATGCTAAAAATGACAATGAAAGCAGAATTTAAAGAATAGTCGTTATCTCTGCATTTATTCTGGTTTTGAATATCATGGTTCTACTTTGTCATTTCTCCGCCGTCGATCACGGACCAGATCGGACGGTGGAGAATTTCCGGTGGTAGTGACCCCTCGCCTTCCACAAAAGAAAACTCGGAAGTAATGCAATTAGGCCTCAGTCCAATTTATTAATTAAATCATACTTGTGTGGTAATGTTGATAGCGCGGCCTCGGGGCCACGGAGAAGAGGTAGAAGAGGAGCACCGTTATGGTGGAGTTGTCTTTGACGCCGTAGTCCGCGAGTTTCGAATCCGCGCGCCATTCGTGGAGTGGATGAGCCGCTGGAAGCTCGTGGGTTTGCCTTGTTCTTCTTTGATTATATCCTTAAAGGGTTTCTACTGTGGGGACGGTTTCGGGGAAGGCAAGGGAGAAGGTTTTGCCCAAAGGCATACGGAGGAATATCCTCATCTTTGCGAAAAATCAAAATGTCCGCGTTAAGATTTTTGGTATGCCAGTTTCGAACTCTGCACCTACTGTGGGATGTATAATGAAGGATTTAGATGGAAAGTGAATTCTAAATATGTAGTAAAAAGAAATTGTGGATTTTATTTATGTGGAATAGACTTAACCAAGAAAAAAATTATTAATTAAATGTTAGATTTTTCACAAAATGGCAGATTTGGCCGTTTCATAAAATGTGATGTTTTATCAACTTTCAAGTTTCCCCAGCACGCCACTTTCCCACACTCTCTCTCCTTGAGCTCTGTATATAAAGCCCATCTACGCTTTCCGTCACAGATGCCCCAAATTCCATAGCAAAATTCTTAGAAATTGTAGATCAGGCCACACAACATAAATTGAATATTGAATGGAGAGAGGTGTTGCCCTCCTTGTCTTCTTCAAATCATCTCATTTTCCAATTGAAATTGAGTTGAAGAAAACAAGGAATATTTTCCAATTGAAATTGAGTTGAAGAAAACAAGGAAAGCAATACCTTGCTCCATTATCTGTAGCGCTTCCTTCCTTACGCACGACATGACTCTCCTTTACTTATACCAAGAGTTTTCCTGAAAAGTTTAAATGTTACGTGGTCAAGATAATCTTGGAAAGACGACTCCGATATTTGCAAGGCCAGTGCTTCTGACCTGTACATTTGAATTTTATCTTTATAGCTATGTAGCACCCTAAAATTGGCGCAATAAACCTTAGCAAATAATTAAAATTACCTTAGTAATAATTCAAAATTTAAATTTTAACCCCGAACCGCCTGTTAAACCGCTTTCCTCGTTTTTCATGCCATTTTTAGGATTTGTTGTGACCGTTGGACGATATCGTCGCCGATCAGACGATATCGCCTCAGATCGGACGAATTCATCCTAGAGAAGAATGTCCGGACGATTTCGTCCCAAAACTAATTTTTCATAATTAGCTTCTGTTTCAACGACGTCTCTAACTAGGGCAAAAGCGTGTCTACGCGGTTAGAGACTTCCCTCGTTGGAGATCTCCCAAATTGGGATGATCTCCAACCTCCCAACCTCCTTCCTATGCCTATTTAATCTTAGGCCCTCCCCTTGACATTCCCCTGGCTGAAATTTTCTATAACACGAGTTTTATTTGCATTAGAGTATCTTAAATTACTATTTGCCTTCGTATTTTTCCAAGTTTGTTTGCAGGAACTTCATTATTTTCAGTCGGAGCAAGCTCAGATCGTCGCAGACGATCCTGTACGATCTCGGACGATCACGCCACAATTCAAGATGATTATGTATTTTGTAGACGATTTCGACTGCAGCCAACGTCGGGGGCAATCAGTGCCCTGAGTTTACATTCTCTGCCCATTATCTACTGTTTTGCTTTGCATTAGTTAGACTTATTACTATTCTGCATCTTGGAGTTCACCCATGTAGCTTAAATGCATAATAAAGTCATAATTGTCATTAAATCATTGTAATGCACTTATATTTTTATTTTGAATTATCAGTTTAATATTATTATTATCATTCTACAACGTTTTCCTCTGTTAGTATAGCTGCATTTTCTGTATTCTGTGTCTATTTCTCTGATTGCAGGTCCCTAACGAATTCGCTAGATCTCAGATGATCTTGTCTGATATCAGACGATCCTGTCATATCAGAGGCGATCTGGACTGCTTCAAAAATTAGAACCTCCATCAGACATCCGAAATCAGGTATGGTTTTTCTCATCTAGCTTGTTCTCTGTATTTTCTGTTTAAATCTATTTTTTGTATTCATTTAAATTTGCATTTCATATAGAACAGTTTAGATTCATTTGGCCAAACCTAGGAATTGAATGATCAAGCATAAAAATGAACACATCAAACACACTATCAACCTAGGCGTGGAAACTGCCATTCAAAAGTTTCCTGGTGAACCCACCATCCATCAAAAATTCACCCTTATACACCTCCCCCGAGAGGCGGGACCTTCAAAGGGCCTCTCAATCCGAGGTATTGTCCCATCCTTTTCACATCCCCCTTCCGGGCACGGATCCTATAGCCTGAAGGTAAGGGTGCAAAAAATTTGGAGTGATACATTTTGGTGAACCCGACGTGAAAACTAAAAACCTTTTGAAAACAATTCAATTCAATCCAAAAAAACAAAACATAAATGCATTTAGAATCAAAGATTGCATGTCATATTTAGATGGTAGATTATAATAAAAGACGAGTTGTCACCATTAATGTTGAAAACCAATTAGCAGCTATAGAGATTACTTCTGTGCTTAGAGTACCTCAAACAAATAGGGTTCAACCTTTGTGGGACGAACTTAATAGGAGATTAGATCTCATTTCATCTAGAGCAACCGAACTTAGGCAAATCAAGAGGTTTGTCCTAGATAGAATCCTGGATCCCGATCAAGTGATTTTGTATCATGAGCTTCAGAGAGCTTGCCATAGGTGGTTAGTAGATAAAAGAGCCCTTGTGTCTTCTAAGTTGTATACCTTTGAGGAATACCTCGATAACGCAACTGTAGTACATAAATTTCTATCTCGTGTAGAGGACCAAGAGGTCGTTCTTACAGATAGAAAAAGATGGAATAGAGTTCCCAGAGCTGTGTTATATCGAGAATATTGCCATGAGATTTATTTTTACAAAACAAAAACTGAAATAGATAATATCACCATAGCACACTTTATTAAGTTCCTGAAAAACAATTTCCAATTTGAAGAGGAGCACTTTATGACTCCTGATGAACTTGATCCTATCAATGACATCTATAAACTATTTATAGAAAACTAAGTTATTATTTTATTATTGTTGTTTCTTGTATTTAGTGTGTTGTTTATTGTCTTTATAAAAACAAAAACAAAAACAAAATAAAATTATCATAAAATATATATATATATATAATAACAAAAAATCAAAACATTTTCTTTTAAATATTATAGTAGGTATATAATTAAAATATATACCTCCCAAGATCTGTTGCAAATATATTAATATATATTTGCTAAAACCTAAATTTAGACACAATGACTAGACTCAGGAATGGAAAACAAATTGAAATAGAAGAAGATTGGTTAGGAAAAACCAATAGACCAGATGCCCTTCTTGAAGAACCAATTCAGGAAGAAGTAACTTTAAACCAACAAGAAGAAGAATTTGTGGACGCAAATGAACAAAAAGAAAATGATAGAGAGGAAGGATCCTCATCTCCTAAAATAACCCCAGAAGGAGCTGTTACTTTTGAAAACATGGAACATTTTTGGAAATTTCTCAATAACAATATTGGCACCCTTAATAGAGCAGATTCAGTATGGATAAAGATCAAATTAGTGATACCCAAGCAACCCTAGAAGATATATATCGCATACACACTAATCCTTTGTCCTTTGTTGATCAAGAGAGTGATCAATCCGGACCGTCCAATTTGGACATGGCTGCTATAATCCATAACATGCAACAACAATAGGTTACCCAACCACCTAGAGTGCCTGTTACCAAACCAAGGGTTATTCCTACACAAAAGAAACCTTCATTCACTGATCTATTTCGCCAAGCTATTGATCAATATACCTCAAATCAACAAAAGCCTAAAACAAAACCAAATGTTAATTTCCAACAATCTGGGATACAACATGATGCTACCACAAATATTCTTCATAATACTCTTCCTACCAATCATTTGCATAATAGTAACATAGCATCAAATCCTTATGTTTCGCCTTCTTACGCTCACAAATCCCATGCTCATGTACCACCGAACCAATATGGTGGGCAAACCGGTAATCTGGAAGCCATGGTGAAACAGCTTAACCTCCCGTATGGACCAAATAGATCCCTACCGTCCCTCGTACAATTATCGAGAGATGTGTAGTCAACCTCTAGATCCTATAGTTGTAGCACAACCATATCCCAAACACTTTCCTATGCCTGTCCTACCTATATATAAAGGAACCGAAGATCCCATAGAGCATCTTCGTATGTTTAGGATAGCATGTCATGACATATCACATGATGATTTGCTATTACTGAAAATGTTCCCGAAAAGCTTAGGCGGGATGGCATTGGAGTGGTATTATCAACTACCCACTCATTCTTTGAGAAATTTTGAAGAGACTGTTGAGTCTTTTGTGCATCAATTTAGTGCCTATATTGAAAGGCATGTAACCATTAAAGATTTGTACAACCTAAAACAAGACAAAGATGAGTGTTTTGCTGACTTCTTAGCTCGATGGAGACAATTGATAGGAAAACTACACTTTGTGTTACCTTATCGGGAGATGTTGGATATTTTTATCAATAATTTACAAGAACAACTATCCTATGAACTATCAATCGCTACCTTGACCACCTTCGATCAAGCTATAGACTTAGCTCGAAGGGTGGAAGATGCTCTCATTAGAAGAGGTCAGCTCAAAAAGAAAGATGATGAGAAAACATCCAGAAATCAAGTATAAAAATAAACAAGTTGTGGGTGACGGAGTCACTGATAGTAGAAACATTGCTAATGTTAATACTACAAAAACAATGAAGAAGTTCATATTAAAACCTCCTGATAAACCACCTCGAGAATTTACTAGATTGAATCAACCTTTATCAACCATTCTTCCCCAATTACTAGCACGAGGCTTGATCCAATTACCAGCTATCCGAGAACCCGATCCAACTATACCCGGATACAGAGCTGATTTACATTGTGATTTTCATAGAGGACCTGGACACGCTACAAACTCCTGTAAAATATTAAAACATAAAATACAAGATCTGATTGATAATAATGAGATGGAGGTGCAAGCCTTCCAACCTAAACAAAATGTTCCTAATAACGCTCAAAAGAACATTCCCCAAAATTAGAATCAGAATGCCAATCAATCATTGGACATATTTCAACATCCTTTACCACAACATGGTAAAGAAGTGGCTAATCAAATCGAACATCATAATGTTCCCCCTCCTACCCGATATGTAGGGACTATTAGCGGACAATTATCTGTTCAGGATCCTCAAATATTTGGTACAACTTTCTCCATGGTTACGTCAAAACCCCTATATAATACTCAAACACCAAATTTTAGTGATGTAGAATCGGATACTAAAAGTGAAATAGACATCACCTCAAATCAATCGAATAGTTCTAAAAATGAATCAGATCCGATTCAACCTATCACAGATTCTATGGTTTTGGAAGAACCATTTCCTAGAAGAGTTACTACTCGACCCTCTTCTAATCAGTTCCTTCCTAATGAACAAGCCATAAACGCTAGACCGAGACCAATTCAGCGTCCTCAACATAACATTGTAGGTACCATCGGAGTCGTTACTAGACAATAGGCTCAAAATTCTCAACAGGATCAAACTCAGAATGATGGATCAGCTCCATTTGTTTTGAAAAATCCCAATAAAGGGAATCATATGTCTAATGTTCAACCTAAGCCTCCTTACAATATTAATGAACAATTATCCAATACTACAACCATAATTTCCCTTTTGGACTTGTTAAGATCTTCTCCTACCCATAGGGATGAGTTAATGCTTACATTAAGCCAAATGATGGTACCTCAAAATATTCAACTTGAAGCCATGTCCAATACTATCATCACTCGAGAAGTCGATTGTATTGAATTTCGAGATAGAGATATACCACAACATAGTTTACATAAGGATAATCCCTTATATATTACTGCCCTAATTGGAGATGTAGTTGTTAAACGAGTCTTGATTGATAATGGTTCATCTTTAAACATCTGCACTTTTGACTTTTACCAATGATTTGGGTTTAGAAGTGACGAGATGAAAAGAACGGATATGATTATCAAAGCCTTCAATGACGAGACACAAGAAACATGTGGAGTCATTACTATACCCTTGCAAGTTGGTCCTAGAACCCTAGATACGACCGTGTTTATTGTACATTGCCCCGCATCGTACAATATACTTTTGGGTCGCCCTTGGATCAATGCGATGCGAGTGGTTCCCTCCACTTTGCATCAGTGTGTTAAATTCGAATTTAAAAACCAGTTGGTTACCATTCATGGTGATCCTAGACCCTTTGATATGTGTGCTTTGGCAAAACCTCGTTGGAGTGCAATTTTGCCCTCGCCTTGTCATCCACACATCCTAATTCTTATCATCCACCCAAACGTGTGAAACACACACCCATAACATCATCTACTCTTTCAACTACACCTATACATTTAGCTCAACCATCTTCTAAACAAACCACATTAGGACCTCGAAAAGAGCCTAAACCCACACCCAATGCTTCCTGTTTTACTCCTATATCTTCCATACCGATAGACTCATCCATCGATATCCCTATAACATCATCATCCACCACAGGCATTCTTTCCACATCAAAAGATCAAGGAAATGTTCCTTCTACCTCTTATGCTCTCACTGATGAGCTCTTACCCGATTTATCTAAAATTCTTATATCAGAAGAGATCAACACTGCCATGCAGACTTCCCTCCTTTTAAATAAACTCCCACCCTCTCCTCGTACCTTGGGCCTCCCACAACCTATGGGAAGTATCTACCAAGTCGAAAGTTGTGCTTTTATTTATAAAGGATATGATTGGGGAAGAATACCCCGAAACATCAAGACACATTGTGATGGATATGCTCGATGCTATTTTGCTAATGAATATATTAAAGCTAAGCCCATAATGCTTAAATTGGGATATAAAGGGAAAGGTTTGGGACCTTTCCAAAATGGTATGAAAGAACCTTTCGAGGTAGAACCGTGGCCTGCCCGCCGTGGTGTGGGCCTATTTTCTAGTAAAGGTCAGCCCTTTCCATTTGAGGATGATGACCATCTCGTATGTTATCAAGATTATCTAGATAAACAAGATTCTTTATATCCAAAGAATAATTCTTCTACTTGCAATATGCTATCCATAGCCTACCCTGAGATGATTTCCGAATCCGACGATGAGTTGGAGGGAGATATCTTTCATGATATTTCCATTGAGGAATTGTTATATAATGAATTTTATTTTGATGGCTCTATACCTAGTATAGCCCAGCTTGAGGCCTCGACTCCTCAAAACGAATTATCCAAGCTAACCTTGGAAGAATTACAAGAATTGGGTGTTTCACCCGCCCCACCTAATTTTGAGAGAGATTTACATATGGAAGTTGAAAACGTTATAAAAATTAACATTGGAACCGAACATAACCCTCACATAATTAATATTGGATCAGAATTAAGTCAAGACAAACAAGATAAATACGTTTCATTTCTTAAAGACTATGAAGATGTCTTTGCTTGGACATATGAAGACATGCCAGGTTTGGACCCTTCTATAGTCATGCATCATCTAGTAGTCCATCCAGATGCTAAACCTGTTAAACAAAAACTTAGAAAAATGCATCCCAAAGTGGCCTTACTAGTCAAAGGAGAACTAGAAAAACTGTTGAAAGTCATTTTTATACAAGCCATTGACTATGCCGAATGGATCTCAAATGTAGTTCCAGTAACTAAGAAAGAAGCCACTAAAGTTAGGGTTTGCACCGATTTCAGAGACATTAATGCTGCATGCCCTAAAGATGATTTTCCTCTTCCCAACATGGATCGGATCATTGACTTTCACCGTCGAAAGCGGAATGATATCCTTAATGGATGGATTTTCCTGGTTATAATCAGATCAGGATAGCTCCTGAAGATCAGGCCAAAACAACCTTTATTACCCCTTGGGGAACCTTTTGTTGGAAAGTGATGCCATTTGGCTTAAAGAATGCAGGTGCAACCTATCAACGAGCTATGACTTATATTTTTCACGACATGATGCATGATATCCTACATGATTATGTAGATGATATCATAGCTCGTTCCATCAAAGAAGATGATCATTTAAATGACTTAAGGAAAGTATTTGATCGGTTAAGGGAATATCTTATCCGACTAAATCCTGCTAAATGCATATTCGGAGTTAAGTCCGATAAATTATTAGGGGTTATAGTTTCTTTACGTGGCATTGAAATTGACCCTCTCAAGATCGTGGCTATCACTGATATGCCCGCACCCACAAATATATCAGAATTATGAAGTTTACAAGGTAAGCTTCAAGCTATTCGCCGCTTCATCGACAAGTTGGCAGACAAAACTGGACCCTTTCTTAAGCTTCTTAAGAAAGATGTCTCTTTTCATTGGGACGACGAATGCCAAGAAGCATTTGAACTCCTTAAGCAATATCTCCTCAAACCTCCAATGCTTTCCCCACCTAGATCTGATCGTCCTTTTATCTTGTACATTTTTGCTTCGGATTCTGCCTTAGGAGCTATGTTAGCTCAACTGGATGATGAGAAGAAAGAACGTGCTAATTATTACATTAGCAGAACATTAATCAGTTATGAAACTCGTTATACCATATTAGAGAAATTATGTCTAGCAATCATATTTTCTACACAAAAACTACGACATTATATGCTCAATAAAAAAACCTATGTTATTGCCAAATTCGACCCTTTGCGATATCTCATGAGTCGACCATATTTATCCGGTCGCATGACCCAAGTGGGTTCTTGCGCTAAGCGAATTTGAACTCACCTTCATAGGACAAAAGTTTGTTAAAGGTCAAATCATAGCAGATCAATTAGCTGTTGCACCTTTAGAATCTACTCATCCCCTCATCATTGAGTTTCCTGATGAATGCCTTAAACTAGAGGCAGACCATTCAGAGCAATGGTCCTTATACTTTGACGGAGCCCGATGCATGAGTGGGGCTGGTGCGGGTATTATTTTAATATCTCCACAAAAACATCTTATTCCTCTGTCCTTCAAATTAACATTTGCTTGCACTAATAATACTGCTGAATATGAAGCTCTTATCCTTGGATTACGAGCTACCTTGGCATTGAAAATCAAAAGTTTATTGGTTTTTGGTGACTCCCAACTTGTCATAAATCAAATCAATGATGTTTATCAGACCAGAGATGATAAATTACGCCCATATAAAGCATATGTTTTGCAGTTGTTGTCCTTGTTTGATAAAGTTACTTTGGAAGCTATTCCTCGAACTAGCAATCGTGCGATTGACGCTATGGCTGCAACTGCATCTCTTTTACCCTTGGAGTTAGACGATGAATATGCTACCATCATTATTCATCGACTCCAAGAACCCGCTTCAAGCAAATCATGTTTAGAACCCTTGGATGTGTTTCTCATCAACGAAACAACTCCTGAACCATGGTATATCGATATATTTAATTTTTTGCAAAAAGGAACCTTCCCTAATGGTTGCACTAGCAACCAACGTAGGTTATTATGTAGACAAGCAAGTCGCTTTGTGATTATTGGTAATACCTTGTACATAAGATCTTTTGAAGGCATCTTATTGAGATGTTTGAATTTAGAAGAATCCAGATCAGCTTTGAATGAAGCCCACAATGGATCTTGTGGGGGACATTTTAGTGGTAGCGCCATTGCTAAGAAACTCCTTCGGATAGGATATTTTTGGCCTACCATGGAAACTGATGCACATAATTATGTGCGACATTGCGACAAGTGCCAAAAACACGCTGACCTTGTCCATGCACCTGCACAAGAGCTGCAATCTATTTCATCTCCTTGGCCCTTTTCAAAATGGGGCCTAGACATCATTGGAAAAATCAACCCCGTGTCATCCGATGGACACAAATTCATCATAACTCGCCACCGAGTATTTCACGAAGTGGGTTGAAGCTATGCCATTAGCTTCTTGCATGGGAACACAAGTTTCCAAGTTTGTTTTTAATCAAATTATTTGTAGGTTTGGAATTCTCGCCAATCTCATTTTTGATAATGGAACTTGTTTCAAAAATAAATATGTCAAGAAATTATGTCAAAAGTATAAAATTCAACATCGCTGGTCCACTCCCTATTATCCTCGGGGTAATGGTCAAGCGGAAGCATCTAATAAAACCTTAATCAAAATTCTCAAAAAATTGGTCAATAAAATCGGTCGAGACTGGCACATTCAATTATATCCTGCTTTGTGGGCTTATCGAACTAGTGTTCGAACCCCCACTGGAACTTCACCTTTTGTCTTGGTTTATGGTGCTGAAGCCATTTTTCCCTTTGAATTAGAAGTTCCTTCTTTAGCTCTACTACTTCAAGATACTCGAAGTAGGGGATGAATATCGTGCTGGAAGATTTAGTCGACTAGAACTTCTAGATGAAAAGTGCATCAATGCTTTGGAGCATCTTTGCGCCTACCAAAACAAGCTTAAGAGAGCATATCTTAAGAAAGTTCATCCTCGATCCTTTGAGATCGGTGACCTTGTCTTAAAAGAAAATAAAAAAAATACTAATGCAACTACAAACCTTAAAGGTAAATTTGAGCCCAACTGGCTTGGACCATATGTCATCACTGCTAAATTTGGATCAAGAGCATACAAATTATCTACCTTAGATGGTAAAGAACTTAAAGAACCTATGAACATCATGCATCTTAAACGTTACTATGCATAAAAATTGGTCATTTCATCAGTGTATATATTTGTTTAAAACATTTCAAAAAACAACTATCTTGTATTTCTTTCAATTCATAAACTTAAAATATAAAAACACCAAAAACATCCAAATCATCAAAATCTTCAAAAAAAAAACATCTTTTATTTTTATATCTATCAATTTGTGAAGTATTGCAGTTATATTTTTAGTTATTTTGGATAAATTAGTATTTATTTGGAATCCCGCACTTTCACATTCACATGAATAAATATCTTGATTTTATTTGTTATGATTATTAATCTCTCTTATATCAAAGTCCACATTTGAATTAAATAAAGTTTTGAGCATAGAGAACTGATCTTGTTATTTACTTGAGCCAAGTATATCTCTTCACATTAAAATGATTTCATTGCAAATTCAATATGATGCTACATAGTAGAAATGGTTTCCTGAGCGAAAAGTTTCCCCGCTATCCTATCATGCACATGGTCTAGAATCTTTGAGAATTGACAAAAGGACAAGCTCACCCCTACCTAGAATAAAAATCCCTTGCTCTACAAACTAATCCGAGCAAGTATCCCTAGCATAGGAAGAAAAGAAAAGTTCAAGAAAAAGAGAAAAAGAAAAAGGTTATTTTGAATCATCACAGCAATATTTCAGCATTATCTCAAAAATACAAAAGTACAAAAAAAAAGAAGAAAGAACAAAAGAAAAGCAAAAGAAAAATGCAATAAAATCCTTTCCCTACCCCTTGAAAAGAAAAGAAGGGTGAATGAGCTTGAATCCCTGGAATTCTCAATTATTCGAAAACTGTGAGGTAAGCCCCATAACAGGTGGTTTGTGCCCAACCCGCTTGGCCTTGGGTAAATCCTAGCATGGCGATATGTCTGTCACATTAGCGACCTTCTTTTGTATAGACCTTTGTTAGCTTATGGATTAGCTAGCTCTTGATAACCTAACTTACATAGTAGTTTGGTACGGTTACATGCATATAAATCATGGTCAACGAACATTTATTTGGTCAAGGCAAATTACTTGTATCAAATTATCTTGCTCAAAATTGGTAAATGAACAATACAATCGCACACACATTTGTATTTGAGAGATTTTGTATCATTATGATAAATCAAGATCGGTAATGAATTCACATTTGCACATGAGGATTCCTTATAAATCTACATTTCTCTTTGAGATAATTTAAAATATCTCTGTAACTCTTTTCGGAATGATTTTCTCCTTTTATTTCAGAATTCTTGTTTTGTATAAAAGCAATTACATACATCTTCTCACAAAATCTCAAAAATAATTTCAAACAAAATTTTCATATTATTATTTTTCTGTTTATCAAAAGTCAAAAATGCATCTTGCAATAAAACCAACAATCTATTTTCTTCTTTGGATTCCACGATGATGGTATAAGTCTATACCTATAATTCTATGCCTAGCGCAAACCATCGTTCTAATTTTCTTTTCCATGTATTTTAAAACAAAATTCATTAAAACATGTGACTTGCATCATTATGTTATACAATTATGCTTTACAAACAAACATCTATTCTATTTCATGTCATTATGTTCAAATTCAGTTTTTGCAACCATGGTATAAATTCTAAGGAATTGTTCAAAATTTTATCACACTTAGGAATTTATGCCTAGCAACAACATATTTTCATGCATACTATTTTTATGAAAATCTGAAAACAAATCATCAAACCATCATTATCTCCATCATTACAACACCAAGTCTTAAGACAGTCTCTTAAGCACTCTTTTACTTTTAACAATATTTCTATACCAGGATTAGCTTGACGACCGAGTGAGCGGCGACTCCATGAAATGGTCTATAATAGCGACAATGTCCTTTGAAATTATTGTTAGAAGTCCCTTTTATTTTTTATCAAATCACATCACAACCACCAATTGTTTACATCAGATTATTCCATTTAAAATCTTACAGCATGACATCAAAATTATAATATTTCAAAACGACATAATTATATGAATCCTCAATCCAATAAGCAAACAATTCAAACATTAAAGCATCATAAAAACATATGAACAAGTCATATCATCAGAAACAAGATCATATATATATCCAAAAATTATATACATCATATCAAAACTGGATTGGTATGCCACAATCTATACCTTGGCATACTCAATCCGCTCAACAATCTCTACAAAATCTACAGTCCATAGACACTTAGCCTCGAGAAGCCCTCGAGCTCTCAGCCTCATCTCCTCCCCCACCCTGACATGGAGGAGGTGGTCCCATAGAGGTCCGGGATGTATCTCGGGTCCTCGTCATCGATCGAGAGGATGTCCTCGTCGATCCCAGCCTGACTGGTTCTCTAATGTTGGCCGACAGCTATACCCTCTGGCCCTCTAGAACCAACTGGAAGTATACACCCTGGTAGAATGCAGTCTGCATCATTGACCACACTAGATCATCCCTGCTCGCTCCTTCGCTCTGCACCCTGAGCCGTGTCGTCTCATCCTACAGTGTCCGTACCTGCGTCCTCAGTTGAGTGGCCTCATCCTGTAGTGACTGCACCTGAGCTCGAAGGTGGGTAGCCTCAGCCCGAAGAGCCGCTGTCTCACTACTCTCCCCTATGTCAACACCCTTGCCCTTATCAAGCGATGGTGGTCTCTCCCCCTGCTATGAAGGGAGCCTCTCCTCCCTTCGCCCTGTCTCCCATGGCCTCTGTGGAGCCCGTGCCATCCTCTGGCATCTCTCCTATGAGATCCACCGTTGCTCTCTCCCCTCATGACCCCGCATTGCCTCAATAGCAGCCTGTCGTCACCTCCCCATCTGGCGCACCATAGCGTGTACTAGACCCTATGCCCTCGTCATCCGAGGAGGGCGGATGCCTGCGTACCAAGCATCATAGCCATCAACAACCCCGATGTCATCACCATCCACTAGCTGGATGGGGGCATCATCCGTGTCCTGACTCTAGAATCACTGCATATCTGGAGCCTCGCTCAGTGTAGTACTATCTCGAATAGTCTGAGAGTACTCATAATCCCTAAGAGAAGGGATCCCCTACTGTAGATCGAACTGTCGTAGTACTCGATCGTAGCGGTGGAGCTCTACCTCTCCCCGCTCCATCCTCAGTTAATAGACTCGCCTGATGCGAGCCATCTCCTGCCCATCCTTTGCCCACTCGGGGTGCTCTCGCCATGGCCTCTAGGTGATCTGGTCTGGGATGAGGTCGTCTAGCAACCTCTGAGACATCGGTAGATCTATCCGCCACTGTGAACCCCTCTGCAACCACCAGTAGAAAACCCGGGGTCTCTCCTGGTCAACACCTATCAATGGGAGCCCTATCGGCCTCCGCACCGCAATGTGCTCCTAGCACCAAACCTGCAACAACGATGTCAAGACTAGACATCGACCTCCCTTGTATACGACCCCATGCAAGATCCTATACAAGCGGTAGAGTACAAAGCTCCCCCATGCAAATCTATACCCATGGTCTCTCATGTCGCAGACTATGTCTAAGAGCACCCACGGTAGTCTCGCACCCACTCTGGTGGCACAGCAAAGAAGCCACCGACAACTCCTACCAAAACCCGTGTCGCCCTAGATGCCCCAGGCATCTTCCATAGCGACTCGATGTTCACTCTGCCCTTCTCTAGGGCGAAGCTAGGGTCTCCAGTGAGTCTCATCATCGCTTTGCCCTGATTGGCCATAGGCATCATCAGCCGTCCCTATATGGGGATCCTTAGGATCCTCCATATGTCCTCTAGAGTGGGAGCCATCTCCCCTGTCGGTAACCGAAAGCAGGACGACCCCGGATACCACCTCTCTGCTAGGGTTGTTAGTAGCCCTATGTCAGTCGGTACTTGTGGCATCTCTGCCACATGCTGTAGACCGACTTATGCTAGTTGGTCATGCTTTGCCTGGTCGAGAGCGGCCAAGTCGTCTCTTAGTCCATCGTATTTCCATTTCTGGCTCTTTAGTACTCCCTTCTGCAAAACAAACAATAAAACAACAAAATCATTAATAACTCAAGCATGCAAATTAAACAACTTAAAATCAAGTTTAAAATGATATCGTCCACCATTGGATGATATCGTCCCACATTGGGAAAAATCATCCTTTGTGAGGACTAAATCATCTCCGATTTCGCAACTTGGGAATCGCCCCTTGTTGGACGAAATCGCCCCTAATTCGTCGATTTCGCCGTTAGACGAAATCGACGATCTAGGGACGATTTCGATGAAATCGAGACGATTTTGTCCCGACGACGTCGACGGCCTAAAAATGGCCATGATGCCCCAAACAATCAAATTTAAATCAAACAACTTGCATAAAGTTACATTAAACCTAATCTACTAGGATTAGATCCTTACCCGTAGCCCATGCCGGACCTCTGTCGATCGGTGTGTTGTCTCGACCATTTTTGTCTATAGAGCTCTAGAAATCAAGAAAATGAACAGTAAAAATGAATTAGGGTTTTTCCCTATTTTTCTTAATTTTATTCAAAAACAATTAAAAACATTTTTAAAAATTTTGCTTTTTCGCGTTTTTACCTCAAACGTTCGATTTGGGTAAAAACACGGAGGGGGCACCATAGTAAGTTGTCGTACGATTCGACCAAGAATCGTCGCATAAAAAATTGAATAAATTTTTGCTTTCTCGTAAATCGAGAAGAACTCGTCTTTAACGCATTTTCTTCGAAAAATTCGCTAAAGAGGGGGCAAAATGTAGCACCCTAAAATTGGCACAATAAACCTTAGCAAATAATTAAAATTACCTTAGTAATAATTCAAAATTTAAATTTTAACCCCGAACCGCCTGTTAAACCGCTTTCCTCATTTTTCGTGCCATTTTTAGGATTTGTTGTGACCATTGGACGATATCATCGCCGATCAGATGATATCGCCTCAGATCGGACGAATTCGTCTGGAGAAGAACGTCTAGACGATTTCGTCCCAAAACTGATTTTTCATAATTAGCTTTTGTTTCAATGACGTCTCTAACCGGGGCAAAAGCGTGTCTGCGCGGTTAGAGACTTCCCCCATTGGAGATCTCCCAAATTGGGATGATCTCCAACCTCCCAACCTCCTTCCTATGCCTATTTAATCTTAGGCCCTCCCCTTGACATTCCCCTGGCTGAAATTTTCTGTAACACGAGTTTTATTTGCATTAGAGTATCTTAAATTACTATTTGCCTTCGTATTTTTCCAAGTTTGTTTGCAGGAACTTCATTATTTTTAGTCGGAGCAAGCTCAGATCGTCATAGACGATCCTGTACGATCTCGGATGATCACGCCACAATTCAAGACGATTCTGTATTTTGTAGACGATTTCGACTGTAGCCAACGTCGGGGGCAATCAGTGCCCTGAGTTTGCATTCTTTGCCCATTATCTACTGTTTTGCTTTGCATTAGTTAGACTTATTACTATTCTGCATCTTGGAGTTCACCCATGTAGCTTAAATGCATAATAAAGTCATAATTGTCATTAAATCATTGTAATGCACTTATATTTTTATTTTGAATTATCAATTTAATATTATTATTATCATTCTACAATGTTTTCCTCTGTTAGTATAGCTGCATTTTCTGTATTCTGTGTCTATTTCTCTGATTGCAGGTCCCTGACGAATTTTCTCGACAAATTCGCAGGATCTCAGACGATCTTGTCTGATATCAGATGATCCTGTCATATCAGAGGCGATCTGGACTGCTTCAAAAATTAGAACCTCCATCAGACATCCAAAATTAGGTATGGTTTTTCTCATCTAGCTTGTTCTTTGTATTTTCTGTTTAAATTTGTTTTCTGTATTCATTTAAATTTGCATTTCATATAGAACAGTTTAGATTCATTTGGCCAAACCTAGGAATTGAATGATCAAGCATAAAAATGAACACATCAAACACACTATCAACCTAGGCGTGGAAACTGCCATTCAAAAGTTTCCTTGGTGAACCCACCATCCGTCAAAAATTCACCCTTATACACCTCCCCCGAGAGGCGGGACCTTCAAAGGGCCTCTCAGTCCAAGGTATTGTCCCATCCTTTTCACATCCCCCTTCCGGGCACGGATCCTATAGCCTGAAGGTAAGGGTGCGAAAAATTTGGAGTGATACAAGCTACAAGCCCATATTTTTTAATCTTAAACTATTTAAACTAGTGACTGATTTGAACTCTTTCAAGGTTCGAATTAATAATAGAATTGTATACTTTTTAATTAAAAATTAAATCAATAATTATATATCTTATCATTCTATATATTTAAAATTATTTGACCTTTACAAATAACTCATATAAATGTCTTTTTATGTTGTGTGACCTGTCCTATTGGAATATAAATATTTATCATCAAATTGTAGATCTTGATCTATCTTCGTTACTTTATAGTGCAGCCCAATGTGGGCTCAATTAGTTTTCACCCATTAGAGCCAAGCACCACCTGTTCCTATAAGTTGTTTGAAATGTGAGAAGATTTAAATTTTTTATTTTTTACACTTATTTTAATACTATTTGATTGTGCAGTTTTAAGTAAAAGAGTGTTAAGGAGACTTCAACGTTTAATATTTTCACAGTGACTTATACACCACCACCTTTGCCATGATTTGGTGATTCTTATGTAAAGAATTTCCGTAGAAATCTAAAGCATTTTCATTAATTGTGAAAGAATTAGATGTTTGGACATTTTTAATTGAATGGAATACATCTGTAATTTCTTTCACTTAAGTCATGGCCATTCGATCCTATTTTAGGCTTTTTCATAATTATACTAGTGACCACTATGTTGATCTCCATTAGCCATGAGATTGCAGACATCTACTTAATCCATAAAGCTAGACACAATATGTCAAGCTTTTCATGTTCCAATCCAATTTTGTAATTGTATAAATGGTGAATTTAACCCAAGCAAATGTCAAGCTTTGACCAAAATGATAAAACCAAGACAGAGGCCGTGAACGTGCTAGAAAACATAAGCAAATTTTATAAAACGGCCATGAAAACTACAGCAGATTCCAACAAATCTTGTAATCGAACAATAGTATCAAGTTTACCTATCCCTGTTGCTGCAACCAAACAAGCCACCAATAGTGAGTTTCATGTCTTACAGGTAATTACATTTGCTTCGTAATCTAATGATTCAAAATCTATTATTTTTTGTAATATATTTAAAATAAAATTGTGTTTCACTTTAATATTTGTTAAAACTCTGTCCTTTGAGTGAAGTTTTACACAATATCCAATATTATACTATATCATTTTGTTGTAGTTCTTCATATGTCAATATACATTTGATAGAATATTTCAGGTACTTGTGTACACAATAATACAGTGAACTGTTTTTGCTCCTTTCCCTCTCTCCAGGTGGCTTCAACATTATTCTTTGTTAGTGGGTTACGTACAACAACATTGCTCCTTAATATTATTCTAAGCAAGCTCAAGAAACACATGGTATTATAAGAACAGGGAGAAAAGTTTTGCAGGTAACTGTAAATCAAGTTGATGCCTTAAAGATTATACTAAATTGTTTTTAAAATTTGTATGTTGTGTGCTGTGAAAATTTAGCAAGCGAATTGGGGTGTATTTGGGAGTTCAATGATGAAGATGAATTCTCTAGCCAAGGAGCAACCTGTTTGGGATGGCTTATGGCTGCTATCTATATGGGTGGACGACTTCCACAAATTCGACTAAATCTAGTGACTTAAGGAACCTACATATACCTAGAATAATAACTAACAACAAAATCTATATCATGTCTAGTGTGAGTAAGATAGAGAAGTCTACCCATAAGAGACCAATACAATGTAGCATCCACCAAAGAAGTACAATCATCTTCAAACCTAAAGCAAAAAGAGTCTATACAAACTTACAATCCTTCATCATGAAATGCTTAAGAAGATCCAAAGTATACTTGGGTTGTGAAATGGTAATGCTAGAATATGTATGATCAATTTGAATCCTCAAAAAGTAATGTAAAAGATCCAAATTTGTCATCCCAAAGGTGGGATGAGAAGGTGACTTCATATCCTAGAACAAAGTAGGAGAGCTACCAATGATGAGAGGATCATCAACATATAAAACAATCATCAAAGTTTTCTCATCCTAATTTTGATGTAAATATCATGTTTGACCTCACATCATTGAAACTACAAGTTAGGAGAAAAAAGAATGAATCTTCTCATACCATATGCGAGGGGCTTGCTTAGTGAGATGAAAAACCAAAGGAGTAGGACCCTTAAGGTCAAAGCCAACTGGTTTTTACATGTAGATCTCCTCCTAAATATCCCCATGTAGAAAGACACTCTTTACATTCATTTGATGTACCTTCTATCCATATGAGGCAACAATAGAGAGAATCATGTTCACTGAGTCCATCTTAAACACTGGTGTAAATATCTTGAAATAATCCACTCTCTCCTGATAAGAGAATCCTTTAGCAACAAGGCATACCTTATGCTTCTGCACTTGATTATCCAAAGTATACTTAGTCCTATAGACCTATTTGCAACCAACTACACATTCTTCTCTTTTGGAATAGGAACCAACTCCCAAGTCCTATTCTTTATCAAAGCCTCATCTTCCCACTTTGGTTGACCCTTAGCCTAAGAATATGTAAGAGGTTCCTGAGAATGAGTAACCATCAAGAGCAAAGCTTGAGGAGCCTTCCCATGTTGCTCTAGAGATAGAATTGACTGAGCATAATTCAAAAGCATCTTAACCCACCTAGGTGTTGGACACACTAAGGAAGAATCATGTGTACTCTATGGTAAAGCAACATCAAAATAAAATCTAAAGAATCCAACTTAAAATCACTACTAACCTCATCATGCAAAGCTAAATCACTTTGAATTAATGTGTCCTAATCAACATGCCCTAAAATTGGAAAAGAAGGTGCTTCCCATGGTGATGCCTATGAAGGGGTTAAATCAATAGGCAATGGACCTCCACTTGAATATGAAGATGAAGATGCTCTAATGGAAATAGAGCCTATCAAAATCTCTAAAGAAACAACTAAATCTGAAGCAGTCAAAAGATCAAAAGAATTATTTACCTAAAGCCTAGTGGTGGACAAGGAGCATCTAGAAAGGCCTCATAAAAAAATAACATCTCTCCAAATAAAAATTACACAGCTTTGAGGATCATAAAGGAAATATGCTTTAAGGTGTTTGAATACCCCACAAAGATGCATCAATGGATCTTTGGTGTCTCCTTATTCTAGATATCATTTCGGTATGTGATCCCATGTTGAAGACCTAAAGATATGGAATCGAGACACATCAATATTCTCTTGTCAACCCATTAGGAGGTGTTATGCCCTACATTCCCCTCGTGAAAATATTTTTGATGATGTATGATACACAAGTGATGTCTTCACCATGGAATTTTTTCTCCATCCCATTGGCATAAATCATATATCATGGCATTTCCATGATCACCCTATTCTTCCTTTTAGCCACACCATTTTTCTTAGGAGTATAATGAACAATCCTCTGATACGTAATTCCATGAAGAGCCAAAAAACCATATAAAATATGATTTATGTATTCACCTCCCCTATATTTCCTAAGACATTTTGTTTTATTGTCTAATTGGTTCTCTACAAGAGCCTTGAAGGTCTTTAATCTCTCAAATACCTCATTCTTAGTGTAAAGTATATACAACCACACATCTAAAAAAATCATTAATAAAAGGAATGAAGTACCTGCCTTCAAAAAGAGATGGTATACCCATAGGTCTACAAATATTACTATGTACGATCTCCAAGGGGTGAGAATTCTATTTTATAGTCCCTTTTGGAAAAGTCTCTCCATGATGCTTCTATAAAACACATCCCTCACATGCATCGCTTGGAGGGGATGTGTAGTAGTCCAATGACCATCTGACAATGACTTTGTTGAAAGTGTAATCTAATTTATGTCCAAGGCATACATTGTATGGTGTAATCTTGGATAGGCCTAAGGGAATTCATTATGTAATATATTCAATTTATTTATTATATTTATTATGTAAACCCTATGGGCCACAATTAACCTTATTATGGTTAAACTTATCTTATAAACTTATAATTAGCCTTAAAGTCATCTTGTTATGTCAACTTAGGTTAAACTCATTTATGCAATTGGGTTTTTTGTATTGATATAAATACCTCCCACACTCCATAATTCAATTATTAGAATGTAGTGATTCTTATGTATGGATAATACAATGATTATTCATGGTGTCTATAGATGTCCATCAATATCTATGTCTATTTTTCTTTCTTTTGTTCTTTTATGCTTTCTACATAAGACTTAAGTGGATGGATTGATTCTATTCTTTTTAAGAAAATATTATGAATTTTAATTGGTATTAGAGTGGCTATTGAGCTACCTCACTTGGTTATACAAAAATGTTTTTTTGAGCCTCCGACATTTCTTCTAAATTTTAGGATGAATCCTTCTTCAAAATATCATAAGTCCTTTCTGCTCAAGAGATAACAATTCTTTACCTTACTCTTTAATTTCACTCTCCTAGAAGCATTGGAAAAGAACCTTGTTATTTTTGCCTAAGAAGAGCCTAAAAAATAAATAGGAGGAAGATCATGTGTTGCTTTGAAATTGATGCTTTGGAAATAAAAAATCATTCTACCCAATATTCTTTAACGTAGTAGCAAGCACATGATTTCTTGAATCCAAATCATTGCCTTCTCCCACCTATGTCCTTTGGATTGGCACCCAAGCAAGGAAAATTATGCAATGCCTTCCTTCAAAGAGGAGGGGTTTACCTCTTAGTTATTGGTAGATTTGCCATTGTGGTTAATGAGAGAGAAGCAAATGTGCTTTCTTGCAATGATAATTAGTTCAAAATAAGCCAAGTGCTATTTCTAGAGGATGACAATGGAAAATTTTAAAATCTAAAGTTTAACATTGTTTTCTATTATTGGTGGTTGTTCCATTGAATCATTGATGGTGTGGCAATTGGTTCCAGGGATAAAGAGGCAAAGGATGTAGGATCGAATCATACACCCTATTTTTACTCCTTATTGGTTGGGTCAATGCACTATCAATTGTTTACCAACAACTCCTATGGATAGACAGACAATAGAATACTTTGGGAGGTGTGAGGTTAGTTGCTTGAATCTGGTGAAGGATGCCACTTTTACTTAACATTTTTCTAATGAAGATTGAGAATTTTTTTTTCAAAGCAGGAAGGTCCTCCCTCCTCAAAAGCGACCGTGGCATGGTGGATATTCTTTGCATTAAAAAGTATAGTTTGAGCCCCTTCAATAGTTTATGCTTGTCTCACCAAGAAGAATTTCTTGTCAATAGACATGGCCTCTCTTAGCACCATGACCTAAAATATTTTATACTTATATCTCTTGCACATATCATAATGTAATATTTTTTACAATCGCATTTTATCAATGATGTTTAAGTGGAAAAAAAATAAGTGGATAAAAGCAATGAATCATTCAATGCCAAGTAGCAATGCACGATTAAATTCTACTTTTCCAAACTTCGGGGATTTAATTTTTGCTTTATTGAGTTTCATTGGGGCAAAAAATTTCGAGGCCATAAATTTTTCATACATAAGTGTTTTGAGCCCATTTTTTTTATTTGCATGACTTTTTAAGCTCTACATATTAGTGGTATTACTTGAAGAACATGTTATAGTGTTAGGGTCAAATTGTTTAGATGGATCATCAAGCCTTAATTACTCATTTTAATTGGTGAAATTATAATATTTGGTCAACCCAAATGATTGGCCTACTATGTACTAAAAACTTATGGTGCATCCTTCAAGAAAATGAAGTAGCAGTCCTTGATGAAGAAATTGGTCAACAAAAGGAAGAAGAAGCTCTTGGATGGTTATCCTTGTTAATTGAAATAGACTTGTTTATTCATATCAAATAAAAATTGAACCTATCAAGATATGGTTAAAACCGCATGAATTATTTGGATTTTTAAATACAACTAAAGTAAGTTTCTTGGAGTTAGAGCTATCTTCTCTTAAATTAGTTGAGTTTGATAATATTGAGGACTATATTACAATATTTAAGGTATTAAGACCATATGTTGCATCTTTTGGAGGTAAAAAGAAGATGATGCAAAATGTGTTAATATTTTCCTTGATAATATCCCTCCTTCTTTTCAAGTATTGAATCTTATGGTTCATATGAATTCTATGTTCTTGGAATCTAAAAAAAAATCTTACTCTTGATCAAATTTTTTCTCTCCTAGTTTATTTTCATGTGGCAATGCATAATTGTAGTGGTACCTCACAAATAAAATCTCATGCAAAGGAATTAAAACCTAAGAAGGCTAAGACCTAGGGGCTTAAGGGCTAGGGTAAGTCTTCAAAAAAATCAAAGACCATTAGTAGATACTACAAGAGAGAAGGACCTCCGATGAAGAATTGCTTGATGAACTTGCAAAGGATTCAAGCTAAGTTAATGAAGATAGGTGAATGTATTCCAGATGATCAATGGGATTTAGTTGGATCTATCTCAACTATAGAGGTCCACTAGAGTATCCATTATAGAGGGAAGATATTATTGTCACTAATGTCTTCTCTTCTTGGCTCCTTAGTTTAGATTAACAGGGGGTGTTGAAAATGTAATCTAATTCATGGTCAAAGTCGACATGGTCTGATGTAATATTATATAGGCCTAAGGAGATTTTTGGTACAAAATATTTAATTTATTATAATATTTTATTATATAATCCCTACGGGCCATGGTTAATCTTTTTATGGTTAAAACCACTTTCTAAACTTATAATTAACCTTATATGCCTCTTGTTATGTTAACTTAGGTTACGATCATTTATGTAATTGGGGTTTTTGGTATTAACATAAATACCACCAACCTCTCCATCGTTAAATTATTAGAGTGTAGTGATTTTTATCTACGAATAATACAATTATTTTTTATGGTGCCTACAAACATCCACCATTATCTATGTATATTTTCCTTTATTTCATTCTTTTATGATTTCTATATAAGATTTGAGTAGATGGATTGCTTCTATTTTTTTTGAAAAATATTATGAATTACAATAGACTAATGTATCTTAAGGATACATAATTGAGATGCCCAAGCCTATGGTGCCACTTCTAAATTTCATCATCTACATGTGCAACCATAGCAACATAATATTTCTTACTTAAAGAATAAATAGAAGAGGTAAGTTGGTCTATGAACTTATAAATTTGGTTAAAATCATCACAATATCCATAAGCAATAGTTTTAAACCCATTATATATATCCTTAGTTACCTAAAAATTAGGCCAAATTTCTATCATTTTATTTGTAGGAGTAATGCAATAAATAAACAAAAGGTTAGGGTTAATATTAGGAACATGAAGTATCTTATTATAGGAAGAAGAGCTAATGCTAATCTTTCCACATCCTACAACTGATAATGAAGAATCATCTCCAATAATAACATGATCCACTAAATATAATTTGTGGTATCCTTGTAAGAGATGTTTGTGCTTTGTCATGTGCCTAGTTACCTCTAAATCTACAATCCACTCATCCAAATAGGTGGATGTTCAATATATTGAATAAACAACTATATATGTTGTGAGGTTTCTCCCTTAAAGATATCCATACCTTATGTATACAAGAGAGTGTTGTCACTCTGAATACCATGATCACTTGCTGCAGTAGCCAAATGCACTATACACTCATGCCTCACATAGATCAAAATAGTGGGAATCTTAGTGAGTGTGGGACATGACTCAAAGGGAAACCTTCAATATATTGCTAAGGATGGTTCCTTATTTATTTTAATATTTAATGCACTGTTTCTTAAACTACTTGCATTCATCAAAGAAAAAAGGAGAGAGATTGTACAAAATAAAACCCTAATCTAACATAAAATATTAATAAATAAGATGCATATAAGAAATAGGGTAGAGCGAAATTAGTCACTTCATATATATATATATATATATCATATTTTATTTATACAAATATGCCAGATTAAAAGAGGTTCAAATGTTGTTAACAAAATGACTCAAGGTTCAAGTCCAAATGTATACATAGAAGAAAATGAAAGAAAATATACTCACAAGGCTAGATATTAGGCATGATTAAGCAATTTCCAATGCCTTACAATAAAGATAAAACCACTATTTATAAGAAAAATAGGATTTTTTGTGTCAAAAAATATACAAATAACCCAAAATGTTTCTCCCAAAATTGAGTGGGATACTGATCTACATTCAATGTTGATGGGATTGAGGTCTCTAGATTTGGAGCCATTAATGCCGAAGGGTTTGAGACCTTTGGATTTGGAGCTTCTACTACTATTACCAACTACTTTTACTAGAAATTTCCCCTAAAATAGAGTGCAAGATCCATTTGCAATCAATGTCGCTAGACTCAAGGTCTTTGGAATTGGAACACTATTACCTTTAATATGTCAATTTCTCTCAATATTCCATGTCTGAGTGGTATGGGTAGGTGGACTTGGGGATTTTATATAGCTACTACCTTTTATGAAGAGAACTACTTTCTTTGGGAGATCCCACATAGATGTTACCTATAATAAAGTCTCTTATTTGTCATTGAGGTTCCTTGTTGTAGAAGGTAAAAAGTTGGTGATGAAATTTGAGAGAATGTTACTACTTTATTTCAAAATTGTGACTTGTTGAATTGGAACTTTCTCCTTTGATTGCATAGTTGATGAAGCTTCTCTTGATCCTCTTATTGTATGTATATTCTTTCTTGGATCATCTATCACTGAGATAGGATATTTAGAACTGCTTATTAATTCTATATTGTCTATGCCTTCTTCCAATTTGTATAAACCATCAAATTGGGCTTTATTTGATCTTTATATTTGGTTTATTCTAAATATAGAGCGAGAAGATCATGCGATTGCTACATATATGATCACTATGAGCTCAATTATGTGTGGAAGAATAGGTCTATGGTTGTTGACTTCATTGTACTTCAAGCAATGGTGGGACTAATTTTAACTTCTTTGAAGAGTCCTTAGATATGGAATAGGCCATCTGTTGCTAAGTCATATGGTTTGCAATACTTTACAATCTGGATATTTTAGCATTCTTTTCAATCTTTTATGGACCATTGGATTTGTCATCTATCTATGATCTATGACAAAACTTCTTTGGATGAACATATTGAACTTAAATCCTTGCAGGTTGCTGATGCACCTACCATGTGTCTTTGGTATTAGCTAATGGCAAGGGTTTCTCATGATAATTCTATTGCCAAGTTTTAAAAATGGCATGGGTCATGGATCATCAAGATCAAACGACTCACATAATTTTATGATCTAAATGTCTTCATATATTTCTTAAATATTTGCAAATAGTTGGATCTTTTTTCTTTCCAATATTAACAATGAATCTTCTTTGGATGCAGGACATGGTGGGATAACTACTTACCTATTTACGAGGTACCAATGCATCTGTCACATGTCATGCTTTAACCAATGGTGGATTTCTTCTCTATCAACTTCTTTGGTAGACTTATGAAATGAAATGGGCCTTTGGATGAGTAATCAATGACTCACAAAGATTTTAAAACGTTTTTTGATCTATTTTTTAGGAAATAATGATCACCGTCTGATTAGACGATCAATAACTTATGCTACTTTTCTTCCTTTATATTTTATTATTCTATGGAATAAATTTCCATCATAGATATTCTAAATCAATAGACTACATATATTTTGAAGATTTTGTGGCTTTATTTTTTCAAAACAATGCCTATTGTTGATCAATAAGATCAAATGGACCATATGGCATTGAATCCTTTCCTTGTAGAACTAGCACCCATTGTAGATCTAAAAATTTGATAGTGTGCATAACTTTGCTCTCTTTGCAAATTACTTTTCTCTAGAAATTAGTGTCCATCATAGATATGGAAGAATTTATGATGCACATAACTTTGGAATATTTTGTGGCCCTCAACTTCTTAAATTTGATGCTTGCCTCTTGATCAATAAAATTAGACAGTCCATATAACATCCAATTTTTTATCAAATCCTTTCTTTACAAAATGGGTGTTTGTTGTTGATTGCATAATCATCGATGCACTTTGCTCCCACCTTCTCTTCTCCTTCAAATTGCTAATATTCCTCATATCGAGGCCAAATTGTAAAAATATCCATGGGAAAACTCCTAGATGTAGTGAAATTCACTACAATTCTAGTGATTCACATGGTATCTTGATGGAAATTCATTGCAAGAGACCGTCAATGGACTCCAAGGGTCAAATTGCAAGATAAAACATCATGCAAAATACACCAATAAAAGAAACCTGCAAATGCTTCCTTTCATTAACTGAATTCCCATCCCCCTTACAATAGAGTATCCCACTTCTTTATACTCCCACAAAGAAAAAACCTAGCCTACGCTACCCCCTTACTAATTTTAGTAACTTTCTATTTTTAGCAATTCACTTGCTATTTTTAGTAACCCTAAAAAAAACTCGGGTGGCATCCAAAATGGAATCATGCATCCGTTATTCAATAAAACCCTCTACCCCAAGATAGCAACCCCACTCTAGTTCTACACTAATAGTTATGATAACTTTTCAGTTGTAAAAACTAAAAATTACATTAAAAGCTAATTTTGGGCCTCCTAGAGGTATTTTCGTGCCGAAAAACATATGGGCCACTTTATTTAGGTTCTCCATGCAATTCAACATGTTCTAAAAAATAAACGGGGCAAAACAGACACTCGGAGCAAAAGTTATGGCCCTGGCAAGGTGCATCAGATCTTTTGCTTATTGAAGATAAAGAATCCTAAAAAAATTAACCTCATTCATTAGATGAGGAGTCAAATGAAAGAATGATAAATTAAAAGAATTGGATAATTAATGAGAGGAATGAAGAAATAATGTAGGGCTATTAGAAGAACAATTTTTTTATTGAGGCTTTAATTTCTCCCTACTCACTTTCAGATGACAACTCTGGTTTCTTAAACTATGAGTAGTGACTTTGGATCTTTAGTTGGTCATCGTGAGAGAATTTTTACTCTACTCATGACTTCTTGAAGTTGCACTTCTAGATCCACTAATAACTTGATAACTTAATCTATGTTGCTTATGGTAGGGGAATCCATCCCTGTGTTAGAATTGATTTATCCTTCCTTTTGTTGTTCAAGCGACTATGTATACTCTATTAGAATTTCCCAAAATAGACATGCAAAGCATTACATAAAATATGAAGAAAGAGTAGAACTGATTGATTTATTCCATAGATCAACTTTGTATAAATAGCAAAGTTGATCATTGAGAGTCATTGGATTACAACAACTCATCAAATATGATCTTGACAACACTGAGAGTTCACCTGACTCATGGAGGAGTGGAAACTCAAGTGTGTCTATCCTAGTGGAACTTAAGAGAATAATCACTTATTCTAACACCCCCCTTAAGTGATACTAGGGGTAAATGATAGAAGTGAGTCTCGACAACATGGCCTGATGAGGTACTCATGTACAATTATTTTAGATGAGATGGTAAAACCACATGGGAAAAAACCATCCATCAAAAAAAAAGAGGAAGAGGCTTGTCTTTGATTTGTGAAGATTATCCTCTAAATATAGAAAATAAAAAAAAAGGATGAGTCCTGACAAAATGGACTGATGAGGTACTCATGTACAATCATTTTAGATGAGATGGTAAAACCACATGGGAAAAAACCATCCATCAAAAAAAAAAGAGGAAGAGGCTTGTCTTCGGTTTGTGAAGATTGTCCTCTAAATACAAAAAAAAAGGATGAGTCCCGACAACATGGCCTGATGAGGTACTTATTTACAATATATATGAGAGATGGTGAAAAAACCACATGGGAAAAACCATCTTTATGAAATAACGAGGCATGTCTTCGGATGGTGAAGATTGTCCTTAATAAAAAAATGAGTCCCGACAACTTGGCCTGATGAGGTACTCATGTATATTATGTAAGGGAGAGATGATAAAAAAACCACATGGGAAAAAACCATCCTCCAAAGAATACAATAATAAAATGAGAGGTGAAAGACCTTTGTTTCAATGTAGTTGTAATACTCCAAGTTTCTCTCGCAACTGTATGTAACGCGAAGAAGGAAATGACTTGGTGAAGATGTCTGCAACCTGATTTTTAGTTGGAATATAGTCCAAGTATATGTCCCCATTCTGAATATGTTGTCGAATGAAGTGCATGTGTATCTCAATGTGCTTGGTGCACTGATGCTCAACTGGATTGCGTGCAATATGAATTGTGCTCTGATTGTCACACCAAAGTGTAATAGGTTTTTCATTGGAAAACCCAAATTCTTGTAGAATATGATGAAGCCAAAGAGCTTCCTGACTTGCTAAAATTGTTGCCCTATATTCTTCCTCTGTAGATGATAAGGCCACTGCTTGTTGTTTTTTGCATAACCAAGCAATTGGTGAAGAACCAAGACAAAAAACATAGCCAGAAGTTGAACATATATCTTCTACTAAACTTGCCCAATATGAATCCATGTAGCCAATGATATCCATGGATTTTCTCTCATATAAGAGCCCAAAGTGAGTAGTTCCTTGCAAGTAGCGGAGGATCCTTTTTGTTGCTTGCTAGTGACTGAAATGAGGTTGATGTGAGAATCTAGATATTAAGCCCACAACATATGAGATATCTGGATGAGTATGAGTAAGGTATAATAGACTCCCTACAAGCTGATGGTATAGAGTTGCATCACATAGAGGGGATGTGCAGGAAGTACTTAGATTGACTCCAGACTAGAAAGGTGTAGGAGACGGTTTGCAATCTATCATTTTAAACCTTTGAAGAAGATCTAGAGTGTATTTTTTGTTGACACAATGAAATTCCTGCATTTGTTTGATTTATTTGGATCCCAAGGAAGTAATGTGCTAGACCCAGATCAGCCATATCAAATTTTTCAGAGAGGGAGTCTTTTATAGTCTGAATGTGAGCGAAGTCACTACCAAGTGAGTAGCAGATCATCAACATATAGAACAAGTATGGTGATTTTTCCTTCATCTCTCCAAATGTAGACTGTGTTATCAGACTCACAATGAGAAAAACCTGAGGAAAGAAGGAAGGAGTCCATTTTTTCATACCAAGCTCTAGGAGCTTGTTTGAGGCCATAGAGAGACTTCTTTAGCCTACAAACAAGAGAGGAGTCTTGAGTGAAACCAACAGGTTATTCCATGAATATCTCTTCCTTTAAGTCCCCATGTAAGAAAGCACTTTTTACATCCATTTGAAAGACATACCACTTTTGGGAAGTAGCCAGAGCAAGAACCAGTCTAAAAGAATCCATTTTGGCAACTGGTGCAAAGGTTTCAGCATAATCAATTCCTTCAATTTGAGAGAAACCTTTGGCTACTAGGCGAGCTTTGTGTTTGTCAATTTCTCCATTAGGTCCATATTTTATTTTGTAAATCCATTTACAATGAACTAATTTCCTTCCTTTAGGTAGGGGAACTAAATCCCAAGTTTCATTTTTTATTAAGGAAGAGAATTCATTTTCCATGGCATCATCCCATTCTTTAATACCAGTTGCTTCTTTGAAGGATTGAGGATCAGAGGAAATAGACTGACAGACAAGACCGGTGCCTATGGAGTTGGTTAATATGGATGATGGAAGATTTTGGATGTAAGGAGTAGCTTCTTTAACAATGGTGTGGGCCCATTTTGGCATAGAGGAAGGAGTAGAAGGAATGGAAAGACTTTGAGTTGGAGTTATAGGTTCCTCATCTTGATCATCAATCTCTAAATTGACCTCTAAAGTTGGTTCTTCATTATATTGAGGTTCTGCTATAGGAGAAGGCTCAATGAAGGAAGAGGATGGTTGAGGATCTTTATGAGTGAATGTTTCATCAAATTGGACATTTCTATGAAAAAATACTTCATGAGTTGAAGGATCAAGGAGCCTGTATGCTTTCATTTCCTCACAGTAACCAACAAAGATGAGCTTTTTACTTTTCTTATCTAGAGCCTTCCTTTTCTTCTTTGGAATATGCACCCAAGTAGTACACCCAAAATTTTTGAAGAAAGAGACATCAATTTTTGAGCCAGTCCATGCTTCCTCAGGTGTTAAATGGCCAAGAGCTTTATGAGGTGTGCGATTTTGAATATAGTTTGCATAGTTAATTGCTTCTGCCCAAAAATTTTTTGGAAGATCCCTTGAGTGGAGCATACAGTTGGCCATTTCCTTTAAAGTTCTATTCTTCCTCTCTGCAATGCCATTTTGCTATGGATTATGGGAGACAAAATGTTGATGAATTATTCCATGATTAGATAGAAAATTTGAGAACTCATTACTGAAGTATTCCCCCCATTATCTGTTCGAATTTTCTTGATTTTGCAAGAGGCCTGATTTTCAACCAAGGCTTTGAAGATTTTGAAGTGGGATAGAACATCACTCTTGTATTTTAGGAAGTATACCCAAGTTCTTCTAGAAAAATCATCAATGAAGGTTAATGCATATTTTTCTCCTTTGAAAGAAGGCTCTGGGAAGACCATCAAGTCACTATGGATTAACTCTAGAGGGGATGAGGCCTTTAGAGAACCACTAGGGTGGAAAGGATCTTGATGTTGCTTTCCAAGAGCACATCCAGGACATACTCCATCAATAGAAGAGACTTGAGGTAATCCTGTTACCATATCATGGTTGTTCAATTCTTTTAGGTAGTTGTAACTGAGATGCCCAAACCTTTCATGCCAAATTTTGCTTTCAAGATCTCCATGAGCAACAAAACAGGAGGCCCCTTCAGAATTTTTGAATCCTTTGAAGTGAAATAGGTGAGTGTTGTGATCAATATCTCCTTTGGCTATGAGAGAGTTTGGATCTTGAAAGTCTCTTATCTCAACTCCTGTTGGTGAGAAGAGAATTATTTTTCCTTTTCCAGAAGTGCAAATATGATAGATGGAGAGGAGATTTGTGGCAATGTTTGGAACATAGAGAACATTATTGATAGAGCCACCATCAATGATTATGTCACCCTTTCCTTTTACTGGGATAAAGGAAGAGTCACCAACTTCTATGCTACATGTTGAACTTGAGGAGATAGAAGAGAAGGACTCATCTGAAGCAGTCATGTGATGAGTTGCTCCAGAATATAGGACCCAATAATTAGAAGAGGAATTGGTGGTTTTCCCTTGAACATTTAGGGATTTTCCTATCTACTTTTTATTGTCTATATTTTGATCCTTCATAGCTGCCTCTAGTTGTTGTAATATTTTCCAGCATTTGTTTGTCGAATGACCATTCTTTTTGTAGTGAGTACAAGTTATGGGATTCCTTTATTTCTTTTTGAATTTTTCTTTAGAAGAGGTGGAGGCTACTAAGGATTTTGAGGAAGAGGAAGAAGAAGAGATTTCATATCTTGCAAGTTTTGTTTCTTCCCTAGTTAGTCTATCACAAAATTCTTCTAAAGAGGGCATTTTAAAGGTTGCACCAAGAGCATATTTTGTAGATAGAAAGGTGGTTGCAAAGATTTGAAATACACCATTTAGTTTAGAAAGAATTAGATAAATGCATTCTTCTTCAGTCTTAGTCTTCCCACTACCTTTGTATTGAGTGAGGACTTCCTTGAATTTGGTGAGAAAGTCAACAATATTGCTGAAGTCTTCAGGAGATAAAGTTGTTAATTCTGCCTCTAATTGCATTGATCTTATTTGATCTACTTTCCCAAACAAATTCTTTAATTTTTCCCAACTTTCATAAGGAGTTTTACAATCTGTAATGTGAAACCATAAGCTTTCATGAACATTAGTGCTTATAATACCCATTGTTTCACACATATTTCCTTTATGAACAAATTTTTCATATTCTTTCTCAAATTCAGGTTGCTTTTCTTCTAGAAAATGAGTGAGCCCTTTTTGAGATATAAGATTTAAAATTTTGGGTTTCCAAGTGTGATAGTTATGAGGGGTGAGAAGATCAATTGTATTCATTTTGTGAAGAAAGTTGAAGTTTTAACCAATATACCTCCCCTTAGAACTTCAAGTTTATATTAGTGCAATTGAAAGAAGAATGCAAGATTTTATTTTAATGTCACAACCCTCAGATTACCCACCCTAACGAGAGGGAAACTATAAGTAATAGAGTGTTGTTATATTAAAATTAGCTTAGAAATATTTGCCAGGCCCAATATCATTCTTCTCAATTACCCGCCCTTACTTGAGGGAAACTGTAAGTAATGAGTAGAAAAAATATTTGGAATATTGGCTTGAAATGCAAGTAGGATCAACCAGATATAGATATTGGAATATCTCAATGACTCACCCTTACAAGAGGGAAACTATAAGTAATAGAGATATCCAATATTGGAAATAAGGTGATCAAAAAATATATGCCAGGCCTGTATACCAAGTCTTTCAAAAACCCGCCCTAACTTGAGGGAAACTATAAGTTTATGGAAGATATTGGTACATGGAACGTAGGCAAAATATCTTGAAAAAATTAAGAAACTATAAGTTTTTGAATAGGATTGCTTAATTAGAAATAGATTTTTTTTTGGTATTAAAAAAAATAATAGATAGAAAATATTTTAATTTTAAGAACAAGCAACAAGCCAAAAAAAACTATATTAGTTTTGAGGGCTTGAAAAAAGTTTTAATTTTTTTCTATCTATATCTTATGAATTAACCTGAAAATAAGTGTATTAAAAACCAACAAAGATTATGATAAAAAAATTGTATTTAAAGGGGAATATTTAGAGAGAAAAAAAAGGTTTTACAACTTGAGATTTCCCTTTTTAATTTTAGTGAGTACTTTTATCTTATATTAAAAAATTATGCACTTAAATTATTATTATAGTTACTTAAAAAGGAACTAGAATAAATATAAAGGACACAGGAAAGATAAAAGGACCCCCCTCAAAAGATAAAATAGACAATGGTGCAATAATTAGCACCTCTAAACCCCCACCCCCCCCTCATAGAAAAAAGAATTTTGCATTTACTAGGTTACAAATGACTCTTTTCACTAAAGCCCTTTGAAAGAGAAAGAGGCTTTAGAAAAAAATCGAGTTAGAATAAAATATGAAATACATAAATTCTAAGGGGATATTTTTGTATGGTTTTTACCTTCGAAATTGAAGGGATAGATAAAAAACCAATACAAAGAAGCTTTAGAAAAAAATAAATAGAAGAGATATACTTCAAACAAGGTGCTTACGATTCATGACTACGCTAAAGTGAAAGAAAGAACAGAGATAACTTTTGAAAGAATGATCTTGTTGTCGCATGAAGAGGAAACCCAAAATTATTCGGGTAGGTACCACGAAATAGAGAGGTAGAAGTGGTTTTTCCTTTGATGCATCGTAGAAGATAAAGATCACTGGTGCTTTCGATGAGAGCATCGAAGAAGGTGTAGACCTAGCACTTCGTAGACCTAGCACTTGCAGACATAGTTCCTCGCAGATGCAATGCCTCGACTTTTGTAACCTATAGAACAAAAGTAAAATAGGAGAGGCGATAAACGGAAATATAGACTGTTATAAATTTTTTTAAAAGAGATAGCAAATGAATGATATCAAAATAAGAATTAAAAAATTTTAGTTGCTTGCTTCAGCACCATGACGCATCACCTTTGAGAAAAACGAAAATAACACTCTACACATATAATTCGTCAGAGAATAAACGAAGCTCAAGATCATAAGAAAACGATGCGAAATGAAGAGAGACGGAGATAACTAAATAGGAGGTAATGAGAGCCATTTGCAAATATTCCAACCGAGAACAAATCCACCGATTGGCATTAAATGAATGCTATCCTAGCTTAAGGGGGCCCCTATGCACCAAGGAATATCGCAAGATAGAACGGTATAAAATGTTTATCTTGCAACTGAAGTGACGTGGCCTAAGAGTGCACTGGAAGAAAAAAAAAATTGAAAGGATTTTATAATAGTTGACTTTATTGAGAGTTGCGCCAAGCATCAAAAAATAATGGAGAGCGAATATTACAGATCTCCAGTGAAGGAGATATGGAAATCGATTAGAGAGGTGTCACAAATAGAGATGTTGGCACCCAAAATTGGGTGCTCTGCGCAATATTCGAGAGCCTCAATCATGCTTCTCCGAGAGCATTGATAAGGCAGCGAACAAAGCCCTTTTTTTTCCTGCAAAAAAAGATACACTAAAGATAGGAAATAAAATTCCTATTAATCAAGCTTTTTATATAAAATTTTAAAAAAAAATTGCTTGAAAAAGGTGTTTCCTTTTTTTAAGAAAAAAAATTAATATATATGACTATGGGCAATTTTTTTGAAAAAAACATTTACACTAAGAGTCAATGAATCTTCCCTTCCCTTTTTAACGTGAGAAGAAGACAAATAATATTTAGAATAACCCACATATATATATTTCAAAAAATATATATAGCAAAAAACTATATATAAAATCTTATTGAAGACTTAAATCCAAGAAAAGAGGAGAAGCCAACAAAAGATCCAAAGAACCAGCTCCTAGAACCTTCAAGAGAGAATTCTAGCAAGATCTATCCTGCTCTGGTACCATGTTAGAATTTCCCAAAATAGACATGCAAAGCATTACATAAAATATGAAGAAAGAGTAGAACTGATTGATTTATTCCATAGATCAACTTTGTATAAATAGCAAAGTTGATCATTGAGAGCCGTTGGATTACAACAACTCATCAAATATGATCTTGACAACACTGAGAGTTCACCTGACTCATGGAGGAGTGGAAACTCAAGTGTGTCTATCCTAGTGGAACTTAAGAGAATAATCACTTATTCTAACATACTCTTGATCCAAAATGAGATTATTATCAAAAGTTCAAGGGGAGGACAAGCCTTTTTAAATCAAGGGGACCCTTGACATTTGCAATGACAATGGCCTCTTCTTTTATCTAGGATTTGTATTTCTATATGACCTATTCTCTATCAAGGACATTAATAATTTGCTATGCCATTGCTTCCCTATTCTAAATTCTTACAACTATTAAATTTTGGATGGGTGAGGTGGATAGTTTTACTCTATATGTTTTGGCTTTGACCAAGCTCGAGGAAGTTATAATAACAATTTGTTCAACTTCCTGGCTTATTCTAGAGTTTGGGAGGTCACTGTGTAAATGAATCTAAGAAACTAGGAGAGGGTTGATATGGCTTTGGAAATATCCTCCCAATATGCTCTATAAACCTCTTTTATTAGCTATAATACCCCTAGTTATTGCACCAACCTTGCATTCTTCTTCTTCTCTTCTTCAAGATCCTTTTGAAAAATTGTCATCTCCTTGTTAATCTAGTCCTCCAAGGCTTTGAACTGATCGGTGAGGCTTTAAACTTTTTTCTTTTCCATGTCTAGGAGGGAAGTTGGCACTTGCAATCTCATCAGCTGGTCTATATAATTTTGGAGTGTTTTAGCCTCTAGCTAAGAGTTTTTTAGCGTAGTTTTCACATCTTCAAGCTCATTTTCCCTCTTTGCCAACTTTCTCTCAAGAGATAGACAGTCATGGATTACAACCATATTGACTTGCTCCATGAACTCTACTCTATCTATGGCCTAGGCATATTTAAAGTTAATCCTTGTTTCTACTACCTAATAATATTGTTCTTGCATTTTTACTTTAGGCTTAGAAACATTCAAGGTTAGTTGGACAAAGTACAAAAAGTTGCCCTAAGGATCCAAGTGACTCCCAATCCTTTTTTCATGGGTCATCCAACATTTTTGGATTATTTATTTTAAGCATACTACAATGTCTAATTTTGAACTACTTGTAACCATTGCAATACATTGGAAATAAGAGAAGGAGTCTATGAGCTTGTTAGCTACCCTTATGGAGTCAAAATTGGGGACAATGGTTTGAAGAATGGAATAGACAAGGAGGATGGAGCAATGAAAGGAAGGAGAAAGCATTATTCTAGTAGAATGGGCCAAGGAATTCTAGTTGGGGTGACAAGTATAGAAAAAATAGGGGTAACAATGGTAGGAGTTGTGAATGGGGGTAGCCTTAAAAAAAATGAGAGGAGTTCTGCTTAATGTGACCATAGGGATTGAAAAAAATTGGAGGTAAATGGGACCAAAAGAATTGAATAAATTGGAGGTCAACAAGACCAAAATAATTGAAGAAATTAGAGGCCACTAGTTAGTTGCTAGAGTAAAAGTGGAAATATTGGAAGAAACCTATTGGAGGCTATAGGGGAAGCAACTTTTGGTTTCTTCCTTGGGATACCTTCCCTTTTCTTATTTAGTGGTGGAGGGATCAATCCATAGACCAATTATATCTTTCCCCTCTACTATGGTGCTTGCAGGTCTATTTGTCATGGTGATGTTGTTATTGTAGAAGGTGCTTAGGGAGAGATAGTAACTAGGGTTTCTTTGGGTCTTAGTGGGGATTCTTCTATATGCAACATTTCTTTGGCTGTCACTTCCACCCTTTTCATCATTCAACTCAACCTAGTGCCTATTTCTTCCTTGTTGCCTTCATCTATGGGGATGTTTGCGATGCTCTAGTGCTCTTGGTTATTCTAAATTTTTTATCATCATCCAAGTCATCATAAGCAGTTATAATGTCCCCCATATATTGTTCGAAATTCCACCATATCTTGATCTTTTCCTACTCTAGTGCACTTCTCTCAAGGCCTTTTTCTTTTTGGCATTGATGTAGGATTAAGGGTTCACTTGACATATATTTTGATAAAAGGTCTCATAAGATCTTGGCTTCTATGATTGTTTCACAATTATCTTTATTGGTCATGCACCTACCTTCTATACCGGGTTCTTCTAGGATTCAATATCTAGTCTAAGCTCATGCATGAATTTCATTTAGCTCTTGATGCTTATTAACTAGATAGTAAACTTACCTTTTGGATCATTGTTCCATTCATCTAGCATCATATCTTGCCCTAGATCATTCACTTTATTCCCCAAGATAGGGATGATATTTTTCTTCACCAATGTTACTCCATCAAGGCTAAGGGAAAGCTTATAAATTCTTGTATTGTCCTTCCTACCCTCATATGTTGCATCAATTGTGTCTACCTATCTAAATAAATCTAAAGAAAAATTCCTTTTCAATATGTACTTGGGAAACTTATAAATAAAATTATTAAACTAATACAACATATAAGTAGTTGAATCTCCTAAATAACACTAGTCTCCATGCTTCCCCTTGAAAATTTGGAGGTTGGACACCAAAATTTGCTCTGGATTGAATCATCTTAGATCTTCCAAGGTTAAGGTTGAAAAATCCTCTACATAATTTTTGTAAGAAGATGCCTTGCTTAGGACCTCTATCCAAAAACAAATGGGCTTATCATGGCCTAGATCATCTACTTGTTTTAAATTCAACCATCGGTATAACCTAGGGTTTTGGTACAAAATTAATTATACAAAGAATAAAGAGTATACGAAAACTTGGGTGTCCTTGAATTTGGATAACCTTTCATGAATTTGATTAGCGATGAAGTCATTAATGTGAAAATCACCCTCCCACTCTTGATGTGAATATCATCATGTAGATAATATCAAGCTAGTCCTGGACCATGTTTTTATCATCTTCTAATATAAAACTGAATGCTAGCATGCTAAAAACATCCTTGGCACTATTGTTGAAAGATTTCTAGATCAAAGGGAACTTTAGCAATATGGTTTCCTAGATAGCATTGTAGTATTTGATTGCATTCTCCAAATTTATGTCATGTATGCTTGTCTCTACCAACAATAACTTTTCAATGATATGAGGGGCAATGATGACTTTGAATCTTCCATCGTATGACTAAATCTCTTGGGCTTGGACATCATAGAGTCCCATGCATGCAACCACTAACTTGTAGTAGTTATGAATCTTGAGCACCATACTGTGCTAGAGAGCTACTCCATATTTTTGCTCCAAAATTCTTTGGGTCCCTTGCGTTAAACCTTTGTAGTACTCCTTTCAAATTCTTCATCCTCTTCATCAATTTAGGGTCGTCAACCCTTTTAGCATGGTCTTTCACTAGCTTGAGAGCATCAACTTAGAGAGCTTGGGCTGATGTTTCTTGATTTGAGATGGAAAGAGAGGTTGTAGCTATCTTTGTAGGAGAACTAACGAGGGCTTGATTTGGTTATGGGGTGGCATGTGGTGGTCTTCTTCTTTTCCATATTGGATATCAACACTTTGAACACTTATACACTTATAGATTCACTTTATGTAGATTGAATCTACAAGTATGATTTTTTATATTTTTAAAGTCTCTTGCTTGCTTGAATTCTTTGGAATCAATGAGAAAAAATAAAGGCAAGATGCACTTTTATGGATTTATTCTTGGGGATTGGGGCACCCACCTACATTGAGTTCACATTACATAAATTCACATATCTCCCTCCATAAAGTGGGTAGGAAGTGTTCACTATCTTTGTCAATTTTAATTCTTCCTAATTTAAATTTATTATCATTTGTGCAAAGCCAATGGAAAGAGGCCACCGTATTTTATAATTATCAAATATCTATTTTTAGGACCAATCCACCATATTTTTAACAATAAATTTTTGTTGTATGTATTTGCCTTCATTTTTTACAGAGCCAACACAAAGAGACTAATAATTTTCCCAATACATTAAATTCATGCCATACAAAGTTATTCTTTCCCTATGCAAGGTTGGAAGAAGGACACTTCCTCCTTTTAGCATTAAATTCATGCTATATGAATTCATTTTAGCTTTTGTGTAAATTCAATGAAAAACATTTCCACACTTTTTGCAAATCAGATGGTCTACGGGCCTTTTGCATTGGATAATTGGATAGCTAGCACTATCCCAAGGAGTTACTTATTTTTTCTATCTTGACAAGAAGTGTTGCCCATAAATGATTTAATTAGATAGATCACATTGACTTGGCTATGGCCTCTCCTTTTTTAACTATTGATCGAGTGTGCCTCTTCCATGTGTCACTCTTGAGTATTTGAGATGATGCTTTGAGAAGGCCTTTACAAAAGTTTGGCTAACTATACTAGAGAGAACCCCATAAATTTAATGGCTTGAGGATATTTTTTCTTTTATAATTTAATAGTTGTTAGAAATTGATAAGTTACCCATGTTCATCATTTTAGAAAGTCGTGTAGTCAATATATGGTTTGATCAGACAACTCATGCTATATCAAACTTAGGGCTTTTATTTAACAACTCTTGATTAAGTGTGATTCTGTTGTGTGTCCTCTCTTCAATGATATATTTATTTCCATTATCTTAGAGAGCTATCTACATTTGTTTCTTCAACAACTAGTGCCATATATTTATTTGATTTAATCAATTGACTCATACCACCCCATCCTAAGGCTCTTCTTTAGCAACTCTTGATTTAGTGTGATCCTAATACATGATTTTCTTCCCTTAATGATCTGATGGCTAATATTTATCCATATTGGTTCTTTGTCTTTTTTATACTTGTAACAAGTTTTTCCCATTAATGACTTGATTAGATGATTTACCATATTTTGAATATGGGCTTTCCTTACTGGTTTTGATCGACAATGGATTTGCCACATGGCTTGATCTAATGGTTGTCACTACTCAAGAAGGACAAAGTTTCTATTTAGAACCTCCAAAATTGTGTGGGCCATTGATTTTGATCAAATTATATCTTTTCAATAGTGCTAATTAACTCCATGAATTTACATCTCTACAAATTCTTGCAATATCCATGATCCTATGAACAAATGAATGATGCCAATCAATGGTGTGAATCAAGTACCTAGAACGTAACCTATTGTAAAAATAAAGTAAAATATAATGTCAATAATAATACATATATACAAGGATTTTTTTTTACAAAAAAACTCAAGGGTAGCTCTTCAAGAAGATCCTATTGATTGGGATTGGCAAATTGTAACCATCAAGTGTGACTAGCTCAAATGAATTCTCAATATTATGGGTAGTGATGATGTAAGGGCCACTCTAGAGGGAATTATATTTGGTATGAAATCCTCACTTATTTATGTCTTCATCTCATTTGAGCAGTTGATCACCAACCCTAAAGTTTTGGGGAGTTTCTCTTTTATCAAACCATCTCTTAACCACTCAATGCTTTAGTATCTATTCCAAATTTGCTTCTCTTTGTTCTTCAAGATTGAACAACTAACCCATTCTTATATTCATGTCATACTTTTCTTGAAGCTCCATCCGATGAAGTAACTAAAGTGTTGAAAACTCTACAAATATTGATAATCTTACCTCTTTACCATAGACTAGGATGCAAGGCAAACATCCTATAGCATTTTGTGGAGTGATTTTATCTACCCATAATGCTCTTTAGATATGGAGATGCCATTCCCTATGATTTATTTGAACCTATCCGATTTAGAATCTTGATCATGTTCTTATTGGTGGATTCTACCAAACCATTCCCTTAAGGATAATAGTTTGAGAAAGCCTTCAGATATATGCCATATTGAAGGGTGAATCGAGTGATCTTGGCCCTATTGAAAGCCTTAGCATTTTCTATGATAATAGTGTTCATGAAACCAAATCTAGTTATGATATCCTCCAAAAAATAATTATCACCCTTTTAGTGGCTTCCTTCAATGGTATTGCTTCCATCCATATGGTGAAATAATTAGTGGTAGTAAGAATCCATTTGTGGCCCTTACTTGATGGTGTATTTATCATGCCAATAAAATCTAGTACACATTAGGAAAATTTCTCATTTGTTATTATGGGTTTCAAAGGCATGGGTGCAATTTTCTTCCTTCCTATAAATAATTTGCACTTGTCACATTTTGTCACTAGTAAGCATTTTGTGATCCAATAATATCTAGCTCATAATTTTTATAGTAGTTATTTGAGCTAAGAAATGGCCTCCTAAGGATCCTTGATGGAATTCTTGAAGCAATGGTTGAGTTTAATACATACTAACACACCTCAAGAGGATACCATCAAATTTCCTCTCAAATAGAACATCTTCAATGATAACATACTAGACATTCTATAATATTAATTCCTTCCTTTGAGCCCTATCTAGGCCATATGGGTATTGATCTATCTACATGTATATGATCCTCTAATCTACCAAGTCCAATTATTCTTGGTATAAATTGACTAAGCATAGGTTCTTATTGGTTTTCTTAGCAATGTCTTCAACTAGTATTTGGCATAAGGCTCTTACACTAATTATATTTGTAGGATTGATCTCTATATCATTTTCCAAGATCTTAGCGATCCATCATTCTCTCTTTTCACTAAGTTCTCCACCTATTATATATTTTTTTATGCTAGAGTGGATGACATAAGCAATGATCTTATTGTTAGAGACTAGGTATTTGAATTTCTTCAAGCCCCTAATTAGGGCATACACTTGTTTTTCAACAAATTTGTATCCCTCCTCACAACTCTTCAAAATAAGGTTGATAAAGGTGATTAGGTGCTCTTGTTGATCATAATATTTTTGGATAAGCAGATTTTTAATGTTTAACCCTCCCTTTTATGCATAAAGAACTCAATCCTTATTAAAATTTTGGTTTTCTAGCACCAAAGGCTTTACTATAGCCTTCTTTATTTCGTCAAAAGCCTTATTTCCTTCATCAATCAATTTTAATTGCTAGTCTTTCTTTAGCATGAGGGTCATGGGTCTAACAATCCTTGCAACATCCTAACAAAGTTTACCTATCCAAATAAATATTGGATTCTTTTCATACTAGGGTAATGAGAGGTTGGTAATGGCCTCAACTCTATTAGGGTAGATAGAAATACCTTCTTTAGACACAATATGGCCTAGCAGCTTGCCATGAGGGATGCAAAAAAATTGTATTTTAGGATTGGGGTAAACTCCAAATTCCTAAAATCACTTGAAAACATTATCCAAGTATATAAAATGGTTTTCCTTTTGCTTAGAGAAAATAGTCAAGTCATCTAGATAGTCCAATATTATTTCATTTATTAGGTCCTTGAGTGAAATGTCCATGGCCCTCTAAAATGTTGCATCGACATTTGATTATTGAAAATGCATTCGATATGTAAAAGTAACCTATTTAGTAGTGAAGGTTATCTTACTCTAATCTTCATCCTTTACCCATACTTGATTATAGCCAAAGAATCCATCCAAAAAAGAGAATATTTTAGAGATAGCTATAGTTTACAAGATCTTGTCCATAGAGGGTAGAGGGTAATGATATTTCAAAGAGGCCTTGTTTAAGTTCTTAAAATCAACACATATCCTACTTTCACCATTCTTCTTCCTTACAAGTGCCAAATTAGATATCCATGTAATGTGCTTGAGGGGATATATAATTCTTGATTTAATCAATTTGAATAGGTCCCTTTTCATTAGAGGTTCATTTTTTTGGTTTGATACGTCTCTATTTTGCCTCATGAGTTTAGCTTTGAAAGATAACTCTATTGTATGCTATAAAATACCTTTTTTGTACCCTTTTTGGTCTTCATATCTCCATGATATCACTCCATAATAATTTTAGTAGAGGTAGATCATAGATTCTTTCTCCTCTTAGGTAGATACTTTGCCTATATTCAACATGCACCCTGGAGTGACTTCTATCTCTTGGAAGTCCTCTTTTTTTGTGCTCATTACTTTTCTATATTTAAATTGGTATTATAAAGTAAACAAGGAATCTAATGCAAATAGCCCCTTATGAAGCTTGTTGATCTTCGATTGTATGATCTAATATTCATATGATTCCTTGATGTTTGGGATTAATTCCTTTAAGAATTTAGCTACTTGCTAAATAAAATGAATAATATGTTCATCATTATCAAACACTTACCAATGTACATCATTGTCAAGAATGGATGGCCTTACTACTAACTTCATACATTGCTAATTTTGTATCAGATCACTAATGGGATCAAACTATGATACAATAATTGCCATACAATGAACATCCATGTTTTGGGTCCTTACAAGGACTTTGAAGTTAATGGAATCAAAAGTTTCAATTAGTTTCTATACACTATGCTTATAATATCCCATTAGTTTATTCTTTGCTAATCATTGAGATCTTACTTGTTTGATCACTAGTTCGATATCACCAAAAACTTGCAACAACTTGATACCTTTCTTTTTAGATAGTTGGAGGTCATGTACCAAGGCCTCCTATTTGGTGATGTTATTCAATAAGTTGAATTGTAGTCAGTAGGACTATAATATATTTTCTTCTTTAGATAAAATCAAACATACAGTAGCACCAACTCCTCTTTTGCTCTTAGCACCATCAAAGTATAACTTCCACATGCCAGTTAAATCTTCTTTAGTTTTCATAATCTCAAAGATAGAGGAAATGTCCTCTTGGATCAAATAGATCCCCATTCTTGTTTGATCAAATAACTCATAGGGGTTTGATTCCAATATTTATATTTTTTATTGGTCCATTTGATCATCGAGAATAGAGGAGTATATTTCATTGATAGATAGATTTAATCTAGACTACCCTTCCTCTGCAATGTAGGTCTGATCATCATATAGCTTAATAAAAGGCACATGTTCCATATAATGGATATGAATGGGTTTTGATGAAAAATTTAGCTTAATCCAATATTTATTTTTGAGCATTATATGCATCCAATTGATAGACAAATAACCTCCTATATTAGTAGTGAAGTCCCTTGATAAATATATGTCAAAAGTAATGGAAAGTTTGATTACTGCTATATCTTGATGGGTTGTGAGGTTAGGGTAGGTATACAGTGTGAGGGGAATATTTCTTACTAGTCTAAATATTTGAATAGGAGTTTCATCTAGCTGAACTACCCCTTGATTGATATATTTATATGTCATCCCTAATGCATCTACTACCTTTTTAGGCATGATTGATGTACTTAACCCAAAATCTACCATGATATTATGAATTAACTTATCACTATAGATTAGAGTTAGGTAGAATGGCATAGGTTTGTATTGGTTTACCTTAAGGATAGATATTTGTAGGAATGTTGCTAACTTTTGCTTACCCAATACCTTTTATCTCTATATTTCTTCCTCCAAGTATCTCATTTTCTTACATATAAACTGGACATCCCAAAGAGGCATGGCCATAGTAGACTTCTTTAAGTGGTCCACCATATTAAATTATTTTGATACACATAACCTTTTGAGCTATGATCAATACCCATTGAGATATGGGCATCTTTGGAGCATGCTAGGGATATCTAGCTATTCATTGAGTTAGAGCACATTACCTCAAGGTTTTAAGGACACTCCTCTTACTAGCCATAGGGGAAATACCTTTTCTATGGTCACTTGGTTTACTTTAAGTATTAAGGCCCACTTCATTAGATTTACATTGTTCTTCTAGTGCTTTCCTTTTAACCCTTATCATGTAGTTCAATTGGACTTATGGCATACTAGGCATTGAAGTACCTACTCCATAAGACACAACATACACCTCCTTATCCCAAGTTATCATAGTCTACTCTAGGTAAAGAGAGTTTGTTTTTGGAAAAGGGCTTTATGATTGTGTATAAGGGGGTTGAATCTAGTTTTACAAATCAATCTCTAAGCAATTAAGAGGTCGTCAAGCATGTGAAATTACACTTGTCACTAACATGATCTATTAAGGATCATTTTTGGGACAAGCATTTGGGTAGGGGCAATACCATGTGCTAGAATCCTCCACATAATATTTCTACATGGTAACTATGTCCTTAACAAGGTTAGGAGGAATTTGATGCAATGGGAGTTGTATATGCACTATTTATTGGTTGGAGCTTTAAGGATGGCTTGCACAACTATTGGTATAAAAATGAGATCCTTGATACCCTTGGCCATTTGAAAAAATGTCTATAACCTTGGCTAATTTTATAGAAGGGAGATTTTAGATTATTTTGATATTAAAACCTCCATGTATTCTAATGCCTTTTGAGGGATATGATCTCATTAGAGACTAACCGTAGAAATTTCTTCATCTCATCTAGCTCAATAGAGGAGTAAGGACTTGTAGAGGGGTATTCTAGAGAAATGAGAGAATTCAAAGATTTTACGAAGTTTATTACCCAAGTAGACTAGAAGGTAGTGGGGTGAAATTCTAGAGGTGGTTTATAGGGATATTGAATGATAAAAAATAGAGGTATAGGGGGTCTAAGAGTGAGCCTCCCTATATAAATTAAATTATTTTTTGGCTTGAATGCCTATCCCATATTGAAAATATCTAATGTTGGATCTTTGAAGAGCTTATTGGGATTCTTATCATTCTATTTTTTGTTCTTGTCATTTTTAGGCTTGAAAATAACTTCCTTAGGATGGACTTGATTGATCATAAAAATTACCGTTATGCATTTGTCTTCTAATTTGATGCAAAAAGTACTTAAATACCTCATTAATTGGTGGTGTAGAAGAATTGGAAAAATACATATGAAGCATCTCAAATAAAACTATCTTATGTCTCCAAAATATTATTGAAGACAAAATTCAATATTTCAATGTTATTTTCCTTATCCAAAGCTTCCTATGGCTATCCTTCTCCTTGTACATTAGGTATTTCCATTGTAGCCAAGATATATTCTTGTAGTTTCTTGAAATTTACTAATGTACTCATAAACAATATCAAATGAATCCATGGAAAAAGTTACAAACTCAAATTTCAATCTAATAGTTTGTATAGAATCAATACGATCATACAATCCCTAAAATTTCTCAAGCAAATCCTTGGGGTTCATGGTGCTACTAACATGTGTGTCATACACATTATCAACATGAAGGTCTATAACACCATGAGCCTCATCCTTCTTATCCATATAGACCTACTTTTTTATTTAGAATTAGTCACATGAAGTTGCTCATTCACATATGTGAGTAATCCCTTGCTTTGAAGAAAAACTTTATTATTAACCCTCAAAGTAGTATACTTTAGATCACTCAATAAGAGCACATGATTATCGATGACTAGTCTATAAAAATATAAAATTTTACATGTAGTTATGACCAAAAACACCACCACTAATGCAAATATCTCAAAAAAATATGCGATCTAAAAAAAATGCTCAAAATGGTTTCATAAGCAAAAATTATAACCCCTAGAAGTTTAGGACTAAAATCACATATAATACCTCTAAAACCTTACAAGAATTAAATTTTTAGAACCTATAGCAAATGAGAGACTTCCATGTACTATTGCACAAGTAGTTGAGAGGGTGCCAAGCATGTGCTAATTGGATAATATATTGATAAATTGTGTGATTTCACTTGTCATAATCAAGATATTGGCACATATGCATTGACTAGACAATGTATCAACATATACTGTGACACCACTTGTCTTGATTAGGTACTACCAACCATGCATTGATTATGTAACCTGTTGGTTAGGGTACTGATAGACTAGAATGTACCACTTTTCATGCTCTGATTGGATCCTCAATCTATGAATAACACTATACCACTATTGTCCTGATTCACTCTAAAATTTGTGTTTTTCCAAGTTTATTTTTGACTATACAAACAAGTTATTGAGTTTGATGAGTTGGAAGAATATTATTGGTCAATACCATATTTATATAGTAAGTGGCATATGGCCTACCATTTTAGCTACCATATGACCTACCATGTTGGCCTTCACTCCATCTACCATGTTAGCACTTGTGTCTACCACCATGTGTTGTGGTATACCTCATATACAAATTGCCATGTTAACACTTGTATTAGTTTCCACATGTCATGCCATGTTACCTATATAAAATTCCATGTTAGTCATATGGATTGCCATGTGTTACCTCAAATTAATTATCACATCACTTGTATAGACCATCACATGTTTCACCATGTTATCCTCTACTTGTAAATGGGTGATGTCATATGGTGCCATGTTAGCATAAACTACCATGCCATCAATCCAATATGCCATGCTAACGTCATCTCTGGTAAAAGAGTGATAGCATTAGGAGTTGGAACTCAATACCTTCTCTCTCTTCCAACACCTTAGAATGGTCCATGCTATCTACTATCCCCAAGGTTCCCCTTAGGAGATATTTACCTAGCATCAAACTTAAACAAACCAAACAAATTAAATGCCTCCCCGTCTAGTCACATGATGCAAGCCTATATCTTCATGATGCAAGTATGCATATATGTGCATTTCAATTCTTGTTGGACCAAGGAATATTCCATGGCATATCCTCTTTTTTGAATTTAGATTATGTATTTTCAGAGGAAAAACAAAAAAAATTAAAACACTAAAATGAGGTACTTGAAGGAAAAATGAGCAAAAGTGCTAAATAAGGACCACTCCTAAACTTTTACAAAGAATATAGAAATATTAATGGTTTATCTATGTCTATCATTGTTTTCCCTACATAACCTTTTTATGAATTATAATAAATTAGGACATCCTCTCACACTTTACAATAAAAAAACTTCTTAGATCGTTTTATAAATTTTATCATGTGGATTGGAGGACTTTTCCAATCATAAAAGCCTACCCATGGCTTTTCTAGTACTAGGGGTCTATTTGAATTTTTTTTACCTCTTTTTTCTTCTTTAACTATGACTAAGAAATCTACCCTCTCATATGTGCTGCTATCAGACACAAGAACTTAAAAGAGAAGAGCAAATGGATTTTTAAACAAAATCTATAAAAGACAAATGAGGTTTTCAAAAGACCTTAAGGAAATCAATCTTGGAACTAGGGCATCCATTTGGTTAAAAATCAAAATAAACAAAAGGATTAAGTATCAATGAGAAAAATAAAGGAACCTACTAGTGAATGTTTTTCCTTGAGCAAGTTTGCTAAATCCAGTGAGATCCTTGTGATCCAAATCCACCTAGAATTTTTATCAAAAAAACCCTCTTCCAATCTTGTCTCCTCTTTTATGTTATCAATAATGTCTCCTATTTTATGCCAAAGGTATATCCTTCTATAAATATGTTGAATAATAATACTATCATGAATATGAATAAATTATTTGGATTCCTGAATGAGAGTGGAAACTATCCAAGTTGGGACCTTATCACTTCTAAGGTAATCAATGATGTTTAGAGAGTCACCTTCGATGATGAGTTTGCAGGGAAGATCATTGAGAATAGAGAGTCCCCTGTATAGAGCTCTAGCTTCAACAATGTGATTGGTTTGGGAATCTAAGTTCTCAGTAAAGGTAAGGATAACAATCCCATTGTGATCTCTAATGACGTCATCTCCTCCAAATTTCCTAATATTTCCTTTTGTAGCTCCATCGAAGTTCAACTTTAACCATCCAATCAGGGGGATTACATTTGATATTTGCTCTTGATGGGAAGGACAATTGTGATAGTTCTGATTAGATATTGAGGGATGAAGCAATGGTTTTTTTGAGCCCAAGTTTAGGAGCTTTTGAACAAGGGACCAATTGGGTATTTTTGATGGTGGCACATAATGTTCTAGCATCAATAGAGAGGGGATCCTTATACAAGTTAGAGAAAACTCTACTATTGCACTCAAGCCACACTTGCCATAGATAATGGTGCAGGTAGAAAGACCATAGAGATTTAAGCCAACTATTTCAGAATGGGTTGGGCCATTGAATTAAAAGTGAGCCTCTATCATTATTACCAACTACTTTTGGGGGAATTTCTAGTAAAAGTAGGAGCCTCTATCATTATTACGAACTACTTTTACAAGAAATTCCTCCAAAACAAAGTGCTTGATCCATTTGCGATCAATATCACTAGACTTGTGGTCTATGGAACTAAAGCTTTCACCACTACCACCGTTAAGATACCCATTGCTTTTCCTAGAAGGCCATGTCCAAGTGGGTGTAGGTAGGTGGACTTGGGGATATTTTGTAAATGTTGCCTTTATAAACTCAACTAATTTCTCTAGGAGATCACATGTAGATGTTACCTATAATAAAGGTGCTTGTTTATCATATAGATTCCTTGGTATGGAAGGCAAAATGTTGGGGTTAAATTTTAATATAATGTTATCACTTTATTTTAAAATAGTAACCTATTATATTAGACCATTTCTCCTTTGATTGGATGCTGGTAGAGCCTATTCATAAATTCTTTCTTGGACCATTGATCACTCAAATTGAATAGTTGGTATTTCTTTTCAATGCAATAATGCCTATGCATTATTCTATTGTAAGATCAATAGAATATTTAAGAAATTGTCCATGAGCTCAATCAGATGTGGAAGAATAGGTTAGAAATCATTGACTTCATTGTACTTCAACTAGTGACAATGATACTTTTAAATTTTTTGAAGTATCCTTAGATATGGTGTGGGTTGTCAATCACTAAGATCAAATGGTCCATAAAACTTTGCAATCCAAATGTTTTAAAATTATTCCTGATATTCTATAGGTTATTGGATTTATCATGTATCTATAATCTATAACAAACCTTCTTTGGATATGAGTCTTAAACTTGAATTATTGAGGTTTTTAATGCACCTACCATGTGTCTTTGGTATAATCCAATGGCAAGGGTTTATGCTAACAATGTTGTTGTTTGGTTTTAAAAGTGACATGGGTTGTGGATCATCAAGATATGTTGGCTCATAGAATTTTATGATCTAGATATCTCCATGTATTTCTCAAATATTTGTAGACTATTGGATATTTTTTCTTTCCAAGATATAGGATGGATCTTCTTTGGATGTGGGTCTTGGTAGGATATCTATTTACATTTTTATGGGTATCAATGCATCTTCCATGTATCTCATGCTTTAACAATGGCAAAGTTATTATCTACAAACTTATTTGGTAGCCTTATGAAATGGTGTAGGTCTTTAGATGAGCAATCAACAACTCATAGATCTTTGAAAACTTTTTTTCAATTACTTTTCTAGGAAATGAAGTTTATCGTCTGATTAGATAGAATAAAAAACCATACTTCTTTGCTACCTCCATTCCTTATTCATTTTTGGAATAAATGCCTATTGTAGATCTAAATCAATGGATCACATGGATTATGAGAATTTTTGTGGTTTTTAACTTTTCAAGATAGTGCCTACTATTGATCAATAATATTAAATGACCCACACGATGTCAAATCCTTTCCTTGTGGAACTAGCACCCATCGTATATCTAGAAAATCAATGATGCATATAACTTTACTCTCTATAAATTATATTCTCTAGAAATTAGCTCCTATCATAGATTTAGACAAACAATAGTGCACATGAATTTGGAAAATTTTATGGCCTTCAACTTATTAAATCGATGCTCATCACTTGATCAATAAAATTGAATGGTCCATATAGCATTAAATTTTTATCAAATCCTTTCTTAATTAAATGAGCACCCATCGTTGATTGTTAAATTGATAGTGTACTTTGCTTTCACCTTCTATTCTCCTTCAAATTGTTGATTTTCCTCCCATCTAGGCTGAATTATAAAATTGGCCATGGTAACAATCCTCTTAGATGTAGTGATATTCACTACATAGAGAAACATTAACACTCTCCTTTCTTGTTGCTTCTTCAATTTTCTTAACATGAATTTGGTAAAACTTTACTTTGTCCTTCTTGAAAACTCTAATGTTGGATCTTTGAAGATCTTATTGGGCTTCTTCTCATTCTATTTTTGCTTCTTGTCATTTTGAGGTTTGACAATAACTTCCTTAGGATGGACTTGATTGATCATAAAATTACCATTATGCCTTTGTCTTCTAATTTGATGCAAAAAGTACTTAAATACCTCATTAATTGGTGGTGTAGAAGAATTGGAAAAAATACATATGAAGCATCCCAAATAAAACTATCTTATGTATCCAAAATATTATTGAAGATAATATTCAATAGTTCAATGTTATTTTCCTTCTCCAAATCTTCCTATGGCTATCCTTCTCCTTGTACCTTAGGTAGTTCCCTTGTAGCCAAGATATATGCATTGACTAGACAATGTATCAACATATAGTGTGACACCACTTGTCTTGATTAGGGACTGCCAACTATGCATTGATTATGTAAGTTGTTGGGTAGAGTATTGATAGACTAGAATGTACCACTTTTCATGCTCTGATTGGATCCTCAATCTATGAACAACACTATACCACTATTGTCCCAATTCACTCTAAAATTTGTGTTTTTCTAAGTTTATTTTTGACTATACAAACAAGTTATTGAGTTTGATGAGTTGGAAGAATATTATTGGTCAATGCCATATTTATATAGTAAGTGGCATATGGCCTACCATTTTAGCTACCAAATGACCTGCCATGTTGGCCTTCACTCCATCTACCATGTTAGCACTTGTGTCTACTACGATGTGTTGTGGTATATCTCCTATACAAATTGCCATGTTAACACTTGTATTAGTTTCCACATGTCATGCCATGTTACCTATATAAAATTCCATGTTAGTCATATGGATTTCCATGTGTTACCTCAAATTAATTGCCACATCACTTGTATAGACCATCACATGTGTCACCATGTCATCCTCTACTTCATATGGTGCCATGTTAGTATGAACTACCATGCCATCAATCCAATATGCCATGCTAACATCATCTCTGGTAAAAGAGTGATAGCATTGGGAGTTTGAACTCAAGACCTTCTCTCTCTTCCAACACCTTAGAATGGTCCATGCTATATACTATCCCCAAGGTGCCCCTTAGGAGATATTTACCTAGCATCAAACTTAAACAAACCAAACAAATTAAATGCCTCCCCTTCTAGTCACATGATGCAAGCCTATGTCATCATGATGCAAGTATGGATATATGTGTATTTCAATTCTTGTTGGACCAAGGAATATTCCATGGCATATCCTATTTTTTGAATCTAGATTATGTATTTTTGGAGGAAAAACAAAATAAAATAAAAACACTAAAATGAGGCACTTGAAGGAAAAATGAGCAAAAGTGCTAAATAAGGACCACTCCTAAAATTTTACAAAGAATATAGAAATATTAATGGTTTATCTATATATATCATGGTTTTCCCTACATAAACTTTTTATGAATTATAATCAATTAGGAAATCCTCTCGCACTTTACAATAAAAAAACTTGCTAGATCATTTTAGAAACTTTATCATGTGGATTGGAGGACTTTTCCAATCATAAAATCCTACCCATGGCTTTTCTAGTACCAGGGGTCTATTTGAATATTTTTTACCTCTTTTTTCTTCTTTAACTATAACCAAGCAATCTATCCTCTCATATGTGCTACTATCATACACAAGAACTTAAAAGAGAAAAGCAAATAGATTTAAAAAAAAAATCCATAAAAGACAAATGAGGTTTTCAAAATACCTTGAGAAAATCAATCTTGAAATTAGAGCATCCATTCAGTTAAAAATCAAAAGAAACAAAAGTATTAAGTATCAATGAGAAAAACAAAGGAACCTACTAGTGAATGTTTTTCCTTGAGCAAGTTTGCTAAATCCAGTGAGATCCTTGTGATCCAACTCCACCTAGAATATTTATCAAAAAACCCTTCTTCCAATCTGTTCATCTTCTTAGCTACTCAAAAGACTTTTATCCTTAGGATAATTTGTAGAATCCAAAATTCCAATAGCCAACAATTAAGTAATGGATATTGAAAACTACATTAATACCATATTAGATTTCATAACTATTTCCAAAATTAAATAGAATCAATACATTACCTAGAATTGTTGAAAAGAAATACACAGGAAGCAATGCACATAATATATGGGGTTGTCCATGTACATCAAATAATTTGATTGTCAATGAATAGAATTACAATTTAACCAATAACAAAATTCTTGGTATGATAGGGTGTTTATACCTAGATACAAGTTACCTTTAAGGTTAAGTGATCAATATTCATGAATAAAATAACAAAATATTACAAAATTATATTTTTAAAGATTTATGGGAGCCCAAAGGGGTTATATGAACCATACAATACTAAATTTAGTCATGGTCTCAAGAGAAGTTTAACCACCATGCATTACAACAATCCCATTGCTCTAGATGATGAGTCTATGTGAGTTGTATTGTGTTTATAAGCTCAACCTCAACCACCTCTAGATATAAAAAGTGAAGAGGCTATGGAATATTTTGGTTCCTTAATAAATCAAAAATGTTGAGCATCATGTTTTGCATGTACGAAAAAAGTTTTATGTATTTATACATCCATGAGATCTAGTGTAAAGGCTTCCAATTATTTCTATCTTTGCTCTAATTTATGATGATATTTCATGAAATTACAATCATTGTTGTTGTTGTAGTCTATGGATAGAGAGAAGGATGGCATATGGACCTTTTCAATTGTTCTAAATTTACTCTCAATAGATATTATCATTTTTTTCTTGATCATTTACTACATAGTTGTGTTGTATGGGGCTTCCAACAACAAAGACATCAATGGAAAATTTGTTAGATCCAAATATATACTCTTGTGCATTAGTCCCATCGTGCTCTCTTCTTCCCACTTGTATGCTTTTGAAATATTATTAATAGCACCCATTAATCCAATACAATCCAAACACATATATAACTTAGAAATATGTTTACCCATTATGCACAAAATTCTCTCATGACTAGAGGGGTTAAAGCATGTTGATGTAGTTTTTGTGAAGGAAATAATAAGAGAATTTTTCCTTGAGATGATATTCATGAATGTTCTAATGGGGAATCCATCATAATAATCTCCAATCATATGTACTACCTTCACCTCATAGTGGTTGGACTTGGGATATTCTACATGCAATCGATAAAAGCTCCCTTTGCACTTGATGGTCATCCTTGACTATGCCCTTGGTTTTTCTTCTTTGGTTGTTATGCCTTCACTAAATTGATTAAGTAATTTTAAAATAATATATATTAGCCTATTAAATATATGATTAGAAATTTTAAAATATTAAATGATTGAACATGTCTTATGAGTGTGAATGAAGTGATTTTTATAGTGGAAAATTATTTATAGTTGAAGTTCTTTAATTTGAGTGGAAATCAACTCATAAATGGTGGAAGCATGACATGGATGCTAAAGTATATACACTAGACAAATGGTGAGTGGTGAGTCACCATTGTAATCCACCCTTGCATCCTATACTTTAGCCATACAACCTAAATTGTTCACATGTATTCATATAAAGATGATGTTACGCAAGGCAATAAAAAGATAATCAATTTTTCGTCATCGTGAAAATATTTATTGGTGGATATAGTATTTCTTAAAAAATGCTTATCAATAAAATTATCACATTCAAGTTAAACTATAATCAAATTTATTGGATTTTAGAACTATAACATTGTGATATGTTTCAATTTTCTCTCAATAGACATGGATTATATTGGTATTTAGGATATTGAATGACTTTATTGATAATTGGACTAAATAGATATATTTGATTTTCCTTAAAAAAAATAAAATAAAATTAATGGACAATGTTTAAGGATTGATAATAATATTTTTACATGAATTTGGGTTAACATATAAGTTTGGTAACTTTTTGTTACCATATATGCTCAAATTTTAATATTAAAAGAACTTTCTACTAATTTATACACCTGTAAAATTAAGAGGGGTATAAACTTGTGACTACAACTTTTATTTCAATGGAAATTATTTTGGTGTACTTGGATAAAAAATAGAAACTTTGGATAACTAACCCCATAGAACATAACCATGGTAGAAAAAAATTAAAAACAATGATAGGCTCCATCAAGGGTGAAGGCAATGATGGAGAGTCCGCTAGCTCCAAATATGTGTTCCTGCTCATGTCTTGTCTTATTGATATTTTCTCACCCATATTCTTCTAAAATATTTTCACACCACCCATTATTCCTACACAACATAGACACATACACAACCCAAAATATGTATTATCTCATGAATGGTTATCTTCATACATGTTGATGTACCTTACAACTTTTGGGAAGACAATAATAAGAGAATTTTTCCTCAAGGTGATACTTGTGCATAATATAATGAGAAAACCATAATAATGAACTCTAATCACATGTATGAATGTGCCTTCATCTCATAGTGGATGGACTCAAGGTATTGCACTTCCAAGTTGGAAGAAGCTCCCTTCGTGCCTGATAGTCATTCTCAACTATACCCTTAATATTGAAATGTAACCTTTTTGGGACATGACTTTATGCTCAAAAGTCCTAAAAATCTATTTTTGATCTCAACAAAATTGTTAAGTGCATAACTTTGTGCTTGAGACTCCATTGTGATCCATTTAAGAAGTTTTGGAATGATTATAGGGAGAACAACAATTTCATTAGAAAAATCTATCACATACAAAGTTTCCTATAATTTGAGCAAAAAATGCTCTAAAGGCCCTAAAAAATACAAAATAAAATATTACTAAAAATACTAATTTTCTATTTTATATTTTCCATTGCCACAATGCATCTCTAGCCATGTTGACACATTAGTATAGTACAAAACATAAAATAACAAGTTATATGTATATAATTTCTAGTTAAATACACTTACATATTCATGGAAGGTGTATCACCATATTTTCATGTGAGTGACCTTCTAACTCATGGAAAGTGAACCACCACAATTCCATATAGGTGACCTTACATATTCAATATGATGGATCACAACACTCTAGAATTACTATATAAAGAGATATGAACCATTTCTTGTAAAGGCAAGAGTCGTAGATGCAACATTATAACCTCATATCTCTTCTTAGAAATTGCTTGCATTATACTTTGTTTTTCAAGCAATAAAATATTATGTTGTTTTGTTTATATGTTTTTGTGTTTTGGTTTGTTATACTTTGTTATTTGTCAATTAAAATCTTGCATGATATTCCTTAACTTGAAATTCTAAATTTTGAATTATTAAAAGTTTGAATTTTGGATCAGTGCTATTAGAGTGGTCCATTTTTTCAGTGTCTGTCAATAAACACAAGATTAGCATATCAAAAGTTTACGTATCATATGTGATATCCATTTGATTACATCTCTTACTCTTTAAAATGATCTGAAGTGAGAACTAGAATGGACAACATCGAGATAATCAATCCTTTCAAGGAGATGTTGAACAAAGCTCTTTTGAACTGAAGGAATGAGATGATGGATTGATTTAATCAAATTATTCAATGGATCCCTGTTGTAAATTATACAACCTTCTCCACATAACCTCTTATTACCCTAACACCATTCACTACTCCCACACCTTTGAAGGTGCAAGTGAATTTTGATATTTCTACTCTTGAAGAAAAAATTAATGTTGATGCCCTAGAAAATTGTTTGGATAAGTTATCTTCATATTTATCTGTAAATAAATTTATCAATAGTGATAAAATCACTTTTGCACTCTTAAAATCTTCATTACATATTCAAAATTGGTGGAAATCATTTTATAATAGCATTACAAAGGAAAATAAAGGTGAAGTAGTGTTCATAGTGGATTATTTCATGGAGTCCATCAAGGAGGAATATTATCCCATGGAAGCCTATAAAGATGAATACATGTAATGACAACAATTGTGTCAAGGTAAAGATTAGTGTATTCAAGATTATATTGATGCTTTCCATTCCATGGTAGTAAAACTAGGTATTTAAGATATAAAAAGACATAAATTCCTTAAGTATTGTAGTGGGCTACAATGGTATATTCAAGAGGAAATGGACCTCTTTGAATTAAAGACATTGGGAGAGACATGAAATTTTTGTCAAATTATAGTAGAAGCATAAGAAAAAAAATAAAAAAGGAGGAAGAGCAAATGATAAAAACTAGAACACTAGGTATTAGATAAAGAAATACAAGAGTGACTATCCAAAGAATCAAGACAAAAGGTGTTAGCCCTAAAATCATAGTTTCATGCAAAAAAGACTCTCAAGACATGAAAACCCCAAAGGCCAACACTAGAAAATAGTATGATTATCATAATAACAATTGATATTTGAGGAAGGAGTGTTAAGCAATTCATTCATTATTTTCTAAGTTGCAATCGTTCACATCCACTGCACCACTACCTTCACACTAATAAGATGAGGATGGAGGGAAGCAAATTGAGGAATCTACCACACATGCTGCAAAGGAGTCATAAGAGGAGGAATGATTTTTTCACTCATAAATATGGGTTAAGGGTAAACCATTACATTTTATTATTGATAGTGGAGGTCAAAAGAATCCAATTTCTGCTCATATGGTGAAGGATTTGAATATGTCTATCATAGCACACACACAATCATATAATGCTAGATAGTTACAATGAAGGAGAGAGATTTGTAACATTCAATAATGTCTCCTCTTTTATGCCATCAATCCCTTCAAATATAAAATTTTGTGTGATGTTGTTCCCTTACATGTTTGTGATGTGATTATGGGCTTACTATTTATGTAGAAGAGGCATGTTGTTTACTATTCTAGGCCTCAAAATGTCATCATCACTATTTAAGATCAGTGTTAAGGATACCAAAGGTATATCCTTCTAAAAAAATTAATTCGTTTTATTGATGATCAAGCCTTAAATAAGATGAGGACTATTGCTACAAATATCATAAGCTTTGCACAACATAAGTCAATTGGCCAAATTGTAGCAAGATATGATGACTTGTTCAAGTTACCAACTCGGGTTCCATTGCATTATGAGGTAAAGAAATCTATTGATTTACTTCCTCGTTCTCCCTTGCGTAATGTACTTATTTACACAAAATAGTTATTGAAAATGATGAAATAAGAAGAAATATCCAAGAATTAATTTGAAAGGTGTACATCAAACTTCACCATGTGGTGGTCCAATTGTCATGGATCCAAATATATATGGAACATAGAAGTTCTATATTAATAAAAGAGATTTGAATAAAATCATTATGAAAACCACTATCCACTCCCTTGGATAAATGAATTGCTATACGAACTCCAGTGAATAATTTTTTTCACATAATCTCAAATCTAGCTATCACCAAATACCCATAAGACCCATTATTATACGTGAAATTTAGTTTTAGTTCAAATTGGATCATAGAGTGATATTATTGTGATTCTTGTTAACATATTGTTAGATAGGATTTTCTAATGGTTGGAGCCTTACTTTCATCTTAAACTAAAAAATTATAAAAAATTTCTTACTTAAAAAATAAAAAACTGGGAAGGCTGGGATGATGGTATACATCATTGGAAGCCTGGGATGATGGTACAGATTACATGCCCAAATTCCATGGAAGGATTACAGTTTGAGATTGGAGAGTATATTTTTATTTGATAAGAGGTTTTATGCTCCTTCTTGATGGGTTGCTTTTTCTTTAAAATTAGTTTTTGTGAACTCATCTTCTAATACACGAGGGTTGACGTTTCAAGACTCTCGGCAAATCTTAAATATGATGTTTATTGTTACGAAAATCAGATATATTCAAATATTTGTGCATTGATATATTCTTTCTCACATTTAAATCCAATTAATTACTTGTAATCAGGTTTCAATTAACTTGTTTCTTTAAAAAACACTAGTTTATTTAAAAAAAACTAGTTTATTTACAGATTTTACGGACATAAATAAATAATTAAAAAAAATTAGTTTGTATATATTAATTATTATTATTTTACATATTTAAATCATTGTAATCGGGGTTCAATTAGCTTGTTTCTTTTAAAAAAAAAAATAGTTTATTTACAGATTTTACGGACATAAATAAATAATTTTAAAAAATTAGTTTGTATATAGTAATAATTTTTTTTTACATATTTAAATCAACAGGAGGGAGACAAAGGCCTACTGTAATGACATGTGGAATAAAATTTGATTATCAACATTATTCTTTAATTGATTTTCAGTGTGTTGGTTCCATTTTCAGCCATCGGAATACACCTGTATTTGAGTATCTGTAACATCCAGAGGTGGATGTTGGCAAATGAAGGTTATCCTTGAAAATAAGGGAGAAGGCTAATTTCCTGTACTCAAAGTTATATATAAATTTTGAACAAATATAATAACTATTCGAAGAACAGTATAATACTAATGTTAGGAATTGTAAATTGAAATAATAATATAGACAATTAAAAGTGGTTGTCCATAGTTGAAGGTGCGAAATGCACAAGGTTTGGAACTTCATGTATTTGACAATTAACTGCAGAGACTATTTGGAGAAGTCTGGGATCCGAAGACCATCTCAATTAGGTCGATCTCTCTTTTAACCTGGTAAGAATCATTCATATCCTCTAGGTTATTAGATTCATCCAGAAGCACATCAAGGTTAGTGCTTTGATCATCTGCAATTCGAACACCATCCAAGAGAAAAGATAAGTTAAGCTCAGGGCAGGTTTCCATTCGGAGAGCTCCTTCTTCTTTTTCTCGTACTTTTTGAGAGCAAGAGAAATCGGGCTTTTCAGCAGCAGCTGAAACAGAGACAGAATCAGCACTTACACTTGCAGTTCCGGATTCTCGATTATCACTCACAACAATAGTAGGAGCAGTGCCACTGCCATCCACCAGAAACTCACAATAAGAAAAGTTCTCGCTACCGTCGGCGGTCAGCATATTCTGAAAAACCGAATCGTCTACTGCAGTCGCCTCTTGCTCTAGAAAACGTTGCATACTACCACTCATATGCTGCTCTATTGAAGGATTTCTATTTTCTAGCTTCTGGAAATGAAAAAGGAGAGAATTGCAGGAGAATGAGTTTGAACCTGATTGAGTACCATTTGTATGTTTAATATTATCTCCCTCCCACGGTTTCCATGTTAGTCCCAGCGGGATGCTTACTTTGGGATTGCTGTTCTTTGGAGAAGGCGGGAATGGAACTTGGTGAAATGTGTCTCCTGCTGCAGCTACGCCTTGTTGAAGCAGCTGATTTTGATGCTGATTTATTTCTGAAGAGGACATGGCGTCAGATATGATTAGACTCAATTTCTTATTATCGTGATTGACGCAACATGATTCTTCCTTGTTCTTCTTCTCTTCTTTCAAATTCAAACTCGTAATGTATTCTTGCAAAATGAAACTTCTGTGATTGGCACCGTCAACAGAACCATCAAGAGTTCTTCTGGATCTTCTGCGTCCCGTCTGCCTGCGCTTGGTTGCATTCCAGTGATTTTTTATAGCATTTTCGGTTCTGCCGGGAAGACGTTTGGCGATCTCGGCCCATTTGTTCCCCAGGTCTGCGTGGGCCTTCACAATCATTCTTTCTTCCTCTTCCGTCCATATATCTCTCTGCAAAACAATTTAATTTGGCATGCCTGTTAGAACCATCAAATCAAAGCCGTTTACAAGATTCGACATCCTAAAAAAAGGAATTCATATAAATCATGAGTCAAACAAATACAAATAAACAAGCGAGTCATTATTGTCTTCAATTGTCGGTAGCCGGCCCATATAGCAATAGAAAGAAATGCGTGAACCGCGTCAAAGTAAGGGTAAAAATTTCTAAAATAGCACCTATCGGCAAAGAACGTATCACAGCTGGTTTATACCGCTTTGACATTGGACCGGCTGTCACATGCATTGATATAGATATGCTATAAAAGAAATGTAGCATCCGATTGGTTGGACTTGGAAAAATTCCAGGTTCATGTTTTGGATGAATATGAAAAGAAAAACGAGGATTTTGCCTGGGCAGAGCATTGCTTTGAAATATGCATGCGCCAGGCGCCTACTACTACATGGATGTGAGATCAACATGCAGCTTTTTAACACGAGCAGAATGCTTCCCGGAGATAAAATGACGGCGGTCCTATTAAATCGTTGAGCGTAATAGTTTTGTAAATGCTAGTGCATGGGAAAATTGCCAGTGCTGCTGAAAATGCGCAATGAAAGAAGCAAATGCGAAGGTCAAATGAAGGAAGGAATGTGCGAATAATAATAATGAATAATAACCTTGATGTCAGGGCGTAAATGGTTGTGCCATCTTTCTCGGCACTGCTTCCCCACGCGACCTGCCAACATCTGGGCAATCTGCGACCATTTTCTGAGGCCATACTCTTCAACCAGCTTTACAAGCAATCTGCAAACACCGACGGACACAATGCACAATACACTACTCTTAGTAAATATTTCATATGGTATCAAGTATACAAAACAAAACACGATCTACGACCTTACCTGTCTTCTTCGGCTGTCCATTGCCCCTTGATTACGTTGGGCTTCTTTTGCCCTCTGCTTGAACGCTTGACGAGTCGTTTGCCGGTAATAATATCCCCACCTCGTCGGTCCGAGAAAGCATCGTCTGGGCCAACATACTTCCTGGTGATGCAGGAGAGCTCCTCGCGAAAATGATAAGTTGTATTCATCAAGTCAAGACCGGGAAAACAATTGACGGGCGAAGCATGTTGCAGATGCTTTTGGTTTTGTTCCAGCTGATAATCTAAAATCTGAGACCTCATTTCAGGCGATAAGATCGCAATGTCATGCTGATAACCGGGTGCCTGTGCATTCATTTGGGACTGGGACGACCAAGAGGACTGCCCTCCCACGTAAACACTCGCCAAACTGGCTTGTTTACAAGGCAAACTTGATGATATTACCATATGCTCATCCGACCCGTGTAAAAACTCTCTTTGCTTACCAGAATGCAGATTGTCTTGAGATGGTTTGGACAAGCATAAACCGTAGGCACCAAACTTATCAGCCAGAGACATTTTTCCAGGCTTGAGGAGTCCTCTTTTTGGACCTTTCAAAGCTACCCTCGACAGGTTCAGGGTTGAGCTCAAACGACCCTCTTTGTTTTTGTTTGCCAGAGAACATCTTCCTGCATTATCTTCTTCTTCGTTTGCATTTGCATTTGCCTTTGCCTTTGCCTTGAGAAACAAATTGTGATCTACATCAACATCAATGTCCACTACATCAACATTTAATGAAAGGAGATCTTCCTGAGAATTGCTGTCAATTCCACCACCTCCTTCCATGAAGAGGATGGGCATGCTAAAAATAACAATGAAAGCAGAAATTAAAGAATAGTCGTTATTCCAACAGATCTAACGCACCGTCGCTCGCATTCAATTAAAAATAAAGCAATACTATTCTGCTCTGCATTTATTCTGGTTTTCTTCTCATTCTACTTTGGCTATTTCTTCGCCGTCGATCGCCGAGCAGATCGGACGGTGGAGAAGTTCCGGTGGTAGTGACCCCTCGCCTTCCACAAAAGAAAACCCCCAAAAATTAAATCGGCGATAGATCACAAAAGTAAAGTTAGGCGACCCCCAATCTTTAATTGATCGACTAGGCCGACATATACAAATTGAGCGCTACAGCAACAGAGAACACATACAATCGTAAGTTTACTAGTAAGGATGTCATTTATAGTGATGTGATCTTGATTCAATTCTATAATTATAGCCCACCTAAAAAATTATAAAAAATATTAATTAATATAAAAAATAATAATTATAACTTATCTAAAAAATTATAAGAAATATTAATCAATATTAAAAATAATAATTATAACTCGTCTAAAGAATTATAATTATCATTCTTTTATTTTTAAGTATGAAATTATCTATTTTCTGATTAGAACTTAATTTATTTTTTTCCTTAGACATCCTTACAAAATTTAATTGAATTTCTTACACCCTTCCTCTTTAAATATATTATTAAAATTTAATTAACTAATCAACTTTTTAAGATTTAAAACTCGGGTCTCTTTCTGACGCCCACCTCTCCTTAAAATATTTCCTTAAAATTTCATTAACATAATTGGCATATGAAATTAACTTTAGGTGTCTAAAAGAAATAAGCAAGTAAATTTATATTTGAAATAAAAAAGATCGGTTAAAAATTAAAAAGACCTATTATTCATATATTTATTGGACCAGGTAACTCGATGATAATATTAATAAAGATAGAAAAAATCCCGCAGGAACAAAGTCTTACAGATGGAACCGAGGGTGTCTTATATTCATTGTTGCAGTTTTATTAATTTGATTCATGAGAGCCGCAGGCGGTCATGAGATGGGAGCCTACTTACCTACCCAGTAAAACATATAGCGCTCACATACTCAACGAACCAAGTGGATAATCACGATAAATAATACAACTGGATTCCGACATGAAAAAACTGTCTACCTAACTGAGGCGTTCTCTGTTGTTGTCATGCACTTCAATGGTCATTATAACTCGATAACAAATAAAAGAGGTGATGGACTAGGATACTATTATGTAGATTGCATTTTTTTATGCTTTCCTGTAAATATATGTATTCTAACGCGTGCTTATCTAAATTCCCATCCGAAGGTGAGTTACTACGGATAAGCATTACCCTATAATGTAAAATAATAATTTTAAAGAAATATGATGTGATTTTCATACATCAAATATTTTATAAGAGAGTGTGTTTATTCTTTTAGGTATAATAATGATATAAAACATAATTGTTTTTTATAAATGTTATATGAGATTAATAAATATATATATTTTTATTACTTTGTCAATCCATTCAAATGCATGACGAACGTGCATAATATTTTCCTGGCTACTCGTTTTTAGGAAAACAAACATCATATGACAGTTGCAAGTGTCATTACACATCTTTGCGTGCAGACTTGGAATTTACCTCAGAAAAAAATATATATATATATTTACTATTTCTAAACTTTACTACGTATCTTTAAAATTATAAAATATATATTTATATATTAAATTATAAAATTTTATATATCTATAAATTATAAAAATATTTATAATTTATTAAAAGTAAATAATTTTTAGATATAATAATTGTCAAAGAAGAATCCAAACAACACAGAGGGATATGTTATGGTAGGACTTTTGATTGCCTTAGGATCTAATCCCTAATCCATGAACAAATTTTGCCCGGAATTCTTTACCAAATAAATTTGCTGCTTTTGCTTGCATGGTGTTTTCATCTGTTAATCTAAATCTTTGACTTGATTTATCAAGTCAGGTGTTCAGAGACTTCAAATAATATTGCAATAGAATAATCCTAAGCATAATAAGTTAATTAAAATTTTGCTTATATAATTATTATATTGAACTGTTATGTTATATAGTTTATACAAAACAAAAAATAGATACAAATGAAATATTGGTGCCACATAGATACAAGTACTTATGTTTATTATAGAGTCGATATTAGTCCTTAAAGTCTGGCATTATAAGTGAAGTATTTTATCAATCATATAAATATACACGTTTTTTTTGGGGCCGTAGTTTAAATCTAGACTTTTTAATGAGAATTCAAAATGATATTATTTTTCAAAATCATATTGCAGCCTTAACATTTTATTATTATATTTTCATTTGAATAGAAAAATTTATTTATTAACCTTATAAAAGATCAAAAGAAATAAAAAATACATTTACAAGGGTTTGTTCTTAAGATGAAAACATTCTTTTAAGATAAAACATCAATTACACGAACTTGCTTACTGATTTTGTATATATCATATGCAGTTTCTAATATTTTATAACTAGTCATTTTCATATAAAATTATATTTTATTATAAATATAATATGACTTAGTAGATATATTGTATTTAGTTTTAATAATGGAATTAATTTCTTAGATGTTTGTGTTAGTGGTAAAATAGGTGAAAATCACACTTTATATATGTAGTAGTATAAATAAAACACTATCACAAGTTTATGTTAGTTTTATTTTTTATTAGCTAATTAGTTTATTTTTCAATATCAATATATTTTTAAACTAGAATAGGTTTTACTATTGTAGAATACCTCATTATTTATTTCTTTCTAAATGCTTTAAGTTCAAAAAAATAAAAATAAATAAGTAGAGGTAGAGACCATGGAATGGGCCAAGACACAAACCATTCTTATTGAAGAAACTTAAAATAGTTAAAGTTATAGCTAAATAAAATCCTCCCATAATGAGGTTACTATAAAAACTTAGTAATGAGGTCACAACCTTAAAAAGATAACACTCCTCTAGGAAACCATGGAAGCATAGATTAGGTAGTCAATTTTGACCAAGATTCCAAGCACCTCAAATAAATGCCTTGATACTTCCACCTTATATTCCAAGAAAAAATAAAGTAGAATCAAATAGGTACAATGAGTTACACCAAACGAGAGGTCATGATCAAGCATATTGTATAGTTTATCAATGAGTTGTTGATTCATGACTTCTTACCTTGGATCAATCAAGAGAAGGAACTTTTAAACAAGAAGCTTTAGTTAGTCAACTAAAATCACCTAAAGCTTCAAATTATATGTCATTATTAGAGCCTATAATTATTAATCTTTGGGATAATAAAACTAATTTTCAACTAGCCTAGTTCGAAAAATTAGCCTTCTAGACCAAGTCAAAGGTCAAAAAAATCAAAAATAAAATGATGATATTTTGAAGGTGGTCAAGATGGTAGTCCCTCCAAATGAATCTAAAGAACATGGAACCACTACCACCCCAAACTTAATTTCTAGATATAATATGGTAATGTTTTACTTTCACATCCTTCTTTTTGAAGTGCTACAAAAATATCTATAGCAAATACAAAATTTACATGACTTTATTCAAAAGAGAATAAAAAAAAATTAAAATAATAAAGTAATAAAATGATGAACCTATATAATCTAACTACTCATGTATTGTATCCACCCTTTTATGTCTCACTCTTCATTGGATATAGAAGGTTGAATGTTGTATCTTGGATTCAAGAGTAATAAAAAATCCAAGATGTTTGGGCGCCACTTTCAAGGCACAAATAAAAAATAGCTTTATTTAGACTATCAAGTCTTTAATTTCTCAAAATACATCAAAGACCTAGTTGTCCAGTTGGCAAGACTTTTAACAAAGAAAGTTTTAATAAACATTAATATTTATTATTCTTATGCCATGATTAGTGTATCAATCCATTTCTAGACAAGACATCATTTTTTAATACTTTGAACTAGGCACTTATATTTTGATCTCACCACTATCAAATAAAAAAATTAAAAATATTGTGATATTAAATGAAACTTGGTTCATGTATTTTGATGACAACATGATTAAAGCACAAAAAAAGCAAGGGTAGATTTCTAATCCCCTACACATGAGTTGTACCCATATATATTTTGCTTAAATTTTGATTTACCAATAAAATAGAAAATACAAAGATATTCTTAGGCTAAAAGCTACAAAAGAAATGAAGATTAGTAATTTATTAACGTTTGATGATGTAAAGCTAATCATCAAATAAGTGAAAGGATTCGAAATAAAACATGATTTTCTTAGAAGTTATAAGAACCTAATTTTAGACAAATTAGAGACATCTAATTCATTTAACTTGAAGGTCATGTCAAGGGAAAATAATAGGATGGTAGATGCTCTAGCTATTTTTGTATTAGTTAATCTTCCAAATTTGTCATTGTCTATTCTTTGTTACTCAATTAAAATAGTGTATAGGCCATAAGTGCTAGATAAATTTATTTTTTGTAAAGTATTCCAAAATGAGAAACAACTTTAAACTGTAAAATTTCTTATACTAAAAAAATGGTGTATATTTGAGAAAAAACATGAATTTATCTCCCTTTTTAAGAAGCTTGAAGAGGTATTTGCTTCCATGTATGATATTTGAAGATATATAGACTCAAAGAGTTGCTAAGTGATCCTATTGTAAAATAACACAAATCCATTCTAGCCAAATCAATGTGAATTTAATCTTACAATTGAATATGTTATCAAAAAGAAGATTGATAAATTGCTTAAGGTTAGGATCTTCTCCCTATATAGCATTCCAATTGAATTGTAAATATTATTCCTATAAGAAATAAAAATAGAAATATTAGGCTTTACATAGATTTTTGCAACCTAAACCAAGCTTTAATAAAATATAACTATCCTCTTACCATGATTGGTTAGCTATTACAATCAATTAATGGAGCCTAAATTATGTCCATGCTTCATAGATTTTTAGCCTACATTTAGATCCAAGCAGTTGTCAAGGACCAACATAATATGGCATTGGTAACTCCATGGGATACTTTTTCTTACAAAAAATATGTCATCTGACTTAATAAACATTGGACTAAATTCTATAGAGAAATGGACTATATATTTAAGGATATTAAAAAATAATTCATTGTGAAATATTTAGATGAATTAATTGTATTCTCCAAGAGAGGGTAAGATCACATCATATATGTGACAAAGGTGATTGAAAGGTGTAGAAAATAGGACATTTCTCTCCATCCAAAAAATATGCATTTTATACCAAAGGAAAATTATTAGATCATGTTATTTTTTTATCAAGGAACCAAGATTGATTTTGAGCATATTTGAGCAATCAAAGAACTCTTATTGTCTACAAGAAAAAACAATATGTAATCTTTCTTTGGTAAAATCAATTTCCTTAGAAGATATGTACCTAATTTTTTAGAAATAGTTTATCCTAATAATGCTTTGATAAATAAATGCATTAAAGCTAATCATGCATCTGTTAATATTAAAGAGGCAACTAGATCTACCACCATTTTAGTATACCTAAAATATAACAAATATTTTATATTGTTCTTATATATCTCTAAGAATGTTATTGTTGGAATATTTATAAAAAATATTGGTAATGGTGTGGATCAACCCATAGCCTTTGGCATCCATGTCTTGAAAATATGAGTTAAATTACAACCGATTAGAAAAACATGCTTTTGCAATGGTTAAGTATTTGAAGGATTTCTAATTTTATGTGTTAAATTCCAAGTAGGTTGTCTTTATTCTAAATGATGCTATAAAATTTGATATTAACCTAGAATGAACTCAAAAATAAGAGGGATGCATGGGTGGCTAAATTACAAGAATTTGACTTATCGACAAAGCCCCCCAAATTAGTGTATGGAAAAGGACTATGTTGATTGATGTCCTTAGATTGTGAGCATATCCCTAATGAAGCAAAAGACACTCAAGTGGTCCTATGGACTTAAAGTATTGATAAATGGTATATCAATCTATTTTATTAATTAATCTAAAGATCCTGTCTAGTTGGTATGGATTTTTAAGAAAGAATAAATTTGAGGAGAAATGCAACCATATTTATACTATTGAATGGAATGTTATATAGGAAATATATGGACAAAGTTTTGATGAAATATTTAAAATAATAATAAATTCATTCATTCATTAGATAATATCATCATGAAGAATGTGATGGATATTTTGTCACTCAAAATACTATCATCGTATCCTTAGAGTTAGGATATTATCAACGTACTATTTTTAAAGATGTATAACTAGAAATAAGAAAATGTGTTCTATATAAAAAATATTTAGGAAGAGAACAATATCCATACTTCTTGCTCAAACCTATTGTAATTGATATTTTATTCAAGCAATGGGACATGGATAAGGCATATCAATCCTTATTCTAGCTAGAACCATGTTTATATCCTTACTGTAACATATTAATTTGCATAAAGTATGAAAGCCACCCGAACCAATGACTATAAGGCTTATACTATAATTGAATTCTTTGAACAATAGTTGATGCCAAGGTTTATAGTTCTTGTAAGAGTGGTTTTTTACAATGCCACTTATTTTTTTTCTATTAGAATTTTATATTCTTGTAGATATTATAATATCATTTCATTGTCTACAAGGAAGTGGGCTGATTGAATCATAAAACAAAAGTATTTTACATATTTTAAATAAAATAGTCTATGATAATCAATGAACTTGACATAAGAATCTTGTATTTACAATATGAATTGATAGGATTTCAATAAAAAATGTATTGGAAACTTCCCAATGATATTTGGCCTATAGAAAGAAGATAGATCTAATTAACATTGAGCTTCCCTCAAATTAACTCTTAATAGATATCTACATGTTAGAGGGATAAACCCTTATAGGAAAATATGATTAGAGTTGATAAAGTTAGAAAATTCTAGAGAAGATGACCACCAAAAATTCATCAAGCACAAATCACAAATTAACAGTATCTTTTGATAAGGGCATACAAGAAAAGTGGATTGAAGAAGGAGATCTAGTCCTACTCTGGGACAACAAAACTTAAAAGTCAGGGGTTTATGAAATTTTTGATTCTATATAGCTAGGACCATTCAAAGTACATCATATAGTAGTATAAATTTTCTTCTACCTCTAATATTAGATAGTAGTCACTTTAGGTTTTTCTATAATGAATGATATTTAAAATATTTCATGGATGAAAACATTGCTTGAAGAATTATTCTTCTTGTACATACAATTATCTAAAATAATAATTATTTATAATAATACATTATTATTATTATTATTATGAGAACAAGGCCCAATGGATAATGCACAAGTCAACAAACTAGAAATTCTAAAGATATTCATTGATGATCATCCCCAACCTAAACCAAATGATGGTGTCAAATGGACTATATTAAAAAACTAGGAGATGACTCATGAAAAGAACGTATTTCCTCTAGAAAAGAGGTTTTACCAACAGGAAATATTCCAAAGTATAGTTCTAAGAAAATACTTGAAGTCAAATTTTCCAAAAGAGAAGACACTTATCTAAGTCATTTGTTGACTTGTGGGTATAGAGGTGTAAATGATAACTAACATGGGAAAATTCAAAATATTAGCATGATCCTAGAAGTCCAATGTGAAGAGTATTTTGTATGGATATTAATATAGTATCATTCATCTTCCAACTTCCCACAATAAACCTTTTACATGGTTTACTTCACATGGGGGTACTTGTTACCTTATGTATCCTTTCATTAGAGTGTAGTATATTTTCCTAGTATTCCTCATTTTTATTGACTCCACATATTTGCCCCATAAGTTATGGTATGATGTCTAAATTTATTGCTTCTATTGTTACTTTGCATTTATGCTTCCACCTTCCCACCTTTTGCTCACATGCATGTAATAATTTCACATGTCACCTCCTTGTCTATAAATACTTTTTCACGCTTGCTATTTTTCATTCTTATCTAAATTCAAGAAATGTAATATGTTTTATATTCATCTTGTCAATCCCTCTATAGAAGCATCATTTAAATTTGGCATTTTATCCTCTTCCATGTCTTTTTTTGTTTATAGTTGTCCCATTTTAGTTGTGCTCATATATTTCTTCAAAGTATTTTTGGATTGTGTAATCACCTGGTTTTGCCTTAAAAGGCTTCCTAGTCAATTTTCTCTAAATTTTCATCAAATTCAAAAATATATTATATTCTATGTCAACTGGCACATCTAATGCATGTTAGTTTCACTCATAAAAGTTATTGAAGAGGTGACATACACAAAGTACCCCTACATATTGATTTTTCTCATACACGTATTATATCAAAACATTTTTAGCTTTGATAGCAAACTTACCCATCTCTGGTATTGTTCCTATGGGTGATTTTATGTAGGGATATTATTGTAAATTAGAAAATATTTCCTCCATACACATTGGCTATCTAAGGTAGTACTTTTGATCACCTTAGCGATCTAATTCTTAATCCTTGAACAAATTCTGCCAGGATTTCTTTACTAGATAAATTTGTTGCTTTTGCTTGCATAGTATTAGCAGTATTTTCACCTGCTCAATCTTTGGCTTGATTAATCAATCCAGGTGTTCAGATACTATAAATTAAATCTAAATATTTCAATAGAATAATCCTAACCATAATAAGTCAATTAAAGTTTTTATTATATGATTATTATATTGAATTTTACTAATCAATATATGGCATTAAATTCTCAACTATTATGTTATATAGCTTATACAAAACAAAAAATAGATACAAATGAAATATTGGTACCACATAGATACAAGTTTATGTTATGTCTATTGGTGCCTTACAGAGTTGATATTAGTGCTTAAATTCTGGCATTATAAGTAGAAATATTTTATCAATCATATAAATATATGTTCACATGTCTTTGGGTGTAGTTTAAACTTATATTAATGAGAATTTAAAGTGATATTATTGTTCAAAATCATATTGCAACCTTAAAATTTTATTGTATTTCTATTTGATTAGAAAAGTTATTCATTGACCTTATAAAAGATCAAAAGAAATAAGAAAGACATCTATAAGGGTTTTTTCTTAAGATGAAAACACTCTTTTAAGATAAGACACCAATTAAACCAACTTGCTTGTTGATCTTGTATATATCATATGTAGTTTCTAATCTCTTATAACGAGTCATTTTCATATAAAAATTATATTTTATTATAAATATAATATGACTTAGTAGATGTATTATATTTAGTTTTAATAATGGAATTAATTTCTTAGATGTTTGTGTCAGTGGTAAAATAGGTGAAAATCACACTTTATATATGTAGTAGTATAAATACATCACTATTACAAGTTTATGTTAGTTTTATTTTTTATTATCTAATTAGTTTATTTTTCAATATCAATATATTTTTAAACTAGAATAGGTTTTACTATTGTAGAATTACACCAAACTAGAGGTCATGATCAAGCATATTGTATAGTTTATCAATGAGTTGTTGATTCAGGACTTCCTACCTTAGATCAATCAAGAGAAGGAACTTCAAAACAAGAAGTTTCAGTTAGTTAAGTAAAATCACCTAAATCTTCAATTTTTTTTTTTTAAAGCAAAAAACTCCTTGTGGAGCCACCTTGGTCTGAGAGACCATGAACAATGGGTTCTACACTGTCAAAGTCACCTGGGGGTCGCACCCGACCCTGCCCGCACTAACATTATCAATTGGATTTGAGATACCCAATTCAGATTTTTGGTAGGGTGGAGATTTGAACCTGGGACCTCCCTTGGAGAATTGCCCTCTCCTCTCCAACTCACCTACAACACCTAGGTAGATTCAAATTATATGTCATTATTAGAGCCTATAATTATTAATCTTTGGGATAGTAAAACTATTTTTCAACTAGCCTAGTTTGAAAAATTAGCCTTCTAGACCAAGTCAAAGGTCAAAAAAATCAAAATGAAAAGAATGATCATTTGAAGGTGGTCAAGGTGGTAGTCCCTCCAAATGAATTTAAAGAACATGGAGCCACTACCACCCCAAAGCTAATTTCTAAATATAATATGGTCAGACACATGGCAATGTTTCACATCCCTCTTTTTGAAGTGCTACAAAAATATCTATAGCAAATGCAAAATATACTTCTTTATTCAAAAGAGAATAGAAAAAAATTAAATTAATAAAGTAATAAAAGGATGAACCTACATAATCCAACCACTCTTTTCTCTAATAAGTGTCCACCCTTTTATATCTCACTCTTCATTGGAGATAGAAGATTGAATATTGTATCTTGGATTCAAGAGCAATAGATGATACCATGCCTATCAAAAATCCAAGATGTTTGGGCTCCACTTTCAAGGCACATTTAAAAACTATTTTTATTTAGACTATCAAGTAGTTAATTTCTCAAAATACATCAAAGACCTAGTTGTCCAGTTGGCAAGACTTTTAACAAAGAAAGTTTTAATAAACATTATAGTAGTTGACATGCTAGACAATTGGGGTATTCTTTTTAATAGATAGTTTTTAAAGTATGTAGAAGGAGACATTAATATTTATTGTTCTTATGCCATGATTAGTGTATCAATCCATTTCTAGACAAGACATCATTTTTTAATACTTGAACTAGGCACTTATGTTTTGATCTCACCACTATCAAATAAAGAATTTACAAAGAACAAGAATATTCAAGAAGAAAAGAAAAATGTTGTGATACTAAATGAAACTTGGTTCGTGTATTTTGATGACAACATGATTAAAGCACACAACAAAGCAAGGGTGATTTGTACCATATAAAAAAAAGAAAAGAATATATATATATATATATATATATATATATATATATATATATATATATATATTTCTTGAATTTTAATTGTACCAATAAAATAGAAAATACAAAGATATTCTTAGGCTAAATATAAAAAAGAAATGAATATTAGTAATTTATTAGCATTTGATTATGTGAAGCTAATCATCAAATAAGTGAAAGGATAATTCCAAATAAAACATGATTGCCTTAGAATTTATAAGAACCTAGTGTTGGAAAAATTAGAGACATCTAATTTATTTAACTTGAAAGCCATGTCAAGGGAAAAGAATAGGATGGTAGATGCTCTAGCTATTTTGGTATCAATTAATCTTCCAAATTTCTCATTGTCTATTCTTTGTTACTAGTTCTTGATAGGGATTAGGTGTGTTAGGTGTGATGTATTTGATGTAATAAACCATTATCTTTTAACGGTTGTTTGTTTTTAATTATAGTTGTTACAACGGATAAGGTGCACCATAATCATTCAACGCAACAACTATAATTAAAAACAAATGATCGTTAAAATATAATGATTTATTATATAAAATATATCACACCTAACACACCTAATCCCTATCAGTGCTAGAAAATTTTAATTTTTGGTAAGTATTCCAAAATGAGAAGCAACTTTAAACTCTAAAATTTGTCGTACTCAAAAAATGATGTATATTTGAGTAAATACATGAATTTATCTTCTTTTTTAAGAATCTTTAAGAAGTATTTTCTTAGATGTATGATATTTCAAGATATATATACTCAAAGAGTTGCTCAATTATCCTATTGAAAATGACACAATATAAGATAAAACTTTTACCTTTCTTTACAAAGCTATAACTTCAATTATTATCAATTGTAATAATGAAACAATAAATAAATCACCACACACATAAGAGATATATATTTAACATGGTTCACCCAATGTGGGTTACATCCACAGAGAAATATTTCTTATAAATTTTCTCAACAAATTTCATGGGAACCAATTCCCTATTACAATGTTTATGGAACTCTATCCACAGGAGACACCTGTCCCCTCTCACAAATTTATGGACCCTAATCCACATGAGACACCAATCCCATTTTCTCTAGTTTGTGGACCTCAATCCACTCTACTCTGGTTTGTAGACCCCAATCCACAAGAGACACCAATCACCTCTGCTGTAGTTTATGGACCTCAATCCACTCTACTCTGGTTTGTGGACCCTAATCCATAGGAGACACCAATCCCCTCTACTATGGTCTACTCCAAATCCTGCTCACATCTCTACTCAAATATACTCCAAACCTGCTCATAACTCTACTCAAATCTGCTCATAAAAACCTTCTCAAATATACTCACAAAAACCTGCTCAAATCTGCTCACAAAACCTGCTCAAATCTACTCATAAATCCTGCTTAAAAGGCCTACTCAAATATGCTCTAAAACCTACTCAAATCATCTCACACAACCTACTCACAAAACCTGCTCAACATTGCTCCAAAACCTGCTCAACAATATGATCCAAAACCTACTTGTAAACATTGCCCATATGCTCCCAAATTTTGCATGCATACAATGCTCATCTATTCTCAGTTATTGCATACAAAACAATGCTCATCTAATCCCAAATATTGCATACAAAATATGCTCATCTATTCCCAAATATTGCATAATGATGTCATCAAGTTTTTTACTTATTATTCAATGTGCTTTCCTCAACTAAAGCAATTCAGACATATTCTACCCAAAATTCTTTTATCTTCATGAACATATAGAGGATGATATGCACTAAAAATATCCAATATGTTCTTCACATTCATTAAGTTTGTCACTTTCACATGTCTCACATTTATTATATCAAAAGATAAATTTAGTCTATCACTAGATAACTGACCTGGTAATTGTTGATTTCCACCTTTACTTTAAAAAACAATCACAATGCACAAGTTTATCCATCTCATATACTCCCAAAATCAATTATGAACAATGCACAAATTTTCTTTCAAAACTGATCTATAACTCTTATCAATTTATTCCCAATTTTAATCAAAACCAATGCATAACTTTGCTCTCAAAACTAATCTATAACTCTTATCAATTATTCCTAATTTCAAGCAAAAACAATACACATCCAATAATTCCTTATACCTCCAACCTTATGACAACAAAAATATTTTCCTTAAACAAAACCATCTTGAGAAAGGAATTAAATCACCATACCTCTAAATCTGCCACAATGATGATAATCTTCTTTTGCATGTGGTTTCCAAACTTTTCTTACCAAAATTAATTTTCCTTTCTTTTGCCACTCAAAAACAAGTTAGCATATCTCTTTTTATTTTCTTTATAAGATAACAAATAAATCACATTAAAAACCCTTATCAAATATATGCACAATAAAGCTTAAAAATAATATCTTATACCTCCCTCACAATATAAAGCTTTATTAAGAAAACTCAAACCCTTATAACTCCTTTTATTAATTTCCAACAATAAAATCTCACACTAACATAAAAACCCTTATAACTCCTATTTATTTTCAACAATGAAATATCACACTAACATAAAACCCTTATAACTCCTATTTATTTCCAACAATGAAGTCTCACACTAACTTAAAAACCTTATTTCACCCTTTTATTCACATGCAAAAATTATAACCTTAAACTTATACCAATGACCCTTATTTCTCCTATCCACCTTTATCAATTTTAATAAAACAAAAATTAATACCTTGCACCGTCGTGAATCGATCCACTGACCTCAAGAATTGCAGTGCTTTCCCAAGCGCTTGTAACCAGCTGTGTTAATGTAGCACGTGAGATTATAATGGCATAAAAATAGTTTTGACTCCTTTGTAACTTGATTTTGGCTTCCAAAAAAAAATTGATGTCGACGGGATTCAACACCTCGATCTCCTACCAAGTAGCATTTTATGCAGGGTTAGATTGTCGTCTGAACTAGCCACCCAAACAAAAACCAAGGCACACAATTATTAACTTAAGATCTCCTTTCAATTTTTACCTCCAAAAAATTCACTCTTCTCTCCCTTGTCGTCTATCCATTGCACAAACTCCATGTGAAGGATTTTCAAATTTTCTCCACTCTTAGCATAGTGATTTGATAGCATTTTTATAGGATTTTGACTTTGGCGCTCAACGAGGTCGACTGTCATATTTAAATTTTGAAATTTAAACCTTACCTTTGTATGGTGCGCCCAAGGGATGTTGGCCCATGCAATATATATTTAAATTTATTAAATATAACCTTCCAAAACCTTTTATCCTTCTCTCTATAATATTTAAACCTTTGTCCCAATCAACTTTTAAAATTTTGTCCCAAGCAACTTTTATTAACTTTTAAACCTTTGTGTCCCAAGCTTTTGTCCTTTATAATATTTAAATTTGATATTTAAATATTATAATCCTTTTCTTAAAAATATTTTCCTTGCTTGGAGATATACCTTGCCTTGAATAATTGCTCAACCTTATAAACTTCTTGAAGAATATTTCTACCTTGAATACCATGCACCTTTGACATCAATGACAACTCAATATTTCCAACAATATCCCCCTTTGTCATTGATGGCAACCCTTCAAAAAAATTTCTTTTACTGCAACTGGATTCCCAATATGCTCCCCCTAACAAGTTGCTCCCCCTCACTGAATTCTCCCCCTTTGACATCAATGGCAAAGGGCTCCTTGGGGCTAAAAATAAGACACTTAGCATATCCCACTCACCACCTCCTTTTCTTGAGGTGATCAATTATGGGATGGGAGTGAACCTACTCCCAATTTATAATGCTCTTCTTATTTTTCAATTTTCTTTCTCCACACCTTTGTAGTCATACTCTTTTGAACATTTTGAGCATCCTTTTTTTCTTGTCATTGGAAGTTCTGAAAACTCTGTTCTACATCATTTTGATTTATGCCCAAAATTATTACAATTGAAGCACATGATGTTGTAGTCTTTGAAACGTGCAAATGACTTGAAATTTCTCTTGGTGAAGCCATAATAATTCTTATTATGAACCCTGCAATGTACAGCTTTATGACCAAAATTGTTACAATTGTAACAAATGTTGTTGTAGTTCTTTTTTTTTTTAAATGTTGTTGTAGTTCTTGAAAGATATAAATGAATTGAATTTCCTCTTGGTGAAGCCATAATCATTCTTATCATGAACCCTACAATGTATAGCTTTATGACCAAAATTATTACATGAGAAACAATAACCTTGGAATAAATATTCATCTTGCCTTGATCTCATGGTTCTTTCTTTGCTTTTCCTGTGATGGTCCTTGTTCCTTGATGGTGCATTGTTTTCTTCCTCTTTGATGCTTCCACTTCTCAACACATCAGCATAGGTCTTAGGCTCTTCTTCAATTACCTTCTTTGATGCTTCTATTTCTTTTGATCTTGACTCCTCCTTTTGTTCCTTTTGATCTTATTCAAAACCAAGTCCAGTCTTCATAAATGGAGATCTTTGTGCTTTGATAATATCATCCAAATATTTTGATATTTTCCTAAACTGATATATCTTATTATTAAATTTTTCAAGTCCCTTCCTTAGAATGTCAGCTTCATGTTCTAGTATTTCACACTCTAGCTCTTTTGCCTTTAATTGCTCAACCATACCTTCTTCAATTTTCCTTACCTCTTCAACTTTAAATTTTAAGTCAGTGAGATCTTGTAGAAGCTTTACCTTTGTTTTCTCATCCTCTTGTACTTGAGCCTTCAATTTTAAGTTCTCCATTTTCAACTCATCAAGTTCCTTTTCCATATCAATTGTGGCTTCCTCTTCATTTTTTGACTCTTTCTCTTCTTCTTGGTCTTCAATCACAAGAGCGTCTTCTTTCTCTTCTTCTTGGTTTTTGACAATAGGATCATATTCATTCTCTTCTTCTTGGTCTTTGACAATAGGAGCATCTTCATTCTCTTCTATGGCTTGACCGTGCCTATTTTTCTTTTCATGATAATTTTTTTTTTCTTTATTTTCTTGTATTCATTTTCTTCTTCACTACTACTTCCATCTTGTGGACAATTAGTTGCATAGTGACCAAGGTTACCATAATTAAAACATTTATGTTTTCTTAGATCCTTCTTATTTTTTCTCATAAAGTTAGCTTCTTCTTCACTGCTACTACTTCCATCTTGTGGACAATTAGTTGCATAGTGACCAATATTACCACAACTAAAACATTTATTTTTTATTGGATACTTCTTATTTATTCTCTCAAATTTAGTCTTTTCTTCACTGCTTGATTCTGATTCTTTATTCTTTACCATTTATGTTCTTGTAAGATCTTCCTTCAAGTTGTTAGGCTTTCATAAAGAAACCTGCTCTGATATCAATTGAAGAACACAAGCTTATACTAAGAGGGGGGTGAACAGTATAAGATAAAACTTTTATTTTTCTTTCCAAAGTAGTAACTTCAATTATTATCAATTGCAATAATGAAACAATGCACAAATCACCACACACATAAGAGATACAGATTTAATGTGGTTCACCCAATGTGGGCTACATCCACGAAGAAATATTTCTTATAAATTTTCTCAACAAATTTCATGGGAACCAATTCCCTATTACAATTTTTATGGAACTCTATCCACAGGAGACACCTATCCCCTCTCATAAGTTCATGGACCCCAATCCATAGGAGACACCAATTCCCTCTACTCTGGTTCATGGAACTCAATCCACTTTACGTTGGTTTGTGGACCCCAATCCATAGGAGACACCAATCCCATTTGCTCTGGTTCATGGACCTCAATCCACTATGCTCTGGTTCATGGATCCCAATCTAAAGGAGACACCAATCCCCTCTGCTCTGGTCTACTCAAAACCTACTCACAACTCTGCTCAAATCTACTCTAAACCTGCTCACAAATCTGCTCAAATTTTACTCATAAAAACCTACTCAAATCTTCTCACAAAACTTGCTCAAATCTACTCATAAAAACCTGCTCAAATATGCTCACAAAACTTGCTCAAATATGCTCACAAAGCCTTCTCAAAAGGCCTACTCAAATCTACTTCAAAACCTGCTCACAAAACCTACTCAACACTGCTCCAAAACCTACTCAACAATCTGATCTAAAATTTACTTGTAAACATTGCTCATCTGCTCCCAAATATTGCATGCATACAATGCTCATCTATTGTCAATTCTTTCATACAAAACAATTCTCATCTATTTCCAAATATTGCATAAAAACAATGCTCATCTATTCCCGAATCTTGCATAATAATGTCATCAAGTTCTTTACTTGTTCTTCAATGTGCTTTCCTCAACTAAAGCAATTCAGACATATTCTACCCATAATTCTTTTATCTTCATGAACAAATAAAGGATGATATGCACTAACAAATGCCCAATATGTTCTTCACATTCATTAAGTTTGTCACTTTCACATGTTTCACATTTATTATATCAAAAGATAGCTTTAGTCTAGCACTAGATAAATGACCTGGTAATTATTGATTTCCACGTTTACTTCAAAAACCAATCACAATGCACAAGTCTATCCATCTCATCTACTCCCAAAATCAATTATGAACAATGCACAAATTTGCTTTCAAAACTGATCTATAACTCTTATCAATTTATTCCCAATTTCAATCAAAACCAATGCATAACTTTGCTCTCAAAACTGATCTATAACTCTTATCAATTATTCCCAATTTCAAGCAAAAACAATGCACATCCAATAATTCCTTATACCTCCAACCTTATGACAACAAAAATATTTTCCTTAAACAAAACCATCTTGAGAAAGGAATTAAATCACCATACCTATAAATCTGCCACAATGATGATAATCATCTTTTGCATGTGGTTTCCAAACTTGTCTTACCATAATTAATTTTTCTTTCTTTTGCCACTCAAAACAGGTTAGCATCTCTTTTTATTTTCTTGATAAGATAACAAATAAATCACATTAAAACCCCTTATCAAAGATATGCACAATAAAGCTTAAAAATAATATCTTATACCTCCCTCACAATATAAAGCTTTATTAAGAAAACTCAAACCCTTAAGGCTACCATCTGATATAGCCACCTGAACAAAAACCAAGACACACAATTATTAACTTAAGATCTCCTTTCAATTTTTACCTCCAAAACATGTGCTCTTCTCTCCCTTGTCGTCTGCCCATTGCACGAACTCCACGCAAAGGATTTTCAAATTTTATCCACACTTAGCATAGTGATTTGATAGCCTTTTAATAGGCTTTTGACTTTGGCGCTCAACGAGGTCGATTGTCATATTTAAATTTTGAAATTTAAACCTTACCTTTGTATGGTGCGCCCAAGGGATGTTGGATCATGCAATATATATTTAAATTTATTAAATATAACCTTCCAAAACCTTTTATCCTTCTCTCTATAATATTTAAACCTTTGTCCCAATCAATTTTTCAACTTTTGTTCCAAGCAACTTTTATTAAATTTTAAACCTTTGTGTCCCAAGCTTTTGTCCTTCTTTATAATATTTAAATATTATAATCCTTTTCTTAAAAATATTTTCCTTGCTTGGAGATATACCTTACCTTGAATAATTTCTCAACCTTATAAAATTCTTGAAGAATATTTCTGCCTTGAATACCATGCATCTTTGACATCAATGACAACTCAATATTTCCAATAGTAATCACCTGGTTTTGCCTTAAAAGGCTTCCTAGTCATTTTTCTCTAATTTTTCATCAAATTCAAAAATGTATTATATTCTATGTCAATTGGAACATCTAATGCATGTTATTTTCACTCATAAAAGTTATTTAAGAGGTGACATATGCAAAGCACCCCTACATATTGATATTGATTTTTCTCATGCACGTATTATATTCACACATTTTTAGCTTTGATAGCAAACTTACCCATCTCTGGTATTGTTCCCATGGGTGATTTTATGTAGGGATATTATTGTAAATGAGCCGATATTTCCTCCATACACATTGGCTATCTAAGGTAGGACTTTTGATCACCTTAGCGATGTAATCCTTAATCCTTGAACAAATTCTGCCAAGAATTCTTTACGAGATAAATTTACTGCTTTTGCTTACATAGTATTAGCGGTGTTTTCACCTATTGAATATTTGACTTGATTAATCAACCTAGGTGTTCAGAGACTTCAAATTAAATCTAAATATTGCAATAGAATAATCATAATAAGTCAATTAAAGTTTTTCTTATATGATTATTATGTTGAATCTTACTAATCAAGAAATAACATTAAATTCTCAAATTTTATATTATATAGCTTATACAAAACAAAAAATAGATACAAATGAAATATTGGTGTCACATAGATACAAGGACATGTTATGTCTATTGGTGCCTTACAGAGTTGATATTAGTCCTTAAAGTCTAGTATTATAAGTAGAAATATTTTATCAATATTATAAATATGTATTCACATGTATTTGGATGTAGTTTAAACTTCAATTAATGAGATTTCAAAGTGATATTATTGTTCAAAATCATATTGCAACCTTAACATTTTATTATCTTTCCATTTGATTAGATAAGCTATTCATTGACCTTATAATAGATCAAAAGAAATAAAAAAGACATCTATAAGGGTTTGCTATTAATATGAAAACACTCTTTTAACATAAGACACAAATTAGACCAACTTGCTTGCTGATCTTGTATATATCATATATAGTTTCTAATCTCTTATAATGAGTCATTTTCATATAAAAATTATATTTTATTATAAATATAATATGACTTAGTAGATATATTGTATTTAGTTTTAACAATGTAATCAAGAGAAGGAACTTCAAAACAAGAAGCTTTAGTTAGTCAACTAAAATCACCTAAAGCTTCAAATTATATGTCATCTTTAGAGCCTATAATTATTAATCTTTGGGATAATAAAACTAATTTTCAACTAGCCTAGTTATAAAAATTAGCCTTCTAAACCAAGTCAAAGGTCAAAAAAATAAAAAATAAAAGGATGATCATTTGAAGGTGGTCAAGATGGTAGTCCCTGCAAATGAATCTAAATAACATGGAGCAATTACCACCCCAAAACTAAGTTCTAAATATAATATAGTCAATCACATGGCAATGTTTTACTTTCACATCCCTCTTTTTGAAGTCCTACAAAAATATCTATAGCAAATGCAAAATTTACTTGACTTTGTTCAAAAGAGAATAGAAAAATTTTAAAATAATAAAGTAATAAAAGGATGAACCTACATAATCCAACTACAAATGTATCTATTAAGTGTCCACCCTTTTATATCTCACTCTTCATTAGAGATAGAAGGTTGAATATTGTATCTTGGATTCAAGAGTAATAGATGATACCATACCTATCAAAAATCCAATATGTTTGGGCTCCACTTTCAAGGCATAAATAAAAAATAATTTTATTTAGACTATCAAGTAGTTAATTTCTTAAAATACATCAAAGACCTAGTTGTCCAGTTGGCAAAACTTTTAACAAAGAAAGTTTAAATAAACATTATAGTAGTTGACATACTAGAAAATTGCGGTATTCTTCTTAATAGATAATTTTTAAATTATATTCTTATGTCATGATTAGTGTATCAATCCATTTCTTGACAAGACATCCTTTTTTAATACTTTGAACTAGGCACTCGTTTTGATCTCACCACTATCAAATAAAGAATTTAAAAAGAACAAGAATATTCAAAAAGAAAAGAAAAATATTGTGATATTAAATGAAACTTGGTTTGTGTATTTTGATGACGACATGATTAAAGCACACAATAAAGCAAGGGTATATTTATAATCCCCTACACATGATTTGTACCCATATATATTTTTCTTGAATTTTGATTGTACCAATAAAATAGAAAATACAAAGATATTCTTAGGCTAAAAGCTACAAAAGAAATGAATATTAGTAATTCATTAACGTTTGATGATATGAAGCTAATCATAAAATAAGTGAAATGATAATTCCAAATAAAACATGATTGTCTTAGAAGTTATAAGAACCACCTAGTTTTGAACAAATTAGAGACATCTAATTCATTTAACTTGAAGGCCATGTCAAGGTAAAAGAATAGGATGGTAGATGCTCTATCTATTTTAGTATCAATTAATATTCTAAATTTCTCATTGTCTATTCTTTGTTACTTATTTAAAATAGTGTATAGGACATAAGTGCTAGCTAAATATAATTTTTGGCAAGTATTCGTTAACCCCCTTTTTGACTTTGTCGTAGAAGCTACAAAAAAAAATTAGATGACAAATCACAAATTTAAAATTATGAACTTTAAGAAAATTGTGAACTTTAATACCTGACAACAATTTGGTAGAGAGATCATAGTTGGTCTCCAGGTAAGCCTTATCATCGGTAGTGAGCATGAACTTTGGTGAAACAAGAGTGAAACCCTTATGGGGAAGACTTGTCAATATCTAGATGTTAGAGGGTTTAATGGTGAAGTACATTTTTGTATTCTGAATTATTTGAGAGACGAACACAAGATCATGGTCATAGCCATAAATGATATTGTATAGAACATATTTATCTATTCTTAAATATGGTATGGAAATCAAAGTTTGTAAACCTGATTTAATGACCCATGAATGGTCTTTACCAGGGGTGGTTAACAGGTCTAAAATTCTGATGCAATTTGGGGTTTTGAATGAAATTTTAAGAGAGGTTGCGAAAGTGATGGCCACTACTACAAGTTTTGGAAGCAGGATAAAGTTCGCTCTAGATGGTCGCTTGGGGTGGACACAATTGATAGGGGTGGACACATGGCAATATTTTATTCGACATGCATACGGGCTAACCAATTGAATGACACATGGTCGTGTAAACCCTGGTGTACCCAACCTAAAACCAAATATTTTTGTGTAATCGTTCTATGGTCAGACCTGGTTTTCCAACCGATCTACGATCGGAACTAGTTTTACAATTGGTCTACAATCGGATAAGGTTTTGTAACTGGTCTACAATTAGATCTAATTTTAGAACCGGTCTACAACCAGAACATTTTTTCTGCACCTGATCCTAGATCGGACCATTTTTTGCATCCAATTCAAGACCAAAATATTTTCTGCACTCGATCCAATTCTAAATCATTTTTTTGCATCTGATCCGAGGCCACCATTTTATGTACCCGATCCAAAGTTAGTCCTTTTTTGCACCTGATCCAAGATCAGAATATTTTTTACACTCAGCCCAAGGTCGGTCCATTTTCTACACTCAATTCACATTCGGATCATTTTCCTGCACCAGTCCAAGGTTAGACCATTTTTTTCACCCGATACGAGGCTGGACCATTTTCTGCACCCATTTTGAGACCAGACCATTTTTTGCACCCAATCCAAGATCAAACTATTTTTTGCATTTGTTCTGAGGTCAGACCATTTACTATACCTGGTCCACATCTGGATCATTTCTCTGCATCGGTTCACATCCAGACCTTGTTTTGCATCCGAACTATAACTAGATTTCGTTTTGCACCTGATCTTGCCAAAATTTTCAAATTCACCATTGTTTTATAACTTTCTATGAAAATTTAAGGTAATTCACCATGTCTTCTATATGAATTTGGCCAGGATATGCCTAGATTTTGAAATGGATTTGCCATTTTTTTACAAGTAAATTTTGTGTTTGACCCCTTATGCATAACCCTAGTTTTCGGATTGTTGGTTGGCATTGATGTGTTGTGAGATCTATTGGTTTTTTTTAGGGACCTTTGGTTTCTACCTTGGTTTCCCTTTGTTCCTTCTTATGTAAAAGGTTTGGGGTTCCTTTCAAAAACCCTTTTTTAATCCCAAATCAAAAAAAAAAAAAAGGTTATATTTTACTATGGTTTAAAACGAATTTTCTTGAATGTATGTTTAGCCCAAAGCAATTTTCTCAAATAAATTTAACCTTGAAATTAAAAATATATATTTTTCTTTCATAAAAATGACCAAATTGTAATTAAATGGTATTAGTTCAACCATTTAGATTCTTTGGCTTTCAAGAAGGAGATCCAAGTTCTAATCTTGCCAAATGATACATGTGTAATTGGCAAGTCATTATGATAACACTATGTGATAATGATGTAATATAGTAGAGAATTGTTTCAATCCCATATAACCCATTAAAAATTTTCAAATTGTTGACCTAATTGGAAATATTAATAATCTCTAATATTATTGACCTGAGTATTACTAGTTATATCATTGTGTATATTGTTTAATGTTCAATTTGTTTCTCTAACCTTTATTCATCTATAACGTATACTTTATATCCTAACGTCCTAACTTGTGTCAGTAATTGTTCATCTATTTATGTGAAAATCCCATCACAAAAGACTTAAAAGATTATTTTAGTTATTAATTTTTATGTACAATCTCAACAAACATCAAAATATTACAATGGCATTATGCAAATAATATTTTGAGGCTTCATGATGCTAATAATATTTTTACCATTAATATGGACTTTGAACTTTAAACTATTAATGGATAAAGAAAAAGTTCATAATATTAAAAAATTAAATGTTGAAGTTGTTTGAATGTTAAATGTAAATTATCTTACTCAATTAATCAAGTGAATAGGTCTATGTTTGATTACATATCTTTAAAAGAACAACTTGAAAGAAATTTAAAAATTTACAATTGCATGGTTGTGAGATGACCTTACAAAATGTACAAAGAAATTATGTTTCATTAAGATAGATCCATTGCCCACTATGCTTGGCCAAGTATTAATATTAAAGATGGCGAAGGAATATCTTTTGATGGCAGGTGAAAGTCTCCCTAAACTAAAGTTGAATAGCTAAGGAAGTTGGATCCTCTTATTCCCCTCAGTCCTATTGAGAAGATAGCCGTATATAATAGATGGTTGAGATATTTCTTCCGGTCGAGAAGAGTTTATGGGTGAGCGACCTTTTGAGATAGTTGGTCAAGCTCGTTATTATCCCCATCGAATGTGAATCCCACCTTACCTTAGCTTATACATATAGGAGAGGAGAGAACTAAAAAATTTTAGTTTGCTCCTCTATTGTTTAAAAAATGACTAAAAAATGCCCTCTCTATTTTAAAGCAATGATTTGTATGACTTGGGCATTGAACCTATTGAACCTACTAAAAGAGGAGGGTTCGAGAAATGACTTTGAACTGGGTCAAGTGCTTTCTTCCATCCAAGGGAACAAACGATAAAGACTAGCTCTACTCTCTATTTTAAATAAATTGGGAAAGCTTGAAATCAGTTGATTCACATCTTAAGATCAAGGGATTTTCACTCTTCTTTCATAAGCTCGGCTCACTTTTTAACTCGACTAACCTTTATCTAAGAGTCTCCTTACAAGTCTACAAGAAGAAATAAGACTCACAACTCATAGCTCAACTTATAAATAGGGAGTGGATGGGGTGAGGGTTTACCTGGGAAGAGCTAAGACTCCCCCAGCAATCTTTTTGTAAAGAGGTAATCTTATTACAAAAAGCAAGGAAGACCGATCTTTCTGCTGAACCAAATTTATCAAACTTGTTTGTATAATTCATTATACCTTCTTGGTAAGTTTCAGCTAAATATCGTAAGTAAATAAGTCTTGACTGCTCAGTGATATTTAGCACGAGGGATATTTGGATCATCAGTAACAGGGAAAGTCCTCTTAAAAGAGAAATCCTTAGGATTGGTAATCAACTTCAATTCAAGTGGAGAGAAACTTTTTTCTTTAATTAAAAAATGAGCTAATTCCCTCTCTCGTTGATCTATGCTAGAGTAATTTGTCTCTAGCAATGTTGTGTAAATTGAAGATAAAATGCTACTTTTGTTCAATTCTCTACTACTAGGCCATTATCTTATAAATTAATCATATATATCCTATATAAATATAACATCTTTGAAGATTCATGTTGGTTGTATTTCCAACACTTAAACTTTTTGGAAATAGAAAATTCAATTACGCTTTATATATATTATAGTCATTCAAGTAAGACTATTCAAAGTTAATATTATTTAATAAACTTACAGTTTGGATGAGTTTTTTTAATATTATTAATTTTATTACACTATAGTCTCAAAGGAAAAACTTGATTTGATTGTGCTATTCAATGAATATTTTAAGTATCATTAATGTTTTTAAGTTTTTTTTAAAAACCCTTCTGACCAACATCTAATTTGATTTAAATATTTAAAGTATATTGCTAGTCTACTTTTGCTCCGATTTTTAGGAAGAATATTTGAGCTAATAAACTTCCAGTGAATGACTTTTTTTAAATATTATTAATTTGATTACACTATAGTTTCGAAGGAAAAACTTGAACTAATTGTGATATTTAACGAATATTTTTTTCAAACCCTTATTACCAACATCTAATTTGCTTTAGATGTTTAAAGTATATATTTTTGTTTTTGTTTTGGTTAAAAGAGTGATTATATTATATTAATCATAAAATCATATTACATCTTTGGCCTTTCCAAGACATTAGGATTTTCACCCATGTTTTGACATTGGATACATCAAATTTATCTACTCAATCATTGTACTAAGAACCAAAATATCTATCAATAAAAAGGTGTCACAAAAATTGAATCTCTACATATTACCAGGAATTTTATCATCAATATACTGAATATGCATAATCTCTTGCCTTATTTCCTGTGCCCACCACTTAGGAGGATGCCCATAGCAAATAAAATCTCCTTTTTCCAAATCCTTGTTTGCCATACCATCAATTGTCTTATTCTACTCTCTTGGTATATGGGTGTATATCACCTCTACAAATTGCTTTGTATTCATATGATTTTCTCTACAATCCTTTGAATTCTCCAACTAGCATTCCTAATTCTCAATGGGAATTTAAGGTAGTTGATCAATAACTGAAATTCTGAATCCACTATCACTCTATTCCACCCAACCTTGAGAGCCTCCTGCATCCCTCTCAAAATGCCATATCCCTCAGCAATTGTTAGGAGCCTATTATTAAAAATAAACACACATAAATATTGTAAATAAACATAAATTCTCACAACACAACTACAAATTATAAATGCAGAAATGAATAATATCACAAATAACACAAAATCGTAGGCCACTTCGAGGGGGAAACCTCCTTCAATACTTTCATTCAATTATGTAAAAATATACATACATTCCTTCCCCTCATAGTTTTAAAGATTTCATCTACCACCTAACTCTCAAGGTTGGCTTACATGCAAAATTCCACCCTAGCTAGAATATCCTACCTAAAAAACAATTACATTATTGATAATTGTTATGTATGATGGTACCACTTGTCTAGGCACTTCTAGAATCAAAAATATTTCAAAATATTATCATGGATGTTTCCCACATTTACAAAACATTACTAAGGTCATCCCCTCACATTCACAAGAAATATTACATCATCGTGTTAGGACAGGGTCCTACCATGTCCTTCCCTTAGAAAAGCTTTGTCCTCAAAGCTAAAGGTGAGGAAACTATTGTTGGAGCTGGTGAAGAGGTTCCCACATAGAATATTTAGGTTGTAAGCCATGTCATTGAACAAGAACATCATTGATAGTACGTCGATGAAGGGTACATGATCTATAGTCGAGAATGCATTCAGGTTCAAGAATGATGGAATATTCTTCATTCAACTCTAGAAGTGTATATAGCACCTAGACATTGTTGCCAATAACTTGATTGGGATAAGATACATGGAAGACTGGATGAATTTTAGAACTAACTAGAAGGGCTAGTTTGGATGTTGTTGACCCAGTCCATTGCAACACCTATTAAGGCCCATAATATTTTACGGCAAGTCTTTGACAATCTCGAAGCTAGCAAGAGGATTGTTTGTACAGTTGTAAGTGAAGAAAAACCATATTTCCAACACAACTACATTCAGTGTGGTGGTGATTAGCTTTTTTCATACGATTCTAAGCCATGTCCATATTGAGCTTGATTTGGTGGAGATGGAATCATGTTGACGAAGAGTTAAATCCACAGCTTGAACTTTGGAACTACTTAGAATGTAAGAAGATGGTATTGGTGGAGGTTGACCATAGACTACTTCAAAGGGACTCACCTTAGTGGCAATGTGATATGTTATATTATACCATCATTCGGCTAAAGGAAGCCACTTGGCTCATTGTGTAAGATGTTCATAGGTGAAGCAACAAAGATATATTTTCAAGCATTTATTCATAATTCCATTTTGACCATCAGTTTGAGGGTGATAGGTTGAACTCATCTTGAGTAGTGTTCCCTGCAACTTGAACAATTCTTACCAAAAATGACTAGTGAAGGTAGAATTCCTATCAAAGACAATGGATTTAGGTATTCCATGGAGATAAAATATGATTTTCAATGATTTACTGCATGTAAAATGGTAAGCATCTCCTCATAAGTAGACTTACCCAAATACATGCCTAAGACTGCCTTACTAGTGAAGTCCAAGGGTCTACCTTCTTGCATTAGAATGGTCCCAATGCCAGTGTCAGATGCATCACTTTCAATGATAAAAGGTTTAGAGAAATTTGGCATTTCTAACACAGGGGTAGTCATCATTGCATACTTCAAATCGATAAAAGTCTTTTCGGTAGGTTCTATCCACAAAAAATAATTCTTCCTTAGCATGGCAGTCAAGGGGTTTGTTATCTTACCATAATTCTTCACAAATTTCCTGTAATAGCCCATGAGTCCCAAGAAACCATGAAGTCTCTTTAGAGTACAAGACTTAGGCCAATATTGGATAGCCCAAATTTTCTTGGGATCGACCTGAACTCCATCCTTAGTGATAATGTAATCCAAGTATTCAACCTCTTGTTGTCCAAAAGAACATATGGACATATTTGCATAAAGTTTATGGTCAAACAAAATATTGAGTGTTCGATCTAAGTGTTTAATATTCTCTTCCCATGAACGATTGTAAATCAACATATCATCAAAAAAACTAAAATGAATTTGTGAATAAAGGGCAAAAAATAGAATTAATTAGACTCAAAAAGGTGGAAGGTACACTGGTTAACCCAAATGGCATAACCAAGAATTCATAATGCCCTTCATGAGTTTTGAAAGCTATTTTGGAATATCCTCATCCGTGATTCAAATTTGATGATATCCTGATCGCAAATCCAACTTGGAAAAATATTGGGCCGCATGCAACTCATCAAGTAGTTCATCAATCACTGGAATTGAAAACTTATCCTTAATAGTGATATTATTGAGGTCCCAATAATCCACACACAAGTGCCAAGTTCCATCCTTTTTTTGTACTAATAACACTGGAAAATAACCCCTGCAGCAAAAATCTCTTGCACTATTTTCTCAATCTCTAATTTTTGAGCATTAGGACACCTATACGGACAAAAATTAGGAGGAATACTACTAGGAAAAAATTGTATTGCATGGTCATGTGAACGATGAGGAGGTAGTCCCTTGGGTTCCTCAAAAACTTGAGCATATTTGTTTAATAAACCTTATAATTGCACGGGATGGTCTCACTTCCCTTCCACAGGGCCATTGATAGAAAAAAATTGTGCCACCACTCCATGAGAAGACTTTTTTAACAATTTTTCTATCTTATAGGTATAAATGAACTAAGTCACACCAACCTTCATGCCATGTAAGGTATATTCCTTCCCGTATTGACTAAACTTCATCCACAACTCTATAAAATCCCATAAAACCGGTCCTAACATTGGTAACCATTTTGCTACAAAAACTATATCACACCCACCTAATGGTAGGGCAAATATGTCTATCTTGAGATTATAGTCCCCAATTCAAATTTTAACATTACGATATTTTCCCTTGCATGGTAGGGTGCCTCCATTAGCAATCATGACTGAAAAAGAATTGCATGTAGTTATGTAATAGTTTTCTTATTTGGCCACATTTGTATCATTGAAGTTATGTGTAGTACCAGAGTTAATGAGAATGATGACCCATTGTCCTTTGAAATGATTGATCACTTTCATTGTTTGAAGAGTGGATACTCCTGCTAAAGAATGCACAGGTATTTCCAGTGAGGATTCCTTTGGATATGTTATCTAATTTGTGGATTCTTCCTCTTGAGGATCCTCTTCTTCCTCTGAAGACTCTATGATTAGTGTTTCATCCATATCTAGTAGACATAATTTTTGTTGCACACACTTGTGACCTCAAGAATGCTTTTCATCACAATTATAACATAGCCCTCGTGCTCTTCTACTCTACATATCTTCACAAGTTAATTTTTTATAGTTGGAGATTTAGTGGTAGGACTTGTCATAGGCTGGACAAAAACAATGGCCAAGATTGAGGAAATTTAGAGGTGCATCCTATAGCCTTGAATTTTTCTTTTACCAATTTAGCCAATTGTATTTTATGTGGTAATGTTTGGGGTCTCAACAGTTTCACCTCAAGCCAAATATCATCTTTCAAACCACTCACAAAACAACTTTGGAAGGAGTCAGTATTTTAACCAGTGGTACGATTTGCAAGTTTTTCAAATTGAGATTAATACTCTTAAATGGTTGAGGTTTGTCTAAGTTTAAAAAAAGCTCCTATAAAATCTTCAAAATTACTAGGACCAAATCGAGTGAGTGGACATTGTTCAAAATCTTGCCAAGAAAGGTCATTTTTAGCCTTCCTAAGCCATAAAAACCAATGTAGTGCATCTAATTCATAAATTGAAAGAGGCAATTGTCAACCACATGTAGTGTGGGATATTATGAAGACTGAAATATTATTCTGCCTTACAAATCTACCCCTCAGGATCTTTTCCATAAAATTTTGGTAGTTTAAATTCATTGTTATCTAGTGCATGTCGTTGGTGACAACTTGTAATTGTATCTTGTTGATCCTGATGATCCAAGGAATCCATAGAAATACAACTATCCAACTCTGCCCTCATTTCTTATTACACCTTGGTGACCCCACTCATAGTTTCCTGAAAGTTTTTTATTTATCTTTATCTCGTCTAAGGTGTTGAATAATGAGGACCACAATTATTTGTTGTAACTCTCCACTTGTTTAGCAATATGGTTCTCTAATTCTTGTTATCAAGTACCTGAAGACATGTTCTAATAGTTATGACTTGTTGGTGATACTAAAAATAGAAATATGATTTTAGGGGTTACTATTTTTAGCAAGGAGCCCAAAAAGTTGGTTGGGAGATATATATCAAAATGATTAGCTTGAGAATATGATCACAATGAGTTGTATACCACAACACTGGTTTTGACACCCTGAAATTATATATATAGCTTTGTTGTAAAGGTGACTTGTGTGGTTGGTTTTTCCTCTAGAGGTTTGGTTCAAAAGTAAGATGTTGTGTTGACCGACCTTTTATGACACTGTGTTGTCTATTCTAATTATTGACCACTCCTAACATTATGTTGTCACCTACCTGGTCTGACTCTATCACAAATATTCTTTATCTATTTTTAAATTCAGATTGTAATAGGTAATTGTTCTAACACTGATAATTGATGATCCTATACTAACTTTACTGACTAAATTTCTTGATTGTTATTGACACTGACCCCCCTATTCCCACTATTTCTAACTCTGGTGATTTTTATCTTCATATGATGTTATTTTGTAAAATAATTATAACTATTTTTTTTAAGCAAGAATTTTGGAATAGGAATGTCTTCTTTGTATGCTTAATTTATGTGATAAGGTTATGGTAACAGGTTCAAGATTCATGGAACATAATTTTTGTTTTTTAGGGTTAATATTCAACATAACAAGGTATGTTAATTCATGGTGTATGTACTACCCATAGACCATCTGTTATACCACAGTGATGAACGATAGTGCTTGAACCAATATTTTAGGCCACTACTCAAGGAGGATTCCACACATACCCTTGAGCATACTACCTGCCTCTCCAAGTATGGGAGGGTAATCTTCCCAGCTGTTGTATCTAGTTCATTATGGAGAATACAAGGCCAAAATATTCCTAAGGGCTAAAGGTCTCTCCTAATCCTAAGGGGTCTCTTGATATACTTGAAGATACGTGGGAGCCCAATTTTGTAGACAGGTGTTATTTGAGGCCTGGATATTGGATCCTGATTGCCCCTCACTTCACTAGATGCTTTATAAACAATCTAGCTTAGCCAATAACAACTCCTCCATGATATTTTAAAAACCTGACATAGGGTTTCTAACCTAAATAACTAATGCAAAAAAACAAAGGCTAGATTTTTTAATAAGGAAACTAGCAAAAACTAGAAACACGAAATCTTATACCTAATAGTCGAAATGGCAAAAACTATCATAGTTGTAACAAAACATGGCCCTAGAAAGCGCTCTGATACCACTTTCTAGGAATTTACTATTAAAATTAAACACACACACAAATATTGCAAATAAACATAAATGCTCACAACAAAACTATGAAATATAAATACAAAAATGAACAATATCACAAATAACACAAAATCATAGGCCACTTCAAGGGGGCAACCTCCTTCAATACTTTAATTCAATTATGCAAAAATATACATACATTCATGCCCCTCGTAGTTTTAAATATTTCATCTACCACCTAACTCTTAAGGTTGGCTTACATGCAAAATGCAACCTGAGCTAGAATCTCCTACCTGTAAAAAATTTACATTCTTGATAACGGTTACATATGATGACGCCACTTATATAGCCACTTCTAGAATTATAACTAGTACAAAAATATTTTAAAACATTATCATGGGTGTTCCCATGTTTGTAAAATATTACTATGGGTATCCCCCCACATTCACAAGGAATATTACATCATAGTGTTAGGATGGATTCCTAATAATAATGTTGTTGGAATGTGTACCTAATTTTACTACAAATATAAATATTGGGGTATCGTCTTGTAGTCTACCTATTCCCCCTGCACTAGCCCTACCCGGGTTACCCCTTGATGCCCCATCTATATTTACCTTTCTAAATCCCAGTGGTGGTCACTACAATTTTTGGGTTCTATCCATCATTTTATCTCGTGGATTGACTCTTACAACTATGTCCATTTGGGGATTTATCTTGAGTTGTGTCACTATTTTATCCCATCGTCGATGTGATTTTTGTGGTTGCTTCAGCATGAATTGGATAGTCTCTATTATATTGGATATAATCTTCACCCACATACAATGGATATCTCTAGTATCTTGTTTGAAGATCCTTCTATTTCACTCATTCTAGATGTTTCAAGGTAGGATCATCATCCACATCCACACTATTTTCTCCACATAACAATCTACTCCTTGTTGATTTTTCCATCCTCTCCAAATCTCTTCTATAGATTGATTGTTGGTCCAATGCAGACCTAGCAAATATGCCAACATTTGCATAGCTTCATTATTATGGGGCATTCTATAAAAAGGTGGTTGAAAGTTTTATTCTCCTCCATACACAATGTGCATCTGAAAGGTCCATAGACTCCCTTGTGAGTATCCTTTTGTGGATGATTAACTAGTTGAAGAATATAACCTTTGGCCATAATTTCTACATCTAGAGTTGTGTGAATAGATCCAAGTTCGAATGATAGGTACTAGGGCATAATGCTTTTATTTGTGCTATTGTATACACCCTCGTACTTCTACTATTCAAATCAAATTAATCATCCTCATAGGACCAAGATAATGATCTCATTTATATGATTCGGTCAATCTCCTTTGCTAGTCTCTTTGGAAGTTGAATTGGCCATTATTTTGATGGAATCCAATATATTCTATCTTTTGGTCCTCGTGTTTGGTCCCTAGAGTATTTTCTACTTTTATTAATTTCTCTCTATGCAGCTCCTCCATCACTAGGATCCACTCTGGATGTTGAGTCACCAAAGGTGGATGTCCATCCCATGAGTCTAACCAAAAATATATGTATTTTCCATTATTAACTATCCAAAACAACATTTCTTTGATCATTTTCTCTCCTATTTTGAGTGGCGTATAAATAGGGGAACCTATGTTAGACAACTAATATTAGACAATATCTCTTGGGGTTTTGTTCTCTATATACTTTGCTCACAGATTTCTCATCCGTAATGCATTGGTACTATTAATCATTCTCTAGTACAATTTTACAACCAATGTCTTGTTATTTTTTACTATAGATCTAAAACCCAATCCCCCTTCTTGTTTTGACAAAAAAATATTTATCCGCTTTACCAAGGTTTATTTCCTTTCCTCCTTAGCACTCGTCTAGAGGAATATCTGAATTATGTGATCAAGCTCTTGAAGCACTACCTTCGGGATATCCAGAACTGGTGATACATAGATGGGGATAGATTGTAACACTGACTTGATTAAGGTAATAAGCCCTCTTTATGATAGCCACCTATTTTTCCATTTGTCAAATTATCTTTGATTTTATCTATCAACCATGTCCATTCCTCCTTTTATCTACTAGTTTTGATTGGGATCCCCAAGTAGATAACTGGGAGCAAGGTTTTCTAACAACCAAGTTTATCTAGTACTAGAGTCTCCTGTTGAGGTGAACAATGAAAGAAGATTACTTTATATTTATCATTATTCATCATCTAGCCTATTTCCTAGGTAAAATAGTTCAAGATTTACTTTATTGTAATTGCTTATTTAATTGTTGCCTTTCCCTAACAACATGGAATCATCAAAAAATTGTAAATGGGCAACTGGGCTATCTCCATTAGCAACTAAACTCCCTCCCATATCTTAATATCTATGTTCTTAGTCAATCTTCTCTCCAGAAATTCAGCTTGAATAATGAATAAGTATAGGGAGAGGAGATGTCCTTTCCTAATACCTCTTGATGCTAGGAATAGCTTTGTGGGGCATCCATTGATGATACTGAGTATGAGATTGATGAAATGCATCCTTCGATCCAATTTGTCCACTCATAGAATCCAAATTTCCTCATAACATTTATTAAGAACCATTAATCTATTTTGTCATAGGCTTTATATAAGTCTAGTTGGATAAACATAGTGGAAGATTTTTGTGCTTCTATAAAATGAATTGCTTCTTGGGCAAGCACTATCGCATCCACTATGTCTACCCTTTATTAATCCACCTTGTTTTGGGGAGATTATTTTATGCAAAAGTGGTTTTAGCATATCATCCATGACCTTGGTGATAATCTTCAATAAAATATTACATAATGTTATTGGTCGGTATCTATTTATATTTTCTACTTCCCTTACGTTTGGTATTAGTGCTATGCAAGTTTTGTTGATTTCCTTCAATATTTCCTTGGATGTTTTTACCTCTTCTACCACCTCTAGAAGGTCTTCCTACACAATATCCTAAAATTCTTGTTAGAACTCAATAGGGAATCCATATGGACCTGGATTTTTCCCCTTTTGCATTTTGAACACTACCTCCTACAATTCTTGCATTGTTTTTTATTAGTTGAAGAAGGGGTTTTGAAAGGATCCTCAAACCTTTTACAATTTTACAAAGGGAAAACTGCTACAGCCAAAAGAGATAAAAAAAAGACAATAGGTCGCTACCCCAACATAGGGCCCTACCATTAACTGAAACTAAACCAAACAACCACAAGAGAAGAGGACATGAAAGAGACCCAAAAAACAACCGCCCAACCAGGAGACACCAACTACAGCCCATGGCTACAGAAGAACAAGGAGGAACCAATCAAGGGAGGGGGCAGAAAAGATTCTCACCCCCTTAGACAACTTACATAGATCAGACATTATGACCTCCCACTGGTCCCAGTCTAAGATAACCTTCAACTCCTCAATCTCCCAAAGTATCTAAAAGCATATTAGTGCCAACCAGCCTATGACACAAACCTATCAAAAATCCTAGTTTGAGAACCACTTGGAACACCACCACTTTTATCCAAGAAGAGAGACCATCCAACTCATTATCTGGGTGGCAAAAGGATGCCACATTGGACCCACTCAACCAATTAACAGAGGGACAGACAACAGCTTGCAGAATGGCTTCCATGAAAAACCAAAGAGAAAAAATATTCCTCCTACAACTCTCACAACCAATCAAAAAGCAAAACCCAGGAGAGTAAGGAAACAACTGGCCATCCAACATGAAGGCAAGCAACCTATGCAAAGCCATCAAGGACATCGATAGGTCAGCCATCATTCATCGATCTGGATTAGGCCCTATGAGAGATTATCCCTCCAAATGGATAGCCTAGATTGGAGCAACCCTAGGTTGGCGAGGAAGTCAGTCACCTTGTTACCTTCCCTATACGTATGTCTCACCTGAATACTTTCCATGCCACGAAGAATCCAATTAGCTTCCTCGACCATATTAGCAATATTCCAGCTAGGGACTTGCAATCCAGAGATCATATTGACAATGTTTAATGAGTCACCTTCGATAATAATTTTCCTGCAACCAATCGAAGGGAGAAGCACCACCCCTTGGAAGAATGCTTTGGCTTTCGCAAAGTGGTAGGTCTAGGACCCAAGATTTTTAGCAAAGGCCAAAATGATATCTCCACTATGATTTCGAAACACACCTCCTACACCAGCTTTCTCAGGGTTTCCTTTAGAGGCACCATCGAAGTTAAATTTGATCCATTCAGGGGAGTGGGATCCACTTGGTTAAAGCTCTAGTATTCCCTAGGTTCTGAACAGTTTCTCTTCTAGCTTGTTGGAAACCAAGATTGGCTTCAATGAGGGCTTCAACCTCTGGGCCACTGGAATCATCCAAAGATAGGACAAACACATTCTCAACAATTGTTGGCAAGACTTTAGCCCAGATGAAAGCAACATCTCTAAAAACTCCCCTAAACACCCTATTGTTTCTCTCCTTCTAGATACCCCAGACCAGGTGAGGGAGACTAAACGACCAAAAGGCATGCAACCTCGAGCTAGCAAAGGGGGGAGACCATTGATCAAAGGCATCAAAAAACTGGTTCGGGACAACCCAATAGACCCCTAAGGTATTCAGAAGGAGATAGAGGACCTCAAGCGAAAAGGGACAAAGGAAGAAAAGGTGGTTAGTAGATTCAACATCACATCTGCAAAGGTGGCACCTATTAGGGATGGTCATACCTCTTTTTTGGAGGTTTTTCATAGTGAGAATCTTGTTTTGGATAGCAAGCCATAGAAAAAGTTGACTTTAGGAGTAAGAAATTTATACCAGATCTTTTTGAAAGGAGGTGGGTCCATAGGATCAACTTCAGAGAGGAAATAAGTAGACTTCACCAAAAAGGAGTCATCCTTCTCCCCCTTCCATAGAATAAAATCTTCAACATCAGAAGATCTAATGACCTATAAGCTTAGAATGTGATTGAGATAGTCCATAGCCTTTCTTTCCTCCTAGTTCAAGTTTGGGAAATTGAGATTCCACTAGGATTTCACCCCATTACTTACCTGAATGAAGTCTGCAACTTTAGCTCCAAAGTGGGCCCGAGTTATGGGTTTCACAATTGTTACCTCAAGAATGTGAGCTAGAGGAGCATCACCCACCCAAGTGTCTTCCCAAAAATCAATATTTTTGCCATTTTCCAGCTTCCATCTATGGCCCTTTGAAATGACATGATGAATCTTAGTGATACCAAGCCAAAAAGTTGATCCTGGAGAGGGGGCAGATCAACCAAAAAGTCTCTATTTTGAGAAAGATATTTGGCTGACAGAATGTGGACCCAATCAACATTCTCATTCTTGAATAACTTCCACCCTTGCTTGGCTAGTAAGGTGATGTTCATGCTCTTAACTCTTTTGAGGCCAAGGCCACCAAATTCTTTTCTAGTGCATACATATTCCTAGGAAACCAGGTGAAACTTTTTCTTCTCCTCATTTCTAGACCAAAGAAAGGACTTTTGGATGAGTTCAATTCTTTGAATAACTTTAGTTGGGGCTTTGAAAAGTGAGAGAAAGAATAAAGGAATGCTCTGAAGGGTGGATTTAACTAGTTGGGCTTTGCCAACCTAGCTGAGAAGAGCCCCCTTCCAACCAACCAATTTCCTTTGCATCCTTTCAATGATTGGGTCCCAAAATTTCTCTTTCAATCTCCCCTTAAATAAGGGCATCCCAAGGTAGGTAGAGGGAAATTCAACCACCCCACAACCCAAAATCTAGGAGATCACTCTTTGTCTTCTTGGGGGGGTGTTAAGGAAGAAGATTAAACTTTTTAAAAAGTTGATCTTTTAGCCCACAACCCTTTCAAAGGATGTCAGAATCTCCTTAATCTTCATTGCTTGCGGAATAGAAGCCAAGGTGGCTATAAGAGTGTCATCAACAAACTATTGGTGGGATAATGGATCCATTGAAAGAGTTAGTTTTATACCTACTATGGTTGGTTCTACTTTTATAGATCTACCCAATGCTTCAACCATAATGATAAAGAGGAAGGGCGAAAGGGGGTCACCCTAGCGCAGGCCCCTGCAACTTTTAAAGTATCCCATAGTCGAACCATTGATGATAACTGAGAAGAAGGCTGACGAGATACAAGCATTGATCAGGCTTATCCATCTTTGATGAAACCCAAATTTGTTTAGCACTTTCAGGAGGAAACTCCATGAAACCCTATCATACGCTTTGTTCATATCGAGCTTGAGAAAAATCCCAACTCTCCCACTCTTGTCCACAGAATGAATGAGTTCATGAACTAAAATAATTCCATCTAGAATCTGCCTTCCTACCACAAACCCACTCTGAGCTGGGTCAATAATTCTGGGAAGAAATAGCTTGATCCTATTAGCCAAATTTTTTATCAAAAACTTGTAGATGGTATTACAAAGGCTAATAGGTCTAAAGTTGCTAAAGACCTTAGCTCTTTGGGATTTTGGAACAAGGACCAAGAAGGTGGATTTTACATCCCTAGGAATGGTACCAGACCTTTGAATCTCTTTCAGGGCATCTCCTATATCTTTCCCCACAATGTGCCAAAATTTTTGGAAGAAGATTGGGGGAAATCCATCTGGACTGGGGGCTTTCAAACTGCCCATTTCAAAAATTGCTTTTTTTATTTCCTCATCCTTAAAGGGGCTCAACAAGAATGAGTTCATGTCTTCAAAAATTAGGTTTGGGATATTTTGCAGTAAGCGATCCTCAGCTCGGGAGTCGTTGTCCTCCATGTCGCAAAGCAAGGATTCAAAAAAACTAACAACCTCCAGCCTGATTTCCTGAATATCATCTATTTTAGATCCATCAACCTTCAAAATTTCTCTAATTCTATTGGAGGCTCTATGCCTCAGAGTAGATGCATGGAAATATTTTGTATTTTGATCTCCTGCTTTGAGCCATAGTTCCCTCAACTTCTATTTCCAAAGAATCTCCTCCTCAACCAGAGTATTGTGGAGCTCAGCAAGCACCCCTTTCTCTCTATCTCTAATCTCCCTAGACTGGTCCCCAACATTGACTGCTCTCTCAATTTCCATCAGCTGAGATCGCAGATAATCCTTTCTTTGGGAGATCTGACCAAAGATGACCTTGTTCCAGATTTTAATGTTTGACTTAACCCACCTAAGCTTAGAAGCTATTTGGGAAATTAAGGGGCCAGAGAAGTCCCGAGACCACTAGTCCTTAATATTTTCTTCTAGATTAGGGTGTTGGCACCACATCACCTCAAATATGAAGGGCCTTGGAAACCTCTTGGAAGGTTGATCCAAACACATCAACAGAGGGTTATGGTCTGATCCCACTTTAGGGAGAGAGCATAGAGAAGCATCTCCAAAAATGGGTAAGGCTTCCTTAGAAATCAGGATTCTATCTAACCTAATCTGAATGAGTTGGTCCCCAATTCTCCTGTTACTCCATGTATATTTACTACCTTTAAGCTCAAGATCCATTAATTCATTTTGATTCACAAACAAAGCAAAATCTTCCATACCTCTCAAAATGCCCATAGTTCCCCCTTTCTTGTCAGATTGGAAGAGCGGAGAGTTGAAATCTCTAGCCAAAATCTAGCTTTCCCCTTTGAAGGCTTCTCTCATAGCGCTCAACGAGTCCCAAAGCAGGCTCCTATTAGTATATGAGTTTGGAGCATAGATATTAAAAAGGACCTACCGATGATTCGGACCTATCGATGATTCGAATATAACTCTGTCTAAGGATGATAACACAAAGCCCACAAATTTATTCCCATCCTAGAGACACAAAATCCCTCTTGAAGCCCCTTGACTTAGGTTGGCCACAAAATGTGCACTCCTCCAAATAGTTCTTTTGATCGAATCGATCCTCCCCTCCTCCAACTTCATTTCTTGAAGTAAAAAAATATCAAGCAAAAAATATTTCCTCAATGATGCCACCACTCGCTGCTTTGTAAGGCCATTCAGACCCCTTATATTCTAGGACAAGAGTTTCATTTATGAGATTTGGTGGAGGGTTTTCTTCCTCCCCCATTTTGATGGGGGAGAGTGATCCAAAGGAGGTGATCTTCAATTGCTTTTCACCAGCCCCTTTTCCTTCTTTCGAGCCCAATAGGAGTTGAGTTCCATCCACTATTTTTGACTCTATCTCCTTCTTCCTAAGGTCCCTATTAAACGGTTTCCTAGGCTTTCGCTCCACCCCCACATCGACCATATTTTTCTTATGGCTACAATTTTTGGGCCTAGGGAACCCTTCTCCAACCTCAGAACACCTTTTCTAGCCACCACCAACTCTGCAAGAGGAATCTCTAGACTGGAAGTTACTACCATTCTCGAATCAATCTGGAAATCAGCTTTCAAGCCCAAGAAATCAAAAGGGTTATGCACCTTCAACAAGGGCAATGAAGGGGGAGAACTAACCAGGGGATAAGACAAGCCCCCACCTTCCCTCGAAAGGTATTCCAAAACCAGGTTCATTGGAGCCAAAATAGATTCCTCCTACTCCAAAGCAACTGAGTCGCCAGAAGGAGGAGCCGGGACCAAAGATCCAACAACCTCCTCTCCTTGAGTCGAGGGTCTAGCCCCCTTCTCCAAAAGGGGCTTCTTGCCTTTGGGGATAATCTTAGTCCAAGATTTTTTTTGACTTCTTTGTAGGGCAATTCTCAAGGATATGCCCTAATTTTTTATAGTTGCTACAAAAAATAGATCGATTTTCATAGATGATGGGTTGAGTCCAAGAGCCCAAACTCGAGATAAGCTCGATGGATGATGGTAAATCCACTTCCAAGTCTGCATTAATGCACATACACACAAAAATCATTCTAGACTTAGATCTCATAGTTGGGTCAATCGAGACTAGGTCCCCCACTACTTTTGCTATCCCTCGTAGAACATCATCGTGCCAATATTGGATTGGTAGACCTGGGAGCCTGACCCAGAGGGGAGGGAAGTTAATCTTCTGGAGATCTGGGTTGAAATCTAGATTCCATCGACGAAGGAAGAGACCTCTCTTCCCAAAAAACCAAGGGCCACTACCTAGAATACGCCTTGAGTCTTCCTCATAGTTCAGCTTGAACAGGAAGAAGGCCTTCGAAAGGGCCACGACCTCTAGCTAACCCAGGGGCCTCCATTTAGCAATAGCCCACCTTCTCACTACATCTAGCTCTGGCCTCACCCCTAGAAACTTACCCACCATATTTGAAGCTCCCTTGTCCATAGTAAGTTTCACTAGACCTTCAGGGATGAGAAGCTTATTATGCTCTAGAGATAAGTCAAATAAAACTTTAGACTCCTAAAGCCTCGAACCACTTGATACAACCATCGCATAAGATGACCCACCTAGAGCAGAAGGTTTGGACCCTAGAGGTGGGTCCCTAGAGCTCGTAATTTCAAGCGATAACCCATGGTCCCCCATAGTGGCAGGAGAACCAATGATGCCCTCAGAAGGCAAACCCTAACCTCGAGCACCAATGAACACCAACTCCAGACCAAGCATGCCAAAAGAAGCCAACTTATCAACTTGACTAACTTTTGGACCACCACCCGAATCCCCAACCTGACCACCCCCTTCATCTTGCTCGCCCTTACCGCCTTGACCATGATCACTAGCCTGCTCGCCCTTCCCGCCTTGACTACCAACTTGCTCATCCATCCTTAGAAGCCAAACCCTAATCTTGGGGTAGCCATGAGAAGCCAAAACTTGGAGTCAGTCTCCTCTTCATGATTACCCAAAAATTCTTGCTCAACATGTGCACCTTGAATTCATGATTGTCCTCGTTGAATCAATATTTTGAGGTTGAATGGAGAAACAATGGAGGAATTTCCACTCCAAATTTACTGGTGCACCTAGTATATCATTTTATTCTCTTGTAATGTGTGTGGGTATCTCCAGTAGAATTTCTTGTTGGGATATAGGATCCAAGGTCTCATCCATGAAAAAATTTACAAAATATTTCATGGCTATCGAGTTCATGCCCTACCATGTGTGAATCATCTCCCCTTCTTCATTTTTCATAGAAGAGATGAAGTTAATTTGTCCTTCGAGCTAAAAGGGACTTATGAAAAAATCTTGTGTTTTTGTCTCCTCTTAGACACTTGATTCTAGATTTTTGTTTCTACAATAGATCCTTCCTTCTTTCCCATTCCTCTTTTTGGTTTGTGAGATCTAGTTCTATTTTGGCCCTGGTTTTTGTGAGACCCTCCTTTCTTATTTGATCATTCAACTCCTCCTATCGTTCAATAAATTAATTTTATTTTATGGCTTCCCCAAATTCCTCCCAAATCCATTTCTTAAGTTTGTTTTTGATATACTATAGTCATTTGGCAAAACAAAACATTTTTGTGCCATGTCTCAATTTTCCTTCCTACCACCACTATTGCATTTGTGGTTTGAATGAGTTGTCTCTGATCCACATGAGTTGGAACTGAAAAGGTGCTTGTTTTGGATTATTTTTTCATACTTCTATCATTATAGGCCAATGATCTTACCCTGCATTATTTAATATTTTGACCTTCGAGATATGTCCCTGCATCAAGATATTTTCTAATACCAAGAACTTATCTAGTATTTCCAAAATGCAAGTTGGGCCTAGTCTCTTATTGGACCAATTCATCAAACCATTATCAGCTTTGATATCTATGAGGTGCAAATGTCCCATGTACTCACTCATGATATTTGTACCTCCATCTAGAGCCCAATTTCCTCCCACCTTCTCTTCTAGAGAGAATGGTGTTGAAATCCCCCCCAACAATATCCATGCTCCAAAAAATTGTGAAGAGATATGGTTTTTCCCTCCACAACTTTCTCTTTTCTTCAATGGTGCTTGGGGCATATGCATTCAGATAGAGAATCGGTTGGTCATATTGTTTATTTTTTGCTACCACACCAATCAATGCTTTACTACCAACTGTATAGTGTACCATTAATTTTTTGGGGTCCCACAAGCATGTAATTTCTCCTAAAGCTCCTTGGGAACTCAAGGATACTGCTTTACTAGATTGCCATATCCTCCTTTTTATTATATCCATTTCGTCAAAAGATACCTTCGTCTCTTGGAGGAAGATCATTTGTGGTCAATTTATCTGAATCATTCTTTTTATTTCATTATGTTTAGGACTTCCTTTCAATCCTCTAATATTCCATGTGATGACTTTCATCAGTAACAAGGGTTAAAATGATGGGTAAGTGCCATAACCTTACTTTCTTGAATTAATTATTGATCTTCCTTTGCCACATGATGTTGGTTGGACTTTCTTCCCACCTAATTTATGTCCACCTTCATATTTTTACTAGGTTCTTGATTCACCCTCGTAGCTTATGTTACTTGTGTAAAGGGTACCAATGCATTATTGGTGGTTTCATCTAAAGAAGTATGTTTTCCATTTATTTTGTTTTCTTATTTGTTCTTTCTCTTAGTTCATTGGCATCTGGTTTAGTTCTCCCTTGTTACTGCTTTGCCCCATTAATGTTTTCTCCATTGATCTTTTGACTTCTTGCATTTTCTCCTTGTACTCCCTCAAACTGTATTTCTAGAATCTTTGTTCAGCTCCATCTTCATCTAGGAGGTCATCCATGGCTAGGCTTCCAAACATGTTTGTGGACAGAACTTCCTTCTCCTTAGTTAAAGGTTTTCTTTGTGTTTATTTTTTTTGGGTGTTACCAATTGCAACTAGGACTTGCGAGTTCTAAAATTCTACTAGAATCCTGATCCAAATAGGTCCAATTGAGGGCATTTCTTCCTCTGCTTTAAATTTTGTATGTCAAAGCTTCATGAAGAGCCCTGATCTGCCAAAGAAACATGGCCCTTCTTGAAATGTCTTCTCTATCCTCTTTTGCAGCAAACATGACTAGAAAATACCTATTGGGATAGTTAAAAATTTGAAACTCGCCTTTGGTTCTCCACTATTTGGTAACCCATATATTGAACGACGATAACATCGGACGAAAACCCATAAATCAAAAAATTAGACTCCTTTTCGTGGCATTTATGCCACCTGGATATTGATTGGTTCTAATTTTACTATCAGGAACCCATATGTTGCTCTCATGCATCCCGCTTATGTTTTCCTTGGATCCATCTTTGGCATCCTCAATGTTCTTCTTGGCATTCTTGAATTGTTAATACCTCTTGCCTAGGCTTGGCCTCCTCAAAGGGTATTTTTGAAGCTCATTTTTTGGGGTATCTCCCAATTATCTTTCTCTTTCATAGGTGTTATTATAACTGGTCCTTTCGAGTGAGCTTGGATATCAGGTTTGGAGGGCTTTGCTGCCAATTGGATTTTTTGAACAAACTCCCTTTTCCTTTGATCTACTCCTTGGATTTGGGACCTTGGTCTCTTTTGCCCTTGGGGTTGTTTCTTTACTGGTTGGGACTTTTCCCTAGTGGATTGTGTTGTAAACTAATAATTGTTGTGATCCTTTATGCATAAGTGGTCATGTTGATTTATAATCACTTTTCCTTAATACTAATGATCTAACTGCATAAGATTGGCAGTATTTCCATCCTCTTTTGGTTGTATTTGAAATTGCTTAGTGAAAAGGGTTTTCTTACCAGTTTCTCCTCCCATCATCTTGCCATAATCTTGTGGTTTTCCCATGATTTGACTCCTCCAATGGGCCCGCAGACCCTTGTTGATCTCTCCTATCCGTTGTGTGTATGTCCTATGTTGAGGCTTTTGCATTGCGGCGGCATTATGTGCAAACCCTAACTAGATATTTGAAGTATATTGCTAGTCTAGTTTTCCTCCAATTTTCAAGAAGATTTGAGCTAATTGTGATATTCAAGGAATATTTTGAATATCAACGTACCTCTTAATTATTATGAATAAGTAAAAGTTCAAACTAATAACTTTGTTGATGCCAGAGCTCTACTAGTAGGCACCCAACTCTTGTTGCAGTTGGAAGTGGAAAATGTGCTCATCAAAGGGGATCAATGATGTTGGAGAGGAAAATGGATCTCAAAAGATTGAAGAATGTAGTGATTCAACATGTGTATAGAGAAGGCAATGGGTGGAAAATTATATGGCAAACCAAGGAGTAACCTTGGAGAATACAAGGATTCGGCAATATGATTTACACTCCCTTTTATTAGATATAATCCAGGTTGAAAAGACAAAGAACAAGCACCTATTAGAGTAGCAGGTGGAAATCAATGGTTCCAAATATGAAGTCAATGATGGGAATTAATCTCTAGGGGACATACCCAAATGGTCCAACCACGGTGGATCAAGATGTTTAGTATGATCATTCTCCTTTTGGTCCATGTTTTTTGTTATGTCTTGGTTGTGATGATATTGTATAATAATAGTTTTTTAGAGCAATAGTTTTTTGATAGATGTTGTTGCAAGAAAGAGCAAGGACTGTAGGTTTTTATGTTAATTGTTGATCGATTACAATGTTTGTTCCAATTCTGGACTTCAAGATTTTAAGGAGCTTTTGTACAGGTTTGGTGACCCCAAAACCCCTATTACCTTAATAAATAAATAAAAGTATAAGTTTTTATCAATTGCAATATTTTTAGTTTCACTAATAAAATCTATTATTTGATAGGTTAGATAATAAGATCTAGTTGCAAGAGAGAAAAAAATCCTTATTCACAATAATGACAAGACCAAGACCAAAATCCAATGCAATGAGATTGATGTCCTTTTAAGCAGCAAGCTTGTAATAATAATGATATAATGTAAAAGAGCACAAAATATTAAACATGAATGCATACCTAAGAGAGTCGAACTCAGGATCTTCTTCAGGTCTTTGGAAGGGCACCAAAGATACGAGCCACTAGAGCATTATACAGATAGTAAATTCAAACATTTGACTTTATTAAACATTATACATAGAATAAATCCAAACATTTGATTTTATTATAATAAGGTTGTTTAAATAAAAAATATGTTGAATGTGACACTATAATAATATAATTTTAATTTTTTATTTAATAGTTCAAATTCAAACCAACCAATACATGTACAACAAAAATAAATAAAAGAATATGTTGATTAGCCTCAACCCTCAAGCGTCCATTTTCAAAACATGTCACACTTCCGGGGTTGTAGATCGGGTTGGGTTGGTAGGTAAATGTATTGTGTAGTTGCTTACCAATACCATTATCAATTACCATATATAACATATCCTTAACATTTATTATTCAAAGTGTAATTCAGTGGTGCATAGAATTGACACTAAACGTTTTCCTTTAAAAAGTCTCACACCAGAATTAGTTTAATATATACATAATCCATTTTTTTGTTCCATTCACTCCAAGGGGAGCTTCTCAAAAGGCCACCACTCTCTTCGCATTTATTATATTCCAAATTCACGTCATAGTATTCACATATTCACATTATGTTATTAATATGGGGCCAGCTCCTACCGTCGCGTTCCGCACATTTAGTAAGCCAGAATCTTGGTTTTCAAATATGGTCCATTTACGTTATTTGGGAGCAATATTGCTCAAGGTGTTTAAGATTAGTAGGAGGGAATTCATATTTCCTCGAGGCCAAATTTAGGGCCAACTGCAACTAGATTTGTGAAAAACCTGCTATATTTGAAGCAATTTTTTGGTTTTCCAGATAGCTCTTTGATTGTTGTAATTGAAAACCTCTAATGAGGATTTTATGGCTTTAGGACATGGGAACCTTTTATGGGGTTTTTATGGCTTTGGATTTTTCTGATAAATTTGGTTTGAAATTGAAATTGTTTTTTTCAGTTCTGATTTTAACGAATAATCAACAATGGCTTTGGGTCCATTTAAGCAAAGGGTTTGTTGAATTTCGTTTCAATTTTTCTCAATTTTAATTTTATTGAGAGAACATTGAGAAATGAAATTTGCGTTTTAATAATTTAATTGCACAAAATTGAAATAGTTCTATTTATATTATCTGTATAGTTTTATTTATATTATCTGTATTATGTAAAATAATTTTCTTTTAATTGATTATATAAAATTAAATAGGGTACCATTAAATATTACATCTCCACTATATGATAGAATTAAGTAACAGTTATTTAACAATATTTAAACTTAAATTAAATTGAATCAGTTAAACACTCATACCATTGATCTATTATTTAAATCAGTTAATTATTATTGTATTATAATAAATTACATTAGCACATATTATGCAAGTCAAAATGGATTATAAAATAATGGTTTTTTTCAAATTAATCTCATCATCGTTGTGGTTTATAACAAATTGTTCGATTAGGCAGGAGCATCCGATGTAGGCAAGGGAATAAATGGGCAGATATGGGGCACACTCCCACAACGCATCGGATTCTAGGCAGTGATCAGACGCTCAAGAAGATTTTCAACAACACGACTCCAGAAATGGTCGACGGACACTTTCTAGATCTAGAGAGACGGGTTCACTGTCACGTCTGCAGAGCAAGTCAAAGTCATTGGCTGGGGGTGAACTCAATGTCAAAACCACATATGGAAAGGAGAGCTCGAGGACAGTTTTTCCAATGATTCAGGTTCAGGCATGGCAAGGATGTCGCCATCCATGCACGCAAAAGCAATAGGGAAGGCCTTGCTTGGTGCTCGAGTACAGTGTCAATAAAGAGTCCCAACATGGGAGGAGTGATTCCAACTGCTTCCTAGGCCGTCATTATTTTTTTGTTGTTGTTCAAGAGAGGATGCCTGACTTTCGGGTACGCCACGTATGCATCATGTCTAAAATGGACATAAACAAATTATATTACTACATTTTCTTCCGCCCCTTCATTTTGCCTTCCAAACTATTTTCTTACGCCTCTTCAAGTTGCCTGACTTCTAATGCCTTTGCGTTCAGCTATTTGAATTTTTCTTTGATGCCTGATGCCCGTATGTGAAGGCATATTACATCGAATCTCCCTCGTCTCGTGTCAGTTCAAATGCAGTAACCCAGCTGTTTGAATGTGTACAAGGCTATGATGAATTCTTCAATGAAGACAAGAAGGCATCTGACATAATATTTCCATTTATATGGCCTATTTATTTCTCTTGGTCATCGTTACAGCCCCATCTTTTGTGTGTGTGCTTATTCAGTCTACTTTGCTTCTTAAACACCAAGATAAAATAATGTAAAAAAAATTCCATGAAATCAAAATGGCGCAGTACTCTTTAAGTACAACAGCTGACAACAATTTTTTTCAAGAAAGATTTATTTTTAGGCACAGCAGTGTAAGCATACAAAACATTCTAAAATAATTGTCAGTTTAAATGGAACATGAGTCCATGCACTAAATATAATGCCATGGCTCAACAATGCTACAAATAAAGCAAAAAAAAAATTTACAAAATGTTACCTGATGGTATCACTTTACATTGCCTTCCAAGCCAATTTTATGCATTGAAGGCACTTTTGATCAGTGAGTAAGCTAGTAATAACAATTCTATTGTATTCTCTTATAGGTGAAACAGCCTTTGTATTTGGCCATTGTAAAAATGAACTCCAACAAAGATCAAGTCATAATAACTTGTCCTTTCCTCATAATAACTCCAACAAAGACTGGTCATATCTCTAGTAGTACATGTTTGAAAACATTTATAAGCACAATATATGATTTAAGAAGACCATCTACATTTCCATGTTATAACCAAGATTAGTTAACATGATTGACGTCAGTTTTGGCCACATCTTAGCTCCTAGTTCAATTACATTATTCTAGAATCAAGAATACCACCATATCATACTGGCCAAAAAACTACTGATTTCTAATAACTTGTTCTTCCCATTGGAAAATGGACACTTTCCACAAGGCTCTAAGATCTCCTATAGACACGATGCTAAAGTTCACAATGGGATTTCCATCAAAATATTTTCCTGACCCATTTCCATATGATGTACAATATAAATAGGGGTGGCATCTTTGTAGAATACATACCTTCTACGTGCCTATTACAGGCACAAAAGTAATTGGAAAAGATCCTCTCCAACATCTGTGTGGAGAGGATGAATAAGCTAAATAAATATTCCTGCAACTACACTTATTTCCTACAAATGCCCACTTTTGCTTCCCTGATATACTGCCCACTAGAATCAAATTCAGTAGATCTTGGAAGTGTAGGGTAACCAAGGGGCATTACTAATCAATGAATCACAATGAATAGATTAACTGTGTGCTACATGAGATGATCAAATAATGGCACTGGATGACAAACCATACCCATTGGGATGATTTTTCTGCCATTTCCAAGCTATGCCAAGGCTTTTCTCAAGATCTGTATATTTTGCAGTCCAGTTCAACTCCTGGTTGATTTTAGACGGATCACTGTATACTTCTGCATAATCTCCAGGCCTCCGATCAAGATACTCTACTGTAATATTGGCTCCTGTTGCAGCTTTACAAGCTTCTACAAATTCTTTCACTGACCTCCCTGTCAAAATCAAAGTAATATGAATGATGCATGAAAGAAAAACTCACACAAAGTCTCAAAAAGGCTAGTGCTTAGGACTTCAGAGAATAGAAGCGATTTTAACAGGAAAAAAAAAATGAAAAAAAGGTTTATGTTCAGATCTTGCATGCCTTTGCCAGTCCCAACATTATACACGTGTACTTCACCAAGACGAGCACCATTCAAGGCTTTAACATGTGCATCCACCAAATCAGTCACATCAATGTAGTCTCTAATACAGGTACCATCAGGGGTATTATAATCTGTTCCTCTAACCTGCAATAACACCAGAAGAAACAAATCCCCAGAGTCAGATTCTATGCATTACATGAACAAGCTTTCTTATTTTTTATTTGCATTTCCAGAATCGACCTGTGGGTATGACACATTGAAAACAAAAGATCTAAATGCTAAAACTGACAGGATGTGAGTTAGGCATATTTTCTTGGGAATAACTTGTTCTTGCTTTAACTGGCTTCCAAAACCAAAGTATCAGAAAGCATAAATGCAATGTTGTTCTCACAAGGTGATCAATGGGCAATAGAACTCAACCTTGATCGCAACTTATGGGACTTCATATGTCTGAACATGCAGCTGAGACAGATTTCGAATAATGTTTGAAACTAATGAGGCTTAAAAACACTACAACAGAGAATGCTGGCTTTAAATCGTAGTATTGCCTTAAAACTTTAGACCAGCAACAGTGAAGGGCTGCGCAGCAAAATCAAATATTGGCTGTCCATTGGCATGCTATGAAAAATACAAACAACATCATATGCCCTGATACAGTTTTCAGTGTATTAAGTTGCTATATGAGGTAAGCATAACATTAAAAATTTGCCCTGCATCCCAACCAGAATTTGCAAATGATCCAAAATGATCAACCATCACGCCCTAAGGAAATTGTGTCCTATATGAGCCCTAGAGATTTGACAATGTGTCCGTCTTAAAGTTAAAAACTTTCATTTGGCCATTAACCTTTAAGGCTTTAAGCAATAGCATATTTATAAATTACCATTGCATATTTGTAAAAACAAATATCACATATTCATAGAATCTATGCATCAACATCATACTAGCTCTTAACTCTATCTAGTTAAAAAGTGCTTTAGATTGATGCACTCGTCAGTATCTTTCAAAAAGTAAAAGATGTCATCATTTTTACCATTCACCCAAATCACCTCACAGCATCAATGCTATTTAAAACATACCTTCAAACCAGGTATTACTCCCATGGCTGCATCAAAGCATGCACCCGAAATTCGCCCATGCTCCCGAAGCTCTGGTCTTGGTGCTTCCCCAAGCATGCCCTCTGGATCTGAGCCAATCACATTGAAATACCTGTAGTTGAAAACTTCTCAATAATATGGAACTGAATAATTATTAAAAAGGATTTTTATAAACAGCAGTTAAAAGGGAAAATTAACACATTATTAACAACTTGTGGCACAATATTTTGCTTGTGATGAGAGAATACTACAAGATAGTCTAGATCAAAGTATTCCATTTAAAAGTAAGTGAAGGCTGTCAAAGTGACCTTAATATCATAACACCCATTTCTGATTTCTTTGAATAGTCTTGGATAATGTCTTCAGCCATTTTCTTGGCTTTCCCATATGGATTGATAGGAACCTGCCATAGAATGGCAATAATAGAATAAGTAATGGCAAGGATAATAAATTTTAATCAAACTCAACAAACTTCCACAGTTAAAGCACATAGTGCTACTTGAAGAAAGCAACACCATTCACAAAATGGAAGAATCACTCTTCAAGCCACAAAAGATCACACTAAATGGAACAAGCTAGTCAATTTACCTGAGGAGTTTCCTCTGTAATTGGCATTTTATCAGGTTCTCCATAGGTGGCACATGTGCTTGAATATATTAATTTCTTCACACCATGTGCAGCCATTGCCTCAAGAACTACCAATGTATTCATTGTAATGTTGTGATAATACCTACAAAATGAATAATCTGGAGACTCAGTCCTATATTGATTGGGTCATTGCAATTATCTGGATACATAGACCTGCCTTACAATAATCCAACTGGATAAACACTTTATTTTGCTTCAGAATATGTAATTTAGTTTAATCCTACCTATTAGAACATATATGTTATGAGATTCAAACTAGAAGAATCTATGAAACAACAGAAGAAACTAATGCAACAGAATAAATACCGAAGAGGATCTATTGTGCTCTCGCCCACATAAGCAACAGCCGCAAAGTGCATCACAGCATCAAATGCATTTTCTGCAAATATCTTGTTTACCTGTACTGTAGTTAAGATTCAATAATCGTACTAACTGAAACTACTGTCCTAAACAGGTGAGTTACACATAAATAAAATAGAAAAGATTTTGAAGAAGGATACAGCTCCAGTATCACCCAGATCCGCATAAATAAATTGCAGCCTTCCAGGTTCTGGGAATTGCTGTTGCAGAAGTCTTATAGCCCCAAGATTCCCCCGTGAAAGGTTATCCTGTTAAATTCCAACAAAAAAGCCATGTTATCTGCTAAATCTAGTAAATGTACATATTATCAAATCTCTTGAAGAATTGAAGTTAAAATTGTATCATACAACACAAAAGCAAACACAGCTTTAAAATTTTGCATTACAAATCACATTTCCAACTCATCATACCACAATGGTTACTCTGTAGGAATCCCTTAAAAGTCGAGCAGCAGCATGTGACCCAATATAACCAGCACCACCCGTTACTAAGACATGAGTAACTCCCATCTCATGCTGAGAGAACTGAAAAAAGGTTGTAATGGCATTAGTGAAACGATGGGAGAAGATAACATCGCTTTTATCAATCATCACATAAGTATTCTTGGGGTGTGACCTAAAAATGCAATATTGGCAACATAAGAATTAATTCAATAAACACATAAATTTTAGAGTAACCATCTCCACGTCAACGAGAATAAATTTCTTAGATCACCATCTCTAAGTCACCAAGAAGAATCCCAAATCTAAAAACATGTAACTCAAATTAGAAACAACTAACCAATAAGTACAACACTATTCAAAAATAGCCACGAAATTGTCTTAGTTTTTCTATATGTGGTATTGAGAGAAAGAACTGCAGGTTTTTCATATCAGATCCTCGATAATCACAGTTGAATCAATCAATATATTCAATCCCAGCAAATTTTATTTAAAAAATTAGAAAAATAGCAACAACCAGGGAAACAGCAAAAACAAGGGCAGTAAAATTCAGCAGAAATCTTAAGAGGAGAAAATTAGCAAAAAGTTAGGAGAAGGGAAAACCAGCAATCTAAAATCATATTTCAATAAGTTTTTTTTTTATTATTTTAAAAATTTTGCCAAAACTTCCCCCCATTAGCCAATCCAATTCTCCCTAGCCTTGCTGATAAATTGCTGATCACTATTTTAACAACTTTGTTATGATTTATCTCTGCTCTGTCACATCTCTCCCAAAGATTTATGAAGGCCATGATATTCACCTAGTGTTGCTTGCAAGGATATTCTTTAGTGGCAAAGATACTTCTTGAATTGAATTAGTGCAACATCTTACACCATGATCCATCATATTACAAACACTCTATTCGGGTTGAACTAGAGGAACAACCTATATCACCTTTCATCATATTTCAAATACTCTCTTCAATGAGTGTATAACTTATTTTCTTAGTACCTTTTGCTTACTACAGTGCATTCTAACAACTCTTTTCAATGAGTGCCATGGACCTACTTTGCCCATCTGTGGCCATCAAAAGAATTATCTTATCTGTTCAGGTCTCTGAGCCTTTAGCAGTTGAAATCACAAGAAAAATTAAATTAAGTATACTGTATAATAAAGTCTTACACCACCTTTTCCCTGTGAGATGTGGAAGTACTCTAAATCAGGGATTAACACAGCACAAAATAAAAAAGAACAGAAAATGAACTTGCCTACGAAAACCCTCCAAAACAAACCACTTCTACTCTTCAGATTTTCACATACTACTTTAGTAGAATGCACCATACTCATACACATATAATAGAATGTCGCTTGGTTGTCTCAACAGACTGTTGATGGTTCACATTCTCTCCAAATTTAGGTGAGAATATTCTTTTCCTTTTTCATTTTATTTTCAGTTGCAACTCCAATTTTGTCTTGTTCTGTTTTTTTGTTGCTAGAAAAAACAAATATTACGAGCAAGAAAAACAATAACACAGAAACAAAAAACAATAACACAGGTTTTTACGTGGAAACCCTGCAGTGTGCAGGTAAAACCACAGGGCAATGGCAGCTTTGTTATTTTATTGATTTCGGCAAATTTATACATTCTCTAACTTTTTACATGCAAGGGGTCATTCCCCTTTTATAGAAAAACAAGGAAGACTCCAAAAAACTGTTCGTTTCCTCTCCCAGAGTACAGTTGTATGGACGGCCAAAGTTTCATTCACATTAAACTTGCCCAGCTTGGTAGAATTAAAAACAATGAAATTAATATAAATAAAAATGGTCAAATTACACCCAGGTGTTGTAGGTGAGTTGGAGAGGAGAGGGCAATCCTCCAAGGGAGGTCCCAGGTTCAAATCTCCACCCTACCAAAAAAAAAAAGTTGAATTGGGTATCCAAAATCCAATTGATAATGTTGGTGCGGGCAGGGTCGGGGCGACTCCCGGGTGACTTTGACGGTGTAGAACCCCCTGTTCGTGGTCTCTCAGACCAAGGCGGCCCCCCAAGGGGTTTTTCGCTTTTAAAAAAAAAAAAAAAAATGGTCAAATTACAATATTGTCATAATCTTGTGTATTAATAAACATCAGTCGACTCTTTCGAAAAACATATTCATTCTCCAGGATCAAAATTCTTCATTATTCCTCATCACTGAAACCCAGATAAACGGTGAATTTCCCATACTCACAAACACATGCATGTTTATTAAATACTGTCTAACCTCGTTCTCATTGTATTCATAATTAGTTGCATTTGTTGCATCAATGATTGATAATTAATAGATTATTGTGACTAATATTAGTTGCATTAGTTGCATTCCTCATCACTGAAACAAACACATGCATGTTTATTAAATACTGTCTAACTCGTTCTCATTGTATTCATAATTAGTTGCATTTGTTGCATCAATGATTGATAATTAATAGATTATTGTGACTAATATTAGTTGCATTAGTTGCATTCCTCATCACTGAAACCCAGATAAACAATGATTATTTGTTGCATCAGTTGCATTTTGTAAATGCAACTGGATAAAGTGAATTCATGAAGCTCACATTGGCAAATATGGAGGATATTTGATGTTGCCAGCTAGTTTGGACAGTTATCCTAGATGAATAAAAGACAAGGCATTGCTCCATTCAAATTCACAATAGGATGATATATGCCCATTCCCAAGAAATCAACACACTCATTACCCATAAATTTAAAAGCACATCAGACATTGTCCGAACATGGACAAAGTAGTTAGTACCAAGAATATTTTGATGAAACTTCGATGCCTAAAATATGAATGATATTCGAGGCAACAAGTAGTATGGATGAAGACACTGGCAAAAGTGACCGTGCATATGCTTATAAGATCAATGTGAAGATTGACCAACCAAAATAACATGATGTTGGGCACTAAAAGGCATTAGACCAGGTCAACAAAATGAGGAACAACTTCTTTTAAAACCCTACTAACTCTGATGAGCAGTTACTATCACTGGATTATGACTGGAAGGAGAAGCGTCCAGATGGTATAATTGGTGGTGACCAGAAGTATTGGATTCACACCCACTTGGAACATGTTTGTTTAAGTTTCAACCCACAACCAATTATTTTAACCAATTGTTGGGTCATTGACAAACAATCAATCAAAGAATTTTCTTCAAAGTGAGAATCTTTGGCCACTCTTGCTTTGCATGTTCCAAAGTACCTATCGTTGGAAGGATACATTGGAGGTTTTTGATCTGACATCAGGAGCAAATTACATATGAATAATATTAGCATCAGGAGCAAGTTACATGTGAATAAAATTAAGTAAATCTAGGACGCTATACATCAAGCTTGTCGGTGGTCACTTTAATTGTCAACCTAGGCACGTAAACTTTCAAGGTGCCTGCAAAGTCCATTGCAACCACTGGGCCAAAACTACTTCCCTTGTCCTACTCTAGTATGCAGATCTACAGATTACTCTACCCAGGGAGTACTTGTTATTCAATCTTTTATTTATTCAATCAGAAATGAAACTTGCTGAAAACGGAATTAAACTACTGGATCCAGAATTCTACCTAATGGCGTCACATGCAACTGAATTAGTAACAGCCGTTCAGAATGGAATAAGAAACTTAACAATAACTATAACTAAACAAACACACCACTCATAATATATACAAGATTGTTTATGTGTATCTCTGCAACAGGCCCAACCAGGAGAATACAGAGCATTCATTAGAAAAGCATGAAGATCAAGTTACAAATGCGGCTGCTTTAATCATTTATGAACTGATGGAAAGGTACAATCTGATCTGCACGTTTTCCATCCATCTTCTCCCTTTGTTGTTCGGATAAACTAATATTTATATGCCTATTGTTGCCTATTAATACGTTGTAACTAATATGCCTGTTACAACAAAAAAACAAACAATGACCTAATCTCACTAAAAACAAAATCAGAAAACAAATTATATTCGTTGGGAACTCAGATACTGTAGTAGCTCACTACTATCATCATGCTCCAAACAAAGATCCGTTGCCTAAGCCGAGGCAGAAGACAAAGCAAGGCAAAAATAAGCAAAAATTGGCTAAGTGTTCGGAAGAAGTGCACCCCACTCTGTTTGAGTGAGCCCCACTCCCCGGAGCATCCTACATTGAGCACCCTGTTCGGAGCACTCCACTTGGAGCAACCAATGCGCCCTGCTGCCAAACCACCCTGCTTGGAGCAACCAATGCGCCTTGCTTCCTAAAGCACCTCGCTCCAATCTGTGCATCTATTTTTGGCATTGTGGATAAGGATGATGAGTCCGCATGAAATTTTGAACTGCTAGTTCAAAAATAGACTAGGATTTTACTTTGCAAGTATAAATAAGATAATGATTCTCATTATAAAGGTCCTTAGACTACCTAGCATACCAAAGAAACTCTTGGAGATCAATTATGCAAAGAATTGTGCACGACATTCTTGAATGACTGTGTCTATGACTTTTTGGCCATTAATGCGTGGAATTAGTAGCTATACTGTCTTTCCCTCTATTAGTCCTTTCTTTGTGATATTGTTGATTACTTTGAATGTTTTATCTCATTGAAGTTATTTGGTCCATGCTGGTTTTTGCTAATTGCACCAAATCTAAACTGTCGCTATAGCTTCAGCTGTATTTTTGCATTTTTATTTTTTTCTTGTATCCTTTTCCTCACAAAGTAGATTAGATTTACTTTCCATGCACTTAGATTAGATTTCAATTTTTGCACACTTAGATTACTTTCTTTTCACATTTTCAACAAAGTTAAGGGTACCGGCCCAAAATCTGGAGATTGGGGAGAATAAGATCCCTCCCCATCCATTTGTTGAACCGCATTCAGAGGCGCAAATCACACTATATGATTTCCATGTTCAACAAATACACAGCTGAATTTACAGCGGTTGTACTTCCATTACAAAAACAGGCTCTTTGACACTAATCCTCTATAGATTTATATCCTTCAAGTCTGGAGTATGTTGAGATTTGCCTGTAGACATCACTCTCCTAAAGATTACACAAAATCCTACAGTTCTCATTCCTACAATTGTCATTTTGTAGTGATAAACGTTTTACACTTTCTATAGGCAAGTATTCCGTAGGCAACTATTCTACAGACCATTCATATTTTATTTCTGTTGCAAAAATAAACAAAGAACAAACAGGATTTTTTCCAGAGAGGAATTTATCATTACCCGTGACATTAGCATTCATTGAACTTGATAAAAGTTGCTCAATTCAGCTGTAAAAACTATTAATTATGTTATTAAATCAAAATGCCATGAAGTAGACATCTCGGGCTACAAAAAAAGGAATTTCTATCAATTTACTACAAAAAGGCCGGCAAAAATATAGAAGAAAAATACAAAACATGTGCACAAAAATGGACAATTCTGCGACTCATCATCTCCCTCCTGCTCAAGGGGTTGCATGTCCTCGGGCAACAAAAGTACTTCACTCATTCCACCTATTCCCGCACATCTCCTAATCCTTTAGCATACGGTTCATCTACATTTTGCAATCATCTCTCAAATCATGGGATACAGCGCTCTCTCTCTCACACACACATTTTTTGTTAGTATAATTCCCCTATAATCCAACAAAGGTGAACAAAACATGGATGGTTTGAACCACAACTCAATCTCTCTCTCTCGTTTTTTGAGAGTATAATTCCCCTATAATCCAACAGGGGTGAACAAAACATGGATGGTTTGAACCACAACTCATCCCAGTTTAGGACCTTAATTACAACTGACCCTATATAGTACCTTGCTCTAAAGATTGCTCTCATCATGGTGGCGAAAGAGTAAGGTTCCAACCTCCTTAATTCTTCAGGTTTTTGCATTCCCCTATTCTCTAACCCCTAAAAGCGGCATTGTAATGGTGTCTTTGTATGACACGGAAAGCAGCTAGAGCTTTATCTTGGTGTTGGGACATCGATGATGCCAATTTAGGATTGGTTTCCCATTAATGCTACTACTTTATCACCTAAGTTGCCCTAGCAAGTTCAGCCCTTATCTTCAAGGGGGTATGCCTTGATACACCTGGTTCTCCCTAAACCATTCTGCCTCATTTTGAACAATAACATAGTAGGTTCTCGAGACAACATCCCCCACATATGGATTACGGTTCCACTCATTTCAATCACCCAAAAGATAGGTATTGAACAAAGATTCACACGAGATTATTCTTATCCTCAAAAAGAGAAATAAAAGCAGTTACAAATTTTGTAGGCATGTTGATGTCTTAAGTCTCTTCAATGAGTGCTTGTTCAAGGAGGAATTGATGCCACTTTTCCTTGAACCAGAGCACATAGACGATGGGAGAGTTGTTTGCAATTGGCCATTTCTTTGGCTCTCTCTCTCTCACTCTAGAATTCCTCCTTTTTGACCAATTCCTGCCTTAAATTCTCTATCTCCTTGTCCTTTTAATCCAACTACTACTAAAATTAAAGTTACTCCCATGGTCTTGTGTCGTAGTTGTAGACTTTCGAGTATTGCTTCCATCCCACAACTTTTTCTTTATTGTGCCTTTCCAAGAAGATGTACCCCTAGCCATATAATTCTATTTCTCCCTTCCACTTAGTCACCTCAGCCTCCGCAATCTTCAACTCCAATTGCGACCTATGGATTTCATCTTGTTCAGCAAACGAACCCTATTAAATTGGCATCTCAAGAACTCGCAATGGCAAAGTATCCACTTGAGTCTGTAACATTGTCTCATCGATCTAGATTCTCTTTTTCTTCCAAATTGCGATGAAAAACGATACAATCCCAATTTTGTAGTCACTTTAGGATCATTTTTTATTTTTATAGGTGCCTTGCTCTTATCTTTTAGCTTTGAATATGGCTTGGTTTTAGTTTACACTTTCCCTTTTCTCCTTTCCAACTTTTGCCACGTCCTCGAAAGCGGTCCCCCAGAAGCCCCAACAATGAGGGTTCTTGGTTCTTACACTAGGGTTTTTGTAGGTGCTTTTATAATCATTTTTGTCAGTGTCTCTATAGTTTCTCCTATGGGTCCCTCTATGGGCAATTTTGTGGGTGTCTCTACAGGCAATCTTCATAGGCACCTACATGGGCGAGGGTTTTGGTCCTTTGGCTAGTAATTCTATAGGAGAATCCATGACCACCGTTTCTAACATTCCAATTGGGGGTTCCAAAAGAGGAGTGAGGAGGGCTTGTTAAAGAGGTCAACGAAGACGAGGGGGGGGCATTCTAGAGAATATGGAGGACAACCTCCTCATCTTTTTCTTCTTTTGTCAGGGCATCTATTGCTCGATGGATGAGGACTCTGCTCGATCCCTAGTCTAGTTTTGTAGAAGGTTTACCACAACTGGGGTTACTAGTGCAATAGGAGCCTCTGATGTAGCAAGGACTTTGGATTCCTCCAAGACTTCTATTTCAGTTCGGGCTTCCGGCTTAGTAGGGGCCTTTGACTCAACAAGGGCCTCTACAAGGTCCTATCCACTAGGTCAGGCCACATCACCTTTGAGTTTCTACTTACAACACACCAAACTAGCAAACTAATAAGCCCATGATGAGCCAAGGCAATCTCCCAACCCCTTTGCACCTTTGCTCATGGCATACAACAATTCCAGGAGAAAATAAGGAAGATTTACCTCATACCCATGTCTCTAATATGATAGAAGCTAGTAATGGTAAGCATGATGGCATGCCTTCATAGGTGATATTTCGGATGATATGCACGACAACTTCTTTCCATGGGGTCGACATGGAATCCCTCTTGATTTTGTTGCCTGTATCATCTAGCGCATCGCATTCATGTACCAGGAAGAACTCTCTCATACTTCTTGACTTCACTTTTCCTTTCAAAACATTGCTCTCTATCCATTAGAAAGCCTGTTACTCATGCAATTGCCTCTTCTGGAATTGGAATCCTCACAATTGTCAATCCATCCTAAGATCTTGGTAAATTCTCTCAAAAATTTTATGTTATACCCCAATAATCGCTCAAAGAAGACCATCAACTCCGCATCTTCGAAAAATCAAGGTACCTGCTCGTTGCTTTCTACCCAGTCTACAGTGGTGGGCTCTTTTTTGTTCTGCATCCCTTGTGATGGCACGTGAAATCATTCCTCTACAATTCTCCCAATGCATCAATTTTGTTTGGTCTTACGATTCCCCTTTTTCTTGTCTTCCTATGCATCAATGCTTGCAAATATGAATTTATCACCATATTAATGGTGGGTATGCCTCACGTTTAGTAGTTAATGTGGGTAACTCCTTGAATGTAATCAGTTCCGCATCGCCCACTTGTGTAGGAGTCAGTTCAATGCAGATTCCAACCAGGTTTTTGTTGTCCGTGCGTCACCGCAATCGTCTAAATGTGAGAATGACATTCTTCCCAAGCAATATTTGACAATGCCACTGCTATCAATTCACCTTTTCAAGGCTTTAATTGGGGATGGAGTCATTTTGTGGCATGATGTTGGCAAAGATTGGCTGGAAAAATGACAAGAATATGTCAAACATTGGCAAAGAAATGTCCGACAATGACAGAAGCCTGTCATCGTAGACGGTTTTCAGATTTGATGTCATATCCTCCAATGAGGTCAGGATGCCACTTTTCATATCCTCCAACAGGTTTCCGATTTCAGTTTTTATGATACCTGCAGAGGTCTTGAAAGTTGACTCCCTTCCAATGCTTTTTCCTTTTCGCAAAGCAGATCTAGAGTAGTTACGACAAAGGATCTTAATGGTGTCAAAACATATCTGAAAAATGTCACCACCAGCCATCATATTTAAGGCTTCCTCTTTAATATCTCTTAACGAGATTACTTTTAAGGTTTCCCCATCTAGTTTTAAGTGCCTAGAATGTTGCAAATTGAATTGAAACCTTTCACCAAAGTCTTCTAATGTCTTTTCAACCCTCTGGGTCATGTGCAGGACTTCATCCTTAGCTTCTCTAGTTTTATAAATGTCATGATATTTCTTTAAAAAAAAATTCTTCATCTCATCCCATAAGCTAATCACCTTGTTTCAGAACCCAATAGACTACTGCAGTGTCGAATCCTTACGAGTGGCAGGAAAAAGTTTTAGCCTCTATGCGTCCATTTTGTAATAGTAACTACGGCACAAGACATCAAACTCAAAGAAGAATAAGTCTGGATCTTCGGTTACAAACCCATGAAAAGTGGGAAGGATTGATAGTGGAATATTTTTCATTTTAATCTCCCCAGTGGTTTCTGTGATGGGAAACTCAAAACTAACAGCATAATCGTTTTCCTCAATATGATCTGCCATTTTTTAACTGAAGAATAAGCTAGCTGTATTTTTAGCAAATTCAGATTGGTTTTTCCCCTGTTTTTGTTGATTCACCTCAGGGGTGATTCTCCATTTTCCTCTGTTGGTTCCCTGTCAAATCCTCTAGGAGAAGCAAACAGGTCTTCAGTTTCAGCGAAAACTTTGGTTTCTCTAAATTCATCCTCTACAGGTTGCAAGTGGATCTATTCAAATTGGAAATGGTCAATTTCTGCATGTTGATCTTTGTCACTCAAAGGGGCATCAAGGGTTTCAGTAAGGTCTTCAGCAACGTTTGTCAAGGCAGTTGCAATAATCTTTTAGAAATTGCTCTTACAGCTATAGCTAACTGTTTGATCTGTTCAGAAGTCTCATCAAATCCTTCAGCAGAGGATTTATTCTATGATGTAAAGATTCAGCCAGTCTCAACTATAAGGTTTTCAGATCCTGAATCTGGTTCAGTTATGGCATGTGCAGGTTCAATTCCCAAAATCTACAAGTTAGGATTAACAGAACTCTCTTCTATGTCAGGAGAACTAACTAGAGGTTGGGTCTTTCATTCTGCAGGCTTCCTTTTCCATGTGGAGGCTTTCGAATGAATTTTCTGTCCTCTATTTGCTACCTGCCCAACAGCACCCTTTAGAATAAGTCTACCTTTTTCGTCCCTGCAATGAGTCATGCAAAGTAGAATCTAAGAAGTGGAAAAACAGCACGCATATGCGCCTATAGACTAGATGTCAACCTCCAACCTACACTCACCCCTGCACCATATAAGTCAAATGCTGTTTTCAGGCTTAATAGTTATGGCACCTCCCCGGAAACAACACCAAAAGGCAATGGTCACTCGTAAGTGTAAACATGGATGCATAAACATTTAAGGTGCCTGGAAAGTCCATTGCAACCACTGAGCCAAAACTACTTCCCCTGTCCTATTCTAGCATGCAGATCTACAGATTACTCTACTCAGGGAGTACTTGTTATTCGATCTAATCATTCAATCAAAAATGAAACTTGCTGAAAAAGAATACATGCTGTATATGGAAACTCACAAATCACTCACACTCTAAATGGAATTGACTAGTGGATCCACAATTCTAGCTAATGATGTCGCGTGCAACTAAAATTAACATGCAATTCAAATTATAATGCAAGTAAATCTGAATCTGATCTAATTAACTACAGTTAACACATGCAACTGAATTAGGACCAACCGTTCAGATCGGAATAAGAAACTTAACAATAACTAAACTAAAATACCACCAAATAATATATACAACACTACTTACCTATAACTCTGAGGCACGCCCAACCACAAGAATACAGAGTAATTGTTAGAAAAGCATGAAGATTGAGTTACAAACACAGCTGCTATATTTATTTATAAACTAAAGGAAAGATACGATCCTACCTGCATGTTTTTCAGCCATCTTCTCCCTTGGCTATTCAAATAAACTAATATTTATATGCCTACTGCTGCCTAAAAATAGATTGTAACTAATATGCCTACTGTTACAACAGAAGAACAAACACTGAGCTAATTGAGCCTGAAAAAGGAAGCAAAAAAAATTGTTCCTTGCAAACTCAGTTACACAACTGAAATTACAACTGTTGTACTTGTATTACAAAAAGAGGCTCTTGGGCACTAATCCTCTATAGATTTATATCCTTCAGATCTGGAGTTTAAAATTTAGCTGTAGACACCAGTGCCCTGAAGATTCCAAATAGTCTAATATTGTCATTCTGTAGTGATAAACGTTTTATGTTTTCCATAGGCAACCATTCTACAGGCCATGCAGAATCCATTTCTGCTGCAAAATTAAACAAAGAAGTAACAAGAATCTTTCTACAGAGGAATCTATCTATACCCATTACATCATTATTTGTTCAACTCAGTAAAAATTGCTCAATTCAGCTGTAAAAACTATTAGTTATGCTATTAAATCGAAATACTATGAAATTGCCATTTTGAGCTACAAAAAGTGAATTTTTATCAGTTTACTACAAAAAGGCAGGGAAGAATATAGGAGAAAAGTACAAAACATGTGCACAAAAATGGACATTTCTGGCACTCATCGCTTGTCTGGCACAAAAGAAACTCCTACCTCAAAGGCAATCTTTGATGTCTTTGCCAGTGCAAGCTATCTGAAAAACCAAATATTAAAAACTAAAGCTTTCTCAGGTGCACCAGACTGATTATGGCAAGACTGAAACTAGAACAACAAGGAAGAGTATCATTTGTGAAGGCTCATATCAGGAAAAAAGTGATTCTAATGAAAAAAACAACCACTGGTTCAAGTAGTCCTGATTTGGATTCAAGGGTGAGCAATCCTTGTGATTGATGCTAGCAATACACTTGTTCCTCTGGATTCTAATAAAAAAATTTAAAATTTGATATAACAAAAAGCAGGTGATTATCCTACTTGATAAAAGCAGTACTCATAAGAAGTCTGCATCCAAAACTCTTAAATTTGTTTATCCATGATCTGACCAAAAAGACTGTCATGTTATAATAGCAGATGGTGCTTGACAAGGGAAGTGCCATTGGGATAGAATATCTATGCAAAATCTCAATATTTGAGAAGCATGTATGCTTTGCCTCAGTGCAGGGTAGATGTGGTACTTGGTTTGCGTGGTTCCAATCTTACAAGAACTTGGCACAATCAAAATAAAACTGGATACACGGTTGATTAGTTTTGAGTGAAAAGGCCAAAACCTAATGGAGTCATGTTACCTAGAAAGACTAGGAAGAGTATCAGAAGCCAGATAATCAAAAGGAGTTATACGTTTTTCATGGCACAAATCCGGACAAAAGTGATTCTGATGAAGAAAACAGTGCAGCTAGAGGTTCAAGTGGTCCTGATTTGGAACACGGGCTATTGATTCCAGAGGATTCAAGAGTATTGTTAGCAGCAATTACAAGGATTGCTCACCCTCAAATGTTGGAAGATTTATTAGGATATAACAAGCAGCAGGTGATGATCCTACTTGATATAGGTCGTACTCATCATAGTTGGAAAAATTGCAACTCGGGATAAACTCGGCACTCAAGTTCTGGAGATTTAATCACGGCCAGAAGAAAAACCAAAGAAAATATTTCAATTAAAAAAAAACATTTTAAACAACAATTGGAGAGCCAGAAAGCTGATTTTATATTATATATTCATTAAAAAAAAAAAAAAAAAAAGAGTACATAGTTCTTGATCATGAAATCCAACTAAATACATCATACAAATTCAAAATTTCAAAATATAAAGCAGTTTTTAAATTGCCTGTTGTTTTCCCCTCCTCCCCCTCAAACTAGATGGTTGGACTTGGCTTTAAATAGGTGGTCAAATTGGAGATTCTTCAGGTATAGAATCATCATTGTATATCTCCTCCAATCCTCTCAAATATTCCACATCTGCCTCTATTGCCTCAATGTCCTCTGCAATAAACTCAGTATCTGGCGGGCTTTTGGCAATAAACTCAATATCCATCAATTCGGTCTCCAAACATGGTTTAAAGTTCATGGTTGAACTCTAGGAATATTTCTTTATGAGCAAGGGAGAAGAAAAAATGGCAAAATGAGGCCAAGCGCCCTTTTAAGAGCGTGATTTTACATTTTTTCTGATGCAGAACGCAAGATTTGCCAAATTTTTGCAAGAACTTGGCAATAAAATGGCGCAAAAATCACTGCGAGTTGGCGATGTGCCATTTTGTTTTCCAAAAAAATCGCAGCCCTGAATTTCTTGCGAGTTTCATAGGAAATCGCAAGATATCTATGATGATTCCAACTATGGTACTCATAACAAGTCTACAGCCAACTATGGGTGCGACATCCACAACAGACATGGCCACGTGTAAGTCCTGGGTGAATTGGGTCAAAGAGATACCCCACAATCATGGCAGCTAAGAGCCAAAGGTTACCCCCACTGGAAGGAAAATTTACCAAACCAAAAAAAAGGCATTTATAGCTCTGCCAACTCAATCAGAGTCATGACATAATGGAGAAACTCGTTCAAAAAGTATCACCAGCCTTTGTCACCACATGTTATGCTGTGGAAACAGTACCAAATCCACAAGAAGGAAACGAAGTGGATGGAATCATTGTTAACATAAGTCTTCAAAGATTTTCTGGCAAATCTATTTCCAAAAATAGACATTTGGTTTTTGAATTGTGATGAACATGAGGATTATATGATATGGCACATTCTTGAATAGAAGTCACAAAGGAATCATTGTTGCACCATCTTTTTGCTCATTCATTTGCTATTTGTGAAAATTTTGAGGATTTGTTGACTCTATCAAGATCATTATCCATGATTCTTATTACAGATGACCTTACACACCAACTGAGGCATTGGAAACCAGGACAATCAGGCTTCAATGTACAGCAAGGCACTGCATACACAACCAAGGTTCCCCTCTATTCCAGAAGACTCTTTCTCTTCCTTTTTTTAAAAAATGGTTATTTGGGATAGAACCAAGCCCCCCTCATATTACATCATGACCATTTTACCAAGGCATTTTAACAAACCACATACTGGCAATTATGCATATATCACCTGACAATATTTTAACCCAAATCTCCGCCTTGAAAGTCAATGTATTTAACCACTTGGAACTTATGCCATTTGATACAAGACTCTTTCTCTCTTGTTATACCAATAATCATTCTTTATTTGCAAAAGAGACCAGAACCATTTGAAATTACCATCCACATGAGAAAACCATCTGATCAATACACACATGCACATGCACACACAGACCAATCAAAAGTCAGATAAGGGGATCACAAAAAACCATTCCCTAATGGAATTTAGCCATCCGTCACTGGAATTCAACAAATGAAACCAGTCAATTAACTACAATAAAAGTTCACGTTTCTTTAACTATATCATGGCTTAAAAGATGAAATAAAGTACTATGCATTGTATGTTTGCATCCATTGCAGGCTCCAGCTTCATGCTGTTGACTCCAACTAGGCCATGTGCAAATTCAAAATGCAGTTGGTCTAAATTAACTACATCATATGTACCATCAAAAGGCATGTAAAACATTTGTATGCATTCGCCTTACACTTTTGCATGACATTGCATGCAGTTTTTTCCCCTGGAAGGAAGACCAGAAAAAAGGAGAATGCTGGTTCGTAGGAGAAAAAAAGACAGCAGCTTGGAGCAGCAAATACAAAAGCAACAAATTGAACCACAGGGCAGGGTGTCACATCCAATCTAGACGCACTGATACCAAACGATATGAACCTTTAGTGAAATTATAACAGCAACATGCACTGACTGGAATGCAAACAACAGAAGAACACAGACTGAACAGCAAATGAAAGAAGATATCCACTAAAACTAATGATTTACACTCTATAGTGGAATATACTAAATAGATGTACAAGGATAAAGATGAGCTTGCTCGATAAGGCAACAAAGAACATTCAAAAAATGCATTTAATTAAAAAGAGAGTAAGTTCTAGCTAGAAAGATTCTAATTTACATGGATAGAAAGTATACTACAAAGCATGAAACATTCTAATATACAACCGAAGAAAGTCGAACATTCTAATCTTATCATGTCATGTCTTTAATTAATGTAACAAAAAATCTGGTCATGTCGAATATGGAATAAATTATTATATGAAGAATGCCTACATTAGTAAAGTTTTTCAAAAATAATTGATAGTGCTGGCCTTTGAAGGAAGAAATTTGTTTGCACGCCACAAGGATCTTGTTGAGTACAAAGCAGATGTCATATCTTTGATTGATGCAACAATATATATATCGGTGTCAAATGTGAAATAGGTCATGGAATGTTCAATTCATACCTTAGTAAAGTTGTCCAAAAATAATAGGAAGTACCATGGTCTTGGAGATGCCTCATACAATGAGGAGCACTAGAAAGTGGGTCCCTCCTTCAAAAGCTGAAGCAGATTAAATGGCACGGTAGCTATGATTTTAGTTTCAACTTTCATGTAGGTCAAACTTTTATGCTTTGTTTTACAATACAAAGTAACATGAAACTATGACTTCTTAACTTTTTTTTTATACTTTTTATACATATACATTTCTGCCGTGGGGATTGAACCAGGGTCACATCACCGATAATGCAAGTGGTGTCCTTGCCGGTAGACCACATCACGCGGAAACTATGACTTCTTAACTTGAAAAAGCTAAACATACCAATTACCAACTATAGTGCAACCTCAATGTAATTACTAGATCAGTCTCCTCTACCCGATGGGCAAAATCCAAGACTATATTCTCCACCCTTTTTCATACTATGGAATTATATGTTCATGCTCCATCCTGAATCCCATCTTCCTATCCCCTTTTGGCTTTATTTCCTGTGCCCTTTTGACTCACACTATGCATCGACGGGCAGTATGAATATTGCCAATGTAATCATAGTGACACAAAGTTCACACATACATTGGATGAAAGAAACAATGAATGTCGTCAGCCAGAGTTTTAGATCAACAAAGTGCAGAACTTATGTCCTATACTTCAAAATTTCAAATTTAGAGCCAGGACTACACAATATTGCAGTTTTTCTCTAACACTCGGATCTTGACAATTGTTAGTGACATTACATTCAAATATCACCAATTTTCATGTATTCTATTTGATGCAGACTTGCCCTAAGTCAATAAAACTTCTGATATCACAGTTGGACACTATATTAACAGTATTCATCCATGTATTCATAAATGAGTGCTCTTGATATTAATCATTCCAGTAAACTAAAACATCATCTTCTACCTTAAAATCAGATATGAACTTTCAAACCATGCATTGTTGATAAATGGGGTATTCTAGTTTATAAAAAGAGGCCTTCCTCCTTCAAAATTCCAACTTTGGCTTGAGATGAAACACACGGCTCAGAGATCATTTCCAGGATAGAAAATTTCTTATAACATTATATCCATGACATGCTTTTCATGGGATATTGATCCATACTCTTACCTTAAGAAAATTACCAAATTGCACTAAGTCACAGACAGGTGATTTTGGTATAGTTTATAAAAATAAGAAGGTACCTCCCAAACAGATAAATGTGGCCATTGAAATTATTAATTGGTCTAAGCACAACAAGATTCAATTAATTAACAAAAGAGCGACATCCCAAGGATTCGTAGCAATTAATTTTGTTCCCCTATTTCATCATTTTAAGGATTTAGAAGCCCACTGTGTGTAAGGATATAGTGCATGGGTCTATGGAGAAGGGTATGTTTGGCAGAAGGAAAGATCAAATCCTAAATGGGGAACTGTACACAGATTTGAGGTGGCTTCTGGAGTTGTGTGTATATGTATTATTCGCCGCACAAACACATCATTCATCTTAACAAACCACATAATATGTTATTCAGTAAGATTATAACACAAATCTCTGACTAAAGACTGGTAAAACTTTGTGGGAAGAGACATGATCATATATCAAAGACAGCCACAAGAGAGTTTTGCTTGGATATGTCAGTCCAGAGCCATGGTCCAGATATTTAAGTCCTAGAATGACAAAATCATATATTCACAATTTTTTTAAATGTTTCCAATGGAAAATGTTAAGAAAAAGAAGGAATTTGAGGTGGAGGAATTCTCTTATATAAATTGTTTTTTTCAGAGCAAGCCTTGCTGCTAGAGAATTAAGTGTAAGAAATGATGTTGAGACAAAGAGAAGAAATGGCATGAGGAGCAGGAAAGGAACTTTTCAAAGTTGAAGCATGGTGTACCATATTAAAATACAACTGTAGAAATTGACTGTCAATGAGTGAGGGTTGCCCAAATATTGGAAAGAAATGAGGGCATCATGACCAATCCTCTCGCGCCTTTCAACTTATTTGTTACGCATGCATTTCATCAACCAAATTCAACTGGTGTGGATCATCTTTTAAAAAATAGAGTTTTCAGCCCACCCGTTATGGGACTCAAGCTATTTATGATTCGGTAATGTAAATAATCAATTTGTTAGAGATACAGCCTTATTTCCTCTACTATAACAACATAGTTCTTACACTTATGATATCATGTACCATCAGGTGATTAAAAATGTGGACTTTCAATATAAAGACCTAGGTTCAAATCTTGCCAGACGATATAATGCATAATTGGCAGATACCCCATATGATTTGTCAAAATACTGTGGTAATACGTCCATGACAAAATGCAGATGGGGCTTGTTTCAATCCCATTAAACAAATTAAATGAATTCTTACAATTATGATGGATAGACTTCAGATTCACCGTTTTTCCTCTGATTCTTTCAAATTTTGATCAAATAATATGCCAAGTCTTGCTCTAGCCAAACTCTCTATCTGAGCACTTTGCTTTACATCATGGGAACCACCATGTACTTTACATACTGGAAAATATTTAAGTATTCCAATTGGGTCAAAACTCTCTTTTGCAGCCCGGCCCCCGGCAGCAGCAGCAGCGCTGCTGGCAGCTCCAAGAAGGCCAAGGTGGAGGCCCCGGAAGCCACCGAAGTCAGCTCTGACTCCGGAAGTAAGTTGCGGAACTTTCCGACCAGAGCCCTCCTAGACATCACGATCAGCTCCCTGACCGCTTCTGCAAAAGCGGCTTCCACAGCGGCCAATGCCCTGTCTGAACTCCGCCGCAGGTTGAGCGACGGCCCTGACAGGGAGGGGAACTAATCTGCCAGGTCGGGGCCCCCGTTCAGGTCAGGCCCGGCTGCAGGGCAATCTGGAGCGGTGGCGGCCAGTAATTTTTTGGGTTAACTGCTGGGCAATTTTGAGGTTTCTCCCTGTTTGGTGGCCTCAGGCCAAATTTTGTCTTGCTGGAAACATCGTTGGATGGACTATTTGTAGGCACCGGGGCCCCTGGGCCCCGGCTTGGTCCCCAAGGGCGCAGCCCCGGTCTACTCTAACATCAGAATATAGCTACGGCTACTTATGTACCTAAGGTTTTGGGACCCTTTAAAAAAAAAACCCGCTGTAAATATTATTGTTACTTATCAAAAAAAAAAAAAACTCTCTTTTGCAGACATATGATCCAGCTTATGCTTTTAGTTTCAGATGTTGTGTCCCACGACATCATTAAACTGCCTTTCAATTAAGAAAATTCTTGCATCTGCATCGGTCATCTGCCAATGTTGATATTAAGCGAACCTTCTGAAAAAGGTTACCCAAGAAAAGTACAACCATAGAAGACAAATCAATAATACAATTATCAAATGAAATCCTACTAACATGGATGTCCCAACTCTGGAGTTGGGTATGATGAAGACTAGTAACCTAAACAACCTTCAAGAATACATTGTACCTGGTCTATTTCAAAAAGAGAAGCCTCCCCTCTTGTGAATGGATGGATTATATATAAAGACAAAATTGTTTCTCTGGATCATCCAAAGACTTCCCCAAAACAAACATCATACTAGGAGTAGGCATGATAATACTCAGGTTTTACTTGTAACACTTTGTTCTTATGGTATCCATGCAGATTTTGACAGTTTACACTTACTTTTAACATTCAGCCCAAGATGGCACAATTATTTAAATTATTTTGGTGTTTCCAATATATGGAAAAAATGGGACAAAACAAAATCTCAATTTTTCTTTATGCTAATCTCCCAACACCTCTCTAAATGTCATAATATTAATGAAGTTCATTGCCCTACTTGGTATGTAGGCATTCTAAAATAGAATATCACCATAGTTATCAGGTTTGAAAAACTCAGTTTGTTAAAAAGGTCCAAAACCGAAAATTCAGAATCAAGTGGGGAAAAAGTAAATTGGGAATAGTTATATGCTCAAATAAAATATTACCTGTTAAGAACATTAACTACAGATTAATTATTTGATGATTTCCTTTTAGTTAAAAAGTAATCATTGATAGCATTGTAACAAGGTTTGAACCTTCAGATTCATTTCAGAGGGCCCAAAAATAAAAATTCAAAATTTCCAAAAACACTTGGAAAATTTGGATGCAGTTGAAAAAATAAGAACATATATCTAATATAAATACACAACACTTTAAAAGCATCACTTTAGAAAAAAAAATTTATATAATAGATGTTATATGGTACAAAGTTTGGTTTTTCATCAAAGCATTGTAGTCAAGCCTAGTCAAACTTACATGTTGCTATTTGCAGGCAGGTTTCAGTGATTGCAAGAAGACTATATTGAAAATTGACTTTCCTTCTCTAAGAAGAATTAAAAAACAATCATCAGCAGAAAAGAATGATAGATGGATGCAAGACAGATTGCAAATCGTCTATACCCTATTGTTTTGCACATTGTGCGATTTTTACCTATTTTTCTTATGTTTTTAGTCTGGTAATGTCAGAAATTATTTTAAACTTTACAAAACTACAAACCTGGTCAAACTAATCCGGACAGTCTGAAAAATCCAATCTGATTCAGATTTCATCAAGATCTGGCAGGATTTGGTAACTATGGCAATCACACTAATTTTCTCCCAGCAATAAAATTGCAGGCAAAAAAAAAGATCATCTGCCAAAAGCAGACAGTTTTCTCCATTGCATCTAAACAATCTAGTTAATCAGTCCTTTCCAAGACATGTTCCTTTGCTGTAAAGCTCAAGTATCTATTCTCCCCATGAATTTAAAATAGTAAACTTCGTGTCTCACTTTATTTTGTTGAAAATATTTTATGTTCACCCTACTGTGCTTTAAGTTTATGTGCCCTTTCCATTCAAGTTAGGTATTGTCATTAACAATTGTGTTCTGCTTCTTATATGTGAAGATTATGCATGGAACAAAATTAAAATTCAAAAAGCTGGACATTTCACACCAAGAAGGCTGAGACAAATCCACTTCAGACTCATATATACAAGACATGAAAGATACTCCAGTGCCAACATCATACATTTTCTTCTTCTCCTTGCTATCTTGTAAAATCTGATATGCATTTTCTTAACCTTAGTAGCTTTCAATAACTTGATAACCTTTCCTAACAAATGGCTAAATTTCTAAAACATTCAAGTTTCCCGCATGCAATCATGCTCAAAATTGCCCTCGAAATAAAATTTTATTGTCAAAATAAGTCATTGTCAAGCATGTAATAGTTGCATGTCTGACCAACTACATATTTGTGCACATAATCAGGATACTCTGTTAGAGATAAAGCCAATTTAAAAGAATGCACAAGCCAATAAATAATGACTATCCTTTCAGTATGTACCCACAACTGCACATTGCAGTTAGCATTTAGTTATCCAATGTTAGAACGATGTTCTCAACTTTCAAATATGATGTGTCTACTATCCTTTCAGTATGTACCCACAACTGCACATTGCAGTTAGCATTTAGTTATCCAATGTTAGAAAGATGTTCTCAACTTTCAAATATGTTGTGTCCAGAACCCAAACTCTTGAGCACTAAATTGCGTTAAATCTTTTTATTGATATTGATTGAAGCTACAAAGTTCAAACACATAAGAAAAGGATGCCACTGTATCCCTCCAATAGTGAAATCAACTCTAGAAAACAGCATGCTGTGTATGAGACAAAGTGGGGAAAAATAAAAAATTGAACTCAAGCACTCATGAAATAGAGTACTGATCATGAAAGATCGGATACAACATAAGCAATCAATTGTTCAACGTGATTATAAATCTATGTTTACAAAAACTAGTATGGTTGTTTGGAAGAACCAACATTTAACAAAACTTACCACATTTGAGCGATCGAAACTAGACGACTGTCTCAATGCAAATATACAAAGAATGGTAAGAAAACTAGCCAGTAGCACTTTAGCAACAAAATGAGGCCTTCGCCTTGAATCAACATGATCCATTCCTGTACACAAAATATGAGCAAATCTGTCATTTAAAAGCCCAAGTCTCTAACAGTAAAAAGTCAATCCTGCACAAATTATTCAGCTAGAAAACATGCTATACCCCAATTGCAGAACACTCAACTAAGAAAGATCCCAACATTCTTAAATTATATATATAAATAAACAATGTTTCACTTGCGCCAAGTGGAAGCTTAATTATTTTGCAAAGAACAATCAATCCTTTTATTTTGTAGCCTGATAATTTGTCAATTCTCATATTTGGGATTAGACTCCATGGACCATGACAAAAGATAACGAAAACAACAATGCAGAAGTATAAATGTGTATAGTTAAAAACATATTGAAGCAATGAATCGTGTACGTATTTTTAGAAACAAATGACTTATCTTCACCCAAACGATAGAAGATATATTTCAAGGGTACAGAGAACAATCATGCAGACTCCATAGCATCTATGCCACCTTCAGAAGCGGCTCTATTAGTACAGAAGATTCTTTGATCTCTAATAATGAGAAAGATCTATTACCCTTGTGTAAAGTCTTCATTCTTCCTCTATGAAGAAACCAATCCATACCAACCCTTTGATATGGGGACCTCATTACAAAACTCATCTATTTAAGCCATGGTTACTTTCTTGATGCATTCAATCAAAATGCAAAAGAAAGAAGGTCACCAAACAAAGTTCCACTAATGATTCATAAAAATTTAGAGATTACAATATATGACCAAACACAGGATCTATCAATTGAAAAAACTTTTATCCAAGAAATAGGAAATATCAACAAACAATGTTGGATCTTCTACCAATTGCAGAACTAATGATTTCATTAAAGTTTGGACTAATAGCCGTCTAGAAATGACTATGACATCTCTAGCTTGATGATTATGTGCTGATCAAGTTAATAACCTTCAAATTTTAATGATAAATTCCTGTAAAATATAATCAGACAATGGAGACAATAGAAATTACGTACCAGTCCCTGGCTCAAGAAAGCCAGAAGGCCTGGTACAAATTTCAGATTCCACACATGTGCAATGCAATCTTGCTTGAAAGCTTTTGAAACCACATTATAAATATAATACACTTGTAAAAGAATGTATAGAATGTAAAAATGGAAAATCAAGTAGACTACAACATAAACACTGTATTGAGCTGCAAGCTTGCTGCAGTGGTAAGGGCTTTGGCCTCTCTTTGAGAGGTTTAAGGTTCAAACCCCACTCAGTATGAGGGGACTGGGACCCCTTATAAAAACCTGTGTAAACTCATTGAAAAGAACATAAACACTGAATTTTATCAAATGGTTAAATTCTTTAACCTTCAAGGAGGTGACCCAGATTCGAAAATTCCTCAGAGATATATGAATAATTGCCAAGCTGCTGTGATACCACTATGTAGTCATGATATAATAGAGGTGGGGCCCTTCAATATCATATGACCAACTAAATAGAAAACATAGATACTGTATTTTGATCAACCAATTATGAATTGCAAATCAAGACACGTAAATTAAACTTAAAATTAAAATTAGAATTTTATATATATATATATATATATAACCAGAACAGGCTCTGAAAATCATCAGCACATCTGTTGAGCAACATTTAAGATTGGCGAGGAAGCAAAATCTTAAACTTGATCCAAAACCAAAAAGCTCAAGACGATAAAGCGGAAGATAAAACGGTGGTCCAATGCATCGCTTTGACATATAATTGTAGCATGCATTAGTGATGTGTCCATATGCCATTGGTTTTAACTTCCTGTTATCAAAAACTGAAAAAGAATTCCGGTATAAGACCAAAAATCCAAGGAGTCCAAGTCCTGCAAATTTGGTTACGCTCCGTTAATTGTATCCTCTTGGACCCTTCACTACACTGAAACTCAAAATTAAAGACTACCACATAAAGCACTCCGCATGCCATAGTCCCAACAAAACACTGACATATTTGTATGTTATATCTTCATCAAACTCGCAATTCAAATATATGTTTAAGAGGGCTCCTGGTAAAACTTTGATAGAAAGTTCAATTTAAAAAAAATAAATACAGAAAAGGAAGCGAAAAAAATCAACTCCGCTGACAAGAAACCGATTGACAGAAAATTAGCTTAACAGAAATCCATGTCCACAAACACAAAGACATTTAAACACGAACATAATCATCGTCCTATAAAATTTTGAAATTTTCAGGCACAACTCAACAACTATCTATCTAGGGGGGCACAAGGACCTCGTTACCTGTCAAACCCGCTGATCTGGTCGCCCGAGGCTGGTTTCTCCGTCGATTGAACGGGAACATGTGAAACAACTCCTGTCGTGGAGAGCTTCTCGCTCCCCCCACCGTCAATTGACGTCCAAAAAAACAAAAACACAACAATTTCCCTCCCAATTCTGAGTTCAACAGGATCCAGTTAAACACGGAGTAAGCTTTCACATGACAGAAGGCAAGAAAAACAATGTTCAGTTAATGCAGCAAACATTTCCGCCCATACCGGAATTAGGAAGCTCACAAGGACAGGGTCTATGAATTGTATATATGTCACAACTTTTTGCAGTTCCAATTAAAAAACAAAAAGGTGTTTCGAAGCAAATGCGATGTCAAGCAACGGAAGATGCGTGCGAGGAGTAAAGGCGGGACTGGTGGAGGAGGAGGAATAGATATATTTATTGTTAGGCAATTAATAGGTAGATGCAGGGCAATCGTATCCGAGCCATGAGGCAGGGAGTCAGGGAGTCAGGAGTACAAAAGTCGCAGGCAGAGGCAGGTCACCGCTTTAGCCGGTCACCTCCAACGCCCGCCTCCTGTGACCCACTCCATGGATGTTGTTTAGTTTTTGGGTGTCAATATCATATGGTCCTAGTTTGTGCGAGAATTTATTTTATTTTAATATTATTTTAAAAATAAATATAAAATTATATATAAATTGTACTAGTTAATTGATTAATTTTGTAAGGAGATATATAGGTTGAATAATTTTATTAAATAAATAATAAAATTATATAAAATATTTTTTAATAAACAAAAACAAATAAACTGAAATGCAATGAATAGAATGGTTTTCATGTGGTTTGTATTTATTTCGTTTAAAAATATATAGTCAAAAAAATATTAATTTAATTTATTTTATTTTATTTTTGTTGATTTTAGTAGATTTAATTAAATTAAATTTATAATAAATTTTTTATTAAAAAAATTAATTGATTATTTAAATTCAAATCAAAAAGAGGTCCCTGTTACTATATTTGTTAGAATGTAACTTCAATTATACCATCCTTATACTAAACATTACTTTAAAAACAATAAAAAATTAAAAATTAAAAATTAAATTAAATTAAAAATATATATATTATTATTTAAATGAGATCACATCAGCCTGCGTTGGTGGCCTGCTTTAAAGGGTTGTTTCTTGGCTGACAAATTCAAGGAGGACGTGCGCAGTGGAGTCAAACATAATGCACGCGAATTCGCTTACCGTCACCGCCGGCAGTAGACAAAAGAGGTATGCGAATGCATGTTCAAAATAGGTCGCTGTATTCTCAACGGTGAGCCTTTAATTTTTATGATTACCCCCTTTATTCAAAGATTTAGGTATTTGTCTACTCAAATCAATACCATATTTTCTCCTCAGGCGGGTTATTGCCACGTGGTGACTAGACTAGCTGAGCAACTCTTTTAAATTACATTCTTTCCGTCAATTGCGGGGAGGAGAGTATTCCATTTCCAAAAGAGGAACCTGGTCAATACTTATCTTGGTAAATTAATAAATATAGGATTATTAAAGCCTAATAGTGGAAATAAGATGAAGTTATGATGGTGCCAAATTTTTATAAAAATGTATAGTTGTTGTCGATATAAATGAATATAGGTTTTTAGAAGTTAATTAGAAGGTTTAAATTTGGTTAAAAAATATATGTATTTAGTTAAATTGTTATAATGTTTGTTTGTTTATATACTTAGTTTTTTTCATAATAGTGGGATTTGGAGAGGTTTAGGATTGGAAAAGTTAACCTTAACCCAAAATCAGTTGGTCTACTACCTCCTCCCAAATTGTTATAATGTTATATAATATTTTTAAAAACCTTTTCAATGTCCATTAAAAAATTGTGGATAAAATTATAAAAATGATTTATCTTGGATTTGAATTTATTTTTATATAGTTTAATAATAAGTTGTATTTATGAACTAGTTAAAAGTGTTTTTAATTAAGTTTTATAAAAGATAAATTAAAACCTTATTTTTAGGAGGTTTATTATTTATTTTAGTTTACGTAAAGGTAATGGTCTATTTATCTATATTAGATAAATTTAAAGTTTTTATTAGATAAAGGTTAAGGTAAATTTAAATATTTTTATTAAATAAAAGTAAAGGTATATTAGCTTCTTTTTTTTTAAGTAATATTTCGTATACAGGATTGAATTTGAGTTACATCATTGATAATGCAAGTGGCATCCTTGCCGGTAAACTACACTCACGATGATTGTAAATTATGGAGAATATTTATCTAATATATGATCATATTATGATTAACGAAACATGATAAACAATCTTACCTTAAAGTTTCAAAGTTTTTATGCTAGAAATGGTTTGTCTAAACCATTTTAACTTAATTTTCTCATGTGATTAAAATATTGGTTTATAACCTAATTTTTATGGAGAATATTTATCTAATATATGATCATATTATGATTAATGAAACATGATAAACAATCTTACCTTAAAGTTTCAAAGTTTTTATTGTTAGAAATGGTTTGTCTAAACCATTTTAATTTAATTTTGTCATTTGATTAAAATATTGGTTTACTATTGATGATATTGTTATTGATATGAAAAAATGACCTCAACAGCGACCTTTGCAACCCTGGCAACTTCTGGCGGGAATTCCCATGCCCATTCAGGGAATCTGTAACAAGGGGAAATTTCCTCCTCGGATACAAATCCCAAGGCGGGCGATCCCAAGGGCCTTGATCCGGACTTTGACGGGAATGACGATGCCCCTCTGACTTACTGCGAGAAGGTATCAGGCAAACCAAATCCTAATTCTACTAGGACCCCAAATCATCCCACTGTGATTGCATCAGGGGAAAATCTGGTCATCCCTGTCTCTATCATGGCAGTATAACTCTCTCTTGAATCCCTTTCCCTTGTGGGCAAGTTCGTGGGAGGCAGACCCGACATGGAATCCATAAGGAAATGGGTCGGTTTCAAATGGCGCACAGTGGGAAGCTTCTAGCTTGTAGCCCTATCAAGGGGTTTCTTCTTGATCCGTCTGAACAACCAGGACGACTATGCCCGAATCCTCACTGGTGGACACTAGTTTTTTGGAAGGAAAAGTTAATTTTTGAGAAAATGGGGGGAATATTTCAACCCCCAAACCCAAGACATCAACTATGCATCGATTTGGGTTCGTCTCCTGATCTCCCCATCCAGTTCTGCCACGAAGACATCCTCAGATGGATCGGAGGATACATTGGGGATCTTGTCGCTATTGACTCTGCAACAAAATCCCGTTCCTACATGGCCTAGGCCTGAATATGTGTCAATGCTAATCTAGCATCCCAGTTCCCAACCCACATCAACCTCATTTATGGGGACTTTCACTAGTGCCAAGCTCTCGAGTATGAAAATAAACTAGCATTTTGCATCAAATGCAAATTTTAGGGACACCTCAAATCCTAATGTCCATCTCTAAAGCCCCAGTAGGAGGCACCAAGCTCCAATATTCCCCCTCTTCGACACTAGAATACCTATTTGGGAGTGTGCAATGATCGATTCAAAGGCCCCTTTGGCAACAGGCAAGAAAAGGAACCCAAATGAAAGCAGACTGCTCACCAGGAACCACTCATCAACAACCCCTCTTCAAGCTCGAAACAGGTATGCTCTATGTTTGCTTTCCCCAATAGATTTGGACCTTTATCCTGTTCAAAAAATAAGGTTCTCTTCCCTGAATCCATTCCCATTCAACCCCCGTCCCCCCACCCCCATCCCCCTCCCTCCCCTTCTAAATCTAGGCCTTCCTTTCTGACCTCCTGATGCCCCCCTCCCCACCTCAATCCCCCTTAAGATCCCTTATCTGAGGTGAACCCTCTCCTTCATAATGGTGTATCCTCCTCTTTTCCCTTAGAAGACCCTTCATCCCCAATCAAAACGTGTCTCGAATCCTTGTAGGATGCTTCTAGTCCCACCCACTCCAAAGCGAACATTAGCCCCATCATCACCAGAAGCAAAAAAGGCCCCATTGACACCGGGGGTGAAAGAAAAAGAGACTGACCTACCACCTATGAGCAGATTAGAAAAGATATCGATGACCAGGTTGCCAATGGAGTACAGTTAACCCTCTTTCCAAAAAAAATCAGCCAATCCAAGGACGAGGCAAAAAATCCTAAACCTCCCCCTCTTCAGAGCAAGGGAGGCAAGAAACCCGCCAAAACATCTAAATGGATATCCTCTCTTGGAATATCAGAGGCCTCAACAACACGAGCAAACAAATATTAGCTCGAACCACCAGGAAGGAGTATAAACCAACCATCCTCATTCTTCAAGAAACAAAAACTGATGCTGCCAGAACTCACAGTATAGCTCAAAAAATTTGGAAGAACTGCCAATGGGCCTCATCCTCGGTAGAAGGATCTTCTGGGGTTCTCCTGTGTTTCTGGGACCCTGAAAAGGTGGAGGACAGAGTTATATCCTTTTCCAATAGAACACTGAATATGGTATTTTACTGCAAGGTCAACAAAATCAGTTGGGTGTTATCCAACATCTATGCTCCCAACAATATCATGGAAAGATGCAATATGTGGAGGTCTCTGTCCCTCATGAAGGATGCTTTTTCCAACCTCCCCTGGATGGTAGCATGTGATTTCAATTCCCCCCTCTTTCATTCTGATAAGAAAGGGGGTGATTCTACCCCATCCAAGAGCATCCTTGACTTCCAGGATCTCGTCACAGAGAACGAACTCATGGATATCCAAATCAGAGGTTGCCGATTCACATGGAGCAATAAAAGGGTTGGATCGAATCATATCCAGGTCAAGCTAGATCGGTTTTTTCTTTCCTAGCAGGCCATTACGCTATTTGGAGACACATCTCTCATCTCTCTCCCAAGAATCGGGTCTGGCCATTCCCCCCTTCTTGAATCTAATAAGGCCCCATCCTTTAAAACCCCCTTTAGATTTAAAAACATGTGGATCCAACACCCTAACCTGAAGCAAAGAATTAGCGAATGGTGGAGGACCCATTTCTCAGGATCAACCATATCTCAGGTATCCTAGAAACTGAAATCAATCAAAGAAAATTTGAATACCTGGAACAAGGAGGTATTTGGAAATATTTTTGAGATCAAAGAAAAGACATTGAGCACACTCAAAACTCTGGAGCAACAAATCCAGCATGACCAGTGGACCCCCCAGTTGCGGGATGAAGAGAGGCAGTTATTGTCAGAATACCACAATATTTTGGCAAGAGAAGAGACACTCTGGAATTAAAAATTTCAGGCCCTCTAGCTCATATATGGGGATGCTAACACAAGATTCTTTCATGCCTCTACCTTGTGAAACAGAAGCACGAACAAGATTAGAGAGCTCACCTTGACAGATGGGTCAGTCACTCAGGACATCTTCAAGATCCGAGAAGAGGCCTCCTCTTACTTCAGCAACATGATGGGAACCGCCCTTCTCACTAATGTAGAAGCCCAGGAAGCCCTTCTGGAAAATATTCCCCCCTGGTCACCCCTGATATAAAACTATCCCTAATCCAACCTCTTTCCACGAAATAAATCAAGACTACCTTATTTTCAATGAAAGCTGAAAAAGCCCCTGGGCCAAATGGGTTTCCCCCTCGATTTTTCAAACCTATTGGGATATAGTAGGGGAAGATATTTGCAATGCTATCTTGGGGCTCCAACGTACCAAAATCATCCCACGAGGGACAAATTCCACCTTCATTGCCCTGGTCCCTAAAATCCCCTTATGCAAATCTATGAATTATTTTAGGCCTATTAGCTTGTGCAACATCATCTACAATATCCTAGCCAAATCCCTAGCTCTCAGGCTGAAAATCATCCTCCCCACCATCATAGATCCCTGCCAAGGCAGCTCAGTAGAAGGGAGATCCATCACTGATAACATCATATCACTCCATGAAACCCTCCACTAGACTTTGTGCAACAAAAAAGCTGCCATGTTCCTAAAATTGGATATCAGCAAAGCTTTTGACAGGGTGGACAGGGATTTCTCCTGAAAGTCCTCTCATGGTTTGGCTTCCACACAGAATGGATTAACCTCATCAAATGCTACATCATCGCTCCCTAGTTCTCGATTCTGTTGCAGGTTATTTCCCAAGCCTTAGAGGAATTAGACAGGGAGACCCCTTGTCCCCCTTCTTGTTCATCATCCTAGCTGAGTCCCTCGACAAAGCTTTCAAGTAGGCATGTTCCTCTAAGCGTATAACTAGGATCAAGGCTTCTTCAGATCCCCCTCCCCTGTCTCATCAACAGTTTGTAGATGACACCATCATTGCCACTTCAGCTTCTGTTGTCCAAGCAAAATCTATAAAGGTTATCCTTGATACTTATGCTCCTATAACGGGCCAAGATTTCAACTATCTCAAAATCAAATGTTATTTCCTAAACACCCCGGGCCATAGGCAACGCAAAATTTCTCGCATCCTTCAATTATGTATCATTGATCTCTCCACTTCTTACCTGGGACCCCCCCTGTTCACTAAGAGCCCGAAAGAATCAATGTGGGATAATGTTATTGATCGGATCAAGCGCAAGCTCGCTGCTTGGAAGGGATCCCTCCTATACCAAGCAGCCAAAGCGACCCTCATCAGGGCTATTCTCCAAAGCATCCTGGTCTACTTCATGTCAGTATTCAAAGCTCTAACATCAGTTCACTCCAAAATAGAGCAGATCCAAAAGAGGTTTTTATGGACAGGTCTAGAAAACACAAGAAAATTTCACTTGGTAAGCTGGGACAAAGTGTGCCAACCCAAACCCCAAGGAGACCTTGGTCTAAAAAGATCAGCTAACATGAATCTTGTCCTCCTGGCCAAGCAGGCGTGGAAGATCTTCACTAACTACAGGGCAGAATGGGTGTCAATTATTCAAAGAAAATACCTCAAGCACATGTCCCTGAGGATAATGACATCCCTATTAATGAATCAACCTTCTGGAGGGTCGTGATTCAAGCCAAATCCCTTATCACCAGAGGTACTCAATGGCAGCTAAACAAGGGGACATCGATCAATTTTTGGGAAGACGTGTGGGTGAAGGACAAGCCCCTTAAGGAAATCCTTGAGATTTCCATCCTTATATCAGGTTTGGAGGAAAGATGGGGAAGCAAAGTGAAAGATAACATGGATAGCCAAGGCAAGTGGAAGATTGCCCCAAATGGCAATGAGCATATTGCTAGAGCAGGGAGCGCTTTATCTAAGTTGCTAAGAACTACCATCATCCCCACCATAGTTACCCCAGATCACCCGGTGTGGGCAGGAACCAACAATGGAGGTTTCTCAGTTAAGACAACCCACTCCCTTCTGCTCAACCCTCAAGTTCCCTCTATTCCATTCAAAGTGGTGTGGATCAAGCGTCTTATTTCAAAAATAGGGTTTTTTCCTAGACAACCATCCAAAACAAGACCCGCACCACTAACAATCTCATGAAAAGGGGAATCCATATCCCCAACAGATGCCACCTTTGCCTATCCAGATGGGAATTTGTCAACCACCTCCTAGTGGAATGTGAGTATGCTAAGGAGGGTCTAGACCACATGTTTTCCACTTTTCAAACCCAATGGGCCCACCCCAAATCCCTTGGACCTGTTCATCTAATGGCCTGCCCATTTTAGGAATCCCAAAGGAGCTTTCCTCTGGAAAATCTGCCTTCACCACTTCATCTGGCAAGTTTGACTTGAGCGCAACCGTAGGGTGTTTTCCACCACTTCAAACAACCGATCTCCATGGCAGCCAAAGCCATAACCTACGCTTTTGAGAATTCCTAACTTTTGCCTTGTCTCTGCTCCCCGCTTAGCAAGATTGAAGTTAAGATTATCCAATCCCTCAAAATCCCCATTCCCACCCTGATCCATCCCACTCCCCATCCTAGAATCAAAGCCTGTTGGAATTCCCCCCCCCCAAAAGGGTGGTTGAAGCTTAATTTTGACGGTGCTTCCAAAGAGAATCCTAGACTAGCAAGGGCAGGTGGTGTTTTCAAGCATCACAGAGGGGAGATTGTCATAGCTTTTGCAGAAAATTTGAACAACCAAACCAACAATGTGGCTGAAGCTTGGGCTTTGTGGAAAAGCTTACACCTGATCAAAGACACTCAGATCAAACTCCACATTGAAGGAGACTCCATCAACATTATTGGCTATATGACCTCCAACAAAAATCCGCCATGGAACAATAGAGCCTTGATCCAAGAAAGCAAAAAATTAATGGGTCAACATTGCTAGGTGGAAGTAGGCCACATGTACTGAGAAGCCAATCGACTTGTTGACAAACTTGCCAACATGGGCATAGGCCAAACACCTATCTCGGTGTGGCATGACTCCTTTCCGCCAGATGTCCTCCAAGTTGCAGCTGCGGACAAACATGGAAGGTGCCTTAACTCCCTTCACTCTAATCAATGATTTTTTTTTCAAGGTGATGTAGGTATTTCTCCAAGATTCTTCTCGTTTGAGGCTCCCATGGTGCTTGCTCCACTACCATCCCATGATTGGTTGTCCTATCGATGATCCTCATCATAATTTCCTCGAGTGGACTTTAATTCCTCATGCTACTGCTTTCCAAAGCTTCACACCCAATCCCAATGTTGTGTTTGCGACCGCTCCCCTGCACGTTTCTCTATCACCTTCCACGTATGCTAAGAGCCTTGCGAAACTCAACTTCAACTGTGTGGATATATTTCCAAGGCTTTCCCTTAATCCCCATTCTCCTTGGCCTGACAATCTCTCGTCCACCTGTCTCTCTCCCATAACGCTCGACATGATCTTCTCGCTTCCCCCAGCCTATTTATTTCCTCATCGTCACATGCACTTCAATGTTATCCACTACCAACCCATCCTTTGGTTCATTTATTCTACCACCCTCCCATTTATCCTCGTCCCCGCCACCATGGCTTACCTGGAGCCGAGTTTATTGCAGCTTGATACCTTGTCTTTTGCTTTCCTTCAGGGATGTAGGCTTACCACCCTTCTATCAAAATTTTAAGGGGCCAAAGAAGATATCACGGTGGAATTTGTAAGAATGTGGTTGAATGGCCATGTCTACATCAAAAATGTTTGGTTTAAAGTTACTCGTGCCTTGATTACAGAGGTTGTCGATTTGCTTCTCTCTGATCGCTTGGTTCGACGTGACAAACACTACTGGGAACCAGAGCTGGAGGCTTCCCCAACTATCAGGAATTCAAATGGATTGGATTTGCCCTAGCGTGCGAGTCCCTTCCCTCCTCATGGCCCATCGTTGTAATTTCCCTCATGTAATACCTCTCATGCGATGACCCATATAAGCCCATGTCTAGTTTCCATCTGGCCTTATTCAACCATATCCGCGGGTTCAGACCCCTAAATATCCCTGCTTTCCATCATCGGTCTATTCGTCTATCGGTGTTCACAGCTTGTAAAAAAATTGCCCCTCCCACCCATCAAGGGTTATTGTGCGTTACCACCATATCCTCTCCAACCCTCCCATCGCGGCCACCCCCCTGCAGTCCAATCCCCCTCCCGCCTAGAGCCCTACTCACTCTCTGTCCAGTGATCCTTTGACTAGTGACGACGTTACCAACACCCTTGCCTCCAAGAAAGGCATTGTCGATGTTTCCCCTTCCAAGCCCACCCCTTCCCCTTCTAAGCCCACAACCTCCCCTGCCAAGCCCACCCCCTCTGCCACCAATAAAGCTTCGTTGGGCAAGCGTATAAAACAGAAGAGGTGCCCCCTCAGGTCCGTAGGTCTTCGAGAACTAAAAAACTCAGGGTTGAGTCTAGCCAAAATTCCCCCTCAAGATGGATGACCTGAGCAGGGATTCCACTCCCACCTCTGGAATTTCCAATCGGCTCACCAGAATGTTCCTGAAAAGCTTCATCATGACCTTCGAGAGTGCTGGCATGGCTCTGAAGCATTCCCTACAACAGAATGCACTGCGCGTTGGAGAAGACACCCTGAAGATCGATCCCTAAATCTACTCCAGACAAGTGTGTTTTTTGAAGATTGGTATGGTTGTTTCTCTAGTTATGTCTTTTAGTGCCCTTTTTGGAGTCCTATGTTTGTCTATTTTTTTGGGTTTCTCTAAGATGGCCCCTGTGTGGGTCCTAGATTTAGCCGAGGGTTTTTTATTGTCTGCTTCTAGTAGGCCCTGCGTGGGTAAGTATCCCCTATTTATCGGCACTATTATCCCTTGCGTGGGAATTTTGACTAAGATATCCCCTACGCAGGAATCTCTAAGATGACATATGGTTCCTCTATTCCTCGTGTAATGGGGCCTTGCAACAAGTTTCTCTCTTCCTACTGAAGGTTTTTGTATATCTGGGGTTGGGACCCAGTTAAAACCCTTATAATCAAAACACCAAATTACCAAAAAAAAATATTGGTTTACTATTGCTTATTTATATAAGTAGTCGATTTGGTGTGAGGCGGCCATTTGAGGAACATGATTCGTATGGTGCGGATCCACACAATTTAGGTTCAAATCACATTGGATTACCATAAAAAAACCTCAAGGGCTAGGCAGATTGGTAAGTTCTAGTCTGGCTTGGCACTTGCCAAGAAGAGACCTAGGTTTAAACCTTGGGGGAAGCATGTTGCAAAGGTAGTAGTCTAATTTGAATCCTTTGAGTGCGTGTCAGATTGACGATGATGGTATGAATCCTGATCACTCAGTGGTCCATTTCACGTCGAGTTATAAAACAATGAGGTGGAATATGTTTGGTGGATGCAGCCCCTGTGGTTTGAACCCTACACTTATCAACTACTAAAAATAATGTGGTTGTAACCAACTCTCCTATCAAGAATATATATATATATATATATATATATATATATATATATATATATATATATATATCAACTACTAAAAATAATGTGGTTGTAACCAACTCTCCTATCAAGAAAAAATATATATATATAAATTTGTAATCTTATTGTTGTGGTAAAGTTATTAGGTTTTCATTTAGGAGAGCCAAGTTCAAACCCCACTAGGTATGAGGGACTATGACCCTTCATAAAAATTTGTGTAAACTTAAATTTTTATCATGTAGCATTAGCTCAATCACTTAAATTCCTCAACCTTTCAAAGAGGAGACCTATGTTCGAATCTTGCCAAACAATACAAAGATAAAATCCAAGCTTTGTTGTAATACCACTATGTAGTGCCCATTTCAATCCCATATAACCCGTTGCATATTGGTTTGCTATAGTGAAAATTCAATACCTTGTTATGGAGTTTGAAGAAATTAGGTTTACACATACATTAAGCGAAGGAAACAAATGTGCAAATAGGCTAAGCCAATAGAGAGGTTTTAATTGAGGATCGTGAAGTTAAATTCTTTTTTCCTTGGTTAGAGGAAGTAGTGAGTTTAGCTGAAGCTGACAAGAAAATGTTGACTGGGTGAAGCAAATAATGATTAAGATTTACTTTAATGTTTTCCATTAGTAATATATGATTTATTTTATAACATTAATGTGCTTTCATATAAACCATTTATTACAATTTTGTGGTTGGACTTGTGCTTCCGGAAGGAAACTAACAATTCAACTTTGGTAAAGCGGGCTATGGTAGAGCAATGTTTTGGAAATATTACTCTACTAAGATACAATGCATAGATGGTAGATGTGAAGTTTTGGTATTGTGGAGGTTGTTGTAGGAAAATGTCAAAGAAGGGTGTTGAACTCTGAAGTTTTTGTTTTCACATAGAAAATTAAAAATTTTCAAAAAAAAAAATCAAGAATTCAAACATTTTATGTAAATGATGTAGGTTTTTAGCTATAACAACTAATTGAGATGAGAATTGAATGTATTTGTATACTTTCATGCTTTAAAGAATAGAGTTGTGATATGTCAAAGGTGAGGGACCAATAAAAAACAAATATTGGTTTACTACCAATAGAAGTCACACATAGCTTATTAATATATATATATATATATATATATATATATATATATATATATATATATAGAATGAGAACCATAGTTTATGGTTTGAAACTTCTCTTTTTGCCCTAAACTCTATGTACAGATTAAAAGGTTTAAATATTTTAAGATTCAATTATCATTTTTAAATAAATTAATCAAATTGTAAGATTTTTAATAGGTGATAAGTTTTCATCAAATGACATTAGTACAATAGGTTAAATTTATTGGCTTTCAAAGAAAATATCTTGGTTCAAATCTTGTTAAGTGATATATGTATAATTGTCAAGCTATTATAATCACATCATTTGGTCATTTTCACCTCTTTATGGGGGTCATTTCGATTCCATATAACTTGTAAAAAAAGAATGTACGAGGTTGAAAAAAGTGGTGCAAAAAACAAATGAACTAAAGATCATCACTAATGAGTATGTATAGATAGATACTACATAATTGAAAATGAATAAGTGTATAGTTTAGGGGTAATGTTTGTTATATATAATGTTTATCTATTATAATGCTTTGTACTTTTTCCAAGTTATAATTTTTTTTTTATTTGGTTATTGTGAGAAACCCCTATGATCGATCTATAGGGCTAAGAAGTCTCCTCCCAACCATAACCCCTTTTAAATTTGAGAGCTATACTTATCAATAGGGAATTTAAAACAAAGCCACCACACACCCACCCCCTCACACATTCGTCCACACCACGGTTTGAACCTTGGACCTCCCCAAGAAGAGCCAAAGCCCGAACTGTTGCGTTGCACCCTTAGGTGCAATTAAATTTTTTATTTGATCAAAGCTTGAAGACTTATAAGCTAACAAAATTTTATGATTTTCTTTCATATTCATTATGAGTTTGGGAGAATGCTTTATAATCTTATTGACTATAAAAGAGTTTTTTTATTTTACTAAAGATGCATCGGTTAAAATTTTAATCTTGTCCAAATTCATGTTTGTAGATGTTTTTGAAATAAACTAAAATAAAAAGTATATTAAAAATATTCTCCTAATAGAACATCACAATAAACCAAATTTAATCCTATGATTATACTTATGGACCATTAGTTATGTAAATATCATAAGGGTTTAATCTAATTTAATATAAAATAATTTGAAGATTAAAGTATGTTAAAGGTATACGATGCTTTCTAGTAAAATGTAAAATTAGTACATCCTTCTATAGATGTATTTGAAGTGTATGTCATGATTTTAAATGTGAGGAGTGAGTGATATATATTTTTAGTTTAATTTATCATTACATAATACATGAAATAGCTTATTCAAGCTTTTTGGTGGCAAGAGCATGGTAATGGGAAGGCGATACACCCTCACTTATATAAAAATGTCCATATTTTCTTTTTATCCCTCCTTAAAATAATGAAACATACCCAAGCTAACATACCTATAGAAGTAATTGACCTCAAGTTAAGCAACTTCATGGATGACTACATAGTCCATGTCATGGATGTGTTATTTGTACCCTAAAGAGACATGAGAATCCACATGGAAGTTGTTAATGAGGTCTTTTCATGCCACCGTGTTGGACATGCTCAAATGAATCAACATGTCTGAGATGGTAGTTGGGTGAAGTAATTGACCTCAAGTTAAGCAACTTCATGGATGACTACATAGTCCATGTCATGGGTGTGTTCTTTGTACCCTAAAGATACATGAGAATCAACATAGAAGTTGTTAATGAGGTCTTTTCATGCCACCGTGTTGGACATGCTCAAATGAATCAACATGTCTGAGATGATAGTGGGGTGGTACAACTTAAACTCGAGCTTCAGGTGTTACCTCTCCTTCATTGTCATGCATATGTAGGAGAGCTTTGAGGCCCTTAATTCCTAAGTGATGGTCATGTTGGTAGATCACATTTGGTCCAAAAAGGGTAAATTTGTCACAGATATATTTCATCTAATCATCATATCGTGCCTCTCTATCCTTGATGAAGTGGATTGGCAAGAGGAGGAAAATTCATCAGTCTTAGTTCAAATCTTAGCCAGACATTGCATTCTAAAAATTAAAGCCAAGTCATAGGTTTCATAAATTAGCAGATTCAATGTCTTGGATCTCCTCAACAATGTTTGGGTTACAGTAGCCAGGGATTTTAAAGCCTAATTTTTTGTTCTATCAAATGTGGACTTGATGTTGAAGACTATACAACCCATTTGGTTTATATTTTTAGATGTCATAAAAATTATTGGTTCATTTTAGATGAATGAGGGTTAAGGATGGATTTTATATGGAAGCCTTTTATGGTAAAATTCACTATAATTTTTTTGGGCTAGAGGGCAAGTGGGGTTTACCTTAACACTCCATTAGCATGATTTTGAGTCCTTAGATTAGTGTATGTAAGAAATATAGAAGAGAAGGAAAATTTTAAAATAATGAAGGATTGAAAGTTGTATGAGTTGGAAGTGTAGAGTACTATGAGTTAGACAAGATGAGTTTGTGTTAGAGTATAATGCCAAGGTATGTAGGGAAAATTTTCAAGTGATGTACCACTTATGGATACTTTTATGCCAAGTTTACCAGGGCATTGTGGCCTATAGACCTCAATTTTGAACCCTAGCTCTATGTACGAGAAGAGGAGAGATTGCATTGACTTAAAAAGCTCAAGAATATTAGTGTACGGGTTTATCTAGTTGACAATTTAAGTTATGTATTTAATCAAAGTATGGACAGAGCAAATCACAAATGATGGACAACACATGCAAAAGTTGTATTTCCAAAAATTTGCTTACTATAAAAGCTCCTGAAGCATTATTACAATAATATTAACTCCACTCTAGTGGTGCTCTCGAATGAGGATAAAGGTGGCAAAGGACTAGTCATGTGGGGCGATAGAGTGATGACAATAATAAATCATATTGTTTGATCAAAACTTTAAGTCAATAGTGGTAGAAACCACCCTAATTATGGAGGGCCAAAGATATGCATGACCACAAACCTAGTGCAAATTATGAGTGATGTAGGAGAGAGTCCATTAAGGCTTTGAATCCAAGCGTTTCCACCATAGCCTAGACAAAGGAGATGGTTAGAAGACTACTTTGAGTCTTATTGATATCTCACTTAAATGATGCCAAAAATAGAATTAACATTGGCCTCTACCACATAGAGTATCACTATCTCCATAATGATCTCATTGTTGCCAGGGGAATGAATATAAATGATAAAGCAGTGGACGATAACTAAGATGAATGAATATGGTGTGACAAAAGGGGACTACATTAATTTCATAAATATTATTTCATTTTTTATAGATCTTAAAGTCCATGTTCCATAAACCAAAGGTAAATAAAACACTAGCCTAAAACAACCCTCATGTTATCAATACTTTCCAAAAACAAATAGAATTAGCACATTACCTATAATGAAATAGCAACTCACAAATAAACACAATGCAATATAAATTTTGTTTGTAGACACTAAATTAATCTCATTAATTTTCTCATGAGATTAGAATCTCAATTTAGGAAGTAAAACTTTCCAATTGTCCAAACTCAATTAATAAATGTTGAGATTCATCCATAAGATTAAAACCTTCATTTATGGTGTAAAAGTATTTGCTTTCCACCCTAAAATGTCAAGCCATACATTTGGAACCATAGTTTGTGATGTGAAGCTTCTTACTCTTCATTGTTTGCCCTAAATTTTTTTACAAATTAAAAAGTTAAATTATTTAATATTGTTCCATTATAATTTGTAAATGAATTAATCAAATTGTAAGTTTTTTAACATGTGATAACTTTTCGTATGATAAATAAATATTTTATAATGTAAAATAAGGGTCGTGTAGTAGCTAGTCCCTTGTACAATAGGAATTGAAATTTTATTATGAAAGAAACAAATGAATCAAACACTAAACTATTGATTGATTCTATTGATTGATTCAAATGAGTATAGTTAGTGTACAATTAAAAATAAAAAAGTGTTTCCAAATAGTTTAGGGATAGCATTTATTATATATAATGTTTATCTATGAGAATGCTTTGTATTTTTGCAAGGTTCTAAATGAAGATTTATGTTTAATCAAATATTTAAGACTTCACAAGCTAACCAAAATTTATGATTTTTCTTTATGTTCATTGTTTTGTGAGATTGCTTTATAATCCTTTTTTTGCTAGAGAAAAAGGGGTTTTACTTGGGTCCCCCACCCTTGACAAATCACAAATATCTCCTTTAGATCTTGAGATTTTACAAAAAGATTCAATTCTTATCTCAATTTAATTGCTATAGCTAGATACCTACATCATTTTTTATAAAAAGTATGAATTCTTGATTTTTATTTTGTAGATCTTTTTCAATTTTCTTTATAAATACAAATATTCCATAATTTAGCATCATTCTTCTTGAAATTTTCCTACAGTAGCCTTCACAATACCAAAACTCCACCTCTACTATCTACACACTTCATCTTAGTAGAGTAATATTTCCAAAACTTTGTGTTATCATAGTCTACTTTACCAACTTTGGATTGTTAGTTTCCTTCCTAAAGCATAAGTGCAACCACAAAAACTATAATAAATAGTTTAGCAATCTCAAAAAGTTGAAAGTTCATGTTTAAATATTATAAAGGGATACATGTATAATAATTAAAGTATGAGCCATTATATAATACAAGTGGAATTCATTTTAAATGCAATTAACCAATTAAAAAATATTTTATCATTTTAACGAGTTATGAAATAAATATCATTTATATTATAATGACATTTTAACAAATCATAGTAGTATTGTTTTAATAAATATTTAGCAGTCTCAAAAAGTTGAAAGTTCTAATCCATACTCTATACCATAATCCAACCAACAACCAACAACTCAGATAATTCATTCAGCCATGAAATCCATCTGATATCATCTTCTTCTTTTACTCCAACATACAAAATTCTACTCGCTTCACAAAATAATTCTACTCGCTTCACAAAATCATAGTCCATTTTATAGAATCTAGGTTGTTACTTTCCTCTAATGCATTGATCTATAAATGGATCCTCTAAAACATTTTGTAATGCTTTGGAACATTATTGTGAACTTCTTCCTTTCACAATTTTATTTTCAAATTCAACTAAACTTATGACTTTATTTAACCATGGAAAAGAAAATTTAACTGCATGATCCTCTATTAAAATTCTTCTATTGGCTAGCTAATCTGCACATTTGTTCCCTTCCCTTAATGTACATGTAAATTGATTTCTTCAAACTCTGTAGGAAGTTCTTATATTTTCACAATGATCTTATGTATGTTCCATGGAGCCTTTACTTTCCTCAAAATTGCATTTATTACTATTAGTGAATCCCCTTTCATATATACTTTGTTCTATTTCATTTGTATGCATATTTTTTATCCTTCCAAAGTCATCCAAGCTTCAACTTCATTATTTGTCTTAAATCCACTACTAAAAGTGTGATGTGACAAAATCTCACCATATTATTTCATATTATTCCTCTTGCTTCTACTAGTCCTAGATTTCTTTTAAATGCTCCATCAAAATTCAATTTGACCAACCCTACTTTTAGTGGTTTCCACTTTATATTTTTTGTCTTCCTTTTGTTTTGTCAAGGTTCTCAACTTCAATATTAGGGATTGGATGAGTTGATAGGGATTTTTTATACTCCTTTAAGAGTAAAAAAATCTTCCTTTTCATTACCTTTAAACTACTTTCCTTTCCTTTAAATATGATTCTATTTCTTTCCAACCATATAATCCAAAGTATTATATATTTTGATGAATCTCAGATTGTTTGTAACACCTCACATTTAAAAGTGCTATGCCATTGCTTTAACCATTCTTCAATTCTACCATTCATCACCATGCATTTACCAAACATATTAAAAATCCATTGCTATAGTTCCTAAACTATTGAGCAGTGTCCCAAGAGATGGTCTATACTCTCCTCCTTTTTATATAGAACACATTGTGAGGGGCCATGAAAACCCCTTTTCATTATGTTATCCAAGGATAAAATTTTCTTGTGACCTACTAGCCATACAAAATTTTTAAATTTTGGAATGCTTGAGCTATCCCAAATATCTCTTCATATTCTTGAGGTATTTCTATTTTATTGGTGCTTTACATTATATTTATTTTTTATTGTGTATTCTCTTGATTTAAGTTTGCATCCATAAGAACTCTCCAAATTACTTTTTCACTTAGAGTTAAGTTTGCATCTGTAAGAACTCTTAAATTGATACCTCCCCTAGTTTTATCATCACACACCTTGCTCCATTTCACCAAAGGAAATTTTCTTTTATCATGTAATCCTGACCACAAAATGTTTGTATAATATAGCTTAAACTTTTTCTATAAAATTTGGCATAATATACAAGGGCATATGATATTTTGGAATGGCTTGTAAGATTGATTTAATTTTAGCACTCTTCCTGCCAACCATAACCATCTACCTTTCCATACGAGTATTTTATTCTAAACTTTACTTATAACTAGATTCTATAATTCTATCTTCATTAGCCCCTCAAATAAAGGCATCCCTAGATATGTTTCTAGAAAATTTGCCTCCTCCATTTGAAGTAACTTGCATATCCTTGCTTTGATTCTAATTAGAGTGTTTATGAAGTAAATTTTGAATTTTTTCCTACTAACTTTTTGCCCAGATGCTCTTTCATTCCTTTAATAAGTTATTCTAACTTATAGTCTTGTTTTTCCCTACCCTTCCAAAAAGGGTTGTCTAATCATGTTGATATTTTTTTTAATGGGTTATATGGGATTAAAATGAGCCCCACCCATATTACCTCATCACCACATAGTGGTATTATAACAAAGCTTGGATATTATCCATGTATCGTTTGGCAATATTCAAACATGGATCTCCTCCTTAAAATGTCGAGGAATTTAACCGATTGAGCTAATGCCACTTGATTATGTTGTCGATGTTATTATTAGCCTTGAATTCACTTATTAGCTCATCTTTGTATGCCTTATTTAGGTTCCTTTACAATACATATACCATAATAATGAATAAATATAGTGATAGAGGATCTCCTTGTCTAAGATCCCTCTTGGATTTAAATGATTTTGTTACTAGCCTATTGACCAACACTGAATATGATACTGTAGAGAAATAAGCTTTAATATATCTGACCCATTTCTTCCCAAATTCAAACTTTTCTTATACTACAAAAATAAAATCCCATTTAATCCTATCATAGGCTTTATTCATATCAAGTTTTAAGATCATTGCTCTTTCTTTTCTAGAAGTTGTTGAATGCATTACTTCATAAACTACTATGATCCCGCCCATAATATGTCTCCCTTTCACAAATCCTCCTAGCTCTTCTAATTTTTTTTTTTTTCTTATAGTGGTATTAATTGATTTGTCATCACTTTGGAGATTATCTTATATTCCATATTACATAGGCTTATGGGCTTGAATGAATCAAACAATTTTGCATCCTTATTTTTTGGAATCAAGGTAAGATATGTTGCATTTATTTTATAAGGTATGTACTATTTTACACTAGATTTTTCCACTACCACCAATAAAGAATCCTTCGCTATTTGTCAATTATGCCAATAGAATAGTGTATAGAGTTTTTCTAGACCTGGGGATTTATCCTTATCAAAACAGAAAAGAGATTAATGCATTTCTTCTAGAGTAATAGGCTCCATCAATTTGCTATTATATTCATCTGTTATAACTAAAGGTACTTCTTATAGTAGCTTATCATTAAGAACTTCAATCTCCTTTGATCCTAAAATATTATTGTACAAAAGCCTCACCTCCTTTCTCATTTCACTCTAGTATTCAATTCAAATCCCTTCTATTGAATTAATTCTACTAATTCTAGATGTTGATCTCTATACTATTGTCACCCTATGAAAAACTTTGTCTTTATCTTCTTTAACCAAGTTCATATCGATTTTAATCTCCAATTTTTCTTTCTTGCTCAAATTATTATGATATTCACTAAGCAACTCTCTTTCCTTTGAGCTTGAATTATTGTGCTTACTATTAGCAGAGCAAACTATATTTCATTCATAATAGTGCAAATAAATAATGTACAATAGGTTCAGATTATCCCATGTAAATAGGATCGTAAAACTGATTACAACCATAATTAAAATAAATGCCAAAAATAAAATATTCCTAGCACCTATTAATGCTAACAAAATAATAACAATAAGATGCTCACAATTATCACAAAATAATGTGATAATATAGAGTAACTAACCTAGTTACCTAACATCCCCCCTTATTATATTATTTTGAAATACAAATGGAGTTGTGAAATAACTTGAATTTGACACATGCAAGTGCCTTAGTAAAAATTTCCGCAACTTGAGCATTGGTGGGCATGTACTGAAGTTGAATTATGTGTCTTGGAACTTCATCGTGAATGAAGTGACATTGAGTGTCAATGTGTTTGGTATGTTCATGATGCACTGGATTCTTAACGAGCTTCAAAACACCCTTCTTGTACCAAAACAAGTGAATTGGATATTTGGATGGAAGACCCATACTTGTCGAAATATGATGCAACCATATCGCCTCACACACTGCTTCACGTGCGATACGATACTCTACCTCTGTAGATGAGATAACAACCACCTGTTGCTTCTTGTTGTGCCAAGAGATAGGACCAGATCCAAGATGAAAAATATATCCTAAAGTTGACTTTTGATCATCATATGATCCGGCATAGTCGGAGTCCGTGTATCCTTGCAAGAAGAATTGATCATTATTCTTGTACTCTAGGCCATACTCAATAGTACCATGGACATAGTGAAGAACACATTTTGTTGTTTTCCAATGAGTGACCTTAGGCTCCTGCATGAAACTCGAAAGATAATTTACAGCAAACAAGATATTTGACCTAGTGTTCATCAGATATATGAGACTCATGATCAGTTGGTGATAGAGAGTACCATCTACCTGAGGTGAATCATCATACCACAATAACTGAAGCCCTGATTCCATCGAAGTTGCCATTGGCTTACAACCAATCATGAGATACTTTTCTAACAATGTCTTGCCATACTTTTTTTGTGACACCTTGATGTGGTACTTCTTCTGGTTCACTTCCAAGCCAAGACAATAGTGGAGAAGTTCGAGATCTATCATCTCAAAATATTTACACAAGGCACCTTTGATGACAGTTATCAATATTTCTGAGCTACCTGTGATAATCAGATCATCCACATAGAGTACAAGTAACACTATTTTAGAACCTTATTTTTTTAAATAGAGATTTGCATCTGATGGACTTCTCCTAATTTTATGCTGTAATAGGTGATCATCCATCTTAATGTACCAAGTTCATGGAGCTTGTTTCAAACCATACAAGTATTTGACCAATCTGTAAACTTTCTACTCTTGGCCTCCCACTTCAAATCCTTCAGGTTGTGACATATAGACCTCCTTTTTGATATCACCATTAAAGAAGGCACTCTTGACATCCATTTGATGTACTTTCCACCCGAACAGTGCCGCCATAGCACAAAGAACTCGAATGGTAGTCATCCGAGTAGTATGTGCAAAAGTTTCCTCATAGTCGATGCCTTATTTTTGTGCATAGCCCTTTGCAACAAGATGGGCCTTATGCTTATCAATTTTTCCATCTGCCTTGTACTTTACTTTGTACACCCATTTGCAGCCAATGGGATTCTTTCCATGTGGCAGATCAACAAGCTTCCAAGTCTAATTTTTCTTCAGAGACGTGTACTCTACATCCATAGCAACCTTCCATTGTGGCTCACTAAGGGCATCTTGAATTATGGCGGGTTCATTCTCATCAAGTGAAGACATAAAAACCCTGTCATCATCCACTTCCATATCTTCTGTTTCTCTCTTTGTATCTACAAAAAGCTTCTCAAAGGATTGACAAAGATCATCAACCTTAGTAGTCTCTGTTGTAGCTTTCTCTTGTTGAGCCATACTACAAGTATGAGGTATATTCAAAGTCATATTTGGTGGTGTGGATATCTTTGAGTCTCTGATAGTACTTGTATACCACTTAGGAATATTTTTCTATGGCAAAGAAGAAGAAGAAAAAGACTTCTCAACCTTAGACTCCTCAAAATCTAGGTATACATCGGATGTGTTTTGTGATGTGAAAGCTTCATAAAAAAAAAATCTCTACTAATATGAATCTTCTTGGTCAAAGGATTAATCAACCGATAACTCTTAGAATGCTCATCATATCCAAGAAGAACACATTGCAAGGTCTTCTCATCTAATTTCTTTCTTTTTTCGTTTGGTATGTGCATAAAAGCCTTACATACAAAAGTACGTAGATGAGAGATGGAAGGTTTCTAACCACTCTATGCTTCCTATGGAGTTATTACCTTTAGGGTCTTTGTGGGTGCCCTATTCAACATACATACTACTGTGGTGATGGCTTCTACCCAAAACCGTTGCTCTAGATGGGATCCTGTTAGCATACAACGAACCATTTCCATGATGGAATGGTTCCTCTGCTCAACAACTCTATTTTACTATAGAGTATAAACAATAGTGAGTTGTCACTTGATCCCATGTGCAGTCAAATATGTAGAAAATTCCTTAGAGGTGAACTCCTCCCTCGATCTGTTTGGAGGGTTCTTATAGAAGTCCCTGACTCCTTCTTAATATATTTCTTGAATTGTTGGAAGTAAGTGAAAGCTTCTGGTTTCAAATGAAGAAATAAAACCCTCATATTTTGTGAGTAGTTATCTACAAACAACTGAAATTACCTCTTCCCCCCATAACTATTTGGTGTGAAAGGACCGTAAAAATCTGTGTGAACTAACTCCAAAGGTTTCTTTGCTCGTGAAGAGCTCTTTTCAAATGGTACTCTATGTTGCTTCCCTACTAAGCAATCAGAGCACACTGAAAATGTAGGGGAAAGGAAGGGAAGACCCTTTACCATATCATATTTACTTAGCTCAAGTAAATATCCAAAACTTAGATGCCCGTATCTCTTGTGCCAAAGTGAAGTTGCCTAATTTTTAGAGACTACCATGGCAACATGAGGGGTGGAGATAACATATAATGCAAACAAACCATGCTTGTATGAAGTTGTTGGGATGTGTTTATCACTCTTGGTGAAAAAGCAACACTTCTTTCCATCCTCAACACGAAAATCAACAACCATATCCTTATCCAGAATTTCTCCCATAGAATTCAAATTTGACTTCAACTCAGCCACTCTAAAAAGAAATAGTTCAACTGTCTCTCCATGCTTCATACTCAAATTGTGAAGTTGATATTTAATGTGAAGAATGGTGGAATAATTCTTACCCTCATATATGGTCTTAAGGGCATCTCATGCCTCTTTACCATATTCTTTGTCAGCTATGTGAGGTTGAACTTCATCTGAAATAACAAGTAAGATGAGAACTCGTGCCTTACTATCTTTCTTGTCAAAAAAAATTTGTTCTACAGTTGGTCGTTTAGGTTGAGTTGTGTTGGCTAATGGTGAAGGTTTTGTTTCTGTGCTAGAGACAACATCCCATAAATCTTCCATTTGTAGAATAGCCTTCATCTTTGTTTTCCATGGTGTGTAATTGGAACCTTTGAGTAACTGAGAGTCTGTTAGGTACTTGTGGATAGTGGCCATAATGAGGGTTCCTTATAACACCAAATGGTCCCCCTTTCTTTATACCTACCAGGCCTTTATATCGAACCTCTCGTTATACCCGCCCTTACGTAAGGGAGATTATAGGTACGTGAGAGAAGAACGATAAGTGGTACATAGGCGGTACTGAAAGGGAATAATTTTGTTTATGAAACCTACCATAGAAGGTCTTTCCTCATGCATGGGGCGTAACTTCCCCTAAACACTTTGGAGAGAACACTTCGTCAGGATTTACGTCTAACAACAATAACAATTAGGGTAGTGAATGGAGTGAAAAAATAACAAAATGGTAAACTTATATCTCCTTGATGATTTATACAGTACAAGCTCAGACATCGTTGTTGCAGCTATGTTAGGTGATAGATACAGTAGCCCAAAGCACGACAACTTTACCTATAAGTGTGGGCCAGAGGTACCGTGTATACCGAATATTATTGTGCAAATAAATTGCATGGATGGGTTAATTTTTGGGGACTTAATTGTGCTTTATTTTAATTAATGATGTAGTGCAAAAACAATAATAAAATGTAAATACAACTAACAAAAAAAGTGCCCACAAAAAATTGAAAATGTAGGTGTCGGTTTCCATCGAAAATGCACCTAATTACAATGCCAAATTGCTTTTCAAAATTGAAAAATCACTCTCTATTCCCCCCCTTTCATCCTGATTTGCAATAAAATGACATGAAAATGTCCCCCCCTAATTTTACAAAGATAACTAGGATGAAATAATAGTTTGGGGTTTGTGCTTCATTTTGGGTTTTTTTTAATTGTGAAAAAAAATTTAAGTAAATAAAACTAAAACAATAATTAAACATGTCTTTAAAAAATCATTTAAAAAAAATAATTGATTTAACAAAACAATTATGAAATTATTGATTTAATTTATTTAAAAAATATAAAGTTGAAAAAAAAATTACCTCGCATTCGTAGCAAAAAATCTTTATTTTGGGCTGCGTGGGGTTGGAACCCTTGACCTAATAGTCGACAACAGCTTACCGCTCGGTCTCCATCTCGTCGAGCTACCTGCTTTGGTGGGTAGGAAAGGGGATGATCCCCTAGTTGAAGGTGGTCGTCCGTGCGGGTCCTGTTGTTGTTCCACTCTCCTGCACGACTAACCTCCACACAAGCGTCACCTCCACGATGACTTTGATGCGTCGCTCCACTTGTGTGTTCATTGTAAAATCCTTAAATGTCTAAAATATCAATCTCCTTTCTCATGTATTATTGACGACTAAGGATTTTACAACCATGATATCTGACAAATTACAACAAATTGGAGCAAACGTAGAATGCCTCCTATCACACGCACAGGCTACTACTGGCAATTTTTCAATTTTGATAATACAGAACGAAAATCTACAGAATAAATCAATAGGATTATTGGGTAGGGAAGCAGTCAATGTAGAGTGCTACATATCAACCATATCCTATATGAGCTTTCGGTTGGCTGTGTTGCGCTGCTTTCCCAGGAGGTACAAGTTGACACCTGAAATATGTGCTAGAGCCATCGGGAGAGAGCGATAAAAACATACAGATGGAAGTCCTAATCCGTAGTGTTGAGGGAGAGTCGAAGCTGCCTACAATGGCCTAAAACTACCTGCAAGGGTGGAGATTGACTGAAACTGCCTGCAATTATTTTTTTGCACTACAAACAAACATAGAATGTCGTGTCCGATAATCCGCTACTATGATATTCACTATTGCGTAGAAACCGATTCTGGGATAATATCCCACATGTGAAAGGTTGAAGAGCAAAGGTGAATTTAAAACAAACAACATGTATATTATCAAACATCCACTTTAGGGTGGACAAACCCACTGTTTTACCTTTTTTCGAGCTCCATCGAAGTCAACCGTCAAGTCCCATGTCACTAGGTATTCCAAGTCAGCCTTAGATGTCAGTTCACCCCAATGTAGCTTAGTTTGCACTCCATTTAGTGTATCTTACGAGTCAGATCACTGCACAATGCCTTAGATCTCATTCTAGTCCACGTCACCTTGGGTCTAGGTAGACTACGCATAGGTTGCGTCTGCATTAGATCCCTCGAATCTACTAACCACGTGTCAAGTCTAGCTACCAGGCCCACGTTTGAGTCAAATCTAGGATCTGAGTCACATTCATGTCTTAGATCTGCCATATAGCTTCCAGAGTCTAGCGTCTGACAGGTCCTGGGATGCTGGGATCAACGTCCCATAGATCATCCTCCAAAACTATCCTCAACACGATCAAAAAATGAAGTTTGAATCAAATTGCAACGCACGATCAAATCGTCGACTCTGATACCATATTAGCAGAGTGAACTATATTTCATTCATAATAGTGCAAATAAATAATGTACATTAGGCTCATATTAGCTCGTGTAAATAGGATTGCAAAACTGATTACAACCCTAATTAAAATATATGCCAGCAATAAAATATTCTTAGCACTTATTAATGCTAACAAAATAATAACAATAATATGCTCACGATTATCACAAAATAATGTGATAATATAGAGTAACTGTAGACACCTAAAATGCATCATGTCGATGGTGACTACTCATATGGACATGCTATAAGACCATATTGAAGATCTTGGACAGACTCCAAGATAGAGTAGTGGTTCTAACCACTCAAGTTGGGCTCCTTGGCCTAATCAGTCTGAACCACAGCCCAGACCTGTGGTCTACAGTCTGAATCGTGGCTAAGACCTATGGTTTACAGTCTGGATTGTAGCTGCAACCTGCAGTCTTAACTGAAGTTCAGGTGGCCTTCATCTAAGCCAAATCGGTTTGAACGACCATTTGTTCTAGAAGAAGGTGGTTAGACGATGGAAGCTTCCAATCCAGCTATCCTAACCACCCCTTCTTGATCTTGGCTTCTCCATGAAGCCACCCCTAGCCCCGGGACATCCTATAAGTACCCCTTCAAATTAGGGCAATGATATATAGAGCATTTTGATAACGAAGAGCTGTCAAAATATTGAGAGAGTGATTTTGGAGATCAAAGTAGTGAAGCCCTGTCGAATTGTGGACTCACTTGAGTGCATAGAGAGAGCACGCTAATTTGGGTAAACGAAGGCCCCATTCAATGATTCAACCACCGAACTTGTCAGAGAACACCGAAGGTGACCCTTGAACATCAATTGGCCAAGGAGATCAAGCCCAAAGCCCTTGAATTTGGAGAGCAAACAACTTGGTTGCTCACTACGGCTTTCAGCCACGGTTTACAGTGCAGACCGCTCACCAGAGCTGCGGTTTGCAACAGGGGTAAAATCTCTTTACTGTTTTCATTACAATCTGATTAGTTAGGTTAGAATTAGCATTTTATCCGATCAATTATTTTTTTAGAGATCTCTAACCGATAGATTTAGTGTTTAGAGTAATTTTGTCATATTAGTGTAGAATATGCATTAATGGCTTCTTTTCACGCTTTCATGCTTCATTTCGCATAATTGATCCATTAGATTGATAGTTGTAGTTCTTGTTTACATCTTTCAAGCAATCTTGATGAATCTTGCATATGTCTAACACCTTTTATTAGCTTTCTTGATTTTAGTTATAATGGCATATACATGTTTATTACCTTCAATGGGCCTCATCACGAGAGGCTACCTATGTTTTTAACTATCTTCTGTTGTTTCTTGACTGCAGGGATCTATATTCAAAGGAACCTACATTCAAATCCTTACTCAATGCGAAGAAGAGGGCCTACTCCACCCTAATGCAATTTGTGGCTATTTGGAAAAGAATTTATTGTGCGCCTACCCCGTTGGGGGATTTGGAAATTGTATTAAGAGTATGAACATTCTGGTGACCCTAAGAGGGGAAATATTATAACCGCATTTCATTGACAAAATTAATAAAAGAAACACACATTTTCATTGTTACATGCAATCTTCTTATTTTTCCATGCTTTCATGTTGATTTCATTAATGCAATAGCTAGGTGTACGCTTTTTGGGATAGGTCAGAAGGTGATCACGAAGAAACTCTGTAATTCATGCGATCTAATTGTTGTTTCTTAATTTTTTGAAATTATAGGTACAGACCACAGCTATCAGCTATGGGCCAACAATTGAATTGTAGGTTCAACACACGATTTACAGTCTGAACCATAGATCAGACCTACGGTTTACACATGACAACATAGACAACAGAAAGCAGAGTGCAGATCAACTCAGGACCTGAGGTAGGCCCTATTTTCCACTCTTTGTTCTTTTTTTTACTCTTTGTGTTTTTACAGAATGCATAAAAGTGAATGAAATTAGGAAAAACAAATTAAAAAAGGGAAATTAATCATGTCCTAGTTCATTTAGCATTTACATCTATAGAAAGGAGTTATTGGGAACAACAAACCTATGATTGTAGTTTGCGCTAGGCTACAATGTGCATGTGTGAGGCCCAATTAGTGGCCATTATCATCGTAATGTGCATTGTATCAAAGAGCATCTAGATTAGTTTGCATTTTCTGAATGTAAAATGTTCTTCCATTTTGCATAACGTATAGAAAATGAGCATGAGTGCTATATGATGCATTTCTTTTATGTACAATAAAATGAACCACACACATCACTTGGCACTTAAACACTAGTGAGTTGGGCTTGACATCCAACCACTAGTAGGGTTCAATGACGGTGGACGTAATTTCCATCCATTGGCCCAAATCCTATGCACCCTTTGTTACTAGACCAATATTGGATCCAAGAACCTTTTGTACCCTGGAAAATTTGCATGTATTCTCTCTGAAGGGTATAACACTAACTGGGGGAAATGAGTGAGGATCTGGGAGGACCTGTGCTCCCTGACCATGTGTTGGCTTCATTACCACACATTATAGGTTGGATTACGTGACTTGGAGTTCATAGCCAAGTTGTCGAGCTACGAGTATAAAGGTGAAAGCCAATTTAAATTGAGAATATCATTCAACACTTTTCAAAACATGATAAGGAGTTCTATACTGATACAACAAATTATTGAAACAACATCAAACAGTCTAGGGCTCAGTTTTAAAAAATTAATACGAGATAAACACCATTGTATACTTTGTTTTCTTAATAAATAATAAATCTAGACACTAGGTGCACCATGGTGGAGACACGAGATGGTTGGCAAAGGCACAAGCCTAAAGCCCATGACCAAGCCCCAACAAATTCACATCAGCACATGTCGAATCCTCGCCCACATGCGCTCCTCGAACATCGTTCGACGAGCATTAGAGGAGATAATTCGACAAGTGGAGAACCTATTGAGCATACCCCTAACAGAGGAGCTTCTGTGCATTCATATAGATGCAGAATAGAGCATGGAGCCTCTTAGCATGAGGGCATTCCACTCGAAAGCCATTATTAGGATTGCATTACACGTGCATCCACAGGATCGGCCAAAGAGTATGTTATACAAGGATCCAAATTGGTACCCCTATGTCATAGGTCTGTAGGAGGATCCGTGGCTCCACCATCGGAGTACAGACGTGATCGAGACCCACCCATTCAAGGGTATGCAAACAGGGCCACCACTGAGCATAGGCTTGTGCAGACTCCCACACGTGGTGAACATCGAAAGATCACTATTGATATGGCTAAGGTGGGAGCTAATGTCACACCACCGCACGAGCGATGGAGATCTAGACAATTAGATGGATTAAGTATCATCCTTGAGCAGCTAGGCTATAAGCCTTCGGCTCCACCCACCCATGCTATGAGTGAGCATAGTGGAGGTTCTATTAGGACTGCTAGAGAATATGTTGTAGACACCAAAACAACACCAATCCGATTATGTGACTACAAGCACCGACCGAATTGGCATACATACCCCCTAGGGCAGCCTCCAGAGGTTAAACAGTGGTCCTAACCACTCCCAAATCAGTTTTGGAAGGTCAGAGGTCAATTTGGCACCTTTTAAGCACTTTGCTCCCTATTCGTCCCACCCTGGGATGATTAGAATCCTATTCGCCCCACCCCGGGACGATTAGCAGCAATCGCTCCAGGGTGGGACGATTAGCAGGTTTGACTGGCAAAAAGTCAAGCCTTGACAAATCCGCCACCCAACTTCACCTTCAAGGCATGCAATTGCGAGGAACGGTTTCAAATCAGAGAGAGGGACTTCAGTCAAGCATGCCCTGATCATGGAGGCCCTAAATCAGGGAGGAATCTTCTCTCCCCCAAAAGGGCATGGTGAGCCAAGTGGCGCCCTCGCATGCGCATTCAAAGGAGACCCCTAGGTCTATAAAAAGGTGAGCCTCCTCACCCCAAAAAAAGAATAGAGCTGGAGCATTTGGAGCAATGGAGTGCTGCCAAATTGTACCCCCATTCCCCTTTGTGCTTCCTACATCCCTAATTTCTCTTTTGGAAGAGAGGTTATCGGGTGAACACTAGGAACGCAATCTAGACCCAAAACCCAAGCAATCGGCCACAATCCCACACCAAACTCATTGACACAACCCCCTAGGAGGTTTTGGACCCATCCCACTTGGATTGGTGCCAAAACTAGGCCCCAAACGGTGGGCGTCCTGCCTCCGGTGCCCCCGCACTACTGCAGTCCTAATCGTCCCACCCCGGAGCGATTAGAAATCTATGAAGGATTTCTCTACTATTATTTTTGCATTCTATCATATTTCATGTACTTATGCTGTTGTTCAAGTTTCATGGTATTCTGACTTGATTTGACCTTGTTTTTATCATTTTATGCGTTTACTAACATACAGGGAGCGCCTTCGGATACAGGATAATCTGGGTAGAATATGCCAAATATGACCTTCTGGGTCATCTCAAAATGCCCCTTTTAGCCTAACCCCAAGTTTGTAGGAGTTTTGGAGGCCTCTAGGTAGGACATTTGCAAGGTCGCTCTTGCACATTTTATGATAGTCCTAATCGTCCCACCCCGGAGCGATTAGAAATCCATGCATGATTTCCTAACTATTATTTTTGCAATGGGTCCCTGATGATGTCTTGATGCTTCTATCAAATTTTGGGTTCATTATGACATGTTTTGACCATCGTTTCATTCTTTTTTACATTAACTAGCCGGAGGCTTTGGGGATTGCATGTTTTCCTAATATCCGCATATGCTATTAACTATTTGTTGTTTCTCTGTGCGTAGGATCTCACTACCAAGAACACCAGAGGGGCAGCAAGGAATGATGAACACATGGATGCAAGCGGTGACAATGTTTGGCCCACCCATTTCGAATGTGGGCATGCGGAAGACACTGGAAGCGTACCATCCGTTGATGTAACGAACTGTATCAAACGTTCTGAGCCCTAGAGAGGGGGGACGTATTGTAACCGGATTGAAAGAAACATTAATAAAAGAGGCCCCACTTTGTTTTTCTTACATCTCATTTCTTTTGCTTTATTTCCTACATGCATTTGTTCATCGCATTCGTAGGACTTAGCATCCATACCTTGTATCAATTTTGTTTGCATCATAATCTGGTACGTCGTCACTCCGCATTCGGATTTTAGTGGTGATCATGGTGGGACCCTGTCCCCTACTATTAAGATCAAGTTTTTGATCCAAATTTTGTGGTTTTCCTTGTAGGTGTTACTCATTTGGGCGCTGGACTGCTACTCGTGCCACCCTGTGATGAATACAGACCTACTATTCGTCCCACCCTGGGACGAATATGTATTCATCCCACCCTATGATGAATGCAGACCTGCTATTCATCCCACCCCGGGATGATTAGAGCTCTGTGCATTTTCTGAGCAGAAACTCAGAGGCATCTGGTTTGGACAGAGAGGAGGTAGGTTTTCTGAACATCCTCTGTGTTTTTCTATTTTTTGTTTCTGTAGATTTTTGTTTTCTTTGCTTTCTTGCAATAAAAAAAAAAAAAAACATAGAGTAAATTAAATGGAAGGAACTTGATTAGGAATGCATTCTTCTCTGGTTTGCTTGCATGATACTTGCACCAATGGCAAGTCCTCATCATAGGTTTCAGTTCTAGGTAGGGTTTGTGATTTCTTTTTTGCTACTAATTGTTTCTGAAAGATAAAACGTACTTTAAAGCATTGCATTAGTGAAAATCATCTTTTGTTGTATGTTTTCTTTCTTTACATGATTAAAAGGAACCACACACACACCACCTAATAAAATTAACATCAAGGAGTTGGTCTTAATACCCCAACACTTGATCAAGACCAACGGTGGATTTCATCACCACCTTGGCTTGGATTTTGCATACATTTACCCTGATCGCAACTGTTGCTAGACGTAAATCCTGATGAAAGCTGACCAAGTGTAACGGGGGTGATTCCCCATGCATGAGGATAAGTCTTCTATGGTAGGTGTCAAAAATAGAGTGATCCCCCTTTCGTACCGCCTATGTTCCATGTACTGTTTTGCTCTCGCGTACCAATAGTTTCCCTCACGTAAGGGCGGGTATATTGAGAGGTTCGGTATAACGGCCTGGCAATGGTATATTGAAGGGGCGACCATTTTGGAGATACAAGAGCCCTCATTTTGCATGTATAACAAAGTTTCCTTTACAAGATTCACATAACAAAAATCAAACACATTAGACCAGATCTAGGGCACACATTTAATCTGTAAACGAGATAATCATTTCTTTGCTTGTGTGGTCCCCTTTTGTTTGGTATAGCATAAAAATTGTAAAGGAGATAAAAATATACATATCTTTCTAGAAAGACCACCACCATGGTGTATACCCGTAGCCAAGCCCAATCATGGGCAGAAGCTATGAAAAGTATACAAGGAGGCACAAGTCACCTCCGTTATAGCCCCAAGGACTTGGTTATACCACCTTGGCAGCCTGACCCACAACGTAGTCCACACTATGCCACTACAGAAAAGGACTATAGAGGCACCCCTTTGAGGGGCACTCCCGTTCAACACAGACCCTCTCAAGAGGAGTACACACATGGGAAGGCCCCCTTAGACACTCATTATGAGTGGCCACTATGCGATGAAGTGCTAGAGCAGCATAGGGTTCATAAGGAGGGACCACATGATTATATCATTCCTCCTCCACCCCTCATTACTGTTAGAACTAATAGGCCAAATCTAGAGCGCAAGGCTCTTCAGATAGGGTGAGCCAACTCCGCCCGTCCCTTTCACATGTACGAAAGGGAGCACGAGGAAAACCAATATATTCCTCAAGAGCAATACACCACGTGGGAGCAATGCGCCTCCGCACCTGCTAATTATCAAGATCACCTATTGAGGCCAGAGCCTCAGGTGAATGTCGCTAACCTCGATAGAGGAAAGCGACCCATAGAGATCTCGGATCACCATGACCGAGATAGATATGTAGGGGAGGCATCTAGGCCTCCTAGACATAGGACGATGGAACAAATTGACTTGGCATTTTCCAAACATGCCGCCTACCAAGCGCAAATCACATAGCTTAGGCAAGATCAACAGTAGTTAGAGCAACTGTATCATCTTAACAAAGAGCGCATTCAGTGCCAGATAGATGAGTTGCTCCAGAACACTATGCATGAGAGGATTCCAACCCCTCGCATGCATAGGACAAAAATTTATGAGAGGCACAACCCCTTAGTACGGGACAGGTCTCCATGACCTTATCAAGCGTTGCCTCCAAGACCTCCTAGACCTGAGCGGGAGGCCACTCCTAGAACCAATGATGGGCGTCTTCCTCGGGCACCCATCCATGTTTATAGGTCATGCCCAAAAACTCCTCAAGAAGCCTATGAGGAATTTGAGCGAGAAGAAGAGCGGGCTGAAACGCCCTACCAAGGCAGGGGGCGCTACCCAGACTACCCCTCCATAGGCCTCAAGTTCCTCGCAATTCACAATGGGAACAAACCAAAGAAGAGGAAATCAAATCCTCTAATGCATACAAAGCGCTGCTAGAGTGCTTAGAGTCTATGGAGACTAAGACTTCGAGGCCCCAAAAGCCTACCTTACGCCAGCTTCATAGTCACCCTGTGCATCCTTCAGTTTCGGCACCCCCATACCCCGACCACTTCAAAATGCCTCAATTGGCAATTTTTAGAGGGGATGAGGATGCCCAAGAGCACGTAACAAGGTTCCTGAGTCAATGCTTTGGCATTCAGGACAATGATGCATTGCTTCTGAGAACGTTTATAACCACGTTCGTAGGCCCTGCCTCGGATTGGTTTACCCAATTGTCGAAGCATAGCATCAACAATCTAGACCAGCTAGTGGATGCGTTCCTTGAACATTTTGCCTTCAACACCAAGAAGAAGGCATCCTTAAGCGACCTAGCTGGCCTTAAGAAGTATGATGATGAGACCATAGCCGCTTATGGGAATCGATGGAGGACATTGCTTTCAAAGCTACCTTACCTCCCTCCCATGGCCGACATGACTCAGATGTTTTCAAAGAGTTGCATAAGGTCGATCTCCATGCTATTGCAGCTGCAGCAATATGCCACCCTAGAAGAAGCCCTGGCGCAAGCCAAGATAATTGAGGAGATCAAAATTCAAGACGGCGAGATTGCCAAGCCACGCAAGAAAGAGTGGACCAAAAATGCCAAAATTGGGCCCACGCAACCGAAACCCATCACGGTCAATCAAGTTGCCATAACTGTACCACCGCCTGCACAAATGACACAACCCCCAAAGGCTAATTATCAGGTAGTTCCTCTTGCTAACTATGAAAAGGAAAATCACAAACAAGAGCAAAATCAGCAGCGTCGCCCTAAGCGACAATTCACACAATTCACGGAGTCTAGAGACTCCTTGTTTGACCGCTTGTTCATGGAAAACCTGATAAACTTGCCGAAAAGTCGACCCATAGACCCCAATGCACCAAAACCCAAGGGCTATAGGGAAGATTTATATTGTAGATTCCACCGACAGAAAGGACATGACATCTTCACTTGTTGGAAATTCAAAAACTTAGTGCAAGACTTGATAGACAACAAAATGCTCATGGTAGATAATCCCGTAGCGCTGAGCAACCAACAGATGGAAGTCTTCAAAGACCCCCTGCCTGCCCATGATGCATAGGCAAAGACTTTACAAGTGAATGAGGTAACACAAAACTGCCCCATGCAAGGATACGTGGGGATGATAAGCATCGTGACACGGAACAAAAGATACCCAAACACGGCTGCACCCGCTGCAGCTACAGGAGATGTTCCATCAACGTCACAACCTCCACAACACCCTACGCAACCTCCCCCACCTAGACCAGTGGCCACGATTCGGACTAAGCTTACTCAAAGTTTAAGGACCACGTCGGCTAGGCTCTCCATTTATGAGCTCATCCAACAATCACCGCCCCATCGGGAGGCTCTGATGGAGATACTCAAAGCCATTGAGCTACAGCCCCATGAACCCAATTCTTTCAACAACTTTGTGGGACATGTGAGACAATGCACAGAACCAGTCATAACCTTCAGGGAAGACGAACTAAAATTGGTGACTGGTGATATGGTGGATCCACCCCTGCACGTCATCGCACGGGTCAACGGGATTCCATTCAAGAGGGTGTTGGTGGACACTGGCTCATCCAACAACATAATCATGACAATGGCATTAAAACACCTTAAGCTGCCAGCATCCCACATTGTGGCATCCACTTACACTCTTCGAGCATTCAACGACGCGTTATGCTCGACGGTTGGCACAATTGTCCTGCCCATCCAAGTAGGACAAAAGACCATTCCTACGTTGTGTCACATCCTTGAGGGTGAGATGGCCTACAATATCTTGCTAGGCCGGCCTTGGATCAGGGACATGAAGTGTGTCCCTTCGATAGCCCATCAATGCCTCAAATACACATACGAAGGGCAAGTACATGTAGTCCCAGCAGACTTAGAGCCCTTTAAGTTTTGCAATGCGGTGCAGCTGATGCCATAATCGACCCTCCCATCGACACATTTGGACTTTCAATTGAATCCGTCCACTCAGGGTCCGATTTCGCCTACATCCCCGCTGTTGAGTCCCTCAACTAACCGACCTGGCCCATCTTCATCATCTGTCCCTTCACCAACAATGCCACCTATGGTGGCCACATCGAAGGACAACGGGAAGAAGCCCCTAGAGGAGGCACCACCATTAGTCTCAACCATCTCTACCGAGGAGGTACCCAGCCGAATGGAAGTCGAGACACCTGATTCACCCAACATGGAGTGGACTCAGGGAGAACTCCCATTCCCTCCCCCTCAACCATCGATGATTACCATTGAAATGGCCAATACGGGCCTAGGGGAGTACCTAGTGCAGAACATTGTGGCAACACCCACGCTCGAATCCATGCAAGACATGGGGAGACCTCGCCTCCCCATCGACACTATCGTCCCTTTAGGCTACCCACCAAATCAGACCAACTTTGTATATGGGGGCCTCGAGAACGGCATTGAACCCTACCTACAAGAGGAAGAGGATGAAGAGCCATTTGCTGAGAATGTTGATTATCTATCCAACCCAGACTTCGCCTTGAAATACCTAGACCAATGTAATTGGCATGGATATGGATTGGGCAGATACGAACAAGGAATGCGCACTCTTTGTCAACCAAGATACCGGATGCCATATGATAAATCAGGAGTAGGGTTCAACCACCCTTTGCCCCTCGACATCTTGGTAGAAACCATGCAAGGCTTAGGTCTAGGCAACAGGGATGGGTTGGCACAAGATCCATATGCCAATCCCAACACTACATACACATTGGGGAATTATTTCCCATTGTTAACAACAAACCTTGTTGACCTCAACAACCCCTCCCCTTTGATCGAGGAAGGGGAAAGTTCAAGAAGTAACCTCCAAGAGGGATATGAACAAAATCAAGGGAGGTCTTCGAAGATGAGTCAGATTATGAGGTAGCACCTTGGGACCCATTTGAGTCCGATAGCAATCACTCGTAGGTGACACCCATCGACGATTATCAAGAGGACTTCGTGGCAATGTTCCCCTTTAATGTTCCAATCGGGCAATTGCCACCTCCAGAGAATCCAGCCCTCCCGTAGAGAGCGGAACAACCCAGAAGGGACCAAATCAACATGCTCAAACAAAACGAGCCTCCCATGCCGGCCATAAGGCCAAGTGATCAAGAAACGCCTAGTGGGAGGCTATACCAACCAGAGGGGCACATAGTTGTCGGAGCCAATGAAGGCCTATGGATCTTCGATAGCGACTATGAGGATGAGACTGAGATGGCATATCTCAACCATATGAGGCAACAAGAATACCCCATAGACATCGATGGTATGTTTGAACATCTAAATATGGGACCAAGGCATAGGTGGCATTTAAACCAAGTATAGCTAAACCAAGTGCTTCATCCACCACTTCGGGCATACAGAGAGCACCTCCCACCTAGAGACCCTATAGGGCCACCAGTGCCAAGGGTAGACCCTGTCCTTCTATCCACACATAGGGCCGATCCTTTTGTGCCAGTACCCACAGAGCCAGATCCGAGGCACAAGGATCACCAAGAATGTCCGAATCAACACCCACGTGGTAATGGAGACCAAATTCATTCCATCAACATGATCTCCATTGATTTAACCGCCCCCATCCACAACCCAGCCGATCCAACATGACCATTGTATCTAGACCTAGATGCCATAGACTGGGATCGCGCTGACTCACCACCATCCCCATCAGAGTACTGGCCTTGCGGTGAGATGTTTCATTTCACCCCAAGATAGACTCAGGATATCTTCCATGTTGAAGAGGAACCCGACGTTCCCAACGTAGATCTAAATTCAGCAAATGATATCCACCTGATCCCAACTCCACACCAGTTGGAGGATGGATCCCACATGTCAGTCGAAGAGACGATTGACGTAGACATCGGTTCTGATCCAATGAATCCGCAAGTCATCAAGCTGGGGGTAAGTCTATCCCCCGAAGAGCAAGCCGATTACATTGCCCTTCTCAAAGAGAAGAAGGAGGTTTTTGCATGGTCCTACAAAGACATGTCGGGGCTAGACCCGCAGCTAGTCACGCATAATCTAACACTTGATCCGACAGTCAAGCCAGTCAAGCAAAAGCTACGTAAGATGCACCCAACAGTGGCCTTAATGGTCAAATATGAGCTACAAAAGTTGTTGGATGCACAGTTTGTCATCTCGCATGGATTACCCACCATGGCTGTCCAACATGGTACCCATCAAAAATCCTGACGGGAGGATTCGCATATGCACCAATTTTTGAGATTTAAACAAAGCGAGTCCCAAGGATGATTTCCCCTTGCCTAGCATCGACGCATTGGTAGACGCTACAATAGGCCACGAAATGCTTTCCCTCATGGATGGTTTCTCGGGATACAACCAGATTCGTATCAATCCCGATGATCAACTAAAAATGGCGTTCACGATGCCTTGGGGGACATTTTGTTATAAGGTCATGCCCTTTGGCCTTAAAAACATTGGTGCCACCTACCAACGCGCTATGACATACATCTTCCATGATCACATGCATAAAACTTTGGAAGATTATATGGATGATTTGTTGGCCAAATCTCTTTTGTGCCAAAATCATCTCGATGACTTACGCAAGATCCTTGATCGCCTCATCGAACACAAGGTTAGGCTAAACCCCAAGAAGTGCGTATTTGGCGTCACATCTGGAAAACTCTTGGGTTTCATAGTCTCAAAATGAGGCATCGAGGTAGATCCAAATAAAGTCAAGGCAATCCTTGAGATGCTTCCCCCAACCACCATCAGGCAGCTCAGAAGCTTGCAGGGTAAGGTCGCGTCGATCAAGCGCTTCATAGCGTAGTTATCTGACAAGTGCCGACCCATGAATAAATTATTACACAAGGGGGTAGCATTTCATTGGGATGACGAGTGCCAGTCAACCTTCGACGACATCAAACAATACTTGGCTTCACCGCCAGTATTGGCACCACCTAGACCAGGAGTGTCATTCTACTTATACATCTCAGCTACTGAGGTGGCACTGGGTGCCATGCTAGCCCAAAAAATGAATTACATAAAGAACAGGCTAATTATTATCTTAGCCGCACCTTGGTCAGTTATGAGCTTAACTATGCATACGTTGAGAAGCTATGCTTGGCGGTGGTATTTGCCACCAAAAAGCTATGCCATTACATGCTGAGCAATACGACGTATGTTGTGTCTAAGGAGAATCCATTGCGGTACATGATGAGTCATACTTATCACAGTAGTCGCACGACGAAATGGATCATGTTGTTGACGGAGTTTGACATCGAATTCATTGGACAAAAGTCCATCAAAGGTCAAGTCATCATCGATCAACTAGCAGAGGCTCCTCTCGAAGATGATCAGCCTCTGACCATAGAGCTACCCGATGATGGGGTCTTCCATGTCTCAGAATCGCCAGATTTTGATGAGCCTGAGTCACAAGCCGACATAACCTTATTTTTTGATGGTTCTAAATGTGAGCAAGGGGGTGGCACGGGAATCATGTTTTTCACACCGCAAGGGGCTCCAATGCCTTTATCATTTAAACTTGATTTCTCGTGCACCAATAACAATGCTGAATACGAAGCCTTGCTCATAGGTCTTCAGACAACCATCACCATGAACATCAAACGCTTGAATATCTTTGGTGATTCGCTGTTAATTGTCAACCAAGTGAAAGGGGTATTCCAATGCAAATGCCCAGTTCTGTAGGCCTACAAAGCCCTTGTGGATAAATTCCTGGCAAAGCTTGAATGGTACGACATCGAGGCACTCCCTCGATCATCGAATCATTTTGTGGACACTATGGCCTCCTTGGGGTCACTAATCCCGCAAGACCCTTCTGGTGAGATGACAACCATTCAAGTCAAAACATTATCGCAATCCATGATGGAGCGTGCAAGCTCTGACATAACGCCAGGAATCCACCTGATCCAGATTGAACCATCTCAAGATAGGTTCTCTCGAATCCATGATAGTCTGAATCATGCCAACTGGGGGTCTTTGTTCTCTCCAACCCCTCTTAATAGCAACACAACGCTATTTCTACAAGTTCTTTCCCACTCAACTTTTGCTAGGGATGAACTTCAAGAGGGATCGACCATTCATACCATCGAGGTTTCTGATCAGCAGGATTGGTACACACCCATAAGAGACTATCTCAAGTTAGGTAGCCTCCCACTTGGATTGTCACACGCCAGAAAAGATCATTCAAACAGAAAGTGACAAAACATGTCTTGCTAGGAGACATTTTGTACCGTCGAAGCTACGAAGGGATCCTCCTCCATTGCTTGGACCAGCAGGAGTCCACTTGGGCGATCACCCAAGCGCACGATGGTACATGTGGTGGCCACTTCAGCGGTATGGCCATCGCCAAGCGCATTCTTTGCATGGGCTATTATTGGCCATATTTAGAGCGAGATTGTTGTGCATATGTGTGGAAGTGCATGAAGTGTCAACACCATGCTAACTTGACACACGTACCTTCTCAAGCCTTGCAGCCGATCCAATCGGCTTGGCCATTTTTGTAGTGGGGCTTAGATCTCATCGAAAAGATCTCCCTTGCATCATCAGGTCATCACACGTTTATCATAACGGCCATAGAGTACTTCACTAAGTGGGTGGAAGCAATTCCGCTTACCTCTACGACTGGGCCCCGCATTGCGGAGTTTATTTTACATAACATCATATGTCATTTTGGTATTCCATCCAAGATCATCTCGGATAATGGGACGTCATTTAAGAACAAAGATGTGCATGCTTTGACAACAAAGTACAAAATTCAGCATAGTTTTTTGACACCCTATTATCCGTAGGCAAATGGGCAAGCAGAGGCGTCAAACAAAATGCTAGTTGCCATCCTTAAAAATATGGTCACAGATAATCATAAGGATTGGCACATCCAAATACCACTTGCCCTATGGGCTTATCGCACTAGCATTCGGACGCCCACTGGGGCAACTCCATTTTTGCTAGTGTATGGCTCCGAGGCAGTCATGCCTCTCGAGTTGGAAATACCCTCCCTACGCATATCAATGCAAGAGTTCATCGATGATGACACTACATGGCAGGCCCGGTTAGACCAGCTTACGTTACTCGATGAACGACGCGTCAATGCTCTCGAGCATTTACGTATCTATCAAGAGCGACTTAAGAAAGCATACAACATGAAAGTTCACCCGAGGGACTTTCAAGTTGGTGACCTGGTCTTAAAAGAGAACCAACAAAATTCTAACTTGCCGCCCCATTTAAGGGACAAGTTCATGGCAAATTGGTTAGGTCCTTATGTAATCGATAGTAAAATAGGACCTAGAACATACCGGCTCACCTCTCTTGAAGGAATCAAGGAACTAGAACCCTTGAACATCAGTCATTTGAGGCCATTCAACATTTAGAGAGCCATAGCCCACCCCAAAAGCTCCAAGGATTCCCACAATCGCTTGGTCAACCCAAAATGCCCCAAAGGTATCCATAATCCCTTTGGTCAAACCAAAAGCTCCAAGGATTCCCACAATCGCTTGGTCAACCCAAAATGCCCCAAAGGTATCCATAATCCCTTTGGTCAAACCAAAAGCTCCAAGGGTTCCCACAATCGCTTGGTCACCCAAAATGCCCCAAAGGTATCCATAATCCCTTTGGTCAAACCAAAAGCTCCAAGGGTTCCCACAATCGCTTGGTCACCCAAAATGCCCCAAAGGTATCTATAATCCCTTTGGTCAAAACCTCCAAGGATCCGTAAGAATCACTTGGTCCGCACCCATTCGGGTTAAACCACCATAACGAATATTCAAAAACAACAGATAATCAAAAATAACAAAAAAATTGCATCTCACTTTCATGCATATTCTTAAAAATCAAAACACAAAAAGTTGCATTAGGCATCGCATACATACATTGCATATTTGCTGGTCATACATGTCAAAAGCACCATAGACTGTAATTACTCGGCAATTCCATCATTTTCCAAATTCATTCCATTTTGTAAAAAGATCCATCAAGAATAACGCCCTTCGCATTTTTGCCATATCATAGTCAGTTGTCTTCTAATGTCTTTAGGGTTTCGTCATTCAGCTGTCTTTAGATTTCTAGTCAAATGTTGTACAAAGTCAGACCGATTTTTACAAGGTAGAGTTTTACTTGGATCATGCCTTGTTACATAGCATCCCAACACAAGCTTAAAACACATAAAAATTCCCAAGTTGTGTGAACGAAAGATGAAACCTACAAAGCAGTCTAGGGTACCATAAGTGAAATGTTATCCTGCTCATCCCCCTATGCGAATGGTTCAAGAATGCTGAGAATTGACAAAAGGACAAGCTCTTCCCCATCCAATTCCCCATAATAAATAGTGGTTTTCACCACTATCAAAAATCCCAAACACCTTTGGTCCCCAAAGTCGTAAGGATTCGTACTACACGTCCCTGAGAAGGATGGGTAGTCATCCCCAAGGCCTAAAAGGATCAATGCCATTCACAAATCCCAAAGTCCACCATCAAAATCCCAAACACCTTTGATCCCCAAAGTCATAAGGATTCGTACTACATGCCCCTGAGAAGGATGGGTAGTCATCCCCAAGGCCTAAAAGATCAATGCCATTCCAAAGCAAAATTCCCAACCACCTTTGATCCCCAAAGTCATAAGGATTCGTACTACACGTCCCTAAAAAGGATGGGTAGTCATCCCCAAGGCCAAAAGGATCAATGCCATTCACAAGCCAAAAACCCACGAGCTCAACTTTGAAATCAAAATTCAAAATCTAAATCCTCAAAAGGCAACAATAACAGTGGTTATCACCACTACTCAAACCCCTTGCTCAAGAAAAAAAAAAAGAAAAATAAACAGTGATTTTCATCACTATATATGAGAGCAAGTACCCCAACAAAGTGAAACGCCTGAGCTTGAATCCTTGGAATTCTCAGCATTTGAAAAACCATTTAGGTGATCCTCATTACGGGTTTGGTGGATAGCCTACCTGGCAATGGCGGTATCCTAAACGCATGATGATATGTCTATCACATTAGCTTTGCGTGTGTGTAGACCAATGTTTGCATGTGGATGAGCTAGCTTATGGTATCCTAGATTGCCCCATAGATTAATCTTACTAAATACAACAAAGGAGTTAGTGGAGCTAATTAGGTGATCCTCAGTACAAGTTTGGTGGACAGCCTACCTGGCACTGGCGGTATCCTTACGAATACCACATAAACGAACTCAATCGCACACACAGGGATGTGAAATAACTTGGTCAAACTCAAGTCTGATTCGTACCTTGTTCGAAAGTCTTGTAAGATAATGTACAGTCTTGATTAGTTAGTTAAAGCATCTGAGTCTCAGAAAACCTTAACTACATTTTAAAACAATTGTTGTACATTTCATTACTTACATCACCATCAAAAAATACAAAACAAAAATTACAAATGCAAAGTTATTCCATAAAGCAATCACATAGTACAGAAAGCCAATAAATCCTATACAGTCTATGGTGCCACCGCCTGTATACCAACAAATCATTCCATCCATTCCATATGCATACATCTATATCATCTAGCTAACATCATCCGTAATCATAATAGCATATGCATACATCAACATAAATAAATGTGCATAAAAGAACAATAAACCATGACAAGCATATCATCAAACCAAAAATGAGTCATGTATATATATCGAGTCAAAATGCCCTCAAGCTACAATAAGAAGGTCCTCTTGACCTCACAAAAAACCAAAAATTCAAAATCCCCAAAGCCTAGGGAGTCGGCCACCATGATCACGTAGGATCGGTGCGACTAGAACTACCCCTAGTAGTATGGGTCCTATGGGACCTCTCAGGGCGGCTGCTACCAGCCCACGCACCATGCCCACCAACGCTACCCTCATCCAACCGCCTACGATGAGAGGATGCAGACTGCTCAGTCTCACTGCCTCTCGTACGACACGACGAACCACCTCCATCGAGCTCAGGTAACTATCCACCGAGGCGGACAACCTCTGTCTCTAACTCTACCCGATACCGCCCCCACTCCACATCTCGTCGATGATACACAGCCAATGCGTTGTCCCGCTGTGCCAACTGAGCCCGCAAGAGATCCCCATCTCCTCCTCCCGTCTCATAAGAGATCCTCCAATCATGCTATCTCAACACGAAACCCAACCTCCACATCCCCTGAGATAGCTTGAGGCATGGGCACCTCCGAGACGGCCTGCTGCTCCGACACCCACTACTCCGAGACATCCTGTACATCCGACTGCTTCAGAACCCCCACATCATCTCCATCACCAGTGAAGTCATCGACCTCCACCATGTCCACATCATCAAGCAGAGCCCCCAACCCTCCACCAGTGCCTCTACACCCCCACCTCCTATTGCTATCGTATCCGCACCTCCCAAAGGCCCCTCACCCCACCATCATCGCATAGTCCACCATCGATCATACTCTACAGTTACCCCAACATCGTCCACATCGGGTACATCAATAACTGCATCAGACCCCTCACCCAATGGCTCAATGATCGGCCAGACTAGGGTCCTCTCATCCCCACCATCGATAGATCAAGGGATCACCAGGAAATCCCTGGTGCACCCCAAACTACCATGTCACCCGAACATACGGGAAGTACTCCTGCTCTATCCCATGCCGCCCAATCAACCACCTACCCCTACGCACCCGTCGGAGCCACTCTCCAACCTCAGGCCAGGCTGGACAGTCTCGATACGATCGCCAAAACACCTGCCCTAGCATTAGATGAGAGAAGGCATCAGTATAGTGACCTACGTCACCTGCCCATCATCGACTCTGTCCATGCTCCTCTGACCATCGCCATAGATTGGCATACCCAATCTCTCGATCCACCATCTCACCTCGGGTGGTCCAAGGCAAACCTGCGGTCGCTCCACAGCTATGTGCTGCCACCCCCAACACTGCAAGAGATAGCTGCACCCGATCCCCTTTCACCTTCGAAAGGGACCTCGTACAACTCATCGTACAACTATGCCAACAACGTCTGACCCCACCTCATAATAAGTGGAGCTGATGTCGGACACTCCACCAAAGTGAAAACCAACTCCAATAGGTTCCAAGGGAACCTCACACCTGAGGAGTCGGAAGCAGCATATTGGAAATGAGGGCCATGAGTAAAGCATGCCTCACCCCCAATACGCCCTTCTCCAGCCACCACCGCACCAGAATACCACCTATCTGGTAGTCAGCCTCAGCCCTCTCCACAGCCCTCTCCACCCCCATCTCCCCTCCCGACCAAAACATCATGTCAATACTATTGTCCGCTGGTCCCGATGGGTCATCCGGATAGGAAGCCCATCTATCGAAATCCGTAGAATCCGATACACATCCTCCAGAGTCACAGTCATCTCCCCTATTGGGAGATGAAAAGTATTGGTGCGAGGATCCCACAGATTGATCAGGGCAGTCAAATATGCTCGATCCCCCACCATAGGCTCCAAACGCGTCACCTGCTTGAGCCCAAGGGCATCAAGCCACTCCCAATCCCCAACTGTCAAGGCATCCCGAGCATCAGAGAAAACAGTCGATTGGCGGTACCGACTCTTCACAACCTGAAAAACAATAAAAAACAAAAGATATTAAGTACATACTTAATATTAACAAAAACAATACAATAAAACTGTACAGAAGAAAAACAAAGTACAAAAAAACAAAAGTACAAAAAAGTACAAAAAAAAAAAGTACAACAAAAGTACAAAAACAAAAACAAAGTACAAAAACACACAAAAATAACTACAAAAAAAACAAAAAAAAAAATCATCCTAGGGTTTCAACCTTAGTGTGAACAAAAAACAAAAAAACAAAATCTAGGTTTCAACCTAAAAAAGAACAAATCATCCTAGGGTTTCAACCTTAGTATGAACAAAAACAAAAAACAAAAAATCATCCTAGGGTTTCAACCTTAGTGTGAACAACAAAAACAAAACAAAAAATCATCCTAGGGTTTCAACCTTAGTGTGAACAAAAAACAAAATAAAAAAAAAATCATCCTAGGGTTTCAACCTTAGTATGAAAAAAATAAAACAAAAAATCTCATAGGGTTTCAACCTTAATGTGAACAAAAAACAAATAAAACAAAAAAATTAATACTAGGGTTTCAACCTTAATATTAACGCAAAACAAAAACAAAATAACACAAACAAGCATTTATATGTAAGCTTTTAACTTCATATAAAACAAAAACGAATAACAAGAAGGGAGAAGGAACATCATACCGGTCTCGCCTCGGCTCCTCCACTCGAAGATCCGGTTCTCGCACTCATGATGTCCATGAAATTTTGGCAGCGCTCCGCTACGCACACTCGCACTCCTCCTCACTGCTCCAAATCGCCAAGAAAAAATTGTTGCAAATGAGCCCAAAACCTAGTTTTGGTCCTTTTATAGGTTGTTAGGCCTGTAATCGTTCCACCCTGGGATGAGCGCTCTAGTTAGCGCTCATCCCACCCTGGGACGATTACCAAATTGGTATTCGTCCCACCCTGGGATGATTACAGAGCAAGAAATAAAGCAACAAAAACTGCATCCAAAAAATGCACCAAAAACAGCAATAAATCTGCCGAACAAAGGTGCCTTTGCACCAGACATTCATGGCATGAAAAACCACCGTCGGGGTCACAAATGATCACTATCCTACTCCCTAAGAAGGCTAGCATAGCCGGACCGCTCCACGGGAAGGAGGATTTTCGATAATTTCTACCCCAATAGGCATCACAAAAAGGGTCAAAACCCACCAAAAATAGGTCCGATTGTTGGAAAACTGCATAAGCGTTCAACGAAAAACAACTGAAGGCACCCTTACAAACGTCATCTTGGGTCAAGTGACTCATCGCTTTTCTCATTTTGGTCATTCCCTCATCGATTCGTCGCTTGAGGGGGTAGTCACACTTAGTCACCAAATCAACAAATACACACCCAATCAAGGAAATGGCATGCATTCAAAGAATCATTGACAAAGACAATCACGCTCCTGCTTGGGGCAGCAAACAAGCAATAATCACAAGCTAAACAAACACTTGGCATTCTGGAAGCATGAAGACAAGGTTCCTCAGACAAAAGGTTGCGCCCTTTGCCTATTCATGACTGAACAATGTCCAAGATCAAGTACACCTCACCGAAAAAGGTTACACTTGAGTTAAGCTCCTTAGCTCGTCAGAAGCAAGGATTCAAGAATGCGTGCCCTTTCCATACTTGGGGCATCAAAAGTTGGTTAGGTTACTAAGAAACCCTAATCATTAAGTGCTTTGGTCATCTATTTTTGCTCAGCACTGCGCCACACACAACGCATCCCAAAAAGGGGCATCTGTAGACACCAAAACAACACCAATCCGATTATGTGACTACAAGCACTGACCGAATTGGCATACATACCCCCTAGGGCAGCCTCCAGAGGTTAAACAGTGGTCCTAACCACTCCCAAATCAGTTTTGGAAGGTCGGAGGTCAATTTGGCACCTTTTAAGCACTTTGCTCCCTATTCGTCCCACCCTGGGACGATTAGAATCCTATTCGTCCCACCCCGGGACGATTAGCAGCAATCGCTCCAGGGTGGGACGAGTAGCAGGTTTGACTGGAAAAAGTCAAGCCTTGACAAATCCGCCACCCAACTTCACCTTCAAGGCATGCAATTGCGAGGAACGGTTTCAAATCTGAGAGAGGGACTTCAATCAAGCATGCCTTGATCATGGAGGCCCTAAATCAGGGAGGAATCTTCTCTCCCCCAAGAAAGGCATGGTGAGCCAAGTGGCGCCCTCGCATGCGCATTCAAAGGAGACCCCTGAGGTCTATAAAAGGGTGAGCCTCCTCACCCCAAAAAAGAACAGAGTTGGAGCATTTGGAGCAACGGAGTGCTGCCAAATTGTACCCCCATTCCCCTTTGTGCTTCCTACATCCCTAATTTCTCTTTTGGAAGAGAGGTTATCGGGTGAACACTAGGAACGCAATCTAGACCCAAAACCCAAGCAATCGGCCACAATCCCACACCAAATTCATCGACACAACCCCCTAGGAGGTTTTGGACCCATCCCACTTGGATTGGTGCCAAAACTAAGCCCCAAACGGTGGGCGTCCTTGTTAGGATCTCATCCTAACCCTTAATGTAATAACTTCCTTGATGTAATAATTCCTAGTGAACGTGGGTAGTACCCATGATTAATATTTTGTAATGTTCTAAGTTTTAGCTTAGGTAGTGCCTATGACAAATGGCACCCTTTTTTATGTAACACATGGTAGATAGGTGGCATTGTGCATGTAATTCGTGTGGCATTGTGCATGTAATTCGAGTGGCATTGTGCATGTAATTCGGGTGGCATTGTGCATGTAATTCAAAGTGGCACTATGCATGTAATTCGGGTGGCATTATGCATGTAATCCAGGTGGCATTTTGCATGTAAGCCAACCTTGGAAGGAAACTCCTTAAATACCCGAAAGGGCACCAATGTAACCATCTTTTGCAAAATTAATGAAGTATTGAAGGAGGTTGCCCCCTCGAAGAGGCCTGCGATTCAATTCTATTGTGAGATTGTTCTTTATGCAAATTTCTGTTATATTAATGTGATGTTTATGTGAGTTATTTCCAAGCAATTGTGTGAGAGTGTGTTATTTGAGTTTATTTTATAGCGGGGATCTTAACAAGTGGTATCGGAGCGCTTTCCGGGGCCAAGTTACTGCTGCAACTCGCAACGATTCTTGCCATCCAATCCGCTTTGTTAGGTATAAATTCCGTGTGTTTTTTTCCATTATGTTTTTCCTTATTAAAAAAATCCAAAAAAAAAATACAGTGTTTTTTTTTCCAGACCAAAAACAAAAAAATATATTATTAGTTGAGTAGGTAGAAACCCTGTACCAGGGGTTTTAAAATATCGCGAAGGATCTGTCGTTATTGGCTAAGCTAGATAGCCCATAAAGCGTCTAGTGAAGTGAGGGGCGATCAGGCTCCAATACCCAGGCCTCAGACAGAACTCGCGCACGGACTTGAGCTCCCACGTATCTTCGGGTATATCGGGAGACCATCTAGGATTAAACAAACTTTTAGCCATTAGGAAGCTCTTCGGCCTTGTATTACTCATAGTCTACGGGACCACGGCATCCCGGACGATTACCCTCCCGTATTGTCGGAGAGGCGGGTAGTGTGCTCAAGGGTATGTGTGGAATCCTCCTTGAGTAGTGGCCTGAAATATTGGTCCGAGCACTATTGTTCGTCACTTGTCGGTATATTAGAGGGCCTATGGGTGGTACATACTCCTATACTTAGCATTCCCCGGTTACTGTTAAAGCGCAACTTTGTAAAAAATACAAAAATAAAAATCAAAATAAGAATCCAAACACCCCCATTCGTAAACCTGCATTTCAAAAGTGAGCATATGAGAAAGGAGTCCTCTACCAAAAAAAATAACAGAAGGGACATGCATTCGGGATAAGCCATGAGGGTGACACTTAAGTTGAAAGTACGGAGAGTAACGATAAAATTCACAGATGGCGATCCACGATCGGGTCGATCGAGTCGGAGAGGTCGAGGCAGAATTCACGGTCTTGAGTCGAACGAAGCTGTCATATCAGTCACTGCAAAATACAGAGAATCTTGAGTGTGAAACACGACCAGTTTTAGATAGTGCTCCAGTACCCAACTTTTGCTCAGTAGCTCAGAATCAGAATCTGTAAACACCGTTAGACTCAGCAAAACAGGAGATAAAAAAAAAAAAAAGTCTGGGGTGCCAAAAAGTAGTGTTGAGAGATATAGCTCATTGTGACCACCTCCTCCTGTTGATCATTTTGATATATAGCACCCAAGCACTTTTTTGGGCACTTACTAAAAATAGTAAGTCAAAAAAATTCAATTCTATTTTTAGTAACTCGGTCACAAAAGGTCAAAAAATGGCCCGGGGTACCCGTGGACACTAGAAAGAACTAGAACACTTGGAGTCCCTAACAAAAGCCATTGAGAACTTGAACTCGGCTTTTCACTCCATAAGGGAAGAAGTCCAAGGTCTTCGCCTAGAGCATGAGGCCACCGAAGTGGATAGCAAACTGAGAAGAGAACCACCCAAATCAGAATACCAAGCTGAGAGTTCTACAAGGAATCGTGACCATGATACACCCTTTAGAATGCCCAAGTTGGACTTTCCCAAATTCAGTGGGAAGGATGTTGATGGGTGGCTATGTCGGGTTGACCAATTCTTTCGACTTCATAATGTACCAGTATTTCATCGAGTCCAGATGGCTTCCTTTAACTTGGAATCTGAGGCTCTACACTGGTTTCAATGGTTGCGTCTTACCTACCCAAATCTCTCTTGGGAGGATTTTGAATCCCAAATACTCACTCGATTTGGTCCTAGTGAGTTTGAGGACTTCACAGGAGCCTTATCCAAACTACAACAAACAAGGTCAGTTCGAGAGTACCAAGCTCAATTTGAAAAATTGGCCAATCGAACAAGAGGATTGAGTGAAGGGTTCTTCCGGAGTTGTTATATCAGTGGGTTGAAGATGGAACTCCAAGCGAGAAGTCAAAATGTTGAAACCACGAACTATGATGGAAGCTATCAGTTTGGCCCGTATGGCCGAATCTAAACTCTCTGCCCAAAGACGCCCATCAAAGTTTTCTCAAGATAGACCTTCATTTCCCCCGAGAGCCCAACACCCAGATGATAATAAACCTGCTGCACCCAAGCGCCTCACCACCGAAGAGATGGATGCACGTCGTGCCCAAGGATTATGCTACAATTGTGATGAAAAGTTTTTCAAGGGGCATAAGTGTGCACACAAAAAATTGTTCTTGATAGATGTTGGAGAACCTGATACCGTTGACGAGAGTGATGAGGATGAGGACCCTCCAGAAACACCTCCTCCACAAGAAGGGAAACAGGAACCTGAGACATCAATTACAATCCATGCCCTTGCAGGCATTACTACTCCTCAAACCATGAAGGTTACAGGATGTTTCAAGGGCCAACGTCTTTCCATCCTTTTGGATTCGGGAAGCACGCACAACTTCATTGACCCTAGAGTTGCTCAACGGGCAAATTGCTATATCCACAATTGTAATTCCTTTGAGGTCATGGTAGCCAATGGGGGAACCTTATCTTGTAAAGGAAAGTGTCACAATGTTAAAATCAAGATAGGGGACTATGAACTCAAGCAGGACATGTTTGCCCTCCATTTGGGTGGATGTGATATTGTTTTGGGATGCCAATGGTTGAGTACGTTGGGCACTATCAGTTGGAACTTTGCTAAACTTTGGATGCAGTTCTTCCAGAACAGACAAACACACATCATCAAGGGCTCCCCGACAGGAACACCTCAAATTATCGGTTCAAACGGCATGGAGAAATTGCTAAAGAAATCATCACGTGGGGTCATTGCACAACTATTCTCCATCCAGCCATCCACATCTCCAATGGGTGAAATCCCACAAGACATGCAACAGATTCTCCACAAACATGAGGCCATCTTTTCAGAACCCATCACACGACCACTGCATCGCTCTCACGACCATGCCATTCCATTATTGCCGGATAGTACACCTCCCAATATCAGACCACCTTATGAGCGACTCAAGCGCACCTTATTTTGGAAAGGTAGGAAACAGGACATTCACTCTTTTGTGGCAGACTGCGACACGGGTCAAAGGATGAAAAGAGAAACGGTGCACTCTTCGGGCACTCTTCCACCCTTGCCGATACCGGATCGGGTGTGGGTGACATCTCTATGGATTTCATAGAAGGGCTACCTAAATCTGGAGACAAGTCTATTATTTTTGTGGTAGTGGACCGCCTTTCAAAGTATGCTCACTTTTGTGCCCTAACCCATCCTTACACAGCATTCACTATTGCCCAAATTTTCCTTGACTCCATATTTCGCCTTCATGGCATGCCAACCTCCAATGTATCTGATCGTGATCCCAACCTTACTAGCAATTTTTGGCAAGAGTTGTTTAAGTTGCAGGGGACTCAGCTCACAATGAGTTTAGCCTACTATCCGCAAACGGATGGTCAAACAGAGGTTGTTAATAAGCGCTTGGAAACCTACCTTCGCTGCTTGCCTCCGATCATCCTACTCATTGGGCAAAATGGCTTTCTTTGGCCGAATGGTGGTACAACACTTCCTATCATACCGCCACAAGAGGCAGAGTACGGGCACCCTCCACTCACGCCTCCCTCCTACATTTCGGGCAGCTCCAAGGTACAGGTTCCATCAACACTTCCCGAATTGGATGAAGAAGGCTCCATCTTACTTGCACCAAAGCAACTGTTGTATCGTCGAACTCGCAACCGTACCATCACAGAGGTCCTGGTTCAGTGGCGTGGACTTCAACTTGAGGATGCTACATGGGAGTCCCTCCATCAACTCCAGCAACAGTTTCCTCATTTTTAGCTTTGAGGACAAAGCTTCTTCAAGGAGAAGGGCATGTTAGGATCTCATCCTAACCCTTAATGTAATAACTTCCTTGATGTAATAATTCCTAGTGAACGTGGGTAGTACCCATGATTAATATTTTGTAATGTTCTAAGTTTTAGCTTAGGTAGTGCCTATGACAAATGGCACCCTTTTTTATGTAACACATGGTAGATAGGTGGCATTGTGCATGTAATTCGTGTGGCATTGTGCATGTAATTCGAGTGGCATTGTGCATGTAATTCGGGTGGCATTGTGCATGTAATTCAAAGTGGCACTATGCATGTAATTCGGGTGGCATTATGCATGTAATCCAGGTGGCATTTTGCATGTAAGCCAACCTTGGAAGGAAACTCCTTAAATACCCGAAAGGGCACCAATGTAACCATCTTTTGCAAAATTAATGAAGTATTGAAGGAGGTTGCCCCCTCGAAGAGGCCTGCGATTCAATTCTATTGTGAGATTGTTCTTTATGCAAATTTTTGTTATATTAATGTGATGTTTATGTGAGTTATTTCCAAGCAATTGTGTGAGAGTGTGTTATTTGAGTTTATTTTATAGCAGGATCTTAACAGTCCTGCCCTCGGGCGCCCCCCGCACTGCTGCAGTCCTAATCGTCCCACCCCAGAGGGATTAGAAATCTATGAAGAATTTCTCTACTGTTCTTTTTGCATTTTTTCATATTTCATGTACTTATGTTGCTGTTCAAGTTTCATGTTATTCTAACTTGATTTGACCTTGTTTTTATTATTTCATGCGTTTACTAATATACAGGGAGTGCCTTCGGATACAGGACAATTTGGGTAGGATCTGCCAAATATGACCTTCTGGGTCTTCTCAAAATGCCCTTTTTAGTCTAACCCCAAGTTTGCAGGTGTTTTGGAGGCCTCGGGGCAGGACATTTGCAAGGTCGCTCTCGCACATTTTGTGACAGTCCTAATCATCCCACCCCAGAGCGATTAGAAAACCATGCACGATTTCCTGACTGTTATTTTTGCAATGGGTCCTTGATGATGTCTCCATGCTTCTGCAAAAATTTGGGTTCATTATGACATGTTTTGACCATCGTTTCATTCTTTTTTACATTAACCAGTCGGAGGCTTTGGGGATTGCATGTTTTCCTAATATTCGCATATGCTATTAACTGTTTGCTATTTCTTTGTGCGCAGGATCTCACTACCAGGAAAACTGGAGGGGCATCAAGGAACGACGAACACACGGATGCAAGTGACGACAATGTTTGGCCCGCCCATTTCGAATGTGGGCATGCGGAAGACACTAGAAGCGTACCATCCATTGATGTAACGAAATGTGTCAAACGTCCTGAGCCCTAGAGAGGGGGGACACATTGTAACTGGATTAAAAACAACATTAATAAAAGAGGCCCCGCTTTGTTTTTCTTACATCTCGTTTCTACTTTATTTACTGCATGCATTTGTTCATCGCATCCGTAGGACTTAGCATCCATACTTTGTATCAATTTTGTCTGCATCATAATCTATTATGCCGTAACTCCGCATTCGACTTTCACATGGAGAGGCTTCTAAGCACCCTCATGTGACACATACACCATCCATGCATGGTGGCACAGAGAACAAAGCATAGTAAGATGCCCATGTCATCTTTATAGACAAGGGAAAAAGTGTCGTGAATTAGTCAGATGGGTACAGAACCCATAAGGTTGCTTGCATAGAGCATACATACCAGAGACCTATCATGACCAATGACCTTGATAGTCACACATACTGGTATCTGAGTAGTGACAACAACTCCTCCAAGATCAATTTGAGGATGCTCGCCTAGAGAGGCAGCAGATTGAAGAGGAGAATCTTTAATCATAGAGGCTCATCAGACAAAGACTATACGAGCAGCGCCTGTGGGAAGAACACATCCTTACTCAAAAGGAGCATGTAGAGCAGGAGGATAGGCTAGCAAGGGATGGTCTATATACTCGTGTCGAGAATAGAGAGCACACTCAGAGAAAGGCTTTTTCACAAGCTGATGTGCAGTAGGAGCGTAGAGACGCTCATACTCATATTAGTGCCCAACAAAGGGAACGACCACCACCATTTGAACATGAGGGGCAACAACAATATGAGGAATAAGAGGTAGCAAAAAACAACCAAGAATATCCTAAAGAATCCCTAGTCGAGGAGGAGTAGGAGCAATGACCTCCACCTCGACAGAGTAAGAATGTACCTTTGAGACCACCCTCGCATCAGCTTAGGGAGGGGGACTTCTTATCCTCAGAGGCTTATAAAGACCTAGCTAAGAAAGTAAAAGCGATTGAGAGGCAAGGTACGACACTTCAAAAGCTGATATTAAGAAATATTCACAATGAGCCTTTAGACCCATCGATACCTGCTCCAGCTTACCCTGAGCACTTTGTTATGCCTAGGTTAGACAAATTTAAGCGTGACGAAGATGCATAGGAGCATGTCACAGGATTTCTAGATGCCTGTTTCTAAATTACTAGCAATAATGCCTTGCTTTTGCACACATTTGTTATGACCATTTCAGGCCCAACTCGAGAGTGGTTCAGTCAACAAAAGAGGCACAACATTACCAGTTTTGAGCAACTGGCTGACACTTTTCTTGAATGCTTTTCTTTTGGCATCAAGAAATAGGCAAACCTTTCTGACTTGGCTACACTAGCTCAGCGCGATGACGAGCCAATTGAATAATATGGAAAGAGGTGGAGAATATTGATGGCAAAGCTACCATTCCCTATTCCTGCTATGAAATTAACCCGAATGTTCACTAGGAGTTGTGCCAAGCACATCTCTCTACTATTGTAGCTACAGTAGCATCCAACGTTCAAGGAGGCTTTGGCGCAAGCCAAGGTAATCGAAGACATCAAGTTGTAGGAAGGCAATTTGAAGCTTAAGAACATGAAATAGGGGCATAAGAAAAGCTCCATAAAGCAAAATGGCAAGTAGGCCCATGTCAACCAGGTGGTGCTAAACCTCCAAAGAGAGGATAAAGGGTAACAAAAGCAGAATTATCAGGCCCAACCTCCTCTTGCGCAGTACAAAAAATGCAATAACAACTACAAGGGCAAAAACAAATAATGCCCGCCTCACCAATTCATGCCTCTAATGGAATCATTGACTTCAATATTCCACCAGTTAAGCAAGGCTAAGACGATCAGACTGCCCAAGGTTAAACTAGTCAATCCGAATCAACCCAAGTCGAAGGGATATCAGGATGACTTGTTTTGCATCTACCACCGAGCGGAGGACCACGACATCAAGGTATGTTGGTCCTTCAAGCATATTGTACAGAACATGATTGAAAAGGGTGAGCTTGTAATACCAAGTAATATGCATGCGCCTGACAACCAGAACATGAGGATTTACAAAAATCTACTACCAAACCATGAGGCATCGTGCAACAACGTTGGCCAGGTCAACCAAGTGCGAGTCAAACCGCCTACCCAAGGGTTCATAGGCATGGTCAATATTGTTACAAGACATGGGAGATATGAGCAGCCAAATCAACCATGGGCTCTCATAAGAATACAAGCCATGCCAAATCAACGATCGACATAGAATATTCTAGGCCCACCAACAAGACCGGTGGTGACCATATGGAGTAGGTTCGTCCAAAACCTGCAGACAATTCCTGTGAAGCTGTCTATATATGAACTGATACAACAGTCCCCTAGGCACAGGGAGACTCTTATGGATATTCTAAAGTCCATCGAAGTACAGTCTCAGGATGCACAAGTATTTACCAATTTCGTGGGACATGTACAGTAGTGTCAGGAGCCCATGATCCAATTTTATGATCATGAAATTAAGATGGTTCCTACAGATACTACTGACCTGTTGTTGCATATCATTGCATGCGTTAATCATGTACTATTTAAGAGGGTCTTGATCAACACTGGTTCGTCAATCAACATAATAACGACCAAGGAATTGAATCATTTGAAGCTACCAAAGTCACATCAACTTGAGGAGGGATCACAAATGTTAGTAGAGGAAACCTTTGAGGTGGTTATCAGTAATGATCCCACAGAAGGTTAAATTTGGAGAGAGTCTCACTCCAGATGAGCGGGCCACCCTCATCCCTCTGTTGAAAGAGAGACCAAATCTGTTTGCTTAGACGTATAAGGATATGCCAGGTCTAGACCTGAAATTGGTTACACATAACCTTTTGCTAGATTTGATGAAGAAGCCAGTCAAGCAAAAGCTTAGAAATATACACCCAACAATAGCCGTAATGGTGAAATATGAGCTACAAAAGTTGTTGGATGTAGAATTTGTAATCTCCATTGACTATCTAGAATGGGTGTCCAATATGGTACCCGTGGGAAAACTTGATGGAAGAATTCGTATTTGCACGGATTTTAGAGACCTAAATAAGGCAACACCCAAAGATTCATTTTTTTTGCCCAATATTGATGCTCTCGTAGATGCAACTACAGGTCACGAAATGCTCTCCTTAATGGAAAATTTTTTTGGATACAATCAAATTTGGATTAAACCCGAAGAACAGCATAAAACCACGTTTATAACGCCATGGGGAACTTTTTGCTATAAAGTTATGCCATTTGGCCTCAAAAATGCTGGTGCCACATACCAGCGGGCTATGACATACATTTTTCATGACTATATGCACAAAATTCTAGAAGATTATATTGATGACTTGTTGGCCAAGTCATTGCTGCGAGAAGAGCATGCAAAGGTCTTAAGGAAGGTCTTCGATCGCCTGATAGAGCACAATGTCAGGTTGAATCCTAAGAAGTGTGTATTTGACGTAACTTTTGGAAAACTACTAGGATTCATCATCTCTAAGTGAGGCATCAAAGTTGACCTAGCGAAGGTCAAGGCTATCTTGGAAATGCGTCCTCCCACCAATATTAAAGAGTTAAGGAGCCTTCAGGGCAAGGTAGCATCGATAAAGTGATTCATCGCTCAGTTATCGAAAAAATATCGACCCATGAATCAACTGCTACATAAGGGGGTCCCCTTCAACTAGGACAAGGACTATCAAGCATCCTTCAATGAAATAAAGCAATACCTGGTGACGTCGCCAGTGCTAACTCCACCAAGGCTAGAGGTGCCTTTTCTACTATATATATTGACAACTGACTTTGCACTAGGAACCATGTTAGCCCAAAAGAACGTGCAAGGCAAAGAACATGCCATATATTACATTAGTCTAATCTTGGTGACCTATGAGCTCAGGTATGCATATGTAGAAAAATTATGTTTAGCAGTAGTGTTCGCTATAAAGAAATTGCGATACTATATGTTAAGTCATACGACATATGTTATATCCAAACAAAATCCTTTGCAGTACATGATGAGTAAGACGTATCATAATACATGTACTGCGAAGTGGATCATGCTACTGATAGAATTTGATCTGGAATTCATAAGCCAAAAGTCCATAAAGGGACAAGTCATAGCGGATCAATTAGCTGAGGCACCACTATCAACCAATATGCCTCTAACCATAGAGCTTTCGAACGATGTAGTCTTTGTCATATCTTAAGCTCTCGAACTTGAAGAACCAGAGAACAATGTTGATATGACTTTGTTCTTCGACGGTTCAAAGTGCGAGCAAGGGGGTGGTGCAAAAATAGTATTTTTCATGCCATAAGGAGCTCCTATGCCCTTGTCATTTAAACTAGACTTTCCATGCACCAACAACAATGTTGAGTACAAAGCCCTATTGTTGGGCCTCCACATAGCCGTCACCATGAATATTAAAATATTAAACATATTTGGTGACTCCTTGATCATAGTAAATCAAGTTAAGGGACTCTTCTAGTGTCGATGTCCCGTATTGAAAGCTTACAAGGATCTTATTGCAATATATCTGGATAAATTGGAATAGTACGACATCGAGGCAATCCCTCGATCGTCAAATAGGTTCGTAGACACCATGGCTTCTTTGGGATCCTTAATCCCTTAGAATCCGTCTGCTATTTCACTACCATTCATGTTAAAATGCTTTTGCACCCAGCTGTGGAACACGAAGCATTTGATAATAGAATGTCAGTCAACATGATCAACGTAGAGCCAAAAGCCGAATGGTTTTGTAGAGTTAAAGAATTTCTAAAGAAGGCACCCTGGGAGTCACTAACCTCTAAGAGTTCGATAGTGAGTGGTCCCACCATTCACCATAAGGTTATTTCCTAGTCTGCATTTGCAAAAGTAAATACGCAGGGGAGGAAGTCATCTTACCAATCAAAGCTAAGGCTTATCAAAACTAGATGTCACAAATCCACGACTTCCTGAAGCTTGGTGTAATCCTAGAGGTATTACCACATGCCATGAAGCACACATTTAAATAAAAAATAGCTAAATATGTCTTAATAAGAGAAATCTTGTACCGACAAGGCTATGATGGAGTCCTCCTTCGTTGCTTAGAGCCCCAAGAGGCATCATGGGCGATTTCGTAGGCTCATGACGGTACGTGCGATGGCCATTTTAGCGTCATGGCCATCGTCAAGCGCATCCTTCGAATGGGACACTATTGGCCCACTATGGAGAAGGAGTGCAATGTGTATGTCAAGAAATGCATCAAATGTCAGCATCATGCTAATCTTACACACTTGCCATCATAGGCCTTACAACCCATCCAAGTGGCTTGACCATTTGCTCAGTGGGGATTAGATCTCATAGACAATATCTCTCCTTCGTCATCGGGTCGACATACATTTATAATCATGGCTACTGAGTATTTTATAAAGTGGGTGGAAGCAATACCCTTAACAACGACAACCGAAGCTTGTATAATAGAGTTTATACTAGAGCATATCATAAGTCATTTTGGGATTCCATCCAAAATAATATCGGATAATGGAACATCTTTCAAGAACAAAATTGTGAGAGCTTTGACATCTAAATATAGAATCAAACACAGTTTTGCGACTCCATACTATCTGTAAGCAAACGGGCAGGCTGAAGCTTCAAATAAGATAGTGGTGGCCATCTTGAAAAAGACGGTCCAAGAAAACCACAAAGACTGGCATATCCAGATTCCCCTTGCATTATGGTCTTACAAGACTAGTATTCGGATGCCCACTGGGGCAACGCCGTTCTCACTAGTATATGGCGCTGAGGCCATTATGCCCTTGGAATTGGAAATTCCAACACTACGCGTTGTATTAAAAGAGTTCATCAACGACACCACCGCATGGCAAACTCGACTAGATCAACTGACGATGCTTGATGAACGTCGCGTGAATGCCCTGGAGCATCTCCGTGTTTATTAGGAGCGACTAAAATAATCTTACAATATAAAAGTACACTAGAGAGATTTTGAAGTTGGGGATCTTGTCTTGAAAGAGAACCAACATAACTCTAATTTACCGCCAGATATGTGAGACAAATTCATGACTAAGTCGCTAGGAGGTGTTGAAGAGCTTGAACCTCTCAACATCATCCATATTAAGGTGTTTTATGCTTAAAGAGCATAGTAAAATGTTTCGAGGGTTGCTTGTAACCGTTCGATCATCCTAAAAGGCTCCAAACACTCTCATAAGTAGTTTGGTCAATCAAAAAGCTCCAAAGGTGTCTATAAACCCTTTGGTCAAATCCTAAAAAGCTTCGAGGGTTTGCTTAAAACTGCTCGATCATCCCAAAAGGCTCCAAGGGTTCCTAAAACCGTTCAATTGTGTCAGTCAAAGGCCCCGAGGGTTTGCTTATAACCGCTCGATCATCTTAAAAGGCTCTAATCTCGTCTATGAGTACTTTGGTCAATCAAAAAGCTCCAAGTATTCTTAAAAGATCGTTTGGTCATCCCAAAAAGTCCCAAAGGTGCTCATAAACCCTTTTGTCAAACCCAAAAATCTTTGAGGGTTTGCTTAAAACCGCTCGGTCATCCTAAAAAGTTCCAAGGATTTTGCTGAATCAATCTAAATGCTCCAATGACATTTCCTTGCCGGTTGGTCACTCCTAAAGGCTCTAGAGGCATATACTCGCCGTTTGGTCAGATATGAGGCTCAAAACTCATAAAAATTATAAAATCAACAAAATCTAAAAAAATTGGCAAAACATAAAATCCAAAAACATTTGCATTTGCATTTGAATTTTGCATTCACTCATGCATCCGCTGCATTATTGCATTGCATATAGGCATTCATCGTCCGTTTCATTCCATAGTAGGAAGGATTATGTCTGTCAGTCTTACAAATGACACCACGTTTGTGTTTAAATCATGCATCTTTGCATTTATCATAATCCATCATTCATGTGAGAAATTGTGTTTTTCAACACAACCATTTTGTTGCTATGGAGAATCTACTAGGGTTTTTCGGTCATTCAACCATACCTAGAGGTCTTATCAAGAGTTGGTAGAAAGCTTGCTTTGCTTTTGTAGCTGAGGTTTAGTTAGTATAGCCCTTAGCATATCAGAATCCTATCACTAATCAACAAATTAAACAATCCTAACAAGGACTAGGGGAAGATGAAATTCGTGAAGCAGGACCGGGTATCCTGAGGCAAAAAGAGTTATTCTTGCTTATCCCTCTGTGCGGACGGTATGGGAAATTTTTGCAGTTGGCAAAAGGATAGGTTAGTTCCCTATTTATAATCCTTTGCTTATGATAAAATGAGCAATATCCCGAGTGATATCCCACATCAATCCTCAATATTGATACCCTAGATCGATATCATAGATCGACTTCCCATATTGATATCCCATATTGATATCATAAGATCGATATCCTAAATTAATATACCAGAAATAGTTTTCCCAAGTAAATCCTCCAAAGGAAAGTTTCTAAAAAAATTATCAAATATAAATTCTGAAAAGTGAAGATCGAATGAAGATTAGAAAATAGGCTCAAATCAGGTTCAAAGTGAAGATCAAATGAAGATCATAAATCAAAAGTTTGAGTGGTGATCAAATGAAGATCAAAAATAGTTCGAAGAGAGATCAAATGAAGATCCATAGAAAGTTCAGAATGAAGATGGAATCGACTCCCTTGCTTCACTATATATGAGCAAGTATCCCAAAAATTGAAGGATAGAAAGGAATGAGCCTAAATCCTTGGAATTTTTGGCACTACTGTACCTTACGCATGACGATATGTCTGATACACTTGCATCTCGCTCGTGGGCAGACCAATGTTTGAATGTGGAAAATCTAGTTCCATGTGTCCTACATTGCCTAGTGGCTTAGTCCAACTAAAATTTAAACTTGGGATTGGATAAGATAGTTGTGGAACCCCTATCTTAGTAATGGGATGAAAGAATCTCTCCTGACATCGGGGAATGCTTATGTCTTATCTTAATATACTCATGTGCACACATAGGGATAATGAACAGTTAGGGCCTATCCTAGCAAAACCCTTGCACTTCAAAAATCTAGTGTGGTTAGTATGCAACTTTTGATAAGTCTACTAGGGTGTTTGAGTCTCATGGAAAACCTCAAAAATCTCTCTCATAGCAACAAAATATCAAATATCGCAAACCATATAAAATCATCAAATTGCAAAGTATCGAGTCCATGATACATCATTATATAGAGCACAATCAAGATATATGATAGATATCGGATGGATATTAGAAATAATATTTAGATGGCCACTGACTATATCGTGCATATTTTTCAAATCTGCAAAGGAAAATAGAATGACACATTATATCATTCGCATCATACATCATGCATTTCATATATGGGTGACTAATTGATTAAATTCTTATCTTAAGGATTTTCAATTACATTCATGATTTTTATACATTATGTGGTGTCATTCATTAGATTGATAAACATAATTTCATTCATTCCTTATGTTTTAAGTGATTAAAGCATACAAGTTCATTTACATTAGATTACCATCATGTAAATAATGCATTACATACATCACACATCTAAGCATCTAGATCACTACATATCATCATCATCATAAATTAAATAGTTATCTAGTGCATGTCATCCATACATTACATCATATAGCATAAAATTAACATAAGCATTGCATCCATGTGCATCACATAAACAAAAAACTAAACATACACAAGTACACAAAATGAGTCATAAATGATCAATCTCATATATATATATATATATATGTGTGTGTGTGTGTGTGTGTCCAAAAGAGTACAAAATACTCGTAGGCTACAATCATGTAGGTCCTAGACCTTACACCAAAAATGGTACATATGCAGAAATGTAGCCTAGATCTAGTAGATCCCTAGCTTTGGCCTACTCCCCTGAACTGGAGCTCTCGCCACCTCCCTTAGCCTTATGCTTTGGAGCCTACTTTGCAATCAGCTCTGGTACCTGTTGTGTGCCCGATCGAGGGTCCTGTGTACCACCTAACCAAAAGAGGCCTAGCACACAGGATACTGGTATGTCTATGCGGCTAAACCTATGACTAGAGGTTGCACCCGTATCCCTGTGACCCTTATGAGAGCTGCCTCCATGTGTGCTAGAGGACCTATGTGTCCTCTCTGTCCTATGAGTCTGCTGGCTGGAACTCACCATGGACTATCCTGTAGTCCTAGACCTGGTTCTCTAAGACCCCGTAGCATGTCTATCCTCTAGAACTTGCAAGCCTCACAATCTGATAAAGCCCTCTATCTGGGAGATGCGAGTTGCCATCGCATCGTAAAGGTCATTTCCCTTCTCTACAAGGGAAGTGAGTCACCTAATCTCTACCATGGGATCACCACCTCCTGGAACTGTAGTCGATGGTGCTATTGGTGGTGCCACGATAGCCTAAGATGAGGGGGGGTTTACTCTATGAGTCTGGGACTGAGCCAAGTCCCTCTCTGCTACAACTATAACTCACCGTGCCTCTAATACCTGTAGTGAGCTAGTCAGCTCCTGAATCCGATCCTCTGCTATTGTGGCACGAGCCGTGGCACCTGTGAGCTCCTCCTAGATTTTCTGCCACTGTATCTCACTATGAGCTAGCTTCATATCTATCATGGCGATTCTAGTGTCCCTCTACAACATTTGAGTGTGGAACCGCCCAACCAGTAGATCTGCTACCTGGGCTAGCAGCTAGCCTACCTCGCTATTTGGAGGCACGTCACCCTCATCCAATACCTTCTCCTTGATCTCCATAGGGGGTGCATCTCCTGCTATAGCCTCTACCCCCTAGCCACCCTCAGTCCATGGGCACACATTGCACCCCTGTGGATCAGCCTCAGCCTCATCATAAACCCGACCGAGGGGTCTAGATCCCTGCCACTGTAGTAGCGACCACCAAGCATCATATGCAGGAGTAGTCCCAACCATAGAAACCCCTAACTCCTAGAAATCATTAGTCGCATCACCAAGTTTTGTCGACTGTATCCATTGCAAACCTGTCTCTAGAGACAGATACCTGTAGATGATCGACACATCTGGTATATCTCGCACTAAGCCAAATTACTGCAAGACATGAGAGTAAAAATGACACTTCCTAATCTCATCCTTGCAACCCAAGAGCCACCTGTCCCGACGAGCCCAACACAACCGCTCATCAGCCTCCGACCATGCAAGGCACACCATGTATTGGTACCACTCTATATCGTCAGGCCTCAATCCCATGAATTTGCTAAGGTAATGCCCGATGTCCCCTACATGGGACCTGCTACGGAACCTCTCCTCCTCATGGGGCCAGCAAGTTGTGTAGCACTGATGCGCATCGTCAATGGTAGTAATGTCAAGTGGTAGCTCTACAAGACGCTCAATGCGGATGTGCTACCAACCCTAGATCTACAGTAGTAGGCTACAACTGATGCCTACCCGACTCCTGCAGGTCACCTGATACAGCTCTAGGTAGAGCTAGCATAATAAAGTGCTCCCCCAATCTAGGAGTAGTGGCCAACAGATGGTGCTCTGAAAAACCCTCCTAAAGTTGACAAGAAGGTTACAGGGGATCCTCGCACCTGAGGAGTCTAGAAGGACTATCTGCATGATCAGGTGCATGAAGACTGCCTCTCTAACAGAGAAGATACGCTCTCCCTACCAGTAGTCGATGTGTACACCTCCGTGATCCATCTACCGCTAGGCCTCGTCACTCCGATCATCAAAGATAGCATCACAAACAACATTCTTCCTCTGAGAGGAATAGCAGGTGATGGCCTCGCCATAAATAGGGATCCTAAATATCTGATAGACATCCTCCAGGGTGATGGTCATTTCACCCGTCGACAGATAAAATGTGTTGTTCTGGGCATTCCAGCTCTGGGCCAACGTGGTCATATATGCTGTATTTATCCTAATCATGGGTAGATCCAAGACATAGCCGAAGCCAACGGCTTCGAACCACTCCCACCCCCATGTAGTAAGCTGTCCATGGAGGGTGCGAAGTATGCTGACTCTTGAGCCCTAGAAATCAATGTCTGGAAATAAACAATGCATAAGAGAAAAATCTAACTAAAAACAAGCAAAAACAGATAAAAAATGACTCTAAAAACGTCAAAAACATCAAGAAAATTCAAAAGGTATCTTAGACATGCAATAAATGGCATTAATTTCCAAAAAACCTTAGAAAAGTTAGAAAAATTGGAAAAATTTTCCAAAGTCATCGAATCGTGGGTCAACCTTGCGGTCCGATTGCAGTCAAATTTGATCATTGGAAATTTAAATTCTAACCACAGCTGATAGCTGCGGTTTCCAAACTGACAATTGGGAGTCACAGGTGCCATCTACGGTCTAGGAACGAGACCCATTTTGGGTCCCTTCCTAGCCTAGCTAGCCAAAAAAAAATATAAATCTAGCCTAACCTAGTCTACGGTGAGGTTTGTTTCCAATAATTTAGTGAAGTTCATTAACCCATTACTTAATGCGATTTATTTTTTAGTTGGTAATGAGTGCGAGGACTCGGTTTCGAGTTACCTTACCCGCACCATGGCCTCTGCTAGTGGATGGCTGTCCCGGGTCCACCATCGGGGTACGAGTGAAATTTGAGGTCAAGTTTGGCAACGTTTCAGATCAAGGAATGTCTCTCACCTCTCAAAGCTCTCTAACATGCAGTTAATTGAAAGAGAATAAAAGTGGGAAAACTATTTATAGTTTACCTAATTTCGATGGACCACAACCTCGAATTGCGGTTCCCAAATTGGAAATTTTCAACCACAGACCGTACCCACGGTTTGCAACCAACATTAAATGCACTCAAATCCCACCATGGGAAAATCTAAAATGATAAATTAATGACTCCTAATGGATCAAATTTCAAAAAGAGCAATCAATATTGCAAATTTGGTGATATTCAAAGCACCACCATTATGATGGTGGGAGCTGGAGCAAAAATGGGAGTGGGAGCGAGAGCAAGTTCAGACGCAGGCGCAGGATCCAAGGCAGGCACAGGATCGGGATCGAGTTCAAGCGTGTCGGAGCCCGGGCCCAGGCCTGCAAGGCCCTCGGTGGGACCAGAGGTGGGTTCAGAGGCTGAGCAGAATGGCGATTAGGGCAGGGATGACATCTTAGGCCCAGGGCATCCTCCCAGCCTCAACACAATTGCAAGCCTAAGGAAAAAGACTCAAGATCCTAGGCAGGGTTCTATCCCGGGAGGGCCCAAACCCTCCTACCAATAGATCCTGGCTGGCGCCAAGGCCCAGCCTCAGGCCCTAGGCATAGGGCTCTCCCTCAAGGGCACCCACATTTCCATTCAAGAGGAGGTCTACTCATCCTTTGTCTCTGGATCCTCTGCCTCCCTAGTTGGGAAGTTCTTGGGAGGGCGACCGGACATGGAAACCATCCGCAGATGGGCGGCTTCCAAGTGGAAAGTTTCTAGACATATTCAGTTGGTGGCCCTTACCAAGGGCTTTTTCATTATCAAACTAAACAACAATGATGATGCTGAAAAGATTTTGTCTGGCGGGCCCTAGTTCCTGGGATGCAAAAACCTCTTCCTCAGGCGATATGGAGCTGACTTCCATCCCAGCACCCAAAGTATCAACTTCACCCCGATCTGGGTTCGACTCCCTGAGCTTCCCTTTCACTTGTGGCATGAAGACATACTAAGGCTCATTGCTCAATCGGTCGGTGAGCTAGTGGCCTTCGATCCCGCTACCAAGGCAGGATCTCGCATGGTCCATGCCAAATTTTGCATCAATGCAAATCTAGAATCTGAACTCCCCTCTTCTGTGTCCATCTCCTCTAGGTCCTTCTTCTGGCACCAAACCCTGATTTACGAAAACAAACCTACTTTTTGCCCTCTCTGCTGCACTCAAGGGCACCTTCCCTACCAATGCCCCATCTCCAAGAAGGTTGATGCCTCTCTCCCTGCTAAACCCCCTTCTCGACCAGGTAGGGCCCCTTCCCACGGGCCCCCACAACGACCACAGATCCCAGGCTTGGAACAACAAGGAGGCTCCCCCTTCTATCCCAAAGGAATCCCAGGTGGGCCCTTGCCTGACGGATAGCCCTTCCTAGGCTCACCCTTCCCTCGAACCTCTCCCTGGTTGCCCTCTTGGGGCCCCGATCCTAGGCTCCCCCCCTCGCCCGATGCGGATCCCTCCCCCTCCCCCTCCTCGTAGGCCCTCGCTTGTGCCCCCTCTCAGCCCTATGAGCCACCTAGGCTCTCTCCCCCGTCGGCTCCCGCATTCCCTTCCTCCCCCTGGATGCTAGAGTTTCCTTCTCCCCCCCCTCCTCGCTATCCCCCTCTCGACCCCCTCTCGCCCCTCCCGATGGTCCCTATCGACCTCCCCCCCTCAGAGTGTAGCTTTGAGAGGTCCGACGATGAGGTTGAGGGCAACTCACTATCTAGGCCTGATGAAATCAGCCCCAAGATGACCCGAAGCAGGACGTTCACCATAGAATTTGGTAGCAAACTCAAGAGAGGTCGCCCCACCCTGGGCGATCAACGATCGAGGATCACTGAAGATGACATAGCCAATGGCTCTTAGGAAACCCTCTCTGACATCGTCGTGAGCTTTTCCAAAGCAGACGCCCTTCGATCCAAACCCCCCACTCAGCTCGAGAAGGGGGGCAAGCGACCCCCCAAGGGTGTCAAATGAAGCTCATCACCTAGAATGTCAGGGGGCTCAATGGTGCCCCTCAAAAAAGGATCTTTGGCCAAATCTGCAAGGATCACCGCTCGTCCTTCCTCCTCCTCTAGGAGACCAAAATAGATGAAGCGACCGCTCAGAGGGTCGCCCAAGCTACTTGGCGCAATTGCGAGTCACTATCTACCCCTACGGCTGGCATAGTCGGAGGACTATTGTGCATGTGGGATCCTCGATCTTTTGAGGGGAGACTCATTTCATCTTCCCCTAAAATAATCAACATTCTGGTCCATTATGTGAAGTCTAGGCGATCGTGGATCTTGTCTAACGTCTACGCTCCCAACAACCCAATTAAGAAAGTTGCCTTATGGAAGGAAATCAGCTCGATGAGGGAAGCCTTTGCCCCCCTTCCCTGGATCCTAGCAGGGGACTTCAACAACCCCATTTTCCTTTTTGACAAAAGTGGGGGCTCAGTGGCTCCGTCCAAAAGCATGGAAGACTTTGGAGCCTTCATCGACCTCAATGAGCTCATGGACATCAACCTAAAAGGAGCCAGGTTCACCTGGTCAAACAGAAGAGCGGGAGCAAGCCATATCCAGGTCAGGCTGGACAGAGTGTTCCTTTCTAAGGAAGCCATTCCCCTGTTTGTTGATGCAACCTTGCTGGCTCTCCCCAAAATTGGGTCTGACCACAACCCCCCTCCTCGAAATCGACCATCGCTCTTTCCTCAAGCGACCCTTTCGATTTGAGTCCATGTGGCTGCACCACCCCAACTTCAGGGCCCAGGTTGGTTGCTGGTGGGCTCCCCCAGTCCCTGGGCGCCCTGCTGAGCAAGTCTACCACAAACTAAGACGTCTCAAAGAATAGCTCAAGGTATGGAACAGAGAGGTGTTTGGCAACATCTTCAAAAATAAAGCAGCAATCAAGAAAAAGCTCGAAGACCTTGAGCTCAGGTTCCAAGAAGGCTCCCAAGATCCGGGGATCAGGGAAGAGGAACGTTCAGCCCTCAACGAGTACCACAACATCCTGGCTAGGGAAGAAATATTTTGGAGGCAGAATTCGAGAGCCCTATGGCTCCAAGATGGTGATGCTAATACCAAGTTTTTTCACACGTCGACCCTCAAAAATAGGGGCTCTAACAGAATTTTTGAGTTGGTGGGTAGCGATGGCAGAATAATCAAGGACGAAGAAGCCATTCGGACTGAAGCCATCAACTTCTTCCAAGAGCTCCTTGGCGACAATCCCCAGATGTCCCCAAAAGTGACAGACTCCCTACTGGAGCATATCCCAACTTTCGTCTTGGCCCTGGTGAATGAGATGCTCCTGTAGCCCCTGTCTGACTTCGAAATCCATGCTGCTACATTTTCCATGAAGGCCAAGGTGGCCCCGGGCCCGGACGGGTTTCCCCCCGGTTCTTCCAATCCTTTTGGGACCTCATTGGCCAAGAAGTGTGCACAGCCATCCGGGACCTCTAGTCTGCCAGCTCCATCCCCAGAGGTATAAACTCCACCTTCATTGCTCTGATCCCCAAGTCTCAGGCAGCCAGATCCCTCTCTAATTTTTGCCCCATCAGCTTGTGCAATGTCTTATACAAAATCTTGACCAAATCCATGGCCTCCCACCTTAAGGATATCCTTCCCCTGATCATTACCCCCTACCAAGGGAGCTCGGTCAAAGGCAGACTTATCACAGACGGAGTTATCATCATGCACGAGGCCATCCACTCGGCCCTCCTATCCAAAAAGGCCTCCTTTCTGCTCAAGCTAGATATGAACAAGGCCTTCAACAGAGTTGACTGGGATTTCCTTTCCAAGGTCCTTCTCAAGTTCGGGTTCCACCCCTCCTGGGTCAGTCTCATCAGAAACTGTGTGTCCTCCCCTTGGTTCTCTATCCTCATTAACGGATCCCCCATCGGGTTCTTCCCCAGTTCTAGAGGCCTTCGCCAAGGTGACCCCCTATCCCCGATCCTCTTCATCATCTTGGCTGAGGCCCTAGGATGCACCATTTCGAGTGTTGTCTCCCACGAACTTATCTCGGGCATCAGGCCTGCATCGGGCCTACCCCTTGTGTCCCATCAACAGTTCGTGGACGACACCATCCTTGCTACTTCAGCTTCGATCCCTCAAGCCAAGACCATCAAGCACATCTTGACCCTGTATGAGGAGGCGGCCGGGCAGAAAATCAACCTCCAAAAAAGTAAAATTTTCTTTATCCATACCCCTCGGCTAGGCAAATCAGAATCGGGTGGATTCTTGGATGTACCCCTGATTCCCTCCCCTCCTCTTACCTCGGGCTCCCCCTATTTATAGGAGCTTCCTCCAAGACCCTTTGGAGCGGGATGATTGATCAGATCCAGAGGAAGTTGGCCCCTTGGAAAGGCCACCTCCTCTCACAGGCAGGTCGAGCCACCCTCCTGTCGGTAGTTCTTCAAAGCATTCCGGTCTACTTCATGTCGGTCTTCAGAATCCCGGCCTCCATTGTAGCTCACATCGAGCAAATCCAAAAATGCTTTCTATGGTCGGGCAGCGAAGATAAGAAGAGGATTCCCCTGGTTTCCTGGCCCCTGGTCTGCCACCCCAAAGGTGAGGGAGGGATCGGGCTCAGGCGGGTGACCCCCATGAACAAGGCCCTCTTGTCCAAGCACGCCTGGAAGGTGTTCACCAACGCCCCTGATGAATGGGTCAATATCATGCGTAGGAAATACATCCACCACCACCCCTTCCTCAGTGACTCCCAGCCCAGAGATGGATCAGCCTTATGGAAATCCCTGATCTCCACTAAAGACATCATTTGGAAGGGGACCAAATGGATCCTCAAGGACGAAACCAAGATCGACTTCTGGGAAGATAGGTGGATCCAAGATGAGGCCCTGATTGCTGACAGCGATCTCCTCATCCTCAAATCGGACCTGGTGGGTAGAGGGCCCAAAGTGTCAGACTATCTCACCCAAAACCATGGATGGGTAACATGGAAGCCCATCCTGAACCCCAGGCACCCGCTTCAATCCTCCAGGCTCTAGTGTCTCCTTGAGGTGATAGTTATCCCGTCTTTCGGAGGGAATGACAGATGCGTCTGGCACGACACTCCCAGTGGCGTCTTCTCTATCAAATATGCCTACAACTTCCAAAGAGTCCCTGATGAGGCCCCATTCCCAGCCAAACAGGTGTGGGCCAAGAAGTTGATCCCCAAAATTAGCCACTTCGTTTGGGCGGCCATCCAAAATAAGATCCTGACTATCAAGAACCTGATCAGGAGGGGCTTTCAGATCCCAAACAGATGCTTCATTTGTTGTGCTGCCTAGGAGTCCACTAATCACCTCTTCCTTAGATGCCCCTTCTCTTCTTAAGCCCTGGGCCTCATCCTATCCCAATTTTCTATCTAGTGGGTGGCCCCCAATTCCATCTTGACCTCCTATCCCAGTGGCCCAATCCCTTCGCCCACCCCTTCCTCCACTTCCTTTGGGGCTCCTACCTCCCTCATCTGCTCTGGAAACTCTGGCTTGAGTGCAACAATAGAGCCTTCTCCTCCCTGGCCCGCTCCCCCTAGTGGGTGGCAGCCAAGGTGGTTGCCTTCACCCTTGAGAACTCCCGCTCCCTCCCCTTGAGCGAGGCACCCCAAAGGCTGGTCGAGTCCACCCTCCTCTCCTCCCTCGGAGTCCAACTCCCCCCCGGTCCCCCTCCCACCCCTTCCCATCATTTTGTGACAAGGTGGACTGCCCCCCCTCCTGGATGGGTTAAACTTAACTTCAATGGAGCTTCTAAAGGAAACCCCGGCCCCTCTAGAGCGGGCGGGGTCATCCGAGACAGTCACGGGGCCCTGATCTTAGTGTACGCTGAACCACTTGGCATTCAGACCAACAACTTTACTGAAGTAGCAACTCTCCTCCGTGGGCTGATAGCCCTCAAGGAGACCTCCCCAAAAGTCATCATCGAGGGCGATTCCCTAGTCATCATCAAGGCCGCCCGTAGCTTGGGAAACAACTCATGGCGTATCCACAACACCATTCGAGAAGTTCTCACCATCCTCCAAGGATTCACTCACCACTCCTTTCATCATGTATACAGAGAAGGCAACAGTGCAGCCGATTTCATGGCCAATCAAGCCACCACAACGAAAGATCTCACTACCTGGACCACGAATTTCCCTGATGCTCTGGTCCAATTAGCGTCTCAAGACAATTCAAGCCCCGATGAGACCTCAGGCACTTAGATCACCTCGATCCAGGGCCCTAAAGGTTTGACGTCACGCCATCCCCATGTGGACAGGGGCCTCAACTCCTGGCATAATTTTGATCCATAAGGGCCCAACCCCCGATAGCAACAGGGCTGCTGGCAGCTCCAAGAAGGCCAAGGTGGAGGCCTCAAAAGCCATTGAAGTCAGCTCTATCTCCGGAAGTAAGTTGCAAAAATTTTTGACCAGAGCCCTCCTAGACATCACGATCAGCTCCCTGATCACTTCTGCAAAAGTAGCTTCCTCAGCGGCCAATGCCCTGTATGAACTCCGACGCAGGCTGGGCGACGACCCTGATAGGGAGGGGATCTAACCTGCCAGGTCGGGGCCCCCATTCAGGTCAGGCCCGACTGCAGGGCTACCTGGAGCGGTGGCGGCCAATATTTTTTTGGGTTAACTACTAGGCAATTTCGAGGTTTCTCCCTGTTTGGTGGCCGCAGGCCAAATTTTGTCTTGCTGGCAGCATAGATGGATGGACTTTTTGTAGGCACCGGGGCCCCTGGGCCCCGGCTTGGTCCCCAAGGGCGTAGCCCCGGTCCACTCTAACATCAAAATTTAGCTACGGCTACTTATGTACGTAAGGGTTTGGGACCCTTCAAAAAACCCGCTGTAAATATTATTATTACTTACCAAAAAAAAAAACACCAAGATTGATAAATAAATCAAAATTAACAAAAAAATCAAATAATCAAAAACCAAATGCGCCTCGTATTCAATTATTTACCCTATACACTTGGCGGTTGCAGCAACTTGCGATATATGCAATCCGACAAGATGAGTAAATAACCATAAGGACATTTGGGAAAAAATTGTCATTGTTGATCTAATATGTTTCTTCTCAATCCCTAAGAAGGCCTTCGCAGCCGAACTGCTCCACAGGAATGAGGCGTTTTATGTTATTTATCCTATGACATATTTTTAGAAAATCATCGATAATTTGATTCAACATAAATCTAATTGGATTTGTACCATTTTGATTTTCTAAGATGGCTATTGCAGCTTGACTGCTCCATGGGATAGAAATGTGCAAATACTATTAACAATTGGAATCAAAAGCTGAACTAGGCCTAGCCAAGGCATTAAAATTCTCAAATCTAAATTTGTTTAGATCATTCATAGTGGTCAAGCGACCTCGTCGCTTCAATAATTGTCATTACCCTCATCGAATCATCACTTGAGGGGGTAGTCATGCTTTCAAATCATAATCAAAATCAATAGAAGATCCTTGAGATCGTAGATCCCTTGATCTTGTCAAAATTGTGTTCGTCCTTGCGAATCATTGTCAAAAACTATCATAAGCTTACCCCTTTGCTTGGGGAAAATAGCAAATATGATAATTTGTTTTTAACTCTCATCCTTTCGGTTATATAGGCCTAACTCCTATTGTAGCTCCAAAGCTACTCGAATGTCTGATGACAAGTGCAAACTATTTCAAGTTTAAGCCTCCAAAGAGTTGGAAGCAATGATTCCAAGATGCACGTCCTTTTGCAGGACCTGGGGCATCTAATGTTGATCCAACTAATGATCATCATAGAACCTTTGACATCATTTTAGGAGGTCTATTTTTTCTCAGCGTTGTTCGATCTCACAACGCATCTCAAAAGGGGCATCTGTAGACACCTAAAATGCGTCATGTCGATGGCGACTACTCATATGGACATGCTACAAGACCATATAGAAGATATTGGATAGACTCCAAGATAGAGCAGTGGTTCTAACCACTCAAGTTGGGCTCCTTGGACTAATCAATATGAACCATAGCCCAGACCTACAGTCTACAGTATGAACCGTGGCTAAGACCTACGATTTACAGTCTGGACCGCAGCTGCAACCTACGATCTTAACTGAAGTTCAGTTGGCCTTCATCCGAGCCAAATCGATTTGAACGACCATTAATTCTAGAAGAAGGTGGTTAGAGTACGGAAGCTTCCAATCCAACTGTCCTAACCACCCCTTCTTGATCTTGGCTTCTCCATGAAGCCACCCATAGCCCTGGGACATCCTATAAGTACCCCTTCGAATTAGGACAATGATATATAGAGCATTTTGATAGCGAAGCGTTGTCGAAATATTAGGAGAGAGTGCATTTTGAAGATCAAAGTAGTGAAGCCCTATCGAATTGTGGACTCACTTGACTGCATAGAGAGAGCCTTGTTGCCATCCCCATTGCCAATTTGTCAAACATCATGACAAATTAGGCCATGGATGGCCTAAGGACCTAGGAGAGCCAAGAAATGCTAATTCGAGAAGACGGAGGCCCCATTCAATGATTCAACCTCCAAAATTGTTAGAGGACACCGAAGGCAAATATTGAACATCAATTGGACAAGGAGATCAAGCCCACAACCCTTGAATTTGGAGGGCAAACCACTTGGTTGCTCATCGCGGCTTTCAACCACGGTTTACAATGTAGACCGCTCATCAGAGCTATGGTTTGCAACAGGGGTAAAATATCTTTACTGTTTTCATTACAATCTGATTAGTTAGGTTAGAATTAGCATTTTAGCTGATCAATTGTTGTTTTAGAGATCTCTGACCGATAGATTTAGTGTTTAGAGTAATTTTGTCATATTAGTGTAGAATATGCATTAATGGCTTCTTTTCACGCTTTCATGCTTCATTTCACATAATTGATCCATTAGATTGATAGTTGTAGTTCTTGTTTACATATTTCAAGCAATCTTGATGAATCTTGCATATGTCTAACACCTTTTATTAGCTTTCTTGATTTTAGTTATAATGGCATATACATGTTTATTACCTTCAATGGGCCTCATCACGAGAGGTTGCCTATGTTTTTAATAGTCTTCTGTTGTTTCTTGATCGCAGGGATCTAAAATTCAAAGTATCCTACATTCAGATCCTTCCTCAATGCGAAGAAGAGGGTCTACTCCACCCTAGGGCAGTTTGTGACTATTTGGAAAAGCATTTATAGTGCTCCTACCCCGTTGGGGGCTTTGGAAATTGTATTAAGAGTATCAACATTCTGGTGACCCTAAGAGGGGCAGTAGTGTAATCGCATTTCATTGACAAAATTAATAAAAGAAACACGTATTTTCATTGTTACATGCAATCTTGTTATTTTGTCATGCTTTCATGTTGATTTCATTAATGCAATAGCTAGGTGTACGCTTTTTGAGATAGGTCAGTAACTAACCTAGTTACCCTAACACTTATCTTTTTGGAATCTTGAAAGTTTATCTTTTAGTTCTTTCTTCCCAAAAATATTTTTGAAAGTGTTCTTGTTTCGTTGTTTTAATCTAGATGTCATTGATTTAATTTATTTTGGGAGCATATACAACCCACTATTTCCTAAATAATTCCATGTTTGCACTATCATATCAATAAATTGAGGATGGTCATTTAAAGTATGTATTTTTGAATTCACTTACCACCATTTTAACTCTCATTGGCTAGTGATATAAACCAATCCTTATCAAGGTATTAATTTTAGTAGAAGTCCCTTCATTTATCCAATGATATGATAGTATGCATATGTCCAAGTTTTTTGGCTATCAGGTTCTAGCCTATCCTATTGTTGGTCCATGTATAGTTGTCCTCTTCAAACTCAAACTCCCATAGATTATTGGTTTGAATGAAAGCTAAGAAATCTCTCATACTCTTAGGTTATCTTCCTAATCCCCCAAGTTTTTCATCCAACTTGGTTATGGTATTAAAATATCCTATGATCATAAATTGGGTTTCTTGGTCTTTAATTCTTATAAAGGTTTCAATCCCACTCCATACTTTTGATATGCTTGACTGAGTTGTAGGTCAATAGACATTGATAAGGATGAAATAAATATTTACAAAGTAGCATGTGAGAGGCTATCCAATGCCTAGTTTTATGACTGGTTTCATAGGAGATTCTAACTAGATTCCAACATGTTAGAATTCCCTCTATAACTCCTTTTGAATCCACAACATCCCATTCACATCTTGCCCATACTAATTTCATAGTTTTGGAAACTTCTTCCTTTGTCATTTTAGTTTCTTGGATACAAAAAATATTAGGCTTATTACTTAAACAAAGGTTTCTAATACACCTATGCTTTGAGGGGGTATTAACACCTCTTATATTCCTTGATATGGTAATAATGTCTCATTAGGGGTTTTTGACCCCTCTTACAAATTACCAATATCTTTTGTTGTTTGGTAAAGAGAAGTTCAACCAACTTAATTTGTGTTTCTTTTGCTATGTTTGCTCTTAATTCCTTTGATATCGCTTTATAATTTGAAGATTTTTTTTTTCTTACCAGTATCAGGGGTAGGTCTTATTATTCTATACCTCAATATTTATTACAACTTTCCTCTTCATTAGATATATCTTCTCTTGGATTTTCTAAGGAACCTTTTGACTTTTCCAGCTCATTTTTTGGTATTTCCTTGTTAATAACAAAGGTATTAACATGTAATACTATGTTTTCTCTACCACTTTCCTTCTCATGAATGGTGCATGGTACTTCAAGAGAGTCTTAAAAATATGATGAGACACATTCCTTAGGTTCAACATGAATTTTCATCCCTTAATCGGGTTCAAACTGAGTAGATAATTCCTTGTTAATATTCTGATCCTATTGTACCAAGTTTTCTAAGCTCTATTTGCTTTTTCTTCATAATATAAAGCCTCAAAATAATTGGTGTTCCTTTTAATAGCCTTACTTACTAGTCTCCATTGTTTATTTATTTTCATCAAACTCAACCTATTTTTTAAAAGTTGAAAACGATCATTGTCCATATCCATTTGTAACTTTCTCTAAATATTTTCTACATATGTTTTTGCTGGACTCTTCTTAGGGCATGATATCTCAATATGTCCCACCTTATAACCAAGATATATTTTCATAATCCATGGTTCAGGTCCACAAATTACCCCCATACTTCAGAATTATTGATATTGGTAAATCTTTACTGATATCAATCATGACCAATATCTAGGCATAAATAGCCAAGACTCCATATTTTGTAGTTTTTGAAATTTCAAGGAATTCTCCTAGAGTGTTGTTTATTTACTTGAATCAATTCATTTTTAATAATTCAATGAGCAACCCATGCATGCTGACCCATATTGGTACTATGGATAGATTTACATTTTCAAGTGCAAATCCTTCATACCAGGGGATAAGGAAGAGTCTTTTTCTTCCCATAAACTATTGACCCGCTTTTAGGATTCTATGTATTTCCTCCCTAGAATAAAAAATAGATAGGAATATACCTTTGGAAAGAAATGATAGACTCACTCATGCAAATTTCCATCTCCTATCAATCTATTTTCTCAGTGTTGAAGCCCTTGGCCAAGACCTATTAAATTTACCAATGATTGCTTTATCTTTGAGCAATGAGGATTGTTGCTCTGTGAGGTCCTCCCTAACCTCTACTACTAGGGATGATTCTATGAATTTAGCTATAAATAAATCCATAAGAAGGACATTATAATTCAATATCTAATAAAATTGACTAGTATATCCTATAGAGCTTATATTATTTGAAAATAAACCTATAATAATTTGAATGAAAATTGTTATGAACCTCCTTGCTCATCCATAAAAAATATTCACAATATATAGAAATATTGATTAAACAACCATAATTAATAATCCACACAATACAATTATGAAATTAATGCAAATTACTCAAATGTTTTTAATTTATAATTCAAACCCTTAAGGTAGGGCAACATCGTACAATGCTCCTTATTGGAAGGAAGTCACTCCTTACAATATCTCAACTTGAGATAAATACAATATTATTATCTTCATATTTCTCTATGTCTTTACCCGTATTTATAATGCCTAACTACCCACCACTCCTACTTATCAATGCATGTGGTATAATTACATCTAATATAATATTATAATATTTATACAATATTATAATATTAAATACTTATCTTGGGTACCTAACATTCCATCCCCCTTACAAAATGTTTTGTCACATAAGAAGAGATTAAACAATATGATCTTTTGAGCCTTGTTGTAAACAAGTACTGATATTGATCATCCATCCATCCTAGTGAAACTTTGATTGGTGGTGGTCTTTGTTGATGTTGATATACCCTTTTGCCATTTGAATTTTTGGAAGTAATCCTTTGGTTCCATGTGTTGGAGGTATCTTTCTGCTGGCAATAAATATCACTCATTTTCATCCATACTTGTTTGTGTTTGCCACTTGAGTATCCAAGACTACTTTATATTTATTTTTTATTTATTTACATGGTGGAATCGGTAGCCACCACGATGATATAGGCACATTATCCGCCTCTATGGCTGCCACGGTATTCCATGTTGTTTTTCTTAGAAGCTGCCACACTATACTCTACCCAATATACCCCTATAACCACCATGCCACACTAATTTTAAACCTTTTATGCCATTGAAAGCACCAGGAATGGGGCAAGTATTCAGTCCGATGAGGCCTAATATTTGAACCCTAGGAATCCATCCCCCTTACAAGATTTTACCGTACCAATTTGTATACACCTCGAACCTCCAAGACTTCTTTGTTGGCTCCATAATTTTACCACCCTACTTTAGTAACTCAAATGATGGGTCCATTTGTTCCTTGATGTTGTTGCACCACTTTAAAAACCAGAGTCACTATGCTTTATTTTCCAAACACTGCCATAGTTGTTGCCCTTTTTATTCCATGTAGAACCATAATATTATTTTCCAAATCCATGCCTCCAAGATTTTTGTTGCTCCTGGTGGTGTGGGTGGTGATATGCTACAACCTTAATATGATGTTCTATTAGCTTTGATTGTTTAGTATTTCTTTTATGCTCCTTTTTCTTTCTACCATATTTTGGTTTGTCCTTGAAATTTGCCTTTACTTCTTTGATTTATGCTACTGCCTCCTCCTTTGCCTCTATTTCAAGTTCTTTTGTTTCTTCTTCAATTTGTTCTAGAGTTTCCTTGATATTTGACATAGTTTCCTAGATATTTGTTGTTGTTTTTTACAAATCATTATTTTTGTAGATTCAATTTTTAATTATTCTATTGATTTCTTGACTTGTTCCCCTACTATAACCGCTTCTTATTTTTTTTGGATTCTTGCTTCTTACATTGGGAAATATATTGTACTATTTTTTTTTGTACCAAAACTTCATGAAATTCTTTTGTATACTAATATTAATAGTACCCAAATAATATAACCAAGGATAACCAAGAACAATGTCTGTATCATCCATCTCAATAGTACAAAAATCTAAATGTAAAATATATTTATCCATGGTGATCTTCAGATCTTCAAAAATGTGAATATTCATACCCTCAAGTTGTATGTCTTTTATTTTCTTTGTTTGAACCTACAACCTCTTAGCCAAATACATATTAATGAAATTGTATCTACTACTAGGGTTTATAGAAATAATAACATTTTCCTTTTGGATGCAACCATGAACCTGCAAAATAGAATTCTTAACATTGAACAAATCCCTCTTATCACTTTTTTGCTATAACAACACACCAAAACCAACCCGAGAGAGGTATTTGTTTTTACACAAGCAAGGGTCACAAAGAAGTCCCAATAAAATTTTAGCATTGTAAGGCATAACTACATTTTGAGTTCAATATTTGTTGCAAATGATACTCAAGTGGATAGGAGTGGCCAATATCTCGTATTTATGGGGTTCACCTCTCTAAACCTCACCATTTAGAAAGGATACCAATAATGGTTTCCCAATATTTCTTATATCCTCACCAGTATATGACAACTTGACCATGGTGTAGAGATTATCATTTAAGGCCCATAAAAATTAAAGGTAGATGTCATTTTCCTATCCCTAAATAAGTTTATATATATAATATTATTCTAGCTTAATGCCTTAGTAATTAGTTACCACACCTCCATGGGATAACTAAGGCTATTGCCACTCACCTGATAATATCATGGCCATTTGATCCTCACCGTTCAAGGTACCATCACTATATTGTCTTGTGAATGATTCCAAAACCTCACTACTTTGGAATACTTGAGCCTCACCATTAAAGGTGTATCATTTCACAAAAAAATTGGTTAATGCACCACTGCAACTCCTCCCAGATTTATGAATACCTAGCTAGTGCATAACTATAACTCCTTCTAGGGTTCACATCTTCCTCGTTATTACATCATCACAACTCCTTTCAGAATTAGGTTACCTTCTCAACTCTAGAGTCCTAATATGGCTCTATATCAAAGCCCAAGAGCCCCCTATAACCCCAATATTGATACATAAAAACAAAATAACAACATCTCTCCCATTAAAGAAATTAAAGTGCTATAACAAAAAAATATGCTTAAATATAACACAATGCTAGAACTATGGTACAATACTTCTATCCATAATACTACCATTAAGCAATTTCTTTATTTCGTCAAGAAAGAATGTACAATATCTAGAACATTGTAATCCATCATCCATGAATTGAAATCTAAATCATTCTTTCCCATTTGCTCACAATTAAGCATTCAAATACTTCATGAAATAATTCAATAACTATAAACCTTCCATTCATAATTCAAGTTTTACAATTATAACAAAAATAGTTGGAAAACATCTATCCTCTACAACAACTTGACATAAGAATAACATCACTTTATTTCATCGAAAGCTTTGCATAATTATTTATACATGTTCTTTTCAAATACTCCTTTAGATACAAAAGTTACATAAAGCAGGTCCCTAGTTCTATTTTCTCTTCCATGGTCTTCCTCTTGGTAGATCTTTTCCTTGAACTTGTGTGAAAGTCTAGGGATCAGGACAACTCATGATAATGCATATGCAACTTAACATGCAAAATCCAACCACACACATCCATGCAAGATACAATGCATGCATCCAAAGAGAATCCCATAATTCTCTCAATAATGAATTTCTTATCTATCCAAGCCTCAAAAATCCATTATTTAAAACTAAATATAACTTCATAATGTTATTCAAAAAACTTTAATATCTTAAAGAAGGCAACTTTCCCCCAAAAAGCTTAAATCAGTAAAATAAAATCCTAAAACATCTAATCTTCCATACTTAAAAAGAATCTACATTTCATTTATCCATCCTTTCAACTATGATTTTACTATCAACATGCACTCCCTTAAAATATTTCTTTTCCAAAATAAAAGACTTATATTCTAATTTTCCACTAATGCATCAAAGAATATTATCCACACATGTTTTCAAAAAGCACATAGGAAAGCATAACACTTTAAGATTTAATAATCACTTTTCTTATCCCTATTGCTAACATCCTTTGCAATAAACATGGTTATTTCAATTAAAGATTAATCCTACCTTATTTAAGTTAAGATAGCATACTTAATATTAATTCTTAATTAATAAGAACATGCTTCCTAACTTGATAAAACAAGAGAACATAAATATTTTTTCATTGCTCAACGTTAAAATAAGAACTAGTTCAAGAGCAAAGTTACAAGAATACAAAAACAACCAAGCAACACTCGATCACACCACCCAAGGCAACACACAACAACACCAAAATAAGTCAAGGCATAATGACACCAAACCAGGCAACACATAATGAAACCAAAGCTAAACCATTATAAAAAGTGAAAAGATAAGGTTCAAAATAACTCTTCTCAAACTAGCCCGGACAACAACAAGGCTAACTCTTCATAGAGGCTCTAGAAAGACTAATCATCTACCAAAAAAAATGATGACAACTTCTGCAAGATCCAAAACCAGAGAAATATGGATACAAAAAGGGCCTAAGATATGATAAATCGACGATGTCTAGCAAATCCTAATAGCTCGGGTAACAAGTGGTAAGCTCAAGGATACAAAATATTCCTGCTCAAAAATAAAACTAAGGCCAAAAGCACCCTATGCTAGAGCTTCGACAAAAAAAGAGAGATCTAGTAGGCATAACTTAACGAAAACCAACTAAAACAAATAAAGCTCATAAGCACAAAATATCTTAAAACAACCAAAACATAAAGCATATATAAATATAACATTATATAGGAGCTTATCTTGTAGATGAATCTACCTCTTTTCTTTGCTGTAACTTAGCCTTCTTCCTTTCTTCTGTCGCTGCTACTATCATGCAAATCCTTGTCTTTCTTTCCAAAAGAACTTGGCACCCATCCTACTACTCTTAACTTACGAGTAAAATTCCTCCAAAAGAGATCAAAATCTCGCGATCCTTTCTTACCCATTGTTATGTTGAGCATGCATCACAAGAGAGGGTTTGCATTGCTAAAGATGTTTCTAAGACTACTGATACCTTTCCAATATCATTGGATTCAATGAAAATTTGGAATTCTCTCTCTTTTAAAATAAAACATATTTTCTTAATAAGAATTATCACCATCAAATCTTATTACAACATCCAAACTAATACCTTATTGATTAACTAACACAAATGTTAATATTAACCATTAACATCGATATTCACTATTTCTTAGGTATTAATTACCTCATTTATTAATACCATCCAAAACATAATTAACAATTCCTATGCTTAGAATACAAGCACAGATGCATCTCAAAGAAAATCAATAATACACCACATTGTTTTTCCTTAAGTAGGTGGCTTTTTAAGATAACCAAAATGTTATCCCCTACCTACTAAGGATGGCTCTTTTGCCAATAGCAACCTCCTTTCCCAATGGTGTATTCAAACAACAAACATATATGCAATGCATCTATATGAAGGGTATTATTTTACCCTTGAGCTGTCGATAAGGTTGTCATCCATCATTTTCTAATTTTCTCTCAACTCTGGTGGTTGACCTATACAAATCTATCAATAGGAGTACCTAGTCCTACAACCACAAATTCATCAGACCATATTCCAAGTATAATAAAAGCATAAAGTGTAACTACCAACACATATTAGTAACATAACATGAGATTATGCATTAGATATCCACCCATCAATACTTAAATCAAATGTTAAGAATAAGTCCTTCCAAGGAGGGCCATTACACTGGCTTATTTGATGCCAAGGGTGTGGTATTTCAACTTGCACAATGTCATCTGCATTTTTTCCTTCTATAATGTTCTCTTTATTCATTTTTTTGTTCCTCTTGAAGCCTATTTATCTCTTCTATCAAATTCTTCATATTTTAAAAATTTTCTACATAATATTTAATGCTTCCTTCAATTTGTACACTATCATCCTTTTTTCTTCTTGTGCCAAGTTTTTGCAATTTATATGTTTATTTATTTCTTCTACACAATGTTTGGTCTGCCTATTTATTTTGTTTATTTATTCTATACATTTTGACAAACACAAACCTTTTTAAACACTATTCAACTTATCTGACATCCAAGTTGTGCTTCCTTCAATCTACATATTGTCAACCTTATATTTTTCTTCTACTAACTTCTTGAAAAAAATTAACTCTCTCTTTAGTTCCATTTGTTCAACCTAGGTTTTAACTACCATTTTTCCAAACACCCATCTGATTAAGAATGCATCTTTAAATTCCTCTCACATAAATTTATACTGATGGGTCTATTGAAAAATTATAAACCATGATGCAATTGCCCCATTGAAAGAATTATAAATCTTACCTTTCCATTCCAAATTATTTAAATATTTAAAAACTCTCCATCATCCCTTAGCATCATCAATCTTTTTGATGAATATTGGTAAATCCATGATCTCAAATCCAAAAATTTCAAAAATTGGATTTTTTTAGTGAATTGCCTTCAAATTGTAGATTTTTTTATATATAACAAACTACCACTTCCAAACTGCTACCAAACTATGGAATTTTTTTTTAAACTATTACCAAACCACAATCCTTTTTTTTAGTTGCTATCAAATTGCAAACTGAGTATTTTAGCACTGCTACCAAACTACAGTTGCTACTCTAGGGACTATTACCAATCTGCAAGTTGTTACTATGTAGATTTATTTTATTTTATTGATAACAACTTGCTCTACGAACTATTTTTTTATACTGTGACAAAACTACAAACTTCTTTCTCTCTGTTTTTTAAACAACTTCCACTTTCGAATTACTAGTAGACTAAAAAATGTCTGCTATGTTGAAGCTATGGAACTGTTGTAGACTGTGGAAAATGTTGGTCAAAAATATATATAAGAAAAGGTTGTGTGCCCACAGACCTTGACCAACATTGAATGACCCTAAAAACCGTGAAGGCTTTTCGGGTCAATCTTCGGAGGAGGTCGGTTCCTTGGGAATCCTAACTAACTGCTAAAAAATTAATGGGGGTGAAAAGGGTGCTAAAAGAAAGAAACATAGCTGAAGCTAGAACTTATAATGGTATATATTAAGCCACATCAAGATGCATGCATAACCAAAGATAACATAAATGAGAAAATAAGTAAACTACCTAACAAACCAATCAACTCTTCACTGATTACAAAACCTTTATTGTTTTCCTACATAGCTAACAAATTACTAATTCTAGAATCGAAGAATGAGTCATGAACAAAAATCCAGATAACAGGATTTAATAACATGAGCATTCAACCTACCTAAATTAGAAATTAGAAATTATCCATACACACATTTTCTGTAGTAATGTTAAGCTAGAGGTTAAACAACAATCTCTTTATATTCTCAATAAGCGATATGCTTTATACATGCAAATTGTAAAGGCCTAAAAGCCGATATTTTGAATGACCTACATTCTAATACATATAGTTTTTACAATGAATTCTGTTACAAAAAATCATGATGATTGATCATAGAGTCCTCTTGTGTCAGAAGAGTGGCTAGGCTATACACTCGCTCCTATCATCCCGCGTAGTGTACTTGAACAATCATGATGAATGAGAGTGGGCCACATTGGCAATATCAAGTCCCTTGATTCATTTGACACATCTAAGAATTCTATCATTTCATAATGTTTGCCTACCTGTGTCTGAAGGTAGTGGGTCATTAACTTGTGTGAATTAAATCATGATGTTGACCACTCCTTCGATGCTAAGATACCATATGTTGTCATCAATTTAATACCAGGCTCCTTTTACCAATCAGATGTTGCAAGTCCAAAGCGATTTGATACTTGGATTCTCGAATTCTCCTTCCCTAGTGGGTTCTACGAGATTTCATAAAAAGGTGATATTTTTGGTGTGGTGGAATTTTAGGACCTATCCTGAGTTCGATAGTGACCCCATTCTCCACCAAGCACCTTTGTGATGGATTTTTAGGCTCCATTGAAATTATTGGTTATTTGAGCTCTATTGGCATTGATAGGAATTTGGTACCTATATGTATTCTTTATCCACTGTGGACTTTTGGGAACCCACTCGATTTTGAAAGTGATCTAGTTCTCTACCAAGCCCTCCACTAGGTATTGGTAGGGATTTGGGACACATCCATGTGTAGCAGACTTTTGGGACCCCTTCGAAGTCTGACAGTGATCCAATTCTCTGCTAGGTGTGGCAGCTCTATTGTTCTTTTGCGATAGGTTTTTGAAACCTATTCGAGGTTCAACAACTATCTATCCTTCCATCGTATATTTTTATAATGGAACTTTGGGACTCGTCCAAAATCTGTGGGATGCCCAATTTTTTGCCATGACTGACACAACCCAATTTCAGGGTGGGTCTGACATCAATCTATTTTTTTGATAGTATTGGCACTTAGCCAATTTCTTGCAATTTGAGATTTTTCTTTTGCTTGGATGCTAAAATAAAATGGGTAAGGGGAAAGTTGTCCATACTACAAGGGATAATTGGTTGGGTCTACAAAATTATCTATCTTAGTTATTAGTCATATTGCTTATCCAAAATATTCATATGGGTGAATACAACCAGAAATTCACCCACATAAACTATGTAGAGACTCTTGCTAAAGTTGTTGTTGATGGTTGTATGACACCTCTATGAAAATTTTGACAATGAACTAGGCCCCAAACTTTGGCTTCCTACTGGATTAAGGTAAATCTCATCTTCCACAAAGGTTGTCTAAGTGAGTTTGCTCTCTAATTACCAACAATATTTCCCTAAGGAATAATTGTTGAGAAACCAACCACAATTTTACCCCTAAACAACAACTCTTTGTATACTCTCATAGGGAAAAAATACTACTAACAGGGTGTGGGGTCGTTTACTTTTTTTAGTGGTGACACACTCAAATTGATTACTTTGGGGTTCCTGAGGTACTCCTCAAAATGAGTTTTAGGGCAATTATTAGCCCAAGTACTTCCCCTAGTTAAGTAGTTGGGACTTACACCCAATCCTGCAAGAGGTTATCAGCCTAATGCAAGTGCTTATTAAGCACCAAAACTTATGTAGTTGAACTTCGCCTTAAAATGTCCTCTGGTACCAATACCTCTACAATAAAACTTGGCCCTAGAAAGTGCTCTGGTATTGACACTTCTACAACGAAACACAATCCTAAAAAGTGCTTTGATACCACTAATTATGAACCTTCATGCTCATCCATAAAAATAATTCACAATAAATAAAAATATTGATATGAATAATCCACACAATATAATTATGAAATTATTGCAAATTACTCAAATACTTTTATTTTATAATTCCTTATTGGAAGGAAGCCACTCACAATATCTCAACTTGAGATAAATACAATATTATTCTCTTCATATTTCTCTATGAGTTTTTATCCATATTTATAATGCCTAACTACCCACCACTCCCACTAATCAATGCATGTGGGATATTACATCTAATATAATATTATCATATTAAATACTTATCTTGGGTACCTAACAAAAAACTTCAAAGGTAATGAAGGAATAAATAAATATTAGCTAAAACAATTGTATGCCTAGATGGAATGTCCTGCCTCACTTATACCCTAGCTCTTCATTGCTCCTCACATCATACAAACCTTGGTTGATAAATATCTACAATTTCATTTTCCCCTGACTTAAAAAATTATCACTCCCTTTGTTTTGGATGGTTAACTTCACAAGGTTGTATTTTCCTCAATATTGCCTGAATTACTCATTTTAAAGCTCTTCAGATTATACATAAAATAATCCAAGAATCATCTAAATAAAATAAACCTTCACAAATATATGGCTTCTTATATATGAGATATTTTTTTGGAAAATTTTGCCCTAACATTGCCCTTGTTTTAGATGGTTGTCTTCACATGGATGTATCTCCCTCAATACTACTTGGATTATTTCTTATGACTACGTATTTCAAATCTCTTCAAATTCCACATAAAATGACACAAGAATTTTCTAAATCGGATAACTCTATGCAAATATATAGCTCTTGAAAGATAAGATGTTTTTCTTGAAATATTTTCCCTAATCGAGAGCAAGGGAGCTAACCATCAATAGAGCATAGGGATACCTATATCCGTAAAGCTTTATAATCTTAATTGGATATAAATATATTTTTTATTTCACTAAAGATGAATCTATTAAAATTTTATTCTTACTCAATTCAGGTTTGTAGGTGTGTTCATTTATAAAAAATAATGTAAAACAAAATAAAATTATTTTTAAAATATTTACATAATATAGTATCATGACAAACCAAAACTAATCCTAACACTATGCTTCATGGTTCAGTAGTTGTGTAAATATCATAGAGGTTTAATTTAATTTAATATATATAAGAATTTGAAGGCTAAGGAATGTTGAGGGTACAATATAGTTTCAATTATAAAGCGAAATTTGTACATCCTTATGTAGATATATTTGAAGTGTATGTCATGATTCTAAGTGAAACGAATGAGTAAGGTTTTTCTAAAGTTTAATTTCTCATTACATAATGTAAGAAATGGGGATCTTATTTGAGATTTTGGATGGCAAGGGCATGGTAATGGGGAGGCTAACTCCCCATCATGATATACCCATGACAAACCTATCTGATTAGGTCTATATTTTCTCTCTATACCTCCTAAAAGTATTGAGCATGCTCAAGTTGATGTACCTAGGGAAGTGATGGACCTATTGTTAATGACTTCATGGATGGATACATAGTCCATGTCATAGATGTGTTGATTATGTCCTAGAGTAATGTGAGAATCAACATGGAAGTTATCCATAAGGTCTTCCATCCACCATTTTTTTTAAAGTTAGACCTATATCTATTCACCAAAGCTTTTTGGATAATGCAATTATAATTGTGGATTACAAGAATAAAAATCGCTATTGAAACAAACAAATGCTAAATAGGGATGAATCCAACAAGAATTTAATGTGTGTCCTTTAACACTCTATTCTCATTTCCCTCGACAACATTTACAAATTTAATAATTCTTCTATCATAGTTTTTTCTTAACCAACTAGTTTAAATATTGGGTGATGGAATTGGATTCTTATAAGTGTGAAAAATTGTAACTCATAAATAGGCTTGATTATAATTTTTTTTTTTTCTTGAGAAAAAGGGGTCTCACTTAGCTCCCACACCCTTGAAAAATCATAAATATATCCTTTAGATATTGGGAGTTTACAAATAGATTCAACTCTCATATCACTTAAGTTACTAGAGCTAGATGCCTACATCACTTTTCATAAAATGTCGAAGTTCTTGAATTTCATTTTTTGGATCTTTAATTTTTTGTGTGAATATATTCTAGAATTCAACATCCTTATTCTTGAGACTTTCTTACAAAAACCTTCATAATACCAAAAATCCACCTCTACTATCTATGCATTACATCTTAGTAGAGTCATAATTCTAAAACATTAACTATCATAGTCCGCGTTACCAGATCTGGATTGTTAGTTTCCTTCTTGAAGCATAAGTGCAACCACAAAAATTGTAATAAATAGTTTATATGAAAACCATTAATTTTATAAAATAAAGCAAATATTACCAATGGAAAACATTAAAGTAAATCTTAATCATTATTTGATTTAGGCAATCAACATTTTCTTGTTAGCTTCAACTAAACTTACTACTTCCTCTAACCAAGGAAAAGAGAATTTAACTTCACAATCCTCAATTAAAACCCCTCTATTGGCTAGCCTATCTGCACATTTGTTTCCTTCCCTTAATTTATATGTAAATCTAATTTCTTCAAACTCTATAGCAAGGTATTGTATTTCCATAATTAAATCTTGTATATTTCATGGAGCCTTTGCTTTCCTCAAAATTGTATTAATTACTATTAATGAATCACATTCCATCCATACTTCATTCCAATTCATTTGTTTCTATATTTTTAACCCTTTCAAAGTTGCCCAAGCTTCAACTTCATTATTTGTCTTAAATCCACTATTAAAAGTGTAATTGGATAAAATCTCTCCTCTATTATTTCTAATTATTCCTCATCCTCCTCCTAGTCCTAAATTTTCTTTAGATGCTCCATCAAAACTCAATGTGACCAACTCCACATCTGGTAGTTTCCACTTTATATTATTTTCCTTCTTCATATTTCTCCTATACCCAACACCATAATTCCATTTGATGACCTGACTCCATCTATCAAGGCTCTTTGATTCCAAATTAGGGATTGGGTGAGTTGATAGGATTGGTTTAGACTCCTCCATGGCTAAATAAATCCTCCTTTTCATTACCTCTAAATTATTTTTCTTTCCTTTAAATATTCTTCTATTCCTTTCTAGCCACACAGTCCAAAGTAATGTATATTTTGATATTGTTGGAACAAAATCTGCCTTCGGTTAATAGTGTTGCGCCTTAGACTTTGCCAACATTGAATAGACAGACCTTGCTTGAGATCATCTGTCTAATCTCCAGAGAAGGTTGGTTCCTTTGAGTTTTTTAGAGGAAAGGGAAACAAGAGATAAGGGAAATATAGCCGAAGCTAGAACTTTTCTCATGGTACAGATTAGACAACAACTAAAAAATGATGATGCAGATTACTATCTTCAGAGTTTCTTTATATCTTCCTATAGAAAACATGAATTCTTGAGTGCGATTTTAAATGTTCGTCTAAATACATGTAAATATCTTTAATATTCAACTCTAGAGATAAGGTTTATACATGCACAGTTCAGATTTCAGAACAGATACATTATAAAACTTAAAATGAATAAAAGTTAAAAACCAGATACATACACTCGCATACAAAATTTCAGAAGCCAGAGGAAGAATATCTCTTATTGCTTGTAATCCAGTAACATGTACATCAAGTCTATAAACGTCCAAGAGCCGACCCTTTTCATGATCGACTCACTCCTATTTATACCCTAAAAAGAGTATCTTCTACTATGTACATTTAATTTCCTCAATCAATTACAAGTAATTATCTACAGTTTCTAAGAATATACAATGGATTTCCCGTAGATTAGATAGATTTCCTTCTAGCTAAATTCAGATGAGCCTATTATTCTGCAATCATCCAGCGGACCTGCCATGTTATAATCAACTGACCATTCTTCAAAAATCAGCACATGATGTCAGTGCATGCCCCAGTTGCCAAAAATATACTCTGTTTCTCTACAGCGTGTATGTCACGAAATCATGACATTCTACCTTTGTGAAGCCTTCTTTACTTTTTTCTTTAGCGAAAACCAGACATGTCACGAAATCGTGACACTCTTGTTTCTCTGCTTGTCTGCCCTTCTTGAGTCACGAAAATGCAACATGTCACGAAATCGTGACATTTCTATGTCTTCAGCCTGATTCTTCTTTTTGCACCACAAAAATTGACCATGTCACAAAATCATGACACTTTCGCCTCCTTAGCTCTCTCTTGTTGCTTTTGGCCATGAAAAAGGGACATGTCGTGAAAAAGGGACATGTCACGAAATCGTGACACTTTTAGTCTCTTTAGCAGTTTTGCTATTCTTCTGGCAAAAATAAGCCATGTCACAAAATCATGACATTCTCTCTCGACTTCTACCCTTTTATTGATGGACTTGGCAAAAATGGGCAACGTCACGAAATCATGACTTTTTCCTCTGCTTTCCCTCTTTGCTATTTTTAAAAAAATTCCTTTTTTTTTTTTTTTTATCGGTCTTCTTTGAAAATATGCAAAAAGGTGCATCAGCCATTTTTTGTAGTTAGTCACTTTTTGACTAACATTCTTGGCGCCTTCAGGGATTTTTTGCTCGCAAAAATAAATAGAAACCAGGCCTTCATCCATTGGGAAACGGAGTCACCAACACAGTTGCGGAAAGTAAAATTTCAAGTGAAAAAGCAAAGATAAAAGAAAAAGAATGCACTTTGGAATATAAGTGATCTTTACCTTATCAAAACATTTTTCTACCGCTTAGTGACTTAACTTTTTTTGAGGAACATAAAAGATTCAATTCTGAGAGTTGGTCCCAACTCTGGCTGCTAGTTTCTGACCCTGATGTTTAGATCTTCTGATTTTGTCCATTGTTGTAATTACCTCTTGATAAGTTTTGCAAACTCGGTTCCAGTCTTCATCTTCTAAATCAGAAGAATCAATGAAAAGTTGATATACATACTGCAACTCCTCCACTTTATCATAAGAAATGATCTTTTGCCTTAAAATTAGTTCTTGTAAATAGGCTTTAATCTGTGTCAACCTCTGGATCATCTCCATGACCTGTGTTTCTTCTATAGGTTCCTGCCCACCGTCTATGTCTGTTTCATCCTCAACAAAAGCTTTTATTGATGCTGAAAGGACCTCTTCCTTCAACACTTTTGAACCATCATCCCAGAGGTAAGGAAGCCCATTATGGATAGCCAAATCAAGGTTTTGGAGCAACCCTTTCGCTTCATCTTCAAGCTCCTGTAGAAACTTATTTCCCTGTGCTATCAATTTAAACTTTCTAAAGAAGTTCTTTGCTACGATTTTAGCTTGAGACCAGGCTTCGCTTCTGAGCTTGGCTTCCATGCTTCCTGGCATATTTTCTGACAAAATCTGAATTTTAGTAGCTGCATCTTCTCTTTTCAATAAAAATGCTTTGGCAGCTCCAAATTCTTGTTTTACTACTTCAGTAGTTTCCTTTACTTTAGCTAAATACAATAATAAAGGTCTAGCCTTTAATACTAAAGATAACAAATCTTTTAACAATTCTTTCCTCATTTTCTTTACTTTATCCTTTGAAAATCTGGAAGGAGCGTTTTGTTGTTCTACCAACTATTGTTGTAGTTGTTGTATCTGTGTATTCAATGCCTGAATCTGAGCTTCTGCCACACTCAACTTTTCTTTACATTTTGCCACTTCACTGGCAGCAGCACTGAATTTACCCTCCCATTTTTTAGCTTCCAGAGTAAGAGCCTTCTCTGCTATTTTTTGTTCTTTCACCATAGTCTCTAATTCCTTCCTCTTCTCCTTTTCCTTTAAAAACATTTCTTGATAATGTCCTCCCTGTAAGTATATGGTCCCAAAATGTGCTTGGGCTTTCACCCACTCATCTTGCATAGGCAGTTGAGATATATCTTCATTTATCTCTTCTGCTTGGTAATCTTCCACAGTCATTTCTCCCTTTGATTTCTTAGTAATAGGAGTTAACTTCAACTTCTTCCTCTGCATACTAGCTGGGTCTAAAGCAATGATTTCTCTTACAGTAGCCGGTGCTTTAGAATCCTCAGATGAATGTGAAGTCCACCAATCTAAAGCATTCCTGCTTACTTTTTTTAGATTTTCAATCTTGGCCATGGTGGAGTGTGACTCAGTCCCTTGAGAAGTTGTAACTCCGACCATTGGGATGTCAATGTTGGGGAGAAAAGGAATGGGAGCAACTACGGATCCAACATTTAGCAGATTCTGGGAAGATGTTGCCATTTCTGGGAGAACAAGGTAATTTTTTGGCAAGAACATTATACTTTTGTTGATTTTAGAAAAGGAGGGAGAATTACAATGGGAATGAGTAGGAGAATGAGAAGAAGAAAGTAAAGAAAACATACCTATTTTCGGTTGGATTTGTTGTTGGTGTTCTTCTTCTTCTTCATGTTCACTGACGATCATTTCTTCACTCTACGCTTTGTCTTTATCAAGAGTTTTATTTCCCTCATCACTTTCATCCAAGTTTATAATCTGTTTCTCCTGCTGTTGTCCTACCATCAGGATTTCTTTTTTAACCGAAATTTGTTTTTTATTTTCACTATTTTGGCTCTCTTGAGCCGAACTGGGTGGGCCGCGTGAGACTTCCTTCTGTGAATTTTCATGCTCAACTTCCTGAGCATCTGCATCAGTGTTTTCTTCAGTCATATGGTCTTGTTCACCTTCTTGAGTCCTTTTCCCTGAGTTGTCTTCTGTATCTTGAGGCTCTTGATCACTAGAAGAAGTTTGAATAATATTCTTGTCTTTTCTTCTATCAGCCATCATTTTCAATTTTCTCATTCTTTCTGCTACGGGTTCATCGATTCTGTACCCGAGTCCGAAGGTGGAACGAATTTTACAATTCTTGAGGAATGATGTCTTGACGTCGGAGTATCTGCCCCAAGTGCTAGACGCTTCTCTCTTTTTGTTACTAGAATAGGTTCAACTCTCCCCTGTCCTTCTTTGCCCAGCCCTTTTCCATCATAACCCATTTTCAACATCATCTGGGTGGCCTTCGAACTATAAGTCTTTCCTTGCTCTTCAGTAAAAACCTCTTCTATTGATCTTTTCCTAGATGTCCTAGGTTTGGTCTGAACAAGGGGAAGATTTTGAGCCTCTGCAATTTCTTTTCCTTTACCAGCTTCGGGCTGCTGGGATTCCTCAGGTGGCTGGGATACTTCAGGTTGCTGAGATACTTCGGGAGTAGAAGAATGACTACCTCCTATGCTTGGAGGGATTCTAACAGGGAAACTTCCTCCCCAGGAGTCATGGTTTTCATTATACCGAGGTTCGAACAGATTGTCATTTTTGGTGGGGTATCTCGATGAAATCGAATTTGTCTGGACTCTCATTACCCACCATTCCCGAATTTTAGCCACATCCCAATCTGGCCTATTCTTCTGAATCCTGGTGATTTTACCTTCCGTCAATTGATGAGCTTTTATATTTTCTGGGTCAAACTGAACAATTACTTCGTAAAAATCATGCCAAGGAGGCAAAGGCTCCATATTTTCTATGTGCCACTCCAGGGGTTCATCTTCTGTGTTATTTCTATTTTCTTCAACATCATCTCTGACTTTAACATGAAATTCTTTAATCTATGTTTTATTCAAAATGGATTGTCTCTCAGCAAATCTGTTCATGGGATCATATTTCCATCTTTGCGAAATCTCAATAAGCCCCAATTTTCTCAAATACTCTGCTATCTATTCATTTTGCCCCTTTCTTGAAATAGTAATTCCTTCAAAACTAAAAGGCATATTACAGTACCGATTTTCCCAATTCTAGTCCCGAATTTGACATTAATGCTTTCTGTTTGCCTAACATATTCTAAGGCAAAGACTCTGTCAGTCACATAATGAGGAAGTAAAAAGGGTTTGTCTGTAAACCCATACAATCTGATGCATACTCCTTGTGTTAGAATAAACCAATCCCCCTCCTCTGCAAACTTGGTTTGCAATACCTTTTCCACTTTGGGGGTCAATCTTGTTATTTGTCCATACATGATTTTTAGGGGCCCAAAAATTCCCTATTGAAATCATAATATGACTCGGATTTGTATAACACATTGGTCCATTCATACACTGGTAAGATTTCTCCCTTCTCATTCTTATCATTTTTTGAAATGAAAGCTAACTCTTGAGACATAAAGTAAAAGAATAACCACACCAAATATGAAGTGTATCTGAATGAAAACTGGGTTCCAACCTTCAATGCCGCCAAACCCTCATGAATTTCTGCACTTAAAAACTCAGGCCAATCAAAGAAAATAGGTTTCACACTCCTGCTCATAACAGTCGAATCGTACATTCTAGGGTTCGACAAACATTCTACTACAGCCACCTGCCACTTCTGAACCTTTTCATCATTTTTTAGTCCAGCAATCATGGCCAGGATGGAATATAGTTCAGGATTTTTAAAAGTTGCCATGTCAATTGGGGGTTCTGGTGGATTTACCCCTTCTGGAAGATCTTTTATCTGAGTGGCTAGGAAACCCTTCACCTTTTTGGACGAGCCAAAATATGTAGCCTATTCTAAGGGGTCAAAATTCTTAGGTTCTAAGAAAGGGACATGGCCCGCAACAAAAGCAGAAACAAAAGCATCTTTGGACAGAGAAAACAGAACCTTCCCTAAAAAATCTCTAACCTTTCTCTCCTTTTCATCATAGAAATTTGCAATTGCCCTTACCAATTATGGGCAGGGATGAACAGGAATATATACATACCAGTACAAGAAAGAATGGTATGCAAACATTGAAGGAGAAGACGCAGAAACCCCAGTCGCTACCCGGTTCTTTATATTGCTTCGAATCTCCATCGGGTCCTTCCATGTTATTATTGTATCTGCAATTCGAGAGTCTCTATCAATAAAACCAGTGTTGTTCTCCTCCCTTATTTTTACTACCGAAGTAGTCGGGGGTGATGAGGTAGATGCTACCTGGTTCTTCGCCTTCTTAGGGGCCATTATGAATTATCAGGTACACAGACTTTGAACTTCTTCTGATTGCTTCACAACTCCTTCCTCACTATGCTATAGTGTGGTGGTATAAAAGTGGCTGGCGAGATTTTTGGCTTTTCAAGCGTTACAGAGATAGTTCCTCACTTCTTTTTCTTCTTCAGGAGTTTCAGCAAGTTTGCAAATGGTGAAATGCCTTTCCAAATCCTTGAATTTAATTTTATGTAGCTTGAGAGGACATGCAAAATTAATGCATTAAATGACGGTTGGTCGATTTGATTCGTCCATATTTCTTTGGTTTCCGTTCTCGCCACCTTCCTTAGGAAACTCCTAAAAATGCTCGTTGGCTCATTAAAAACCCACTTGGGGACTGGGAATTATCCCATGCCAAAAAAGATGCTACCTGACAGATTAATTATCTTCTTCCACTGAACCCCGGGCACGTGGTTGCTTAGAAACATTCGGCGGTGGATCTTTAGAAATATTTCGAGAAGCACACATAACATATTTCAAAACATTCTTTTACTCATTCCCTCTTGCCGACTCTCAGGCGACCACGCGGCAGCTCCAGATTTGAAAATGCAAAATAACAAGGGCGGACTTTTCCCTCCAGATTTTATTCAAAATGTCGGACTCTGATAGTCCTCAAAAATGATTCTTATTAGGCCGCGAAAAGGGAATATTTACAAAACTCAAAACTTATAATATACTATACATATAATGGTGATCTATCCCTTTTACTGGAAATATAATTTTAGGTGAAATGCATTCACCGTGATGGGTAGAACCCATCCATATTGATATTTTAACTGGAAGGCATTGAATTGCTTTTCTGAAATAATTTCAAATGGCCCCTCCTAGAACGCGTCAAACTTGTCATGATGTCCTGGTTTCGCTTTCTTGACGTTCCATTTTAACACCAGGTCACCTATTTTGAATTTCCTGAAAGTGGTTTTCTTATCGAACCACCCGACTGTTTTCAACATATGTTTTTGATGATGATTGTAGGCCTGTTCCCTAGACTCTTCTAGCTATAGAAGTTGCATCAGTCGGGTATCCATTGGATGGCCTTCATCTTCATTAACTTGGTTTAGCAATTTCAACGTGGGTATCTCCATATGAATCGGCAAAACAACCTCTTTGCCATAAACCAAAGCATATGGTGATGTATTGATTGATTTCTTGATTGAAATTATGTCGGCCCACAGGGCCTGATTCAGGAGTGAGTGCCAGTTCTTCTTATTATCCTCTAATGTTCTTTTCAGGATTCTTAAAATATTCTTATTAGTAGACTCGGCTAATCCATTACCTTGTGGGTAATAATTAGAGGAAGTCTTCAAGTAAATTCCATATCGACTGGCAAATTCGATCATCTTTGCACTAGTGAAAGGAGATCCGTTGTCTGTAATCAAAGAGTCTGGTATGCCAAACCTTGTGATTAGACTCTCGACAAATTCTATCACCACTTTCGAATCAGCTTTCTTTGTGGGTACTGCTTCTGCCCACTTAGTGAAGTAGTCCGTGGCAGTGAGAATGTATTTGTGGCCTGATGATGAATTTGGCTCTATTATACCTACGAAATCCAACCCCCACTGTTGGAACGGTTCCTCGACTTGAATAGCTTTTAAGGGCATAGGCGCATTCCTGTTCCTCCCCACATACCTCTGACACTTGTTCGCACCTCTGGGTCACTTTGTATGCATCTAGGAAGATGGAAGGCCAATAACATCCAGCTCTAAGGATCTTCAAAGCTGTGGTTCGGCCTGCATAATGTCCCCCTGAGAGACCCCCATGAAATTCATCTAACACTTTCTGCTTTTCATTATCGGGAATGCATTTCAACAATACACCATCGATATTAACCCTGTACAACCCTTCTGTTCGAAGGGTATATTTTAATGCTTGGGTTCTGAATCTCCTTCTCTGGGAAGCATTCATATCTTCAGGGCATGACCCAGTCTGAAAGTACCTCACAAAGTCATCGATCCAACCTGAACTTACTCTGTCTTGATGTTGCTCAGTGTTTGCCATGACGGGGTGGCTCTCCCCATATCCACTTGCAGCTTGCTTGGCCAATTCCTGGCACAAAGCTCTCCCTCTGACTATTTTAGTAGGATGTATTTCTACATCATACTCTTGGATGCGAGTCACCCATCCAACTCTTTTTTCACCCAGTTCTCCTTGAATTATGAAGTTCCTTACATCGGGATGAATAACATAAACCATCATCCGACTTTGGGATAAGAAGTGTTTTAGCTTATTCAAGGATTTCATAATTGCATATACTTGTTTTTCTATGAAGTTGTACCTTTCCTCGTGTTTGTGCATGGTGGAACTCAGAAAGGCTATGGGTCTTTCTTCATCATCCGCTCCTTTCTGAGTGAGAACTGTAGCATAACTATCTTGTTCTCCGACAACATATAGTATGAAACCTCGAGAATAGTCAAGGTTAACTAGCACAGGAGCTTGAGCGATGGCTTCTAGAATTTTTGGAAAGCTTCCTTCCTTGGCTCTGTCCATTTGAAAGGAGCATCCTTTTTCAATAATTCAGTCATTGGTTTAACTGTATGGGCAAAGTCTGCAATGAATTTTTTGATGAAATTTATTTTCCCAAAGAAGGACTACAAACCTTTCTTGTTAACTGGAAGCGACAACTCAAGAAGTGCCTTCACTCTATCAAGGTCAATTGAAAGCCCAACTTTAGAAATAACATGCCCAAGGAGTATTCCTTCTTCCACAACAAAAATAGACTTTTTAGGATTTAATGATATTCCAAATTCTCTACATTTCTCAAATACTTGCCGCAGATGAGTGGCATGGTCTTTTTTGTTGTGAGAAAATACAGTCATGTCATCTAAATAGACGACAATAATTTTGTTTGCAAGCTCCCCAAAAGCTACGTCCATGGCTCTTTGAAAAGTTTCTCCTGCGTTAGATAATCCAAAGGGCATCCTTTGGTATGCAAATGTTCCCCACTTAGTGGTGAATGCAATCTTATATTGATCTTCATTTCTCACCCAAACTTGATTGTAACCAGAGAAGCCATCTAACAGAGAAAACCTTTCTGCTCCTACCACAGTATGAAGGATTGGGTCAATCTGGGGTAAAGGATAGTGATCTTTTAAAGAGGCTCTATTCAAATTTCTGAAATCGATGCATAGTCTTATTTCTCCATTTTTCTTGCGGACTGGGACCAAATTTGCCACCCAGGTAGAGTGCTTGATTGGGTATACTATCTTAGCCTGTAGGAGTTTTAACAACTCCTGTTTCATTAAGGCTTCAATTTTAGGATTCACAGGCCTCTGCTTCTACCTAAAAGGTTTAGCTCCTTCCTCTAGTTCGATGGTATGTTGAATGACCTCTTTCCTATACACTTTTAGATCACTATAAGTCTAGGCTATTATATCCGGATACTCTCTACATAACCATTTTATTTGCTCTAGTTCTACTTTTGTACAATCGGTCCCTACTTTGATCATCTTGCCGGTTCTAGTTCTACTTCTTTATACCGGCGTTCATCTACCTTGATCCTTCGACCTACAACTCTATCGCTATTGTCGAAAAGGCTCTCCAGGGTGATCAGTCCCCTAGGGATATGATTGTTTTTTAGTTGAATAAGGCTCTCTTCGTCCTCTTCTTGTAACGCTCTATCTGTAGAGCAATTCATCTCATGAATCAGAAAATCTAGGATCTGCTCATCGTTCTCAAATACTTGCCAAAAAATGTCCTTGTCGGGCATAGAAGGCCTGTATATAAGTCTGACTATTTTAGACTTTGAATAACATTACTGACTGGGAAAAAATTGGATCCTACTGACGCTAACAGGTCTGCATGTGTGTTCTTCTCTCTGGAAATGGATTTCATGTTTAGTGCTTCAAAATTTTCCAATAGATCCAACACTTTGTTTTTGTAAGCCCTTAGGTAATGTTGCTTACAAATGCATTTGCCAGTAACCTGTTTAACAATCAGCTCTGAATCTCCATAGATCAACAGCTATTTTGCACCCAGTTTTTTAGCTTTCCTAAGTCCCAAACACAAAGCTTCGTATTCAGCTACGTTATTGGTGCAACTCCATGTCAACCTATATGAAAAGACTTTTTCTTTTCCAGTAGGTGAAATCAGAACAATTCCAGCTCCTGCTCCATTTTTGCACCTTGACCCATCAAAGTACAATTTCCATAACTGGTTGGCCGAATCACCTATTTTAGGGACAACAACAGGGAGCTTTTTTGGTTTCTCAATGGAATAGCTTCCCATTTCTGTCTCTACCATAGCATTGAAGTTCTTCATTGAAAACTGATCCTCAGATTGGAGTTCCTCCAGGGTTTCTTCCATTAAATCGATATTTTCCAATTCCTCAGACATCATGTTGATGGTGGTTATTTCCTCCAGTATTTCTACGTGAAAAGTAGATGGTTTTTCATTGTAGATCTTGACTCTTTTACCTTTGAAAGGTACCTCCAAATGAGAATAATCTAGAGACAGATAACCACCCATTTTGGCCATGAACTCTCTGGATAAACACATACCGAAATATGGTTCTAAGTCTACAACGACTACCTCTTGTATGACGACTACTTCTGGTATTCTATGGAGTTGAATAGGGATATCTTTGATCACCCCGATAGATTTTACTAGAGTACCATCTAATTGCAACACACCAGGATGACTCCGAGTATATTCCATCCCCATTATGTCACATACGGCTTTCGGCATCACCGTAGTTGCGGCCCCTGAATCAATCATGCAATTGTGAACTATCCACCCCTCCATTTGCAAAGATAGATAGAATGGGGGCGGTCTATTTTTCCCAGAGGTTGACATAACATTTGCTTGTATAACATTTGAGAAGGAGGTATCATTCTTTAAATTTAGGGATTCTTGGAGGAGGTCAATCTGACCAAGAATTTGTAGTGCATCATACATGCTTATTTTGGAAGGAGTCCTCTTCATTTCTTCTGCAATGTTGAATGAAAGGGTTGCAGCTGGGGATACCTCAGCACTTTTCTCCTTTCCACTAGTCGATGCATCATATCTGTCTCTATAGACCTGCGTGGCTTCTGTTCTTTGTCTTTTTGTCAATGAAGGAAATCTGAGTCTTTCCTTCGCTTGCTCTTGAGTCTCGCTCCCTTTTCTAGGAGGAAATTCTTTTCTTGGTGTAGTCACAGAAGTCTGAGGAGGGTCAGAACGTCCTTTCTCATTAGACTAGTTTTTCTACGGAGTCGCCCTAGGGGTAGGAGGAAAACTTAGTGGTTGGAGTTCCTTAGGGTCGACTTGTAATGACTTTTTTCTCGATCTTGTCAGGACTGAGACTTGTTCCACGGATGGCATTGCCAAATTGTGGTGGACTTCTCTGATTATGTTCACTTGTCCCTTGCCGATTTCTTTGGCTCTCTCATTAATAACCGCTTGCACATGATGTTGATGAATCATGCATGAATCTTCTCCATGAGGATCATTGCAAGTGGTACACCAGTAATCAGAATTAGTGGGTTCTCCATTATCTCCTGTCTCATTCGCATACACAACATTTTTTCTATCTTGCCCTCTACCACTCGTTGAAGCACCATATTTTTGTATCTATGGAAATCTTCTTGCTTGGAGATTCCATTCAGCTTCCCTCTTTTTCATGGATGCCATTTCATTTGACAATGTTTTCATTGTATCAATTATGGTCGTGTACTGGTCATTCGGGGGAGCTGATGCAAGGGGTGGGGCTGGTAATGCAAGGAGTGTAGGAGGTGCGGCTATAGCTGGGAGAGCCTGCATTGATGGGAGTACAGGAAGTTTAGAAATTGATGCTTGGGAAAGTTTTGGTACAATTGGCAATAGACTCTTTGATGGATATTTCTTTGTAGCGATGAGATCAGCTTCACCCTTTGTTGCCTCTAGATAGATCTCAAGAAAAGTGGTTACGTGGGATTGCCTTATTATCATACTGAGATCTGAATCAAAAGCCCTTAAATAATAGCATATAGCTTGTTCTTCCATGGGTTTTATGCCCTGAGGTACTCTATCACGAGTTCTAGTAAATCTGATGTTGAAATCCTAGATTTCTTCTTGTGGATGCCTCTCAATGACAGTGAATTGATTCAACAATGTGAAAGGATCCGCATGTATATTAAATTCATCGACCAGACGGCCGACAAGCACTGCCCAAGAAGTAATGGATCCAGTGGGAAGCGCTCTGTACCAATAGAGCATCTTTCCTTTCAAAGATATAACCAACAATCTGACCATTACATCTTCCTGAGTGATATTGTAAACAGATGCTAGCGATGATACATCTAAACAGTGCTCATCTGTTGTTTTGCCTATTTCATCAAAAGTCGACAATGCTTTTAGTGCAGCTTGTGGAATTTGGTTTTGTGCTCCCAAGTTCAAAGGACCAGTTTGATTCCACACAAGATGCGTTGAGACAGGGGCAGCTGCCATGGTTGCTAAAGGAGTTACAACTACTATAGGATTGCTTGCAGATGCTCCTACAATGGGTGTTAAAGAGGTGCTAATGGTGCCAGGTGGATTTGATCATGCGGCTAGCACAGGGTGTGCCTTTAGGCTTTCGAGATGTAGCTCAAAGAACTCGATGGGTTCTTCGAAGTTTCTAGCTCGGGATCTGGTTATCATATGGCTATATAACCAAAAAAATTTAGACAAGGTCTTTCTTTTATGGTCTAAATTTTATTGCAACGGAGTCGCCAGGTAGTTTTTTCTTGAGATTTTCAAACAAAAGGCTCTAAAGTAAAACACCAAAACTTATATAATACTGTGGGATTTACTAGTCCCATCGGGCGTGCCAAAAACTATTGGAACAAAATCTGCCTTCGGTTAATAGTGTTGCGCCTTAGACTTTGCCAACATTGAATAGACAGACCTTGCTTGAGATCATCTATCTAATCTCCAGAGAAGGCTGGTTCCTTTGAGTTTTTTAGAGGAAAGGGAAACAAGAGATAAGGGAAATATAGCCGAAGCTAGAACTTTTCTCATGGTACAGATTAGACAACAACTAAAAAATGATGATGCAGATTACTATCTTCAGAGTTTCTTTATATCTTCCTATAGAAAACATGAATTCTTGAGTGCGATTTTAAATGTTCATCTAAATACATGTAAATATCTTTAATATTCAACTCTAGAGATAAGGTTTATACATGCACAGTTCAGATTTTAGAACAGATACATTATAAAACTTAAAATGAATAAAAGTTAAAAACCAGATACATACACTCGCATACAAAATTTTAGAAGCCAGAGGAAGAATATCTCTTATTGCTTGTAATCCAGTAACATGTACATCAAGTCTGTAAACGTCCAAGAGCCGACCCTTTTCATGATCGACTCACTCCTATTTATACCCTAAAAAGAGTATCTTCTACTATGTACATTTAATTTCCTCAATCAATTACAAGTAATTATCTGTAGTTTCTAAGAATATACAATGGATTTCCCGTAGATTAGATAGATTTCCTTCTGGCTAAATTCAGATGAGCCTATTATTCTGCAATCATCCAGTGGACCTGCCATGTTATAATCAATTGACCATTCTTCAAAAATCAGCACATGATGTCAGTGCATGCCCCAGTTGCCAAAAATATACTCTGTTTCTCTACAACGTGTATGTCGCGAAATCATGACATTCTACCTTTGTGAAGCCTTCTTTACTTTTTTCTTTAGCGAAAACTAGACATGTCACGAAATCATGACACTCTTGTTTCTCTGCTTGTCTGCCCTTCTTGAGTCATGAAAATGCAACATGTCACGAAATCGTGACATTTCTATGTCTTCAGCCTGATTCTTCTTTTTGCACCACAAAAATTGACCATGTCACAAAATCGTGACACTTTCGCCTCCTTAGCTCTCTCTTGTTGCTTTTGGCCATGAAAAAGGGACATGTCGTGAAAAAGGGACATGTCACGAAATCGTGACACTTTTAGTCTCTTTAGCAGTTTTGCTATTCTTCTGGCGAAAATAAGCCATGTCGCAAAATCGTGACATTCTCCCTGACTTCTACCCTTTTATTGATGGACTTGGCAAAAATGGGCAACGTCGCGAAATCGTGACTTTTTCCTCTGCTTTCCCTCTTTGTTTGCTGTACTTCTTTGAAAATATGCAAAAAAGGTGCATCAACCGTTTTTTGTAGTTAGTCACTTTTTGACTAACAAATATATCCTAAATTATTTGTAAAACCTCACTTTTATAAGTGCTTTGTCATTGCTTTAACCATTCTTAAATTTTGACATTCATCACCACAAATTTACCAAACATATTAAGAATCCATTACCAAAGATTATAGACTATTGAGCTATAATGACCCTCATGACATGACTACCCTTGTTGTATGATTTATGTGCTAATGTATGGATATTAATGCATAATATTATTGTGTTCTATCAAGATGAGTTGATAGTTATGCTTTCTAAAGTTGTATTATATTACTTTTAGAATATGGAACTATAAATGAATTTTGTGGTTGCAGGACTAGGTACTCTCACAGGTGGATTGGTATGGGACAACCACCAAATTTGAGAGAAAAAAGGAAATAATTGATGATATTTTCATAGAAATCTCAAGGGTAAAAGAAAACCCTTCACATAAATGCATTGCATATGTGTGTGTGTTTGATTAAGATTCACCATAAGGTAAGGAGGTTGCTATTAAGAAAAATATCCATTCTTAGTAAGCGGGTAATGACGTTGTAGTTATCGTAAACTCTATCGCTTAAGAAAATATTGTTTGTGCCTATTGATAATTTACATCTAGTTTAGCATTGGGATGCATTTATACATGTGTTTTAGATGCATTCGAGTTCAAAAGAAAATAAAATTGTTCAAGTAAGAATTTTAGTATAATGATACTAAAGTTAATATTATCATTAAGGACAATAATGGTATGAATTAATGAAGTTTCATCATGTGTTTCTTGTACTATATATATGTATAAATATTATATAGATAGATATATGTTGTACATGGAAGTGCATTGTGTTATTTGAATATGTTCTTGGCCGATTATTGGAAGTCCTTAAAAAAGTCTTTGAGACTTTTGAGCTTCCTTTTCCCTAGTGATCATTATTGTATTCCTTAGAAGGAATGAAAACAAAGGTAAAAAAGAGAAGCAAAAGGTATTTGGCACAAATCGATGGATTTGGGGCTCTCTGCATATTTTTGGGACATCCAAATTATTGTAGTTCACCAAACTTGGAGTGAGGTTCTCAGAAAAAATATTGCGTAATCAGTGAGTCAACTATGAGTTGAATGAACTTCTGTTGTTTAAGCATAATATTTATGAATCTTTTATATCTTTGGATTGAAGTTCCTGGAATGAAAGTATGCAAAATATTATGGATTAAAAAGCTTGTATGCATGTCTTCTTTCTTTACTATGTAAGCTTTGTTGTTTAATTTTGTGAATCCGAAGGTAGGTAGTTGTAACCTGTTGGGATTTTCCTTGTAATGAAGGGTTGAGCTTTGGTTTTCTAGTATATTGAGGTAATCATTGATCCTGAGTCATAGCTTAACCAACACAAGTTTACACAGTTTGAATAGAGCCTTATGAGTGTATCAATTACATGGCATCTTTTTTTTGGTTGTCAACCTTTGTAGTGTGCCCTAGTTTTTAATTTTTTGTGCATCAAAGCCTCTATTTAGTGGTAGATTTTGAGCCTAGCAGTGAAGGATGGGCTAGGTTGTGTAGGTTTACCCATTTGATTTGTAAACCGTATTATTTTAGGTGTAGGTAGCATTAATCTCTTCTCTTCAGCCTTATAGGGAGTCTAATTAGGTAGGTTGTTTTTCCTTTGCTTGAGAAGAGAAAGGAATGTTAGTGTTTTGGAGCAAAATTTTTGATGTTGTATATTGCTTCAGCTGGTTTCCTTGGTTCTTTGTATTATTCCTTTTTGTGATTGGTGTTAAGGTTAGTTGCAACCTATTGGAAATTTTGAGTAGTTTTGTTGTCATTGATGTCAAGAGAGTATTGTTTCAATTTCATCATCATTAAGGACATCAAGTGGTTTTTCCAAAAGCAAGAAGGTCTTGAAAAGGAATAGGATATAATATTTATTTTTAATATTATATGCCTAAAAAGGCCCAAAAGGTTGAAGACCCAAGGAAGGAGAAGCAAGTTTAAATTAAATAATAATATTATATTATTTAATATTATCGGACAAATTGATGAGGTGAAGTAAACCGGGTCCAAGGAATTATTAAAATAATTTATTCTTGAAAAGACCCATGAAGCAACTTGCAAAAGATTTAATTTAATTTATTTAAATTAAAATATTTTAACCCATGGTTAAAATTTTAATTTAAATAAATAATGGATGGCAAAGGTTTTTAAATTTAATATTTAAATCTAAATTCGATTTTCAAAATCGAATGATGGGCCGAGAGTCGGTTATGCAAAAGTGAAAACATATATAAAAGGGGAAATGAATCTTCATTATTTTCCTCCTTGATACATGCTATTCGAAGTGTCATGCAATAATATTTCATGCACTACCTTGCAATGAGAGAAGAGAAAATTTCTTTAATATTGAGGAAAGACAAGGGTTATATGAAAAATGTGGAAGTCAAAGGAGGTACCACTGACGATGGTAGCACAGGTGGCAGTTGAGGCCAAGCAAAAGTGTTGAGAGGGCAAAGACGTGGGTTCGATTCACACCGTGTGCTTTGCAAGGGAAAATATTTTTGGTTTTCACACTAAAGGGCAAAAGACATAAGGGACAAAACGTAAATCATGCACCTTGAGTTTTGTGTGGGCTCATAGCCCAATCGGTTGCCTAGCATTGGCTAGGGTGTTGAGGAAGCAAGGTTGTGAGTTCAAATTTGGTTGGAAATATTTTTGGGCAAAGTGAAAATAAAAGGTATGCAATTTATGATTTGATTTTTCAAAGGTTTTTGATATCCAAAAATTCACTTTAAAGGGTTGCATGAAATTTGAAAGGATAGCTTGTGAGTTTGTTAAGGGAGGTATAAGGTGTAAGAAAATTAAAATATTTTATTTTAATATTGGTGGTTAGAATTTATTCAATGAGATAGGAGTTATAAGGTTTGCAAAGGAAATTATATTTTATTTTGAGATAAAGCTATGATGTGTTAATTATTTTGAGAGGAGAAATAAGGTGACTAAAGAAAATTATTGTGGTTGTTTTCTTTATCAAAATTGTTGACTTATATTTTGAAAGTGTGGAGATTATAAGGTGTATTTAAGACTTGTTATTTTTGTGTGGAAAAATAATTATTGGGAAAATATTTGCAAGGAGATTTTGAGAAAGATTGTTGTTACCTAACATTAATATTGGCAAAGAGGATTTGATTGTGATTAAGATAGGTTTTGAAGACATATCTCCATAAAAACAAAAGGTATGGGCACATCTTCCTATGAGTGAAATATTGTTGGATTGAATGTTGTGAAATGCAAGGTTGGAGTGAAAAGGATTGTTTGATAAGCATTGTTGGAAATATTTGAGTGAGTGTTCATATGCATGATTAGGGTTTGTGAAAGATCATGAGTATCATTGTTATGTGAAGTTAGTTTGTTTTATATTTTAAATTGGAATCATCTTGAGTCAAGGTTTGTAGTGTGAGTTGTTGGAAGTATAGTGAAACACTTGGTTAGGGTTTGTATGCAAGTTGTGTTTCATTGAGTGGATGGTTGAGTGAAGTTGATTGAGCATTATTGATTGAGAGCATTGGAGTGATAGTTCAAGATTTGTGAAACAAATTATTCTTTATTTCTGAATTGATTTGAAAGTGAGTTTGAAAGTGTTAGAGTGATTTGTGAGTGTGAAACATATTGAGTCTCTTACCATTCTCTATATGTTTCTATGGTTAAACAAGATTCTGAGTGAAACTTGTTTGTGTGATTGAAGAGGTTTTCTTGAAAGGATTAAGTTGAGTTGTGTATGCAAGTTTTGTAATTGATTTGAACAAGCTTTTGTGAAAGCTAGTGGACATATTTGAGTAAGTCCTAGAGTGGACTTAAGGACAAATTTGTGTGAGATTTTGTGGAATATTACAAGCAGATTTGAGATAAGTCTTGGTGAAGACTTGTTGAGGATTGACAATAATTGAAAAATACAATTTGTGCTAGACCAAGGATAGATTTTAGTACAAATTTGAGATAAAGATTGAGCAGATTTGTGCTAGACCGAAGGATAATGTTTAGTGCAGATTTGAGATAGATATTGAGCATATTTATGCAGGGTAGAGGATAGTGTTCAGTATAGATCTGAGATAGAGATAAAGTAGAGTAAGAGCAAGACTTTGGAGGTGATAGAGTAGAGGATAGTAGTCTCCAGTGGATAGAGATCCATTAGCTAGGGTAGTGAGGACAGAGGTCTTCTGAGTGAGGACAGGGGTCTTCAGTGGAGAGAGATCCACAAGCCAGTGTAGTGGAGGTAGTAGTCTTCTAGAAATATCATCAACTAGAGCAGAGGAGAAAGGGTTCTCCTATGGATAGAGATCCATAAACTTGATTAGGGGATTGGTATCTCCTTTGGATAGAGGTCCATAAACATTGTAATAGGGAAGGATTCCCAAGAGAATTTATTGAGAAAATTTTAGTGAAATATTTTCTCTGTGGACGTAGCCCACATTGGGTGAACCATGTTAAATCATGTCTCTCATGTGTGTGATGCTTTATGTAATGTTTACTACTTTAATATTGTTGATGTTATCATATGGTTTGAAAAGCAAAAATTTTTATCTTATACTATTCACCCCCCTCTCAGTATAAGCACATGTTCTTCAATTGGTATCAGAGCGGGTCTCTCCATGAAAAGACTAACAGCTTGGAGGAAGATCCATCAAAAACACACATGACTTCAGAGAGTGAAGAAGAGACCATGTTTGACATAAAAGAGGAATTATTTGCTACTCTCAGGAACCTTGAAAAGGTTAGAAATAAGAACTCAATTTTGAAGGATCAAATTCAAGAGGATGAAGAAGCAAAGATAGAACTTCTACAGAGTCTCACAGAACTCAAGATAAAGGTAGAAGAAGGAAAGAAAATTGAACAAGATATGATAGATCTATTAAGAGCAAGGGAAACAGAGTGTGAAATATTGGAAGCAGAAATTATTTCTCTAAGGAATGAAGTTGAAAAGACCAAGTTACAACAAGATATAAAGTTAGGGAAATAGAAAGAGGAGTCAAGCTTTCATGAGGTAGAGACATCAAACAAAGATAAGCTCATGACTCATACTCTAGAAGGAAAAGACATCAAGAAAGAAGAAGGCAAAGAAGAACCATGGACAAGAGTTAATCACAACAAAAGGAGGAGCACTCGACCATATTTTCCAAGGCATTCAAATAGGTTACATAATCTCTTCCATGGCTATTGCTTTTCATGTAAAAAATATGGTCATAGAGTTGTACATTGCACTAGTTATGTTAAAAATGATGTTGATAGAAATTTCAATTCTTTTGCACCTCTTATGAATAATGATGTCATATGTTATAAGTGCAATAATTTTGGTCACAAGGCTAGATGGTGCAAAATGGTATTGCCTGAGTCAAGTAAAAATAATACAACATCAACAATTAGGAAAGAGAGAAAAGGGCATGAGAAAGCTAGATCAATGTTAGTACAAACAACTCTTCATGTTCAGGATAAGGGAAAATAATGGTTTCTTGATAGTGGATGTTCTAGTCACATGATAGGAGATAAAAGTAAATTTCTTGTACTCAAAGAAACTGATGGAGGATCAGTAAGATTTGGTGATAATGGATCAACAAAAATTTGTGGGAAAGGAACTCTGAGTTTAGATAATGGGAAAACAAAAATAGAGAATGTATTGTATGTCAAGGGGTTGAGGCACAATCTATTAAGTGTGAGCCAACTTTGTGATCAAGGGCACATGGTTACTTTTCATCCAAGTAGGTGTGAGATTAGGAAGTCTAAAACTGGAAAACTTATTGCAAATGCAAATAGAACTACAAACAACCTCTACATGTTAAGTGAGATTAAAGGGGAAAAGTGTTTTCTATCACAAGAAGATGAGAGTTGGTTGTGGCATAGAAGAATGGGTCATTTGAACTTTGAAAACATAGTAAACATAAGCAACAAGCAGGCTATCAGAGATTTACCAAAGCTAAAAAGGCCACAAAACACAATTTGTTCACAATGTCAACATGGGAAGCAAACTAGAACAAGTTTCAAGTCAAAAGGATTTATGTCATCTGAGCCATTGAAGCTAGTGCACACTGACCTATGTGGTCCTACAAGGACAAAGAGTTTACAAGGTGAAAGTTACTTTATATTGTTTATAGATGATTATTCCAGAATGATTTGGGTAGCCTTCCTAAAAGAAAAGTCAGAAGCTCTTGAGAAGTTTAAAGCTTTTAAAGAGTTAGTGGAAAATGAAATAGGTAAAAGGATTAAGAGTTTAAGGTCAGACAGAGGAGGAGAATTTACCTCAAATGAATTTGTAGACTTTTGTGAACAACATGGGATCAAAAGAGAATATTCAACAGCAAGAACTCCTCAACAAAATGGGGTAGTTGAAAGGAAAAATAGGACAATTGAGAATATGGCTAGAGCCATGTTAAATGAGTCTAAGATTTCAGATGGTTTTTGGAAAGAGGTAGTACATACAACAACATATATCATAAATAGAGCTCAAGTAAGAGTAAACCATCACAAAACTCCATATGAGCTCTGGAAAGGAAGACCAACCACTGTAAAGTACTTCAAAATTTTTGGAAGCAAATGTTACATAAGATGGGAAGAGAAAAATTTGGGTAAGTTTGACCCAAGATGTGATGAGGGTATTTTTCTTGGCTATTCCACTAAGAGCAAAGCCTATAGATGCTATAAAAAAAGGACACGTACTATTATAGAAAGTATAAATGTAACAGTTGATGAGAAGATAGGATCAAGAGAACCAGTTCAAGAAATTGTGTATCAAGAAGATGAAAGTTGTCAAGAAGAGTTATGTGAAGAATCAGAGGAAGAAGATGAAACACAAAGACTATTTCCTAAGACTCCATCTAGGTATGTACAGAAAAATCATCCAAGGGATCAAATCATTGGGAATCCAGATGAGAGACAGACAAGGAGAAGGATAATAACATCAAATCAACAAGCAAATTTCTCCTTGTTATCTAAAGTTGAGCCAAAATATTTCAATGAGGCAAGTGAAGATGAATTTTGGATTAAGGCAATGAATGAGGAACTAGATCAGATAGAGAAAAGTAAGACTTGGGAACTTGTCCCATGACCAAAGGACAAGAATGTGATTGGCACTAAATGGGTATTCAGAAACAAGTTAAATGAAGATGGTCAGGTAGTCAGAAATAAAGCAAGATTAGTATGCAAAGGTTATGCACAGGTAGAGGGAATTGACTTTGATGAGACATTTGCTCCAGTTGCATGACTTGAAGCTATCAGAATGTTCTTAGCCTTCTCAAGTTTCAAAAACTTCAAAGTATATCAGATGGATGTTAAATCAACCTTTCTAAATGGTGTTCTAGAAGAAGAGGTTTACATTGAGCAGCTAGAAGGATTCAACTTGACTGATAAACCAGACTATGTATGTAGATTGAAGAAAGCACTTTATGGACTAAAGCAAGCTCCTAGAGCTTGGTACTCAAGATTGGATAAGTACCTACAGGAATAGGGTTTCAGGAAAGGAATAGTGGATAGTAACTTATACATCAAAAATGAAGGGAATGACTTACTAATTGTGGTTGTTTATGTGGATGATATTATTTTTGGAGGCAACAATGATAAGATGTGTCAAAAATTTGCAAAGAGCATGCAGAATGAATTTGAGATGTCAATGCTTGGTGAGTTGTCCTTCTTTCTTGGACTTCAAATTTCACAATCATAGAAAGGAGTATTTCTTTCACAAACCAAGTATATAAAAGAGATGCTAAAGAAATTCAAGCTAGAATATTGTAAACCAGTGAGTACCCCCATGGTTACAGGATGCAAGTTAAGTAAATATGATGAATCTCCGGAGGCAAATAAGAAATTATATAGATCTATGATTGGAAGCTTACTGTATGTCACAACTACAAGACCAGATATCATGTAGGCAATGGGATTAGTGGTAAGGTTTCTGTAGCACCCTAAAATTGGCGCAGTAAAATTGGAATAATTACATTCACCTTAGTAAATAAATTTAAATTCAAATTTAACCTCCCAAACTGCCCGTTAACCGCAGAGAAACCCGTTTCCTCTTTTTTCGTGCCATTTTTAGCAGCTTGTTTTGACCGTTTGACGATATCGTCTCCGATCAGACGATATCGCCCTAGATTTGACGATTTCGTCTGGACTAGAACGTCCAGACGATTTCGTCGCAAAACTGAATTTGCATAGTTGGAATCCGTTCCAACGGGTCTCCAATCCGGGCAGAAGCGTGTCTGCGCCGTTGGGACCCTTCCCCCGTTGGAGATCTCCCAAATTGGGATGATCTCCAACCTCCCAACAACTATCCTATGCCTATTTAACTCTAAGACTTTTCCCTCCCCAACCCCTGGCTGAATTTTTATGCAAATTGAACCCTTATGCTCTAAAACATCGTAATTCATATTTTGCATTAGTCCTATAGTCATTTCATTGCAGGTACACCACTGGTTTTCAGCCGGAGCCAGCACCTATCGCAGCCGACGAACCTGTCAAGATCGGAGGCGATCTCGTCAAATTCGGGACGATCTCGTACTGATGCGAGACGATTTCGATTGCAACACACATCGAGGCAATCAATGCCTGGAGTTTGCTCTTCTGTCTCTTTTTTCTGTCATTTTATGCTATAAATTAGATTGTTTATTCAGTTTTTATACTATATTGCATCTGGAGTTCACCCATTTTGTCTAGTTTGCATATTAAGATCATATTCTGCTATCTAAACACAGTGATTTGCATTTACTTCTGTTCTTGTATATTGTTCAACACTCATATTACTGTTTCACATAGTTTGCCCCTGTTTGCAAAATAGAATTTCTTGTATTTCGCATCTGTTTGTCTGTTTTGCAGGTCTCTGATGAATTCGTCTGACGAATTCGTCGATTGCAGACGATCTTGTCAGTTTAGACGATTTTATCAAATTGAAGGCGATTCTGTTGAATTGCGGACGATCCAGACTGCTTCAAGCTTCAGAAACTCCATCAGACTTTCGGATCAGGTAATCTTCATTGGCCTCCTGCAAATTCTCTGTTTTTGTTTTCCTTTCTGTTTGTTGTATGCATTTAAATTGCATTTTCATGTAGTTTAAGTTAGAATCATTCGGCCAAACCTAGGATGAATGTTTAAAAATAAAACGAACTCATCAAAACTCATTCCCAAAACCTAGGCGTGGAAACTGCCGTCAAATGTTTCCTGGTGAACCCACCATCCGTCGAAAAATCACCAAAATGCACCTCCCTTGAGAGGCGGGACCTTCGCAAAGTCCTCTCGTCCGAGGTACCGCACCATCCTTTTCCCATCCTCCTTCCGGGCGCGGATCCAATAGCCTGAAGGTAGGGGTGCGAAAAATTTGGAGCGATACATTTTGGTGAACCCGACGTGAATGCATCATAACCTTTTGAAAACAAAAACAAAAAAACAAAAATATATATGTATACAAGAAAAACAAAAACAAAATCATCATTTCAAGTTTGTATGTTTTAGATTCAATTCTAAATAGTAGATGCTAAATATTACTTTTAGAAGTACTAAAGAAACCATGAGTTTTTACTCAAATCAATATGAGCCCATCAGTAATGTTGGAAGAATTCATCCAAATACATTTGTTGATTATGACCAACCTCATCCCTATTCAACACCACCTCCATCACACTCTTCTTATTTTTCATCCATAACCCAACAAAACAATCCCTTTGCCAATCCTCTTCATAATGATATTATCTATTCTCCCATATATCCATATTATGTCTATCAATCCACATATAATCCTCCACCACCTTTTCAATACTCTTCTTTCAATACAACACATCCATTTCAACAAGAAAATACTTATTCTTCCAATTCTACCATGCACTCACCTCCTACATCGCAATCTTCCTATCATCATTCTACCCATAATAAAGAAAGTAGAGGTGAGAAACCATTAGGTCCTTTTATGACGAAATTCCTAAGGCATTTATCAAAAACCTCTCAAAAACCTTCATCACGTAAATTTACTAGGCTTAATCAACCAATGGATATAATTCTCAAGTATTTACTTGACACAAATATTATTGAACTTCCTTCCATAAGACAACTTGATACCACATCAGATTGGTTTAAACCTGAGCTACATTGTGAATATCATAGAGTAGATGGACATATGACACAAAATTGTAAAGATTTAAGATGTGCAATTCAAGATTTGATTGATAAGGATCTTTTTAATATAAAGGAATTACAATCTACAACTGATTATAAATCTCCAAGTAAACTATCAAACTCCTACACAACAAATACCAATAATCAATCAAGACATGGGGATCTCCCAAGAACCCCTACTCAATTATCAACAACAAGAAACCAATCAAATATTGCATGTTAATGTGTCCCATCATGATGATATTATTAATATTGTAACAAAAACTACAAATGAGCAACCTCAAATTCAATCAACTCAATCCGATATTCAAGATATGGATTCCTCATTTGACCAACCTTCAAAACTATCTTTGGCTCTAGAGAATGATCCAAAATGGAATGTAAGCATAGAAAGCTCATCTTTAGAATCAAAATCTCAATCTGAAATCCACTTTGATAACCAACAACAAGTGATTAATCCTCAAGCAAAGATATCCCTTTTAGAAGTATTACAAATTTATCACAAGGAAATTTTGTTCAAAATACCTAGCCAACAATTTGTTCCTCATCATATTTTCTCTAAGAACATAATTAATGGTGTAAACCCTCTTGAGGTTAACCATATTTCATTCTATGATGAGGATATTCCTTCCTCTACTCCACAAGAAGACTCCTATCTTTACATTACAGGATCTAGTAAAGAAACACTTGTTAGAACTATCATGGTAGATAATGACTCCTCTCTTAATTTATGCACTTATCAATTATTCCAAAAACTCAAAACAAAGGAAGAAGATCTTAATGAATCAAATGTTATTATAAAATCTTTTAACAATGAAATTCAAGAAGCTCAAGGTACTATAATTCTTCCCCTTAATATTGGATCCAAGATCCTGGATACTTTATTCTATGTAGGATATTGCCCTTCACCTTACAACCTACTTCTCCGAAGTCCTTGGATTCATACGATGAGGGTTGTCCCTTCCACTCTTCACCAATGTTTGAAGTTTGAACTTGCAAATAAAATTGTTACCATACATGGTGACCCAACACCATTTGAAGAATATTTAACGGTTGAAACATCAAGTTCTATACATTCTCTATTATCACAATTATCTTCTATCCATCACTTTTCTTCATCCATATATGATCATCCTTGTTTACCAAATAACATCCATGCATATCTTTCACATATACTTTCTCCATCTTATCAAGACTTGGAAGATAATAATAAGAATGAAGAACCTTCTTATCCTTCTGACATTTTATTTTGTAACATGATCAATTTTCCACATATAAAAGTCAAATCTTTTTCTACATTATTCTACATTATAACAAAGCTTTTGTTATCACTACCTTTTATTCATCACCTTCTATTCTTACCTTCACCTCAACCAGATTATCCTTCAAAACCTCCTTTGATTTTGAAGCAACCTTAGACATGCTATACTCAAATAACCTTGTATAGTGTATATAGATCATCTTGTATATACCACCAATTTCAATTCATAAATTAAAATCAAAATACAAAAAAATCAAAATCCTCAAAATCAAAAAAAAAATACAAATGCAACCAAAGAACTTAAAGGTAAATTTGAGCCCAACTGGCTTGGACCATACATTATTACTGCAAAATTTGAATCAGGAGCATATAAATTATCTACCTTAGATGGTAAAGAACTTAAAGAACCCATGAATATTTTACATCTCAAACGTTATTATGCATAAATTTGATTATTTCATCCATGTATATATTTGTTCAAAATCATTATCTTGTATTTCTTTCAATTTATTCAAAAACCTCAAAAACATTCATAAAATCTTCAAAAATCTTCAAAAATATTTATTGCATTTATCTTGTAAAGTTCCTTTTGCTTTAAAACAAAAATCAACATAAAAATCCAAAAACAGCTATATGCTTGACTCTTTCGAAACCAAAACAATATACAGAATAAAGAGAGAGTCAACATTCTCAAAACTTTCTCAAAATCATTATTTTCTTACAATTATTGCAATTATATGTTTCAACTTATTTTGGATAAAACTAGCATTTATTTGGCATCCCTCACTTGCACACTCACACAATAAATATCTTGATTTTATCTGGCATGATTACTAATCTCTCTTATATCAAAGTTCACAAAAATCAATTAAATAAAGTTTGAGCATAGAGAATTGATCTTGGTATTTACTTAAACCAAGCACATCTTTTCACAATAAAATGATTATATTTGTAATTTCCATGTTTTGCTACATAGTAGAACTGATTTCTTGAGTGAAAAGTTTCCCTTGCTATCCTATCATGCACATGGTCTAGAATCTTTGAGAATTGGCAAAAGGACAAGCTCACCCCTACCCAGAATAAAAATCCCTTGCTCTACAACTAATCTGAGCAAGTATCCCTAGAAAAAGAAAAAGAAAAAGAAAAAAAATTCAAGAAAAAGAGAAAAGAAAAATGTTCTTTTATCATTACAACAATGTTACAAGCATTATCAAGCAAAAAGAAAAATAAGCAAAGTTCAAAAGAAAGCAAGAAAAGCAATAAAATCCCTTTCCCTACCCTTTGAAAAGAAAAGAAGGGTGAATGAGCTTGAATCCCTGGAATTCTCAATTATTCGAAAACTGTGAGGTAAGCCCCATAACAAGGGGTTTGTGCCCAACCCGCTTGGCCTTGGGTAACTCCTAGCGTGGTGATATGTCTGTCACATTAGCGACCTTCTTTTGTATAGACCTATGTCTAGTTATGGATTAGCTAGCTCTTGATAATCCGATCTACATAGTAGCCTAGTATGGTTATATGCATCTACATCATGGTTAATGAACACTTAGTTGGTTTATTGAAATCACTTGTAAACCATACAATTGCACACACATTTGTATTTGAGAGATTTTGTCTATCATTATGATAAATCAAGATTGGCAATGAATTCACTTATGCACATGGGATTCCTTATAAATCTAATTTTTGTCTTCAAAATACTTTGAAATATTATTTTGCAACTTGTTTGGAATAATCAAGTACAATTATTTGCACATATAGAATAACAACATATCATATATATCTTATCGACTTTCGCGACGATGGTATAATTCCAAAACCAAAATTGGAATTTTATGCTTAGCGCAAGTCCTCATTTTCATCTTTTCTGTTCATAAAAAATCAATCATGTAATAAAACTATCCTTTCTTTGATCTTCGCGATGATGGTATAAGTCTATACCTACATATTCTATGCCTAGCGCAAAACCATTGTAACAATATTTTTTCCCAATTTATCAAAATTCATAAAAACCATATGACTTCATTTTATTACACAAATTATGCTTTTCAAAAGCAAACACATTTTTATTATTTCATATCATTATGTCAACCTTTGCATTTTGCAATGATGGTATAATTCTTAAGGAATTATTCAACAATTTTTATCACACTTAGGAATTTATGCCTAGCAAAAATCATTTTACAATATTTCATGCATAATATTTTCATGGAAATCTGAAAACAAACCATCATCATCATCATCATTTGCATCATCACAACAAAGTCTTAAGACAGTCTCTTAAGCACTCTTTTACTTTTAACAATATTTCTATCCTGGGACTAGCTTGACGACCGAGTGAGCAACGACTCCATGAAATGGTCTATAATAGCGACAATGTCCTTTGAAATTATTGTTAGAAATCTCTTTTTATTTTTATCACATTTCATCACAACCAATCAATTTGTTACATCAGATTATTTCATTTAAAATATTTATAGCATGACATCCAAATTATAATTTTTTCCAAAACGACATAATTACATGAATCATCAATAAAATCATTACATCAATCAACTCAATCAATCAATCAAACATAAAAAGCATCATAAACATACACATAACACAAGTCATATGATCAAAAACATATCATATATCAAACATAATTTCATTCAAAAATAATTCAAATTAATTTTTGCTTTTTCGCGTTTTTACCTCAAACGTTCGATTTGGGTAAAAACACGGAGGGGGCACCATAGTAAGCTGTCGTACGATTCGACCAAGAATCGTCGCCTAAAAATGGGAATAATTTTTTGCTTTCTCGTAGATCGAGAAGAACTCATCTTTAACGCATTTTCTTCGAAAAATTCGCTAAAGAGGGGGCAAAATGTAGCACCCTAAAATTGGCGCAATAAAATTGGAATAATTACATTCACCTTAGTAAATAAATTTAAATTCAAATTTAACCTCCCAAACCGCCCGTTAACCGCCGAGAAACCCGTTTCCTCCTTTTTCGTGCCATTTTTAGCAATTGTTTTGACCGTTTGACGATATCGTCTCCGATCAGACGATATCGCCCTGCATTTGACGATTTCGTCCGGACTAGAACGTCCGGACGATTTCGTCGCAAAACTGAATTTGCATAGTTGGAATCCGTTCCAACGGGTCTCCAATCCGGGCAGAAGCGTGTCCGCGCCGTTGGGACCCTTCCCCCGTTGGAGATCTCCCAAATTGGGATGATCTCCAACCTCCCAACAACTATCCTATGCCTATTTAACTCTAAGACTTTTCCCTCCCCAACCCCTGGCTGAATTTTTATGCAAATTGAACCCTTATGCTCTAAAACATCGTAATTCATATTTTGCATTAGTCCTATAGTCATTTCATTGCAGGTACACCACTGGTTTTCAGCCGGAGCCAGCACCTATCGCAGCCGACGAACCTGTCAAGATCGGAGGCGATCTCGTCAAATTCGGGACGATCTCGTACTGATGCGAGACGATTTCGACTGCAGCACACATCGAGGCAATCAGTGCCTGGAGTTTGCTCTTCTGTCTCTTTTCTCTGTCATTTTATGCTATAAATTAGATTGTTTATTCAGTTTTTATACTATATTGCATTTGGAGTTCACCCATTTTGTCTAGTTTGCATATTAAGATCATATTCTGCTATCTAAACACAGTTGATTTGCATTTACTTCTGTTCTTGTATATTGTTCAACACTCATATTACTGTTTTACATAGTTTGCCCCTGTTTGCAAAATAGAATTTCTTGTGTTTCGCATCTCGTTTGTCGTTTTGAGGTGTCTCGATGAATTCGTCCGACGAATTCGTCGATTGCGGACGATCTTGTCGGTTCAGACGATTTTATCAAATTGAAGGCGATTCTGTTGAATTGCGGATGATCCAGATTGCTTCAAGCTTCAAAAACTCCATCAGACTTCCGGATCAGGTAATCTTCATTGGCCTCCTCGCAAATTCTCTCGTTTCGTTTTCCTTTTCGTTTGTTGTATGCATTTAAATTGCATTTTCATGTAGTTTAAGTTAGAATCATTCGGCCAAACCTAGGATGAATGTTTAAAAATAAAACGAACTCATCAAAACTCATTCCCAAAACCTAGGCGTGGAAACCGCCGTCAAATGTTTCCTGGTGAACCCACCATCCGTCGAAAAATCACCAAAATGCACCTCCCTTGAGAGGCGGGACCTTCGCAAAGTCCTCTCGTCCGAGGTACCGCACCATCCTTTTCCCATCCTCCTTCCGGGCGCGGATCCAATAGCCTGAAGGTAGGGGTGCAAAAAATTTGGAGCGATACAGTTTCAAGAAACACCCAAGGAGACACATGTAGTAGCTGATAAGGAGAATTCTCAGGTATCTAGAAGGAACTATGGATTTTGGGCTCTAGTATCCCAAAAGTGACAGTTTCACTCTCACAACTTATACATATGCATATTGGGCTGACAATATTAATGATAGAAAAAGTGCAAGTGGAGGAGAATTCTTTCTTCTTTCTTAGAGACTGTTTAGTCTCTTGGTTAAGAAAAAATAGGCATCAACATCCTTATCCACAACATAGGCAGAGTATATAGCAACAGTTGCTTGTTGTACATAGATATTATGGATGAAGTAAACTTTAGAGGACTTAAAAATAAAGTATGATCACCCTATTCCCATACTGTGTGATAATAAAAGTGCTATAAGTATCTTAAAGAATATGGTGATGTATTCTAAGACTAAGCACATTTCGATCAAATATCATTTTCTGAGAGAGCAGGTGAAAGATAAGCAGGTCAGGTTGGAATATGTTACTACAAAGGAGAAGATTGTAGAAATCTCCACTAAACCACTTTCGACAGAGACTTTTGAGTAGTTTTACTCCTATCCCAAAATTAATCACCTCAAGGAAAGGAGGTGGAGAGGGGGCTGAGCCAAGAGTCTTATCTTTAGCCCCAAAAGAGTCCCTTTGCCATTGATGACAAAGGGGGAGAGATTTGAGTTAGGGGGAGAGAATTCAGTCAGGGGAAGCAGTTTCTTAGAGGGAGAATTTTTGAAAAAGGAAAAAGGAATGGTAAAAAAAAAGGGTTGCCATCAATGACAAAGAAGGAGATTGTTGAAAATTTTGAGTAGTTTTGTTGTCATTGATGTCAAGAGAGTATTGTTTCAGTTTCGTCATCATTAAGGTCATCAAGTGGTTTTTCCAAAAGCAAGAAGGATTTTAAAAGGAATAGGATATAATATTTATTTTTAATATTATATGCCTAAAAAGGCCTAAAAGGTTGAAGACCCAAGGAAGGAGAAGCAAGTTTAAATTAAATAATAATATTATATTATTTAATATTATCGGATAAATTGATGAGGTGAAGTAAATTGGGTCCAAGGAATTATTAAAATAATTTATCCTTAAAAAACCCATTAAGCAACTTGCAAAGGATTTAATTTAATTTATTTAAATTAAAATATTTTAACCCATGGTTAAAATTTTAATTTAAATAAATAATGGGTGGCAAAGGTTTTTAAATTTAATATTTAAATCTAAATTCGAATTTCAAAAATCGAATGTTGGGCCGACGTGTAAGGACAAAAAGACAAACATATTTAAAGGGGAAATAATCTTCATTATTTTCCTCCTCAATACATGATATTCAAATGCTATGCAAAACGATTTCGTGCGTTGCCTTGCAATGATAAGAGAAAATTTGAATTTAATATTGAGAAAAGAACAAGGTTTAAGTGCAAACATTGTGGGAAGAGGTTCCACCAGCGGTGTTAGCGCAGGTGGCAGTTGAGGCCAAGCAAGAGCGTTGTGAGGGCAAGAACGTGGGTTCGATTCACGCCGTTGTGCTTTGCAAGGAAAAACATTTTTTGTTTTCGTGCTAGAGGGCAAAGGAGTTAAGGAATAAAACGTAAATCATGCGCTCTTAATTTTTTTATGGGCGCATAGTCCAAATAGTGGCCTAGAATTGGGCTAGGGTGTTGAGGAAGCAAGGTTGTGAGTTCGAATTTGGTTGGAAATAATTTTTGGGTATAGTCAAAATAAAAGGTATGCAATTTATGATTTGATTTTTCAAAGGTTTTTGATATCCAAAAATTTACATTAAAGGGTTGCATGAAATTTGAAAGGATAGCTTGTGAGTTTGTTAAGGGAGATATAAGGTGTAAGAAAATTAAAATATTTTATTTTAATATTGGTGGTTAGAATTTATTCAATGAGATAGGAGTTATAAGGTTTGCAAAGGAAATTATATTTTATTTTGAGATAAAGCTATGTTGTGTTAATTATTTTGAGAGGAGAAATAAGGTGCCTAAAGAAGATTATTGTGTTTGTTTTCCTTTAATAAAATTGTTGACTTATATTTTGAAAGTGTGGAGATTATAAGGTGTATTTAAGACTTGTTATTTTTGTGTGGAAAAATAATTATTGGAAAAATATTTGCAAGGAGATTTTGAGAAATATTGTTGTTACCTAACCTTAAAATTGGCAAAGAATATTTGATTGTGGTTAAGACAGGTTTTGAAGACATATCTCCATAAAAACAAAAGGTATGGGCACATATTCCTATGAGTGAAATATTGTTGTATTGAATGTTGTGAAATACAAGGTTGGAGTGAAAAGAATTGTTTGAAATATTTGAGTGAGTGTTCATGTCCATGATTAAGGTTTGTGAAATATCATGAGTATCATTGTTATATGAAGTTGAGAACTATCTTGAACTAGGGTTTGTGAAAGAACATGAGTATCATTGTTATGTGAAAACTGGAATCATATTGAGTCAAGGTTCATAGTGTGAGTTATTGGAAGTAAAGTGAAACATTTGGTTAGGATTTGTATGCAAGTTGTGTTTTATTGAGTGGATGGTTGAGTGAAGTTGATTGATCAATATTTATTGAGAGCATTGGAGTGATAGTTCAAGATTTGTGAAACAAATTATTTTTATTTCTGAATTTATTTGAAAGTGAGTTTGAAAGTTAGAGTGATTTGTGAGTGTGAAACATATTGAGTCTCTTACCATTCTCTATATGTTTCTATGGTTAAAAAATATTTTGAGTGAAACTTGTTTGTGTGATTGAAGAGGTTTTCTGAAAGGATTAAGTTAAGTTGTGTATGCAAGTTTTGCAATTGATTTAAACAAGCTTATATGGAATATTATGGACATATTTGAGTAAGTCCTAGAGGGGACTTAAGGACAAAGTTGGGTAATATTTTGTGAATTCTTAAGGACAGATTTGTGTGAGCTTTTATGGAAGTTTACAAGCAGATTTTGAGGTAAGTCTTGGTGAAGGCTTGTTGAGAATATTGGACAAGTTCTAGTGAGAACTTATTGAGCAGAGTTGAGACAGAGATCGAGTAGATTTCTGCTATATTGAAGGACAATATTTAGTGTAAATTTGAGATAGAGATTGAGCAGATTTGTGCTATATCAAAGGATAATGTTTAGTGTAAATTTGAGACAAAGAGTGAGTAGATTTATGCAGGGCAGAGGATAGTGTTCAGTAGAGATCTGAGACAGAGACATAGCAGAGTAAGAGCAGACTTTGGAGGTGACAAAGCAAAGGACAATAATCTCTAGTGGATAGAGATCCATTAGCTAGGGTAGTGAGGACAAACATCTTTTGAGTGAGGACATGGGTCTTCAGTGGAGAGATATCCACAAGCCAGTGTAGTGGAGGCAGTAGTCTTCTAGAAAGATCATCAACTAGAGCAGAGGAGAAAAGGTTATCCTATGGATAGATATCCACGGACTTGATTAGGATATTGGCATCTCCTTTGGACAGAGGTCCATAAACATTGTAATAGGGAAGGATTCCCAAGAGATTTGTTGAGAAAATTTTAGTGAAATATTTTCTTCATGGACGTAGCCCACATTAGGTGAACCACATTAAATCATGTCTCTCATGTGTGTGATGCTTTGTGTAATATTTACTATTTTAATATTGTTGATGTTATCATATGGTTTGAAAAGCAAAAAGTTTTATCTTATACTGTTCACCCCCCTCTGAGTACAAGCACATGTTCTTCACAACCAGTGAGGAATAAAGGGCTGGTCTCAAGAATCTGTTGCTTTGCTTTATGTGATTGTTAATGTTGCTTTATTTTATTTGATTATGTGAATTGATTAAGGTCATGGTTTAATTAAATGTTAACTAGTAAGACCTTGGATTTTACTATTATAAAGTAGTATTATAACGGTCATTGGCATAATGTATTATTATTCTTGCATAATCGATATTATTTAAATAAGTTTGATTCTTTTCAATATCAATTCAATAGTTAGGAAATAGAACTATTAGTTGATATTGATGGTTGTTGATGTTGATTAAAAATAGATAGAGATATAGTTGGTTATATTTGGATTATAGTTTTCTGTGAGTTTTGAGAAAATTATTTATGTGAAATTATTGGATATGTTTTGTTAAAATGGATGAGGTTAGAATCCATATTTGAGAGAAGTATGAGATTCTCTCAATGTTTGCATAGAATAAGCTTTGTGATATGCATGTTTTGCATTTATTGTGTTCTTTTTCTTGCATAGTGCATGTTAGGCTTGCATATGCATTTCATGAGCTATCTTGATCCAAAATTTTCTTCAAGCTTGATGGAGAAGAACCATCATGTGGAAGCTATGTAGAGTGAATATCCAATCAAAACTATTTAAATATTTAGACTCTTGGATTTGAATGGGGGTTTTGGGCATGAATCTAGAGCCATTTTAGAAAACCCTTGAGTCAAGATGTACCCAATCTTGGAAGGAGTTACGATGATGCAATAACCATATATTTGTGAATGATACACCTTGAATGGTGAGGCTTAGGTGTTCCCAAAGTGGTGAGGCTTTTGGGTAGTCCTAAGTGGTGAGGCTTGGACGTATTCCTAGTGGTGAGGTTATAGGAATATAAATAATGGATTGATCCACTAAATCATTCATAAGATAATATAGTGGTGGCACCTTGAATGGTGAGGCTCGAGTGACCATGCTCATTACCAGGTGAGTGGTAATGGCCTTAGTTAACCCACGAAGGTGTAGGTAACTAAGCACTAAGGCATTATACCAGAATAATACTACATAGATGGACTTAAGTAGGGTTAGAGAATAGGCATTCCCCTTTAAGTGTTATGTGCCATAAAGATAATTTGTATGCCATGGTCAAATTTTCCTATACTGATAAGGGTATAGAAAAAGTTTATGAACCATTGATGATGTCCTTTCTAAATGGTGAGGTTTATAAAGGTGAACCCCAAGAGTACAAGAAGTTGGCCACTCTTATCCACTTAAGTGTCATCTGCAATGACATTGAACTCAAAATTTGGTTAGCCTTACAATGCTAAAAAAATATTGGGACTTCTTTATGAGTTATTCCTTGTGAAAATAAAAAAAACCCCTCTCCCTTGGATCGTGTTGGTGAATGGGATGCTTAGAGCTAAATAAAAATTGAAAATTCCCAAAATTTCTCCCAATAGTAGAGGTTTTTGAAGATCCCATGGAGACTATCAACAAGAATATCTAACAAGTAGGCAAAAGCACATTATGATTTGAAGAGATTATGGGTGCATCAAAAAATTCAAAGCCATCATCAACACCAAGAATGAGCTAGATTAAGTTGTACAAAGGAGTGATGATGCACAGGATCCTAAGAATGGTAGGTGAGATGAATTAACATGATATTATTGAAAATGTAAGGACTATGTACCAATGCCATATCAACTAAGTAGTTTGAGAGGATATTAAGAGCAAGCATGACGATTGCAGTCCTAAATTTGACCACACTATTGACAGAGAATGCTCCCAAACAATTTTTAGAATCCCTAGAAGACGTAGTTGAGATTATCAAAATCCCCTAGAAATTTTGGAGGGAAAATCCTATCAACTATAATCTATATATAGTAGTTAGTTTGGCATTATGAAGGATCAATGACTTTGTAAAAGATTTCCATTTATTTCTCTTTGTACAATAGTTTTTTGAAATTTGAGCAGTCTTATGGGTAATTGAACCCTCGCTCCAAGCATAGTCTTCTGTAATACATTTTGCTTACACACACACACACACACACACACACACACACACACATATATATATATATATATATATATATATGTAGGAGGCCATGCATCTACTTTGAAGTCTATCTATGGATCTCATGCTTGAACCTGCTTCTCTTGTGTATGTGTGTTTGATCTCATTATTTATGTGCTTACATATATGTTGAGGAGAGGACATCGTTCACACCAACATATTACATCCAAAATTGTTGCACAAAGAGATATAATTTGATATTTAGCACATCACCACCCTTTTAGCTTAGGTTTTCCTTTTTGCTACTTTTATTTTTATTTCTCTTACCCTTTCCCACCCAAGTTTTTATATTGGGAAGTGCACCAGAGATATCATCCTATAAAGAATATAAACTTTATCAAAATATCATAGGTCCTCGAACAAGCCAAATCTTACGCTCTCGAGACTAGCCCTATTATGTTGCTCTATACAAGGTACAGTTTGCCTCATCCACCCGGTCCACACCATATCCAATGACTAGGATAATAAAAGAGGATAATTGTTTAATGGCATGTTCAATGGGACCCTAGTGATATATATTTAGTCTCATAATCACAACAATAAGTTAGGCTTAGAATTGGTGAGGGTATTTGCTTATTTTTGCTTGTTAAAGCTCTTCAAACTCACCTGGTGACTCCACTTAAGAACAAATATTCAAAGGAAGCCATCATGGAAAAAACTAGATGAGGCTCTAGAGAAGGCCTCAATTTATCTACTTTTAAGAGCAAAATGCTACATTCATTTGGAAAATCTACTTCTAACCAAGGACCCAAAAATACATAAACAAAAACTCATTGCCAAATTTTTTGTTGCTATCTCTGCTCCATAAAAGGTCAAAACATGGTCCTCCCTAGTCAAATTTCCCTTAAATTAAGATATTCCAAGTCCACTATGCTCCCCAAAGCTATCAATTATATGGGGAAAGATCCCAAAATCAATATTGAAAATAATACCAGAATATATTGGGGAAGAATTGATGATCCCACTAGAGCACTTAAAGGAGTTGGTATTCATATACGAGATACATAACATCACAGAGAAAGATGTGGGCTTGAGATTATTAACAACATATATTAGAGGAGAAGTTCAACAAAAGCATGAATTAATTCCCCCATATTCAATTACAAAGTAGGACCAAATTGCTGCTATGATCATGGGTAGATTTGAAAACATGATTAATAAAAAAACCACTCAATCTGGAAATGACTATGCTAATTCATAAACTACTAATTCTCTTGATGAAGGTGCACATAATGAAAGTCAAGCTTATTCAAACCAAACATAAGGGAATATCCAAATAATAAATCCCATGAATATCAACCACATCAATACAAGTGGTAACGTAGTGGGGATTAGGACTAGTACAATAGATTTTAGTACATCTAATACATTTGCCAACCCCTCAACTTCTAAGGAAAGTACAAACAAGAATCTCAACTCAGATAAAATAGTATTGGATCCATATTTAGACACTTGGATGATAAGCTCCATAGACCTATAGATGATGGTCAATACAAAATTATATGACAACTAACATTATCAATAATTCCTAATTCAACAATAAATGATTGTTTTTCTCATTACAAGGATTGTATTCCTAGGTGCCTAACTACAGGGGCAATAGGAGAAATCTAAATGGATAGGGAAGTATATGGTAGAGTCAATGGAAAAATACCTTCAAAGTGACTTGGCTTAGGCCATCCGAGATATCCATAAATATCTAGGTCATGCATTGACCATATTCCCACTATAAAAGCAAATTGGGCCAATGAGGAGAAATATTTACGTCTCCCAAATGATCCAATGGAACAAAGAATAACTAAAGTATGGGATCCTGGCCCTTCTTGGATACACCCAATTATCAATAAGGGTTGAACATAAGACCTCACTATGGTTAAAAAATAAAAATAAACTATACAATAATTATAATAATACATGTATATGTTTATTAGACATCAGAAAAGCATCAAACTATAATAGTTAAAGGTATTATTGCAACATCCAAAATTATCACGACAATTAAGGTGCTCCTAAATTGTTAGATAATGTATGAGCAAACAAAATCTAGAAGATACCAACAAGTGGATATTACTAAGCAAATATATTCAAATTAGACCAATGACAAACTGGGGCACACAAGCCAAGTATTTCTATCACTCAAGAAATGACCAAAGGTGTCCATTTAAAAGTGGGATTCACTATAAATAAAGAAAATGAGAAGTAAATGTTACTAAGGTGTCTATTCATTTATATAAAGTTTTCATCCTACAATAGAAACCCCTATAATAGTCAAATGATAAAGCACTGACAGCCATAGTTTCCATGTGAAAGCCATAGGTAGCCATGGAGTCTAGGAGAAATAATTATACTACAATTACACCATCAAATCCTATTGCAAAGAAGGCAAAGTGGACCTAGGTTGTACAAAATAAATCCTTGAAGCATATAGAGGATGAATTCAAGAAAGTTATGGACCTCAGGTTATCAAGGAATGGAAAAGTGCTTAAAGATAAGGTCTACCAAGGGCATCTAGAGGCTGAGGAAGAATATTTTGTAGCAAAATTTTGGACTAGTTGCCTCACCCAATACCTCTTTTCATAGGTCCATTTATTTTATGATTTGGTGCAAGCATGTCTGGGACACAATGACCCTCACTCAAAAATTGTTATTGTGCTTCATGATAGTGCCTTTCAAGGAATTATATCTAGAGAAGTTATTCAATGAATGCTACATGTACCAAAGGGTTTTAGGAGGAATCCAAAAATTGTAAGTGTATATTACTTGAATATTAAAAATAAGTTGATGTGTTTGAACAAGGAACTCATTAAGGCCAGAGAAACCATGTAAGAGTTTCCTTTGAAAAGAGAAATGTTCACACAAAAAACTAAATATGCTCTAAGTATGACAAATTTCATCTTCAGGGCCATCAATGATGCATAGATAACATAAGAGTAGTTGGACATCATTCACATGTTAAGGAATAATGCAAAAATAAATCCATTGGCCCTCAATTTCATTTATAACTCAATATATTCATGAGGGGCCGGTCAATTTTGGAGTAAAACAAGAATTTAGATACTGCTCATTCCTAATATATCTTATTTTATACAAAAATAGTTGGAAAATTAAGAATTTAAATTTGAGAAGGGAGAATGAAAAATGGGAAGAAACCCTTGTGTTTGGAAGGATGAAATTTCTATATTAGAACTCTCCTTATTGTGATTTTTCAAATGAATATCTAGTCCTTGCAATAGTTGCAATCAAGGGAGAAAAGACTAGATGAATATTAGGATACATCATGGATATATTAAGGGTAGAAATAAAAGGGGATTGATATTTACTAGAGGAAGGAACCATGATCCACATATTTTGTTTCAATAATATAGTCTTTATATTGCCAACGTATGTAACTAATAAAGTGGCATGTATTGAAATTTTAAGACAAGTAGATCTGGTAGATTTAACCTATACAAGTTTTCAAAATAAACTAGCATTCTACAAAACCCTATATTATATAGGAACTATAAATAAATATTGAATAAGAACAAATTGAGAGGATTTCAAGAGAACTGATTGAGCAGGATGTTGGATTATGTCAAGAAAAGTTAGATATTCAAAAAAGATGAAAAAAATTAAACGAAGGAATAAATAAGGGCAAAAATAAAAAAATGAAATTATAATAAAATAATCAATGATACCTAATGGGAGAAGATCTTTAGCATGACTAAATTGATCTACTAGATATTCAAGTTTGTCAAGATAACCATCAAGTTGGGAGCACAAATAAAACAAGACATTGAATCCAACATTGCTGAAATCTCTATAGAATTTGCAGAGGCTAGATTGTATCAAGAGAGATTAGTTTTAATGATAAAATCTAAATTGGAATCTATGGGGATTTATGACAGGGGTACAATAATACAAAAATTAATGGTATTTATTCACAAAGATAGAATTTATTGTAAAAATTAAATAATATCAAAGTAGGAATATGTGCAACTTCTAAGAAGCTACAAGGAATTAATTTACTATCAACGTGTAAACCAAAAATGAACAACACCAATTCAAAGATAAAATAAGAAAAGCACAATAAAAACACAAAATTGCATATAATGAATAAGCTTTTATTAATGTGGGTAGATCTTCGAGTTGTACAATGAATGTGCCCTAATATGAGGTTTTACAATGCTTTTGATACAGATTTACAAGATGCTAGGGTTTCAAAACCCTAGTGCAATGAATAGTTGGTGTCTTCTCACTCATCTTCGATCCAAACAAGAGTTACGAGTGGGCTTGTGTATCCCTACGGGACCACCCTAGCTTCAACAGCTTCCATAAAGATGATTCCTGCACCTACAAACATAAAAAAAATAAAAATGGATTAAAAGCACCTACGAGGGCTCCATTGCGTGAGGCCCTCTAAGAGATAAAAATTACTAAAAACCTAGATGCTGCAAAATATAGCTATAAATAGAAATGCAGGAATGTAAATAAATGATGCAAATAATATTCTTACCTTGTCAAATGCCAATTTATTTTTCTACTTCTATCGTCGATGGTTGCACAAACACACGAACGATGCTCGAGGGTCGTAGGACTACAGATTTTCTGTGAGAAACACCTGGAGGTGTTTTGTGATGGTTGTGGATGTCCAAAAGGGTTCCAAAAATACCTAAAGGTGTTTTTTAGACTTTGGAGGGCATTCGAGGTTGAGGTAAGGGTCATAGAACTAGATCTGGTTCATGAAGGTTTGGCAGCGATGGAAATGGGTGATGGGATGGCGACGATGAGGGGCGAGGAAGATAGTGAAATGACTAGGACAAATGTTTGTGGACTCTCTAAGGGCTTAAGAATTTTTAAATATTCTTAGAGTGCTAAAAGGATTAGGGGTGCAAGGATTTCTAAGGGTTTTATTCATCAAAATGACTCATCTTTTATAATTTACCCTTGAACATGTTAGGGTTTTGATGACACAAAATGAGTGATCGAGATTAAAACATATGGGTGGAGATTAAGCTTGGACAAATGACATGGATTGACATGGATGGATGACTGAGATTAAAACGTGGTGAATGGCTAGGATAAATTCATATAATTATTAAATATATATAAATATAATATATAAAATATTAATATATATATAATGGATGGCTATGATTGGAGGCTACAAATGGATGACAAGTGGCTATATTTTAGTATCTACAGATACCCCTTTTTATACCGCATTGCATGAAACATAATGCGGTGCAAAAATACGAGACACCTTGTTTGGCATGATGAAGCAACTTTCTTTCCTTGGAGCGTAAAGATGATTTTGAAGCCAAATAATATGTATGTGTAGCTTACCCCCTCAATTGGTGAATGAGTGAAGAATGAGTCTCACAAGCCAATTAATAGAATTGTGGGTGAAATTTGCAGTTGAATGTTGTAAGTGCAAGTGTATGGTGTAAATATGAATGATATGAAAGATGCAAATTGTTTTCGTTTTTGCCCCAACGGATTAAAGGGATTTTTGCCAAGTGTAGATTCCATGATCATGTAAGATGTATCCCATTGTGGAAAAACAAAATCAAGTTTGGTTGCTCCAAGTTTGGGGTGATTCCATGATGTTTAAGAAAGTGCCTTTTGGGATCATTGAAAATGCAAAGTGATGAAAATACAAAATATCAAGAACCAATCATCCTAGGATCGGGTGATTTCTAGGAGGCCCCTCCTAGTGACTACGTGTAATTATTGAATGTTAAAGGGAATGATGTAGTATGAATTATCCATGTTTCAAGCCCCACGGACAAGGCCATCAATGAATTTTTTTTAACAAATTGATCTGAGCATAGTTGCACATAAAAACGAGGGATCAAATGTAATTTGATTTCAAATGAAGAAATATTGAATGATGAAAATGACCAATCATCCTTATGGTGATTTATCCATCTTATCGAATTGCATGGACAACCAATCGTTGCAATCACCAAGGAGATAGAATAGACCACTAGATACGAGGTTCACTTGAAATTGTAGATGAAATTGGCAAATGTTTAATGCAAATGCAATTGTTGGTGGATTTGATAATGTTGAAATGAATATGTGATGATGAAAAATGCATTGGTGAATGGATTGGATGATTGTGTGAAATTTTGCATTGTTTTGAGGCATTTTTTGAAGCAAATTTGGATAATTTTATGACTTTTTTGATCATAAGCAAAATTTAACAGCCCAAATAAATCCATGTTATCACAAAAAATGAATGAAATGATGAAGTGGATGATGATGCTAATGAATGTGGTAATTTTATGAAAATTTAGACCATTTTGGTGCATTTTGAAGCTTGTAAGACGATTTTACGACTTTTGGTCACAAGCAAAAATTAAGCGCCCAAATCGATTTTTGTTTTTACAAAACATGATATGATGATGAAATAAATGTATTTATACAATTTGGGGTGATTTTGTGGATATTAGTTACCTTTTTGGATCATTTTTATCTTTCTACAAATTTTGACATCAAATATCGGCTAGCATCCACATCATGCATAGACGTCGGCAAGAGTTTGCCACTTTGAAGATGTTGGTCAATGTTTCAATGTGCCTATAAATTCCCATGGGTGCTCCAACATGCAAAAAATAGATATAAATAGTCTACAAAGGTAAAATAAGATTCATTCTTGCATTTGCAAATTCTAGAAGTTGCATTGGAGGAAGTGAGTTAAGAAGTGAGATGAAGTGAAGAAGTGTGGTGGAGCGAAAGCTATGTCGATGGAGGGTGTAAATGTGGCAGCAGGAGTGGAGGTGCATGTTGCTGAGGTAAGTTCTCTTGGCACTCTTTTTCTAGACTTGTGTAATTTTTTTTGAAAATATGCAATGCATATGACATTAATGTGTTTGCCTTGTGTATGTGTTGTGTTGCAGCTAAGGATCTTAGAGGCTTGGCATCGGTTCTCACCTCTCATACCGAGGATGAGAAAGACACTGATGGATGAGCAGTGGAAGTGGCTAGAGGATGTAGGGTTAGTTGGGGAAACTCAGATTATTATGGTGAAGGTAGATGAGGTGTATCTCTCTGTCTTGGTATAGAGATGGGATCCAGATAGGGGGACCTTTTAGCTCCCTACTTGTGAGGGTGATAATAACTTGAGTATGTAAACCACATCCTCAAAGTTCTAATGGAGGGGTTACGTGTTGAGGTTGGACATGATAAGGGACATGAGATGAGTTGAATCTTTGGATATTTATGGTGGGATGTGAGTGTGAAGGGTGGAGGGATGAGGTACTTTGTGATGTATGTGGATAAGAAGTTGGAAGCATTGCCCACCTTAGTCATGTTTGTGTTGGCCAACATAGTGGCCCCGAACAACATTGGCTATTGGTTCCCATGGAACATGATCAAGCTAGTGTATGACATGATTGATGAGCCTCGGGTATATGCATGGGTGCCTGCTCTACTAGATTAGCTATACCAGGAGTTGTATGAGGTGAGGAGGAAAAAGCAGAACAGGTTGGGTTGTAGTGTACTACTATAGTATTGGGGTTGGGAGCACTTCAGTGTGGCTTAACCTGTGGGCTTGCCTATTGAGGCTTGGGATGAGGAAAAACCCTATGCTTTGAGATGGTGAGTGGTTGAGGAGGTGTAATTGAGTCATCCAATCTAGACTAGCTAAGAGTATAGGTATATGTGGGTAGGAATGACACCTACTTAGGTGCATTAGAGACCATGGCTGGGTGCTAGTTGGGTAGATTATGGGAAGTAACTATAGATGGTTCGATAGGCTATATGGGTAGTTGGGAGGCACAAGAGTTAGGTAGAGCTAATCCAATTCTCATGGGTACTAAGGTATTTTGGGCTACGACAGGGGGTTCCTAAGGCACCAATGTTGTATAGGCACCACAAGATGAGATGGGTCTACCTTGTGCCGAGGCATGGAGGGTGACCTATGAGGATGATGAGGAGATAGATCTTCCAGATATGGATGATGCAGGGACTACCGCAGAGTATGATGCATGGTTCGCTACACATCCACCATGGGCACCCAATTTGGTAGTGGATGAGGACAACGAGGATGAGGGTGAGGTAGAGGCTGAGATGGAGGAGGCAGATGAGGCTCCTATATTTTGTAGATGTCTTTGATTTAGTAATTAAGGGATGCAAAAAAGTAGCCTCCAGAGATTGGAGGTGATGGAGATGGCATGAATGATATGGATGAGGTTCTAAAGAGACATCTAGATCAAAGTGAGGAGTGGGCAAGGCTCGAGCAATTGGTGGTAGAGCGAGACACAGTGATAGCGGCTTAGAATGTAGAGATAGATCAGTTACAGGTGGAGATAGAGGTATGAATGACTATAAGTGGAGGTAAGGATAGGATCACGAGGCTCTAGATAGAGCTAATTTAGAGGGATCATCATTAAAAACAAGATGTACTATGCCTTCAGGACTAATATAGATGTATTTAAGATCTAGAGGATCTATTGATGCAACACCACATTGGGCTGCTAGATCAACCCTCCTCATCCATATTTGGGATTGTTAGGCATATTGAGTCTAGGCATAGTGGCTCTAGGTCTAGGGCTCCTTCGGGATCATAATGGTCCTCTTATAGGTGTTAGCTAGTGCTTAGATGCACTTTTTGCATATGAGCCTTGGTGATCCATTGTATATATCCTTTGAACATTCATTTTACATGCGATATATATATATATATATAGACATATATATATATATATATATACATATATATATATATATATAGACATATATATATATATATATACATATATATATATATATACATATATATATATATATATATATATATATATATATATGTATGTATATATATATATATATATATATATATATATATATATATATATATATATATATATATGTATGTATATATATATATATATATATATATATATGTATGTATATATATATATATATATATATATATATGTATGTATATATATGTATGTATATATGTATGTATATATATATATATATATATATATATATATATATATGTATGTATATATATATATATATATATGTATATATATATATATATATATATATATATATATATATATATATATATATATATATATATATATATATGGATTTTACTTTTGTGTAAATGCATGTGTAAATGTGTGATGGATGATAATACAATGATAATGTGTATGAATGTAAATGAATTAATGATCATTCATAGTTTAGAGTTTTCTTGACCATTTATAGAATTATTGTTTAATAAAGGGCACCAAACTGGTGGCATGTGACATACAATACTCATGTAATGATATGTATGTTTATATGGAAGATATGGATGTTAATTTGGAAGAAGATCTGGATGTTGATATGGAATATTGATATGGATGTTGATATGGAAAACTGATATGTTTTTCAGAGACTTAGACCTACTAGTGATATCAAACAAGCTTACTAAGTTCTATCTAATTTCTCTAAGGCCAAATGTGTGTGTAGTGATTTCATTTATCGAATCATGAGTATGGTAATGAATTGATACAATCAAGAACCAATGTGTGTGCAAGTGAGTTCATTAACCCATATTGAGTAAATTGAGATAAAAACTATCATGGAGAAGATCAAGAAGCTTGTTTTTTCATATGTGTAGTTAGAGGTCTCTTCAAGAGAGACGTGTCACCATGCATGAGCGTACTCTACTGCCAATCAAGCATCTATAGTCTTGATGGAGATTTGCTCCATAGTCTAAGAATTTGATCTCTAAGCTTTGGGGAGTTGGACTACCTAACCGTCTGACTGGAAATGTAGTTCTATCCTTACAACTTAAGGATATGTGTTGTGTGATGTGCAAATATTTAGAGCTTTGGGGAATCAAATTCTCAATCGAAGTGTGATGAGAATTTCACCCTCTCCTTACTACTCTTTATTGTATTTGGAAATGATTGTGATAGTGGTGAAGACCACTATTTTTTATTTTTGGACTATGTGCATAATGGGACAAGCAAGAAATACCCATTTCACTTCGAGGTTTAACCTAATCATGATGTTATATCTCTTTGATACAAGATGTTTTTAAGATATGTGATTGTGTTTGGTTCAAAAGTGTTAGAGTTAATTCCCAGAACTCAAGATTTTCTTAGTGAAAATGTGTCTTGGTCATAGAGAAAACTCGACATGTATTAGAGGCTGCTAAAAACACTAGGAGTGGCTGAGTGACCGAAAACACCTAGGTATTATGGATATGTGGCTTGCAAATGATAATTTGAATCTATGGAATGGTGCAATGAAATGAATGATGATTCGAAGGTGTTCCTAATTAAGGTAAAAAACTTTTTTGGACCAATTATTATATAAAATAAATAAATAACCCCTAATATGGTGAATGAAATGTGTGAAGATGGTTGAATGCAATGTATGAAATGCAATTTGTGAAATGAAATGTGTGTAATTCAATGTGTGAAATACAAAGTGTAAAATGTAATGTGTGAAATGCAATGTGTGAAGTGCAATGTTGTTTTTGTGTATTAGCCATGTATATATACATGCATACATATATATATCACATTAAGCATAGAACACTCTCAAGTGGATGATGTTAAGTGGTTTGGGCCCTTCAACTCCCTCTAGACTGGAAAGCCTATAAGTTTCTTTACCCAGTTTTTGAGTGATAATATATGGACCTAACTAATAAGCCACAAATTTATCACAAAGGTGCAACAATGCATTGGTGTTTTATTGATTCTCTTTAAGAAAATATCTACTTGGAATTCCTATAGATGAAATTTGGCATTGTAAGCACATTTTAGGTTGTCTTGATAAACTTGTAAATGCTCTAAAGCATTAACCCACCTTTATTCAAAAAGCGTAAGTTGGTCAAAATATGCTTGTCTAGCAGTATCATCATCTATGAATTCCTGTAGTAAAATTTGTAATGAGGGGATCTCAAGCTTAAGAAGTATAATTACTTTGGCTCCATAGACCAATGAAAATGATATTGCCGTAGTAGGGATGCAGGTGCTTGTTCGATAAGCCCATAATGCCAAGGGGATTTGAGGATGTCAATCTCGATGATTTTCTTTGACAAGTTTCTTGAGAATAGAAATTAAGGTCTTGTTGGTAGCCTTAGCTCGTCCATTTGCTTATGGGTAGTAAGGGGTTGAGAAACTATGTTGAATATTATATTTCTCGCAAAGCGCTCGAATATCCTTGTTTTTGAAAGACTTGCCATTGTCAGAAATAATTTTATTAGAAATAGATCATATTACATTATTTGGGTCATGTAAATGTACCTTCCTTGGTAAATACTTAGGACATTAGGTTACTTTAGGGTGAAGTTATCTAGTTACTTCATGCAATGTAATAAATGCACAAGTGTCAATGTGCAAGTTGTAATGTGAAAGGTGTCCACTTGTACAACTAGATAGAGTGTTGGCCAAGGACCTTATCTTCCTATATAATATCCATAGATGTAGATCATATCATATCATCATAGAGCAACATCATAGTTAGTGTGTGGTAGATAGGCAGTAGGGTAGTGTGTGTGAGCTATAAGCTTAGATCTCCCTCATAGTGTAGTAGCATATATTATGGAGTGCTCATTTCCTCCATAGCTACTATTGTAATATTTTTTCCATTTCTATTTATAGCATATTATAGTCATATCGCAGACCTATTTTATTTCTTTCTGCATATTGTGTTTGGTATCTCCCAATTTATGTGGCATCAAAAGCTAATAGTGGTATCAGAGCTATGGTAGATCAAGACATAGTAGGTCTATAGGGAAACCATCATTATTTTTTGATATTTGAGTTTTTTGAGAACATGAAGCGTCATTGGAACAGTCACTATCAAAATTTCTCAAAAGAGTCTAGGTGGTAGAATTAGGGAGAGTTACAAGTGAGGATTGAAATATCAGCTTCAGAAATACTGAGATTGCATAGGGCTAGAGTCTTTCCATAGAGTTGAAGAAAAAATTGTGAAGACTAGGACTCAAAATTTGATCCACTACGTTGATGAATCAACTAGTGAAGCTAAGAGATCTAGAAATACTTACCTAAAATTTTATCTTATTGTATGGAATTAATACTTAGATGATTGCGATACCTCATACAATAGAAAACTATGAGACCTCAACTTTGTTGCCCGAAGGTCGGAGTGCCTTCATAATGCAGAGATTAGTTGTTGTAGAAAGGAGAATACTTCAGAAGAATATTCTGGAAAAGAATTGTGGTGAAGTCTAGAGACAGGAGATCTCCATTGATAGATTGAAGAAATTCACAAGAAGAAAAAACCGTAGTAGCCTTGATATAGAAGAAGATGCCATAGAAGCCTTGATCCAAAAGAAAATGCCATAGAAGCCTTGATACAGAAGAAAAGGCCATAAAAGTCTTGATATTGAAGAACATGCCATAGAAGCCTTGATATTGAAGAACATGCCATAAAAGACTTGATATTGAAGAACATGACATAGAAGTATTGATATTGAAGAATAGGCCACAAAAGCTTTGATAATAAAATAGGCCTTAGATACCTTTTATCCTGAAGAAGATTCCAAAGGAAAGGATCTAATTTAGAAGAAGATTTCAGTACTAATATTTTTTTTACAGGTGAATGTGATCTAATAAGTTGGGAAAGCTTCCTATAATAAAGTTAGGAAGAAAAACCTCTTCAGAATCAATCTAGTACCATAAGCAAAAGAGATCAAGAGGAGATCTCATTGAAGAAATTCCAGTATAGGAAGAATATGAACTAGGAGAGTCATTATCGTATCCAGAAGTAGCAGAATCAAAGATCCAGGAGAAGATCTCAATGCCAACACTTCCAGAAGTAGAAGTGAAGAACACAAGCTTATACTGGAAGGAGGGTGAACAGTATAAGACCACTTTTTACTTTTCTTTCCCAATCAATATTATGCAATGTATCAATAGCAATATCAACAACAGTAATCAAAGCAATGCACAAATCACCACACACAATAGAGACACCAATTTAACGTGGTTCACCCAATGTGGGCTACTCCACGGAGAAAATATTTCACTAATATTTTCTCAATAAATATCTTGGGAATCCTTTCCCTATTACAATGTTTATGGACCTCTATCCAAAGGAGACACCAATCCCCTAATCAAGTTCGTGGATCTCTATCCACAGGAGAACTCTTTCTCCTTTGCTCTAGTTGGTGATCTTCTAGAAGAACTATTGCCTCCACTACACTGGCTAATGGATCTCTATCCACTGAAGACTCTTGTCCTCACTCAGAAGACCTATCCTCACTGCCTTGGCTAATGGATCTCTATCCACTGGAGACTATCATCCTCTATACTCTATCACCTCCAAAGCTTACTCTTAGCTCTATCTCAAATCTGCACTAAACATAGTCCTTCGGTCTAGCACAAATATATCCTCATATCTATCTGTATCTAATCTGCACTAAACATAGTCCTTCGGTCTAGCACAAATATCTTCTTCAATATCTATCCTCAAGCCTTAACACAAAGCTTGACTTAATCACAAATCAACTCTGCTAGATCTGCCCCAAACCTTAACTCAAGGTTTGAACAAATCAATCAATCAACTCTGCTCACAAGTCTTCTCAAAGACTTATCTCAAATATGCCTTGTAAGCTTCCACAAAATCTCACTCTAATCTATCCACAAGTCCTCTCTAGAACTTGTCCAATCTCCTCAATATCTACCAATCTATATTGTAAGCTTCCACAAAATCTCACACAAATCTATCCACAAGTCTTCTCTAAGACTTACCTCAAATCTGCTCAACAAGTCCTCACTAGAACTTGTCCAATCTCATAGAAACATATAGAGAATTGTTAGAGACTCAATATGCTTCACATTCACAACAATGCTCAATCACTTTCAATCTCTCTTTTACCATAGAAACATATAGAGAATTGTTAGAGACTCAATATGTTTCACACTTACAAACACTCAACCTCTTTCTCAAATCAATTTAGAATATGGAACAATTTGTTTCACAGAACTTGAACTATCACTTCAACACATCCACTTGACTAGACTCAACCAACTCTACTCAACCAATCACTTCAACAACAATGCTTATCAAGTAATCCTCACATAACAATGATACTCATGATCTTTGCAAACCCTAGTTCAAGTTCTTCACTCAACCAATCACTTCAACAACAATGCTTATCAAGTAATCCTCACATAACAATGATACTCATGATCTTTGCAAACCCTAGTTCAAGATAGTTCACCACTTCACATAACAATGATACTCATGTTCTTTCACAACTTCACATAACAATGATACTCATGTTCTTTGCACAAACCCTAGTTCAAGCATATGAAAGCTTTACTCAATATTTCCAACAATGCTTATAAAACAAGGTTTTTATCATCAACTCTCACTCAAAAAAACCAAACTCAACAATGCTTATCAAACAACCCTTTTCACTCCAACTTAGCATTCACAACATTCAACAATCACTCACTAGGAAGATGTGCCCATACCTTTTTGTTTGATGAAGAAAATGACCTCAAAACCTATCTTAAACACAATTTTCTTCTTTGCCAATTTCAATGGTTAGATGACAAAAATATCACACTAACTCTCTTCAGAAATATTTCTCAATCACAAAAATAATCAAACTCAAATACACCTTATTACTCCTTTGAAATTAGCAATCATCAAAGCATACAAAAATTAATTACTCAATTACTCCTTATAATCTCCAATATTTAATTAACAACCTCCAAAATCAAACCCTCAAAAATAATGCTTCCTATCCTTTTATCTCCCTCAAATTCTCAATAATCAAACTTTAAAAAATAAACTTTATAACCCTCAAAAATATTTATTTTATTCAACCTTTAGCAAATCCGAAACATAGCAATTAACCTTGGCAAATCATGAGCGCATACCTCTCTCTATGCAAAAAGGGCCTCGATGGGTTTCGAACATGGAACCTCTCCAATCGAGCGCCTTAGCAAGGTGCTAGCCCACCACGTGGGCTACGTGCCTTCCCACAAAGAGGAAAGCTAGCGCTTTCCCTTTGTGTCTTCCCTGATGGTGCAACGCTCAACAAAACAATCACCCCCGCTTTGCAAAACCAAAGTCGATGGGTTTCGAACCTTGCACCATGAGCCTGCCAAACTTAGCGCCTCCCATGATTGCCAGCTATGCTACACAGCATTGTGCAATGGAGAAGGAGCTCCGCTCCTCTTTGTCCTTTAGTCTACCACCGAAAACTTTTAAACATGAATTATCTTCTTCCCTTTGCGCATGATAGTTGAGAGCATAGCACATACGAATGATGGATGAGTTTAGACAAAGTCTTTGCCCCCTTTTTATATGCATAGACCAAGCTTTGAAAACATCGACGGATAATTCAAATTTTTGAATTCGAATTATAAAATAAATTTTATAATCCTAACTTTAGGATTATTTTAATTAACATAAATTAATTTTATAATTAAATTATAATTAACTTAATAACTTTAGAAGTTAATTAAATTAATTAATAAATTAATTTATAATGAAATTATTTAAATTAATTTATAATTAATTTAAATCTCCCCTTTTAATATTATAATATTATTTTGCTTGGGCCTCTTTATTGCTCTTTGAACCTCATATGACCACCTGGAACCGGATCTGACCAACTAGACGTGGACTTTCCTTTACACTAATTTTGGAACCGCTTCTTCTTGCATTGCTCACTAAAACTGACTCTTGACATCAATGACAACTCAATTACTCAAAATGTCCAACAATCTCCCCCTTTGTCATTGATGGCAACCCAATTATCTTTTACCATTTCCTTGACCTTTTCTATTCTACTCCCCCTGGGAAACTGCTCCCCCTGACTCAATGCTCTCTCCTTAAATCAAATATCTCCCCCTTACTCAAATCTCTCCCCTTTGACATCAATGGCAAAGGGTCACCTTTGGGGCTCGGGGCTAAGAATGAGACTCTTAGCTTAGCCCCTCCCCCACCTCCTCTTGAGGTGGTTAATTCTAGGGTGGGAGTATTTCTACTCCCAGCATGCATTGATCTTTACCTTTGTCCACTTTCCTTCTCATCTGATCCTTCTGATTCCTCTGACTATTCTTGTTCTTGCTTGTCTCTGGAATTTTTGCTCTACACCACTTTGTTGTATGTCCATCATTATTGCACTTGTAACACTTAATATTGTTATTCCTTGAAGGTGCAAATATCTTGGGATTTCTTCTGGTGAAGCCATATCTATTCCTATCATGGACCCTGCAATTCATTGCCTTGTGACCAAACTGATTACATGAGTAGCAATACCCATGAAAAAGTTATCTGTTTTTGAAGTTCCCATATTCCTATCTTTCATGTGTCCTGCACTGTGAAGCCTTGTGCCCAAATCTATGACATGAGAAACATCATCCATTGAAATTTCCTTGCCTTGACCTCATTGGTCTCTTAGTCTCTTTTACCCTGTGTTGGTTCCTGTTCCATCTGTTCCTCTTTTGTGCATTGTTCTTTTCCTTGTTGAACTTTCTATTGTCCAACTCATCCTCAGAAGTCTCACTTTCTCTCACACTATCTTCTTCTGAAGTTTCTTCTTCTTCAGAACTTGAGGTTGACTCCTCTTCTTATTTCTTTTGTACTTGTTCAAAACCAAGACCTATTTTGTTTGTTGACCATCTTTGTACCTTGATCATCTTATCTACAATCTTTGAGCTCTTTCCAAACTTGTGTAGCTTATCCTTAGACTTTTCTACTTCTTCCCTTAGTAGAGCTACTTCTTGTTCTAATATTTCACATTCTAAGACCTTTGCTTCTAACTTATCCTTGAACTTCTTTGTCTTAGCCATTGACTTATTTAGATCCTCTATAAGCTTTCCTCTCTCTTCATCACATTCTTGAAACTGAAGCTTAAGTTGGGAGTTTTGCTTTCTTACCTTCTTTAATGTGTTAAGAGCATAAATAAGCTCTCCCTCAAGATCAACTTCTCCTTTCTATGATTCTTCCTCTATTTGTTTGCCTTTGAAAACATCTTCATTCTCTTCTGACTTGTCTTCTATAGGATCACCTCCTTCTTCTTCTAGTGCCATTAGAATATTCTCTTCTGGTCCTTCAAGTGTATCTTCATATTCATCATCACTGAAACTGAAACCATTCTTTGTACAACTATCTTCAAGATGTCCAAAATTACCACATCTAAAACACTTGAGAATTATTGGTGACCTTTTCTTAACTTCTTCCTTTTCCTCTATCAAAAATAGAACTTCATCTTTATCATTATCTGAGAAACTATTTTCACTATCACTTGAGTACTTACTTGCCTTGTCTGCATAGTAACTCCTCTTCTATCTTTGAAAGAACTTCTTTCCTTGTTTGCCTTGTCCATCCTTGCCTTTCTTTTGGTACCTATATCTTTTTGATTCCCTATTCTTATGATCCTATTTTTCTTCATCATTGCTATTTCTAGCTTCTTGAAAATCAGTTGCATAGTGACCATACTTTCCACAATTGAAACATCTAACAGATTTTGCATCTTTAAATCTTCTTGGATCCTTATTCCTTCTACCATAATTTGCTTCTTCATCATTGGATGACTCATTGCTTGAATCTGACTTCTTGCCCTTTGTCTTCTTAGTAGCTTTGAAGGTTGCTTCCTTTCGAATATTAGGTTCCTCTTTTGTTCTCATCTCAAAAGCTGTAAGAATACCAAGTAATACATCTCTTGTCAAAATATCACCATCTTTTGATTCCTCTATAGTAGAGATATTTTCACTAAACCTTTTTGGGAGAGATCTTAAGATCTTATCACAAACATCAAATTCTTCAATCTCAAGTCCAAGTCCTTGCATGGCATTAACAACCTCGTCTACATGAAGTAGATAAGTACTAATGTTTTCCTCATCCTTCATTCTTAATTCTTCAAATTGTCCTTTGAGATTTTATATATTTACCTTTTTGACACTTTTATCTCCTTCATATATGCTTTGCAACTTATCCCAAATTCCTTTTGCTGATTTGCAATGCATAACCTTTATGAACTCTGTTCTATGCAAACCTCTCAAAATTGCATTCATTGCTTTTGAATTGTAATGATGTAGAAGCTTACCATATTTATCTGTAGGTGGAGTAGTTGGTGGTGTGTATCCATTTTCAACTGCTTCCCATATTTCATTGCCAAGTGCCATCAGGTGAATCTTCATTCTCATACTCCAAAATATATAATCGCTTCCATAAAATACTGGTGTTGAATTATCTGAGGATCCATTCTTAGAATCCATTGTGTTCTTGTAAGCTTTTCCTTCAAGTTGTTAAACTCTTTCGAAGGAACCCGCTCTGATACCAATTGAAGAACACAAGCTTATACTCGAGAGGGGGTGAACAGTATAAGACCACTTTTTACTTTTCTTTCCCAATCAATATTATGCAATGTATCAATAGCAATATCAACAATAGTAATCAAAGCAATGCACAAATCACCACACACAATAGAGACACCAATTTAACGTGGTTCACCCAATGTGGGCTACTCCATGGAGAAAATATTTCACTAATATTTTCTCAATAAATCTCTTGGGAATCCTTTCCCTATTACAATGTTTATGGACCTCTATCCAAAGGAGACACCAATCCCCTAATCAAGTTCATGGATCTCTATCCATAGGAGAACTCCTTTCTCCTCTACTCTAGCTGGTGATCTTCTAGAAGAACTGCTACCTCCACTACACTGGCTAATGGATCTCTATCCACTAAAGACTCCTATCCTCACTCAGAAGACCTATCCTCACTACCCTAGCTAATGGATCTCTATCCACTAGAGACTATCATCCTCTATACTCTATCACCTCCAAAGCTTACTCTTAGCTCTATCCTCAAATATATACTAAACATAGTCCTTCGATCTAGCACAAATCTATCCTCAATATTTATCCTTTGATCTACACTAAACATAGTCCTTTGATCTAGCACAAATCTATCCTCAATATCTATCCTCAAGCCTTAACACAAAGCTTGACTTAATCACAAATCAACTCTACTAGATCTACCCCAAACCTTAACTCAAGGTTTGAACAAATCAATCAATCAACTCTACTCACAAGTCTTCTCAAAGACTTGTCTCAAATATACCTTGTAAGCTTCCACAAAATCTCACTCTAATATATCCACAAGTCCTCTCTAGAACTTGTCCAATCTACTCAATTTCTTCCAAAATCTTCTCCCCACTCAACAAGTCCCATACTTTCTCTATATTGTAAGCTTCCACAAAAGCTCACACAAACTATCCACAAGTCTTCTCTAAGACTTACCTCAAATCTGCTCAACAAGTCCTCACTAGAACTTATCCAATCTCATAGAAACATATAGAGAATTGTTAGAGACTCAATATGCTTCACATTCACAACAATGCTCAATCACTTTCAATCTCTCTTTTACCATAGAAACATATAGAGAATTGTTAGAGACTCAATATGTTTCACACTTACAAACACTCAACCTCTTTCTCAAATCAATTTAGAATATGGAACAATTTGTTTCACAGAACTTGAACTATCACTTCAACACATCCACTTAACTAAGCTCAACCAAATCTACTCAACCAATCACTTCAACAACAATGCTTATCAAGTAATCCTCACATAACAATGATACTCATGATCTTTGCAAACCCTAGTTCAAGTTCTTCACTCAACCAATCACTTCAACAACAATGCTTATCAAGTAATCCTCACATAACAATGATACTCATGATATTTGCAAACCCTAGTTCAAGATAGTTCACCACTTCACATAACAATTACTTTCATCACATAACAATGATACTCATGTTCTTTGCACAAACCCTAGCTCAAGCATATGAAAGATTTACTCAATATTTCCAACAATGCTTATAAAACAAGGTTTTTATCATCAACTCTCACTCTGAAAAACCAAACTCAACAATGCTTATCAAACAACCCTTTTCACTCCAACTTAGCATTCACAACATTCAACAATCACTCACTAGGAAGATGTGCCCATACCTTTTTGTTTGATGAAGAAAATGACCTCAAAACCTATCTTAAACACAATTTTCTTCTTTGCCAATTTCAATGGTTAGATGACAAAAATATCACACTAACTCTCTTCAAAAATATTTCTCAATCACAAAAATAATCAAACTCAAATACACCTTATTACTCCTTTGAAATTAGCAATCATCAAAGCATACAAAAATTAATTACTCAATTACTCCTTATAATCTCCAATATTTAATTAACAACCTCCAAAATCAAACCCTAAAAAATAATGCTTCCTATCCTTTTATCTCCCTCAAATTCTCAATAATCAAAATTTAAAAAATAAACTTTATAACCCTCAAAAATATTTATTTTTATTCAACCTTTAGCAAATCCAAAAATAGCAATTAACCTTGGCAAATCATGAGCGCATACCTCTCTCTATGCAAAAAGGGCCTCGATGGGTTTCGAACATGAAACCTCTCCAACCGAGCACCTTAGCAAGGTGCTAGCCCACCACGTGGGCTACGTGCCTTCCCACAAAGAGGAAAGCTAGCGCTTTCCCTTTGTGCCTTCCCCGATGGTGCAACGCACAAAAACCAATCACCCTCGCTTTGCAAAAACTAAAGCCGATGGGTTTCGAACCTTGCACCATGAGCCTACCACACTTAGCGCCTCCCATGATTTCCAATTACGCTACACCATGTTGTGCGATGGAGAAGGAGCTCCGCTCCTCTTTGTCCTTTTGTCTACCATCGAAAACTTTGAAACGTGAATTATCTTCTTCCCTTTGTGCATGATCGTCGAGAGCATAGCACATACGAATGGTATGGATGAGTTTAGACAAAGTCTTGCCCCCTTTTTATATGCATAGACCAAGATTTGAAAACATCGACGGATAATTCGAATTTTTGAATTTGAATTATAAAATAAATTTTATAATCCTAACTTTAGGATTATTTTAATTAACATAAATTAATTTTATAATTAAATTATAATTAATCTATAATTAACTTAATAACTTTAGAAGTTAATTAAATTAATTAATAAATTAATTTATAATGAAATTATTTATAATTAATTTAAATCTCCCCTTTTAATATTATAATAAAATATTATAATATTATTTTTCTTGGGCCTCTTTATTGCTCTTTGAACCTCATCTGACCACCTGGAACCGGATCTGACCAACTGGACGTGGACTTTCCTTTGCACTAATTTTGAACCGCTTCTTCTTGCATTGCTCACTGAAACTGACTCTTGACATCAATGACAACTCAATTACTCAAAATGTCCAACAAGAAGGTTGAAGATAATCTCTCTAGGAAGACCAAAAGAAGTTGCAAGATCAAAGACCTTGACTAGGTCTCGATGAGCATCCAGTAAAAGGCTAGGAGAGCCTTGCTAAAGAAATCCTCAAAGGAGAACTCACTAGAGAAATCCACTACCAAGGAGAATCCTCTGATAGTGAAGGACTTGGGACAATTATCGTCATTCGAAAACAAGCCCAAGAGGAGGAAAATTTGGCAAGAAGCAGAAGAAGAATCTAGTGAAGACCTCAAGACTCAGAATCTTGAGGAGAAGATCTTGCTTGAATTCAAAGTTTGACAAGAAGACTTGAAGGTAGAAAACGCTTATCAAATCCAAGATATTTGAAGATTACCTCCTATAAAAAGAGGTCACTACTTTAGAGATACAAACTTCTCCAAATCTATAGTAGAACGAGGAGATTACAAGAGGAGATCAAAGTCACCAAATTCTAGGCTTGTGAAAGAAAGTTTGAGACCATCAAATTGGTGAAGAAGGAACTATTCAAAATAGTCTAGAAAGAGCTACAAGATCCTATTCAAGGCAACAACTTGGTGTTCTTAAGCATCAAGATCTACATCCTCTATAGAAGTAGAAAAAGAGCTATAAAGCAACTATCGGTGCAAGTATATTTGTTAGGTAATTACTTATCAGATTTATTAAAGCACCTTCATCCTGATTAAAGTTACAAAAAGGAGATTTGTATTACATTATTCAAGTGTGCAAAAAGAAAGGTCCTTTTTAAGGTTCATTTGCACATTAGGATTTGATTAGATTTCAAAATTTTAAATATCTATCAACTAGCCTATTATCTACTTTGGAAAGCAAAATAAGACTATATCCTAATATCTTGCTTGTAAGAAATTTACAGAATAAATATTGAAGGTTCATTTGAGATTATTCTTTATTAGTTGCAGTGAATTGATTAAGTGCATTTTATTGAGAGTAGATTGGAGTGATAAAGTGTAATCTGTTAGTGCATTAATAATAGAATTAGTTAGATTTATTTGCACTATTATTACTCTCAAAAGAAATTAGTTATGTGCTTTGAAATAAAGGCTAAAAAATCTAGTTTGGATCAAGTGTCTAAAGACACTTTTAAAGCACATAAAACTACAACTCATAGTGTCCAATAGAAGCCATCAAAATTGGCTAGTACAATCAAAGGAAAAAAAAAATAACTAACCAAAAAGAAGCTTCTAATATTGAGACTTGGTGAGTCTCAAATCCAAAGCAGTTAGGGTTAGTGCAACTAAAATAAAGCTTCTGTTCTAAAACATTTACAAGGCTTGGATTCACCATCAATCATCCCAGCAAAATGGTAAGGATTCTAGCCAAAGAGACATCCTTAAATATACACTCATAAATATGCTACAAGAATAAGAATTTCATACCTACAAAAGAGTGCAAGGAAAAGGTGCAATAAAAAAATTCTATATACATGTAAAGGTTATATGGTGTTGCACTTCTAAAATACATTAAACATAGGGAAAGGAGCAGATTTAAAGGTGCCACAATAGGCACAATAGGTATAGGGAAAAAGGTAGCCAAAGGAAGGGCCAAAGGATCAAGCATTCTCCAACATCGAAAGGGTATTATTTCCAAGATTGAACCTATAGATAAAGGAAATTTTATGTAAATGATAGCAAGCCTTCAAAGGATATTTATGTAAGTAAAATGAGCCAAAGGAAATCTATCATGAATATTTACGTAAATCATAGCAAGGAAGAAGAAAGCACATTTCAGCATTCAAAAGTATCAAAATTCAACTTTATCATCATGAACATGAAGAAAAATGAAAGTATAAGTGTATAGAAGGAAAGTAGATGCTACATTGGGAGTAGCATCAACAAAGGGTAGCAAGAGAGTTACCTCATCCTCATACGAAGCTCCAAGACAACTCACGGATTACCTGTAGAAGAAAAGACATTTCTTTCTATTCAAGAAATCGATGTAAGCTAAGGAGAAAAATATTCAAAGGAGTTATAATATTCTTCTTGGATGTGTTACATAGGAAAATCCATGCAAAAGGGCTTAGTACCACTTGGCACATTATTCCCTCATGACTATCATCTCGTTAACGCTCAAGAAACAAACATTAAGAGTGCTCAAACAAGAAGGATATATTACATAGGAGTAACGATTGACGCAACAACATTACAAGAAGAGGAGGCAGCATTACCAAGATACAAGAGTACCACTTATCTGCCAAAGATTTTCCATATATGTAGCGTAGATAGCAAAGGGATAAAATTCATGTCTAACATTCGTAGAGTGTGTGAAGAGCAAACACAATCTAGTCAATCCATGATGTGGAAGGAGTGCAGAACACAAGCTTATACTGAGAGGGGGGTGAACAATATAAGATACAACTTTTTACTTTTCTTTCCAAAGCAGTATTATCAAATATTTTCAATTATAATAATGAAATAATGCACAAATTATCACACACATAAGAGACACAAATTTAACGTTGTTCACCCAATGTGGGCTACGTCCATGGAGAAAATATTTCTTATAAATTTTCTCAAAAATTCTCTTGGGAAACAATTCCTTATTACAATGTTTATGGGCACCAACCCAAAGGAGACACCAATCCCCTATGCTCAGTTTAGTAGAAATCTATCCACAAGAGACACCAATCCCCTTTACTCTAGTTCATGGACCTCTATCCACAGGAGACACCAATCCCTTTTCTTTGGTTCGTGGACCTTTATCCATAAGAGACACCAATCCCATTTGCTCTGGTTTGTGGACCTCTATACATAGGAGACACCAATACCCTTTGCTTTGGTTAGTGTACCTCTATCCATAAGATACACCAATCCCATTTGCTCTAGTTTATGGACATCTAGTCATAAATTTTCTCAAATATCCTCACATAAAACTACTCAAAAATCTATTTAAATCTAATTCAAGCCTACATACAAGGCTTTCTCAAATGTACTCCAAAACCTACTCTCAACTCTACTCAATTCTGCTTCAAGCCTATATACAAGGCTTGCTCAAATTTTCTCACCAAAATCTGCTCAACCTTCTCAAAGCCTGCTCACAAGGCTTGCTCAAATATGCTCACCAAAATCCGCTAAACTTGCTCAAATCTTGCTCATAAGGCTTTCTCAAATCTGCTCCAAGCCTACTCACAAGGCTTGCTCAAATCTGCTCCAAGCCTACTCACAAGGCTTTCTCAAATCTACTCTAAGCCTACTCACAAGGCTTGCTAAAATTTTCTCATAATCATAGCTCAAATCTGCTCAACAGAACCTGCTCAAATCTACCTCAAACTTGATCAATCCTTCTCACAAAAACATGCTCAAACATTCCAAATTCTTGCATAGAAACCATTGCATATATATTTTCCAAAAGTGCCTTCTTTGACTAAAGTAATTTAGACATATTCTACCCATAATTCTTTTTCTTCATGAACATATAGAGAATGATATGCAATATAATTACCCAATATGTTCTTTCACATTCATTAAGTCTATCGCTTTCACATGTCCCACTTTTATTGCTTTCAAAAGATATTTCTAGTATAGCACTTGATAATTGACCTTCTTATGCACTTCCCAAAATCAATCAAATCCAATGCACAAATTTGCTTCACAAAACGGATCTATAACTCTTGCACTTTCATTCCCAATATCACTCAAAACCAATTCACAATACTACTCTATAACCCTTGCAAATTTATTCTCAATATCAATCAAAACCAATGCATAAATTACTTCACAAAATTGCTCTATAACCCTTGCAAATTTATTCCCAATATCAATCAAAGTTAATGCATAAAATTGCTCTCAAACCCTTGCTCTTATATTTTCAATTTCTTTCAACAATAATGTACAACTTTGTTCTCATACCCTAGCACATAAATGCACAAGTTTGTTCTCAAACCCTAGCACATATATTTCCAGAAATGCACATAAAATTAATCCTTATATCTCCAACTCTATGAAATCAAAATATTTTCTTCAAACAAACATCACCCTTTAGAAAGGAATAAAAAACACCATACCTCTAAAATTGCCTTGATGATGATGTGCCTTCAAAACCTGTCTCAAAATAATTTTCTTTTTGATCCTTCAAAAATCTGGTTAGTGATTTTCAAATTCTAGCACAGATAGAAAAATCATCCACTCAAATATTTCCAAAATGTCCACAATAAATCTAGAAAATAATACCTTATTTCTCCTCTTTAATATTTCAAAAAGAAGCTTTTAAAATCCTAAAATTTCAACTCACAATACACAAAATATAATAACCATTAAGTACACCTTATAACTCCTAACTTATAATCATTCAACAATACACCCTAATTTTCAACTCACAATACACAAAATATAATAATCATTAAGTACACCTTATAACTCCTAACTTATAATCATTCAACAATACTACCTAATTTTCAACCCACAATACACATAATATAATAATCATTAAGTACACCTTATAACTCCTAACTTAGAATATAATAAAAAAAAAATTCCTTACCTTGCTCAGGGAATTAGTGCACTTCAAATATCATTAACTACCATCAACACCAAGCAACCTTAGTGCGTTTCCCAAAAATCATCAACTATTTTCAAAAGCCAAGCAAAACACACTCGATCGGTTTCGATCCACGGACCTCTCCAAAATAACATTATCACGAGTGCCTTGAACAACTACGCTACCATGATGGTTGGAACCAAAGGTATCACCTATGAAATATATCTTTTTCCTCAGCACCCAATCTAAAAAACTCAACACACACAACGATGTCCAGGGGTTTTGACCTTGCGGCCTTACTCCCGTTAGCGCTCACACAAGCCACGTAGCCAGTTGGGTTACCCCAATAGGTGGAACAACCCAGGTGCACACAAATGTTTGATCTTAAATTACTTCACACACCCTTTTTAAAATTTGCTAAAATATTTTCCACTATCGTTCGCAGTAATCACCACAAAATATATCAAAATAAAGCTTGCATTTCATAACATTGCCAATATGGAAATAAAACAAGGTGTATATATATGCTTCATGTGGTCTTCGAACATCGGCACAACTTTAACCCTTTTATTTGAAATGAAACGTTTGGCGCCTTTGGGTTGGGTTATAATATTTAAAATAAATATTATAACATAAACCTTTTTGAAACCTTTATTATAATATTAAAGAATATTATAATATTATCCTTTGGCCTTCCCTTTTAAACCTTTGCCTTCTCATTAACATTTAAACCTTGCTTTATTTTAAACCTTTGTCCACTTTTAGAAATCTATCCCATTCTTAAACCTCTTTGTCCTTATTTATAATATTTAAAATAAATATTATAAAACTTTATTTTTTACCAATTTTCTTTGCTTTGAGATATTCCTTGCCTTGCATAATTGTCCAACCTTAGAATAATATTTCTGCCTTGAATTCCATGCTCTCTTTGACATCAATGAAAACTTAATATGATCAATATTTCCAACAGGGAGAGCATAGGAGCATTTAAGACTCCATTAAAAGTACCAACATCTACTCTCCACGCATCAAAGAGGAAGCCCGATAGCCATACCATATTTGTTTACTCAGCCTCATCAAGTCAAGCGCTACAGAAAGGGTACGTAGAGTATTATCATATTTTAATCAAAATCAATGCCATTCAAGTGTGAAGTCAAGAGGGCTAAGGTAAGAAAAATATCTCATTAATATTGCTTTCAGACATAGGAGATATAAGGTTATATTTTTAAGGATTATTTTTAAGGTTGAGAAAGCAAAAGACATAGAAGATAACTTACCTAAAAATCAAAACACTATTTGTAAATTAACCTAGGAGATATAAGGCCTTCTACTTAGGTTGAATAATTTAAATACTTTGCAAATATTATTATCTTTTCTAATTTTCCAAAGTTGGGAGTCATAAGGTCTACTACTACAAATTGATTTATTGGAAATTAGAAAAATTGAATTCAAATCTCAAAGGGCCATTATAAGAGGTTTATAAAAATCATATAAAGGTTGGAAATTATAATATTTACTTGTCTCAAATTCCTCTTAAATAGAGACAAAAGATCCAACATTAAAACCTCTTGTAATCAAGAAAAGGTGCTTAATTCAATAGTAGCAATAAGGACAATAGAAGTTGATATTTAGCATTTTACATAACTTTACAAAATCAACCAAGATTAAAATATATCTTACAAAAGCACTTCATATCTTGTCCAAAACATACTAGGGAGTCATAAGGCATTCTACGAATCCTAATAATTGATATTAGGGAGTTCAAATGGATTCAAACAAATTCTTCCTAGTAGAATATCAACTACTTAAGGGTCCTAAGTATTTCTCTTGGAAGAACAAAGTGAAAGCTATTTTGGTATATGAAAAACTTTGGGACATTGTCAAAGGGAAAACACAAATACCTACTACTAATGATATTGAGATCCTAAATTTTGTAGAAAATGATTCAAAGGCTCTAATGATAATAATCGTTGCTATCACTGATGAAATACAACCCTATATTAGTTCAGAAAAATCATCCTTAGATGCATGGTCAATTCTAGAGATTTTTTTTAAAGGAAAGAATAAGGCAACTATTCTTCATCTTCAAAGCCAACTTCATTCATTAAAAATGAACAATGGAGAAAGCATAGAACTGTTCCTAAGAAAGGTAGAAAATATTAAAGGAAAATTATTTACCTTAGGAGAAACAATTAAGGATGAACTTCTTACTCAAGTAACCATGAGAGCACTTCCAAACAACTATAAATATTTGGTAACATCTTTACAAGTTCTAAGTAAAGATACTTCTTTTGATGACTTAGTCAATATTCTACAAGAATATGAAGTGGAAAATACAGTCAAAGATGAGATATCTAACACTGCATTGACATCTAAAGATAATCCACAGGGAAACATTACCTCTTCATCAAAAGGACGAAGACCATGGTACAACATGTATTTTTAGATATGCAAGAGAAAAGGCCATAGTACCAACTACTATAGGTTCAACCCCAAGAATCATAATCAAGAAAATTAGATGAACAATGGGAGCCAATTTTAGTTGCAACAATATCAAAATCCTTGTCAGTAGCAATTTTAGTGTCCATCCAATTATTCCCAATTGGAGTATCATAAAAGAAATAAAAAGGACATCTAGCTCAGAGGATAGAAGAAATTGAAGAACTGGAAGAACCTACTAATGATTATGAGATCAAAGCTCTTTCAGAAAGAATGAAAACTTTTGAAGATACTAACATCTTGCTTGAATAGGTTACAAAAATTAGAGAAGAATCAGAATTCCATTTTGAAGATGAAGATCCAATTCAAAGCCATCAGATGGAAGAAGATCCACATTGAAGACTAAAGTCTTCAATACCCAAATATTGTAATACAGGGGGATGCTAGAAATAGAGCATATTACATTATTTGGGTCATGTAAATGTACCTTACTTGGTACATACTTAGGATATTAGGTTACTTTAGGGGGAAGTTATCTAGTTACTTCATGCAATGTAATAAATATGCATAAGTGTCAATGTGCAAGCTGTAATGTGCAAGATGTGCACTTGTACAACTAGATAGAGTGTTGGCCAAGGAACTTATCTTTCTATATAATGGCCATAGATGTAGATAATTTCATATCATCATAGAGCAACATCACAATTAGTGTGTGGTAGATAGGTAGTAGGGTAGTGTGTGTGAGCTATAAGCTTAGAGCTCCCTCATGGAGTAGTAGCATATATTATGGAGTGCTCATTTCCTCCATAGCTACTATTGTAATATTTTTACCATTTCTATTTATAGCATATTTAAGTCATATTGCAGATCTATTTTATTTATTTTTGCATCTTATGATTGGTATCTCCCAATGTATGTGGTATCAAAAGCTAACATATTTTTGAGGGAATACCAAAATGACAGATGATTTGATGAAGTATAAACTCCATAATTCAAGATCCTATCGTATTGGTTAGAGGAATTGCCTCAACCCACTTTGTGAGTATTCAGTGGTGGTGATGATGAATGTATGTTGTCCCAAGGAAGGAGGTGATATTTTACCAATCAAATCAAGATCCCATTGTAAAAAGATCCAAAGGCTTTGAATAGGCTATAATTATTGTGATGACACATGAGTTAAATTAACATGCTATTGATATTGTTGACAATGCTTGACGTAAGTGCAACAGTCATGTTCCATGGTGGGCCAATAGTAATCTATGCATAGAATACACTTTGAAATTGCCATTCCACTAAAATAACCACCAAAAGTACCATCATGATCTTCAGCTATGGCTCTTTATGCCTTTGTTAGCTTGAGATAACGAAGGAGGATTCCATCATAACCACGTCTATACAACATGTACCCCAAGAGAGTAAAACAAGCCACATTTTGCTTGAAAGTATGTTTAGCAGTCTGTGACATATTTGATGTGAGAGTTCTAAACTTGAGGAAGGCTATTATTTGGTTTGACCAAGACTCATACAACTTCAAATGAATAAAGAAAACATCCTTTTCATCCTTAGATTCAGCCAGATAATTGCATATTTAGATATCGTTGTAACAATGAGTGACTATACCTCTCCTACAAAGTTCTTTGGAATCAATGATCCTAGAGAGGCCATCACATATGCAAATATATTAGTTGAACGTGATAAACTATCGATTTCATACCAATAAAACTTAGAGAGCAATGAAATTACTACTTCATGGTAAAGCTTTATGGTAGGTTCTTTGCATTGGTATGCTTCATTTATTTATCACATGACAAGTTGAAAATCATCCAATATCTTGATATGCTTTATGCCTATATCTATGTCTACTTAAAGACCTAAGATTGAGGCTTCATACTCTGCATTATTTTTTGTGCATTGGTAGTCAAGTTTGAACGATAAAGGAATGGGCACCCCCTGTGGTGTATGAAACACGACTCCAATACCTTGACCTTTTTTGCACTTAGAACCGTCAAAGAATAGTGTGATACCGATGTCTTCCTCCTAAATGATATCTTTTCCTTTTTCAATGATAGTAAATATAGAATCATCTGGGAGCCCAATAATCAAGGGTTGATCACTAGGAAGTGGAGCTTCCACAAGTTGATCGGCTATGATCTGAACTTTAATGGATTTTGGATTATGAACTCAAGATTGATTTTAGTGAGAAGCATTATCCATTTTGTGCTATGGGTGTTATTGTAAGTGCGAGGCATCATGTAACATAGAGGATTTTTGCAAGCTATGATATATGTTGTGTGACTAAGCATGTAATGTCTAATTTTCTTAGTGGAAAAAACCACTACTAAGCACAATTTTTCCATGTAAGCGTATCTAGTTTCATAGCTTACCAATGTTTGACTAATGTAATAGACAACTTGCTCTTGATTATTTTCATTCTTTTGTGCAAGCATTGTCCCTAATGCAAATTTTGTTGAAACATAAAGATGGAAGGGGACCCCTGGACGAGGAGGAGTTAAGACTAGTGGAGAAGCCAAGTATTGCTTGATGTCATCAAAAGATTTTTGGTATTCATTTGTCCATGAAAATGTCACCCCATTTTGTAGCAGGTGATTGAATGACCTACATTTATCAAAAATTTGCACAATGAAATGATGGATTGATTGAATATTTCCTTGTAAACTATGCAATTCCTTCAAGTTTTTTGGGGGAGGTATTTCTATGATGGCCTTGACTTTGTTTGGATCCACCTCAATGCCTCTTTTGGAGATAATGAATCCTAGTAGTTTGCCTAAGGTGATACCAAAGACACACTTTTTGGGTTTAACCTTACATTTTGCTCTAGAAGTTGATCAAAGACTTTTTCAAGACACCAATATGCTCTTGTCGAGTTTTAGATTTTTCCAAGAGATCATCCACATAATTTTTTATGATCTTATGCATGTAATCATGGAAAATGTATGTCATGGCACATTGATAAGTGACACCTACTTTTTTAAGGCCAAAGAGCATCTCCTTGTAACAAAAAGTCCCCCAAGGTGTAGTGAATGTTGTTTTGTGTTGGTCATCAAGATTGATTCAAAACTAGTTGTATCCTAAAAAATTGTCCATTAGGGAAAGTATTTCATGACCAGCACAAGTGTGGACAAGAGTATCAATGTTTGGTAGAGGAAAGTCATCCTTCGAACATGCTTTGTTAAGGTCTCGAAAGTCAGTATAATTGTGTATCACCTTGTTAGGTTTGCAAATGGGTCCCATGTTTGAAAGCCACTCAGGATAGTCAATAGGGACAACAAAACCCACATCTAAAATCTTTTGAAGCTCTTCTTTGACCATGAGGGCAATGGTAGGATGCATTTTTCTCAAATTTTGTTTGACCAACTTAGCATCGAAATGCAAGGTGAGATTGTGGACAACCAAATTACGATTAAGACCAGGCATGTCTTTGTAAGACCATGTAAAAATGACCTTCTTCTTGAGGAGAGCAATTAATTACTCTTGTTCATCGATGGATAAAATTTTGCAAAGTTTAACATTTTGGGGATTGTATGCATCTAAACTAAGGTTCACAACAATGGTATCTTCAATAGACATGTGAGAACCTTCCTCAAGTTGATGGGGTATTGGGATCAAATGAATGTCATCTATGAAGTTATCAAACTCTTCTGACTCAACCTCTTCTATGTTTACTTGGAAAACCTTAGGATCGAAAGGTGAAGATGAAGGTGAAGGTGGTGGTTATGGAGGAATGTAGTTGGCTAAATCTCTTAACAATTACTTGAAAAGGATGAATTCAAAAAAGGATGGAGGTGAGGAAATCTGGTCCATATGAATAAGGCTCATGTAATTTGGAATTGGCTTTGCCAAATCATATGGATTACGGAGTGGGGTGAATAAGTCAATAAGATTCATGTTGGATTAAAGAAGAAAATGGTGGTTGGCAATGTGGAGTATGTATGGACCCTGTTTGCTAGAATTGATGCTAAAAATTTGGGAACCTGAAAAACATCGAGCAACACAAATAAATGCAACAAGCAAAAAACCATGCACATGTAATGCAATGATTTGTTTTTTTTTGTAAATTTTTGTGTGTTTTGTTTTAGTTTTTGATTTATGTACATATGTTATAAAATTGGCTAGTGAGGTGGATTAATTAAATGGAGGTGGTTCACTGATTGGTTCGGTTCGCTCTTGTCGAAGAAGCAAGCAAAGGATAGGCTTATGGATGGGGAACATTCTGAGGTAAAACTCATCATGTTTGGTGAATGGAATTATGGGTGTCAATTCCTCATAATATTCATCAAACGATATCAATATAATGTCGTAATATTTATAGATTTTATCTTCAAAATCATCGAGGTAATGGATTTATTCTTCTAAATTCAAATTAAGACTTTGGAAAGCTTGTTCAAAAGAAGAGGTGAAAGAATAAGGGTGATAGCCTAAACCTAAATGGTCATGTGCTTCTCGATATGGAGTATCAATGAGATCGTTTATTCCCTATTCATGTCATCCTAGGCTATATCCTTAACAATTGATTCAATAAAAGTATTAGGATGGAAAAACTGACATGTGATGTATGTTTGCAAGTATTGGTTGCTTGATTTCATCTAGGAAAGATGGATTGGATGATGAATCAATCCCTCCATACACAAAATTTATGCTATTGGGCATTGAACCCATGTTGTACACCGCTCCTATGGATAAGGGTGGGTCACGTAGGTGGTCGTAATCCCTAGAAGTTTGGATGTTAATCGATGTGATAGTAATATCTTGTACCACGTATTCACCAATACAAGGATTAGTGAGGTGGACCACAACTTATAATGATGTGGAAGTGGATGTGGAAGACTTGTGATTGGATTTGGGATCAAGATTGGCTTAGGGCTCTGATAATGGGAGTGGTATGGATTGGAATGGCATCTCACAATCTGTTAATTTGACCTGTGAGACATCGAATGATGTGGATGAAGGTGGATTTGGTTGAGATGTTTGATGGATAGGCAATGATGTGGAGGGAGTGATGATGGAGGATGCTAATGTTGATGATGTGGTTGATATGGATTTGTCTTGACTACATGTACATGTAGTCGACAATGACGAGGATGGGGGCATGGAGGTGGAAGATTGATGTGTGGTAGTGATGGGGAGTTCCTCAAGAATAGGAACTTTAGATGAAGAAGTGGATGATGCGGTGGATGATGTGGTTGATGATGCCAAGAAAATATGAGTGGATTAAAGGGTGGAATCAGGAATTTAAAATAAAATTACAATACTTAAATGGTTCAACATACAATGGTATGCAATGAATTTATCCCTCTTGCACATATTTCAAGCATTGATGAAGTATAGAAGGGACACATCTCATTTACCTAATCTAAGGACATCCAAGGAGTACATTGTACACCATGGACCCTTCCAAGATATGGAACATTGTGTGCAACATTTTTACCCCCACTTTGATGGGTAAAACTACAGTACCAACTGTGGAATAGAGAGCATCATTGAATGCTTTCAAGGTGAAGGTGTATTTGGTGATGTGAGATGGCAAGGGATTAAGATGTTGGAGAGAGGAAGTGGTGATGATATTGATGGAGGAGATGGTATCAATCAAAACTTGTTTGAATGCCTTCCTATGGATTTGAGCCATGATATGCAATGGAGGGTCCACTGATCCTAACGATATTGGTTTGATTTCAAAGTCATAGAGTGTAATTGCAGGATCCACACATGTTCGAATACTCTCAACAAAATTGCTAAAGGCATTAGCATCTTGAGATGAATTTTATAATCTCCATTAATGCCTCGTGATGTGGAGGAAATTGTTGAATTAGCTTGTAAATGGATAGTTTTACTAAAGCCATATTAAGGCTAGTGGCTAGCTAGCTACTCAGATAGATAATTGGCATTTATGGATGATTAAGAGGATGAGCAGGTGGATATGGATGACTTGGAATATGAATTGGTTGGGAAGAATTGATAGAGAATTGGATGGGAGATGATGAATTGGTAGTTTGAGAAGACACACTTGCCTGTGGTGCTATGGGATATTGAATAGTCTACTGTTGTGCATTTTGTTGATTGGTAGTGCATTGTTGACCTTGGGTGACTACATGAATAACACCCATAAAATCTTGGTATAGTTGAACATGATTAACTTGATTAGGAGGAGTCTTGGTATTTGACCCTTATGTTGTTGGTTGCACTTCCTCATGATGAGGAAGTGGTGTTTGATATATGCCAAGGTTTTGATTTTGTTGAGCTAAGGGACTATCAAGCTTGATGGCCCCTAAGTCAATTAGGTCTTGCACCATATCTTTAAATGTGTAGCATCCATTAATATCATGCCCATTTTCTCGATGATAAGAACAAAATAAATGTTCCCTATAGCTTTTGCTACGTTTGGTGGGATCATTTGGTTTGACCTCAGACAAGGGAAGTTGATTTGTGTCATACAATCTATGAAATATGGATGCATATAAATCAGATAAGGGGGTGTAGTGGTGATTTTATCAAATAGATTATCGATGTTGGTGATTGTCCAAGTTGAAATTGTGTTTTGAACTTATGGTGGTGGGGGAACCGCTTGATATACAATTTGTTGTGGTTGTTGTTGCATTGGTTATTATTGTTGAGCCATTACTGACTGGCTCATGACCACTTGATTTACTTGATTTTCGTGATGGGCCTAATTTGTTTTGGATTGGCAAAAATAGGTTCTATTGGATTGGTCCTTGTTCTGCCATTCTTTATTTTTAGGATTTAGCACACCTTCTTGGATTTTGATTTCCTCAATTATGCTACCTTGGGTAAGATCTTATTCAAATGATCTATACTATTGTAATTGCAATAACCAGAAGATGGGTTTTAAGAAACTCTTGGTAAAAAATCGAGTTAGCTCTTCCATTGGTAGGGAGAATGGCAGTTTTGTGATAACAACCCTCCAATGGTTGCCAAAATCATAGACTGACTCATCATCAAATTGCTTAAGATTATATAAGTCAGTTAATAAAATTTTATTTTGAACATTGAGGGAAAATATCTCGAGGAATTGGTTCACCAACTATTCAAAAGTATAAATACTATGATGAGGCATATGGTTATACCACTCCATGACATCTCCCCCCAATGTCTGAGGAAAGATTCTGAGCATTAGGGCATCTTGATTTTAGATTCTGAAACATGAGTGAATGAATATTATCACATGCTCTCTAGGGTCCTTAGTCCCTTTGAATTTGTCAAATTTAAGTACTGTAAAATTTGCTAGATATGGTGGTGATGATACCGAAAAGTGGATTGGTTGATTGATAAGTTGTATTAAATTTAGCTTCTGGTTCATCATACTAGGAGTATGTTGCATCAAGCTATAAATTTGTTGTTGCATTTCTTGAATTCTAGGATCTTCCCAAGGTATGTGGAAGCCTTGAATCACTTTATGATTATGTGGAGATGAAGTAATGAAATGCTGAGGTGTGATGAGATTTTGATGATTTTGTAGAGTGGATTGAATTTGGTGATGTTGGGCTTGACGATGGAATGATTGTGGATGATGAAATGGAAATGAGGTTTGAGGACTATGAATGTGTTGACTTATGGTAATGGAATAGGTGTGGGTTTATGGAGGTGTGGGAATAGAAACTATAGAATATTGTGATACCCATGATGGATTTGTGGTAAATAAGGTAGGTTGAGTGGAAACAGACTGAGACTTAATATCTACCACCTATACTTGTTGTTGGGAATAATATTGAGCACCTTGTTGAGCCATAAGAAATTTGTGAAGATGTTGTCATGCTTTTTGTATGGAAATATCTAAGGCGGACGGTGTGGATGTGGTGGTAATAGATGAAGTAGGTGGAGGATAAGTTGCAATAGGGATTACAACTAAGTATGGAGTAGTGGATGCAGTGAAAGCTTGAATTTGTGAAGCAACATTGACATGTGCTTCATACAATGTATTGCCATAGGTGGTGGTATATGCATATGGAATGGAAGTTCTTTGGACACATGACTATTATGGAAGGAACCAATGTTGGGAAGGTGCAGATGATGCCTCAAAAAGAGGGTTAGTATACACCTGGGTGAAATTGGAAGGTTGTGAGTGGGCAAGTTCCTGCTGAGAAGAAGGATCATGCCTGGGTGGACTATTGATTTGATCTAGAACATAGAATATATTAAAAAATATTCCACTTTAACCATGTATATATGGGTGATGTTATGATCTATGGGATATGATGGCTCAATTTCTAGAATGGGGATATTGGGAGCTCTATGTAACACATCAATTTTGAAGTGTACACAGTGTATGATGGACCCGTAAACAAATCAGAATAGCTTATATGTATCACACTGATAGGGTTAACCACATAAGTGGTAGGGAAAGATGTGGAACACTCCATAGATAAAGTAGCTTGGCTGGTAAGGGCTTGAATCAAAATATTTTCTTGGCTTTGGGTTGAAACCATAAGATAATGAGTCAAATAAGGGTGGTGAAGTGTGTGGAATGTGCAAAAAGAAAATGCAAATGAATAACACAAAGAATAAAACAAGCAATTTAATCCTATGCTTTACAATAGATTTTTATTTATTTAATTTTTATGTGGGGTTTGTGTGTTGTTGATGTGCTAAACTAAACTATTATGCAAGATGAAATCTAAGGTTGGATGGCAAATGAGATTCTTCTTGGTGATGAAATCCATAAATTTTGCTCATGGGTGACTATGGATTCTATGGGTAAGATATGATAAATGGAGATGAATCCCACCATCACCAATCTCAAACAATGGTTGGTGATGAAATCCAAATCACTGTTGTTTATTGAGAAACATGCAAAGTGTGTGATTAATTTTAAGATTTGTGTTATCTATTGTGTTCACTCAATGTTGAAAACACACCTATTTCACTCATCTAAACTAGAAGCCATGAACATCAACACTAAGATCCTCAAAAGAACTTAGGGGTACACCACTTAAGACCCACCCTAAACTTAAGACCCACCCTGAATCATCAAGTGATTCCAACAGTGGAGGGTTTACCCAGTTCTTCCACCCTGAATCATCAAGTGATTCCAACAGCAGGAGTATACTAAGCATTGCGATCTTGTTCCAACTTAGAAAAGTAGAAAAATGGAAGCTTTCAAATCTACTATGTAACTAGTAATGGTTTTATAATTTCAAATGCAAACAACATACATAATAGTGAATGAATACACCATAAAGCAACAAAAATCCAAATCTAAAAATGTGAACTATAGTAAATGCATAAATGTAATTTTACTCTAAATGTAATCTATATGAAGGATGTAAATGCCTAGAATGAAAATAAAAATGCAACTGCTTTAAACAGAAAATGAATGATTTTATTTTGTTAATTTTATTGTTAAAAGTAGGAAAATAAAAATAGAAATGAGTTAGGGTTTCAACCAGGCTTACTAGGCTTACCATGATTGCCATTTTGTAAAAAAAAAATGAACAACACAAATACAAAGTCAAAATAACAAAAGCACAATAACAACACAAGATTACACAAAATAAATAATATTTTATTAATATGGGCAAATCTCCCAATTGTACAATGAATGTGCCCCAATATGGGGTTTTACAATGCTTTTGATATAGATTTACAAGATGCTAGGGTTTTGAAACCCTAGTGCAATGAATAGTTGGTGTCTTCTCACTCGTATTCGATCCAAACAAGAGTTGTAGGTGGGCTTGTGTATCCCTACGAGACCACCCTAGCTTCAACAACTTCTAAAAAGATGATTCCTACACCTGAAAACATGAAAACAATAAAAGGGATTAGAAGCACCTATGAGGGCTCCACTACGTGAGGCCCTTTGAGAGATAAAAATTACTAAAACCCTAGATGCTGGAGAATGTAACTGTAAACATAAATGTAGGAATGTAAATAAATGATGCAAAGAATATTATTACCTTGTCAAATGCTAATTTTTATTTCTACTTTTATCGTCGATGGTCGCGAGGATGCTCGAATGATGCCTGAGGGTTGTAGGACTACAAATATACTATGATAAACGCTCAGAGGCATTTTACGATGGCTATGGATGCCCAGAAGGGTTCCAAAAATACCTAGAGGTATTTTGTAAACTTTGGAGAGCATTTGAGGGTTAAGGGAAGGGTCGTAGAACCAGATATGGTTCATGAGGGTTTGGTGGTAGCAGAAACGAGTGATGCAATGGTGGTGATGAGGGGCGAGGAAGATAGAAAAATGGCTAGGACAAATGTTCATGGACTCTCTAAGGGCTTAAGAATTTCTAAATATTCTAAGAGAGCTTAAGGGATTAAGGGTGTAAGGATTTCTAGGGGTTTTATTCATCAAAATGACTCATATTTTATAATATTCCCTTGAACATGTTAGGGTTTTGACGACACAAAATGAGCGGCCGAGATTAAAACATGAGGAAGGGTGGATATTAAGCTTGGGAAAATGACATGGATTGAGATGGATGGATGGCTGAGATTAAAACATGGCAGATGGCTAGGATTAATTCATATAAATACATATATATTTATTAAATATATATAAATATAATATATATAATATATATAATATTAATATTAGTATATATATAAAGTAAATACACACACACACACATACACACACACACACACACACACACACACACATATATATATAAATTATGGGTGGCTATGATTGGAGGCTACGAGTAGACGAAAAGTGGATAGATTTTGGTGTCTACACAACACCTGGGACAAAATAACTAAAACCAAAGAACATCATAGGTTCAATTAAAACTTTGCTTGAGCTAAGGAATCAAGCACATAAAATTGCCAACAGTGTAGGAAGTCTCCCCAAAAGGGGCCAAATCAAACTAGAGATAACGTACAACCACTTCAAGATAATCCAATGTCCATCCGAGGAGGAATAGGAAGATGTCAAGAAGGCACTACAAAGGCTACAAATTGTATGATTTTGTTTTATGTTTTCTTTTCTTTCTTATGTTTTCTTTTGTAGGGATTAATATTTTGACTCCGCACCCAAGGATAAAGGCAATAATTTTTGGGTTCTCCTTCAAGCAAGAAAGAAGGCCCCTGTGAGCCACCAAAGTTGTAGTGACTTCTCACTACTATAATTTTACTTCACAAAATAAACTTAGGTAAACACACAAGAAGCATAAAGGTTTTGATTAGAGATAATCATGATTTTTTGGAATTCTCAAGCAAAGGAGATGAGCCAAAAGCCCAAGCATGTGCATGAGAGTTAAGCCAAAATAGATTCTGATGATCAAGAATTTTGAGGATGCCTACAAAGTAAAAATAACAAAATTTTTTATAGGTGAGATGCTTGAAGCTGGATAAAAATTAAAAATTTCTCGAATTACTCTCATTAGTAAACATTTTTAAAGATCCCTATAGAAACTATCAACAAGAAGTTTCAACAGCTAAGTTGAAGCACATCAAGATTTGAAGAGATTAAAGGTATGCTAAAAAATTCAAATCCATCACCAACATGAAGAATGATGTAGATTAAGCTATAAAAAGGGGAGAGATAATGCATAGGGTCTTAGGAATGGCAACTGAGATTAATTAACATGCTCTTATTGAAAAAGTAAGGTCTACCTATCAATGTCATCTCAGCTGAGTAATTCCTCTTATTGAAATTAGGGACTCGTGAGTTATCCTCACAAGAAGTCTATTATCAATTTAAATACATTGTTTGAGAGTGTTAAAGGTCTAAGTTTTTTGAGTTCTTTTAAAAACACCTAATTTCAATTTATAAACTAAAGACTGTGGTAATGATAAATAAATTTTAAACTAAATACATCAAACACATTGCATGAAAACAAATGTCTATCCTATATTATTTTTTATTCTTGATAAAACAAGAGTTGTAAGAAACTAAAATTTTCCTTTATTTTTAAGAAATGGTCCAAGATAATGCACAAAAAAATATAATCCTAATACCAACTACATGCAATTCAAATTTGGATGCCTAAATAAGCATATGAAATAAACAAATTAAAGGAAGCTAAACTATAAGTTCTTTAACTTCCTCATTTTATTTAAATGTCTTAAAAATAAGTGAAAATTAAAGACTTAGCCTAAGGATTCCTTGATTTATTTCCTTTAAGGTATCTTAGAGATAGAACAGAGAAACTGGGAAAACAAAAAATAGTAAACAAGTATAAAGAAAACAATAAACTTTGCAAAGAAATTTACCTTTACTGGCATCTAAAGAAAAAACATGGCTTGAGTTTGCTAACCTATGAATCTATAGTATTATACCTTCTAGAACTAGACCATGATTCTATAATACCTACAAAACAAAAAAGAAACTTGGTAAAGTGATCAATGTTTTAAGGATCTACTATAACGAGGAGGATAACAAGTTTATTTGGTTGAATAGTTAGTGTATCGCTCCAAATTTTTTGCATCCCTACCTTCAGGCTATAGGATCCGTGCTCGGAAGGAGGATGGGAAAAGGATGGCGTGGTACCTCGGACTGAGAGGACTTTGTGAAGGTCCCGCCTCTCAAGAGAGGTGTATTTTGGTGATTTTTCGACGGATGGTGGGTTCACCAGGAAACATTTAGCGACAGTTTCCACGCCTAGGTTTTGGAATGTGTTTGATGAGTTCGTTTTAACCTTAAGCATTCATATCCTAGGTTTGGCCGAATGAATCTAAATTAAAACTACATGAAAATGCAACTTTCATGAATATAGCAAATAGATTAAAAAAGAAAAAAATAGAAAATTTATAGGAGGAAAATGGGGAATACCTGATCCGGATGTCTGAAGAAGATTCTGACGTTTGAAGCAGTCTGGATCGCTTGTAATCTGACAGAATCGTCACGTAATTTGATGAGATCGTGCGTAATCCGACGATAATCGTCCGAGACCGATGATTCGTCCGAGATCCGATGAATTCGTCGACGAATTCGTCGAGAGACTCGCAAGACAGAAAACAGATGCAAAATACAAGAAATTCTATTGTGCTAACAGAGGCAAATTACACCAAATAGCAATATGAATACTGAACAATATTTAAGAACAGAATTTAAAGCCAATTACTGTACTTTAATGACAAATCAAGATCTAAATATGCAATCTAAGCTATATGGGTGAACTCCAAGTGCAAAATAACATAAAAACTGAATAAATAATCTAATTTGTAGGATAAAAATACAGAAACAGAGTTGAGAAAAGCAAACTCCAGGCACTGATTGCCTCGATGTGGACTGAAGTCGAGATCGTCTCGCATCAGTACGAAATCGTCTCGCATTTGACAGGATCGCCTCTGATCTAAACAGGTTTGTCGACGACGATGGATGCTGGCTTCGACTGAAAATCAGTGATGTACCTGCAACAAAATTGCTATGGAACTAGTGTAAAAGCAAAATTAAGATGTTTTGACGCAGAGGGAATTAGTTTTCAGATAATTTCAGCCAGGGGTTGGGGAGGGAAAATCTTAGAGATTAAATAGGCTTAGGGGGAGTAGTTAGGAGGTTGGAGATCATCCCAATTTGGGAGATCTCCAACGGGGGAGGGTCCCAATGGCGCAGACACGCTTCTGCCCAGATTGGAGACCCGTTGGAACAGATTCCAACTATGCAAATTCGGTTTTGCGACAAGATCGTCTGGACGTCCTAGTCCAGACGAAATCGTCAAATATGGGACGATATCATCTGATCGACGACGATATCGTCAAACGGTCAAAACAACCTCTAAAAATGGCACGAAAAACGAGGAAACGGACTTCCCGGTGGTTAACGGGTGGTTTGGGAGGTTAAATTTGATTTTAAATTTATTTACTAAGGTGAATGTAAATTTTATAATTTTACTGCGCCAATTTTAGGGTGCTACATTTTGCCCCCTCTTTAGCAAATTTTTTGAAGAAAATGCGTTAAAGATGAGTTCTTCTCGATCTACGAGAAAGCAAAAAATTATACCCATTTTTAGGCGATGATTCTTGGTCGAATCGTACGATAGCTTACTATGGTGCCCCCTCCGTGTTTTTACCCAAATCGAACGTTTGAGGTAAAAACACGAAAAAGCAAAAAATTATTTTTGAATAAAATTAAGAAAAATAGGGTAAAACCCTAATTCATTTTTACTGTTTTTAGAGCTCTGAAGCAAAAATGGTGGATATGATGTATATATACTATTGATATATATATATGATATTTTTGATCATATGACTTGTGTTATGTGTATGTTTATGATGCTTTTATGTTTGATTGATTGATTTGATAATTGGATGTAATTATGTCGTTGGAAATATGATTTGAATGTCATGCTATAACATTGTAAATGAAATAATCTGATGTAACAAAGTGTTTGTTTGTGATACAATAATTTGATAAAAATAAAAGGGGACTTTTAACAATAATTTCAAAGGACATTGTCGCTATTATAGACCATTTCATGGAGTCATTGCTCACTTGGTCGTCAAGCTAATCCCATTGATAGAAATATTGTTAAAAAAGAAAAGAGTGCTTAAGAGACTGTCTTAAGACTTTGGTGCAATAGTGCAAATGATGATGATGATGATGATGGTTTTGTTTTCAGATTTTCATGAAAAATATTATGCATGAAATATTTTTAAAATGATTTTTGCTAGGCATAAATTCCTAAGTGTGATAAAATTTGTGAATAATTCCTTAGGAATTATACCATCATTGCAAAGTTAAAGGTTTGACATAATGACATAAAATAGTGAAAAAAATGGGTTTGCTTTTGAAAAGCATAATTTGTGTAAAATGAAGTCATATGGTTTTTATGATTTTTGATAAATGGGGGAATAAAAATTGTTACAATGGTTTGCGCTAGGCATAGAATATGTAGGTATAGACTTATACCATCATCGCGAAAATCCAAAAAAGGTTTTATTGCATGTTTGATTTTTTGATGAACAGAAAATATGAAAATGAGGGCTTGCGCTAGGCATAAAATTCCAATTTTGGTTTTGGAACTATACCATCGTCGCGAAAGTCGACAAGATATATATGTTTTGATTCTATATTTTTGAAAGAAATTTTTGATTTTTCTATTCTATAGTTGTCTTTGTAGTAAACAACTGTACTTGATTTATTCCAAACAAGTTGCAAAAATAATATTTCAAATTATTTTGAAGACAAAAGTTAGATTTATAAGGAATCCCATGTGCATATGTGAATTCATTTCCGATCTTGATTTATCCTAATGATAAACAAAATCTCTCAAATACAAATGTGTGTGCAATTGCATTGTTCATTTACCAGTTTTGACCAAGATACTATGATACAAGTGATTTGAGGAAACCAAATAAGTGTTCATTAACCATGATGTAGATGCATATAACCATATTAGACTACTATGTAGGTCGGATTATCAAGAGCTAGCTAATCCATAAGCAGACATAGATATGTACAAAAGAAGGTTGCTAATGTGACAGACATATCGCCACGCTAGGAGTTATCCAAGGCCAAGCAGGTTGGGCACAAACCACCTGTTATGGGGCTTACCTCACAGTTTTCGAATAATTGAGAATTCCAGGGATTCAAGCTCATCAACCCTTCTTTTATTTTCAAAGGGTAGGGAAAAGGGATATTATTGTTTTCTTGCTTTCTTTTGAACTTTGTATATATATATTTTTTGTATTTCTTTTACTTGATAATGCTTGTAACATTGTTGTAATGATATAAAAGAACATTTTTCTTTTCTCTTTTTCTTGAATTTTTCTTTTTCTTTGCTAGGGATACTTGCTCAGATTAGCTGTAGAGCAAGGGATTTTTATTCTGGGTAGGGGTGAGCTTGTCCTTTTGCCAATTCTCAAAGATTCTAGACCATGTGCATGATAGGATAGCAGGGGAACTTTTCACTCAAGAAAACGGTTCTACTATGTAGCAAAACATGGAAATTACAAATATAATCATTTTATTGTGGAAAGATGTGCTTGGTTTAAGTAAATAACAAGATCAATTCTCTATGCTCAAACTTTATTTAATTAAATTTTGTGAACTTCGATATAAGAGAGATTAGTAATCATGCCAGATAAAATCAAGATATTTATTGTTGTGAGTGTGCAAGTGAGGGATTCAAAATAAATGCTAATTTATCCAAAATAAGTTGAAACATATAATTGCAATAATTGTAAGAAAATATATATAAACACTTTTGAGAAGTTTTGAGAATGTTGACTCTCTCTTTCTTCTGTATATTGTTTTGGTTTCGAAAGAGTCAAGCATATAGCTGTTTTTATCATTATTTTGATTTTTGTTTTTGAGTAAACAATTTAACAAGTGCTTTAAATAAATGCAATATATAGTTTTTGAAGAGTTGTGGAGATTTATGAATGTTTTTGGTGTTTTTGGATTTTTATAAATTGAAAGAAATACAAGATAATGATTTTGAACAAATATATACATGGATGAAATGACCAGATTTATGCATAGTAACGTTTAAGATGCAAAATATTCATGGGTTCTTTAAGTTCTTTACCATCTAAGGTAGATAATTTATATGCTCCTGATTCAAATTTAGCAGTAATAATGTATGGTCCAAGCCAATTGGGCTCGAATTTACCTTTAAGGTCCTTAGTTGCATTTGTATTTTTTTGATTTTGAGGATTTTGATTTTTTTTGTATTTTGATTTTAATTTATGAATTGAAATTGATGGTATATACAAGATGATCTATATACACTATACAAGGTTATTTGAGTATAGCATGTCTAAGGTTGCTTCAAAATCAAAGGAGGTTTTGAAGGATAATCTGGTTGTGTTGAAGGTAAGAACAAAAGGTGATGAGTAAAAGATAGTGATAACAAAAGCTTTGTTATAATGTAGCAAAATATTTGACTTTTATATGTGTAAAATTGATCATATTACAAAATAAAATGTCATAAATATAAGAAAGTTCTTCATTCTTATTATTATATTCCAAGTTTTGATAAGATGGAGAAAGTATATGTGAAAGACATGCATGGATGTTATTTGATAAACAAGGATGATCATATATGGATGAAGAAAAGTGATGGATAGAAGATAATTGTGATAATAGAGAATGTATAGAAGTTGATGTTTCAACCGTTAAATATTCTTCAAATGGTGTTAAGTCACCATGTATGGTAATAATTTCATTTGTAAGTTCAAACTTCAAACATTGGTGAAGAGTGGAAGGGAAAACCCTCATCGTATGAATCCAAGGACTCTGGAGAAGTAGGTTGTAAGGTGAAGGACAATATCCTACATAGAATAAAGTATCCAGGATCTTGGATCCAATATTAAGGGGAAGAATTATAGTACCTTGACGATCTTGAATTTCATTGTTAAAAGATTTTATAAGAACATTTGATTCATTAAGATCTTCTTCCTTTGTTTTGAGCTTTTGGAATAATTGATAAGTGCATAAATTAAGAGAGGAGTCATTATCTACCATGATAGTTTTAATAGATGTTTCTTTACTAGATCCGATAATGTAAAGATAGGAGTCTTCTTGTAGAGTAGAGGAAGGAATCTCCTCATCATAGAATGAAATATGGTTAACCTCAAGAGGATTCACACCATTAATTATGTTCTTAGAGAAAATATGATGAGGAACAAATTGTTGGCTAGGTATTTTGAACAAAATTTCCTTGTGATAAATTTGGAATACTTCTAAAAGGGATATCTTTGCTTGAGGATTAATCACTTGTTGTTGATTATCAAAGTGGATTTCAGATTGAGATCTTGATTCTAAATATAAGCTTTCTATGCTTACATTACATTTTGTATCATTCTCTAGAGCCAAAGATAGTTTTGAAAGTTGGTCAAATGAGGAATCCATATCTTGAATATCGGATTGAGTTGATTGAACTTGAGGTTGCTCATTTATAGTTTTTGTTACAATATTAATAATATCATCATGATGGGACACATTAACATGCAATATTTGATTGGTTTCTTATTGTTGATAATCGAATAGGGGTTCTTGGGATATCCCCATGTCTTGATTGATTATTGGCATTTGTTGTGTAGGGCTTTGATTGTTTATTGAAGATTTATAGTCAGTTGTAGATTGTAATTCTTTTATAGTAAAAAGACCCTTATCAATCAAATATTGAATTGCGCATCTTAAATCTTTACAATTTTGTGTCATATGTCCATCTACTCTATGATATTCACAATGTAGCTCAGGTTTAAACCAATCTGATGTGGTATCAGGTTGTCTTATGGAAGGGAGTTCAATCTTATTTGTATCAAGTAAATGCTTGAGAATTATATCCATTGGTTGATTGAGCTTAGTAAATTTACGTGATGAAGGTTTTCGAGAGGTTTTTGATAAATGCTTTAGGAATTTCATCATAAAAGGGCCTAATGGTTTCTCACCTCTACTTTCTTTGTTATGGGTAGAATGATGATAGGAATATTGCGATGTAGGAGGTGAGTGCATGGTAGAATTGGAAGAATAAGTATTTTCTTGTTGAAATGGATGTGTTGTATTGAAAGAAGAGTATTGAAAAGGTGGTGGAGGATTATATGTGGATTGATAGACATAATATGGATATATGGGAGAATAGATAATATCGTTATGAAGAGGATTGGCAAAGGGATTGTCCTGTTGGGTTATGGATGAAAAATGAGAGAAGTGTGATGGAGGTGATGTTGAATAAGGATAAGGTTGATCATAATCAACAAATGTATTTGGCTGAATTCTTCCAACATTACTAATGGGCTCATATTGATTTGAGTAAAAACTCATGGTTTATTTAGTACTTCTAAAAGTAATATTTAGCATCTACTATTTAGAATTGAATCTAAAAACATACAAACTTGAAATGATGATTTTGTTATATTTTTTTTTTGTACACATATATATATATATATATTTTTGTTTTTCAAAAGGTTATGATGCATTCACGTCGGGTTCACCAAAATGCATCGCTCTAAATTTTTTGCATCCCTACCTTCAGGCTATAGGATCCGTGCCAGGAAGGAGGATGGGAAAAGGATGGCGCGGTACCTCGGACTGAGAGGACTTTGCGAAGGTCCCGCATCTCAAGGGAGGTGTATTTTGGTGATTTTTCGATGGATGGTGGGTTCACCAGGAAACATTTATCGGCAGTTTCCATGCCTAGGTTTTGGAATGTGTTTGATGAGTTCGTTTTAACCTTAAGCATTCATATCCTAGGTTTGGCCAAATGAATCTAAACTAAAACTACATGAAAATGCAACTTTCATGAATACAGCAAACAGATTAAAAAAGCAGAAAATAGAGAATTTATAGGAGGAAAATGGGGAATACCTGATCCGGATGTCTGAAGAAGATTCTGACGTTTGAAGCAGTCTGGATCGCCTGTAATCTGATAGAATCGTCTGTAATCTGACAGAATCGTCTGTAATATGACAGAATCGTCTGAGACTGACAGATTCATCCGAGATCTGATGAATTCGTCAGACGAATTCGTCAAAGACCTGCAAGACAAAAAATAGATGCAAAATACAAGAAATTCTATTGTGCTAACAGAGGCAAATTACACCAAATAGCAATATGAATACTGAACAATATTTAAGAACATAATTTAAAGCCAATTACTGTACTTTAATGACAAATCAAGATCTAAATATGTAATCTAAGCTAGATGGGTGAACTCCAAGTGCAAAATAACATAAAAACTGAATAAATAATCTAATTTGCAGGATAAAAAGACAGAAAAAGAGTTGAGAAAAGCAAACTCCAGGCACTGATTGCCTCAATGTGGACTGCAGTCAAGATCGTCTCACATCAGTACGAAATCGTCTCGCATTTGACGGGATCACCTCCGATCTGAACAGGTTCGTTGGCGATGATGGATGCTGGCTTCGACTGAAAATCAGTGATGTACCTGCAACAAAATTGCTATGGAACTAGTGTAAAAGCAAAATTAAGATGTTTTGACGCAGAGGGAATCAATTTGCAGATAATTTCAGCCAGGGGTTGGGGAGGGAAAATCTTAGAGATTAAATAGGCTTAGGGGGAGTAGTTAGGAGGTTGGAGATCATCCCAATTTGGGAGATCTCCAACGGGGAGGGTCCCAACGGCGCAGACACACTTCTGCCCAGATTGGAGAACCGTTGGAATAGATTCCAACTATGCAAATTCAGTTTTGCGACAAGATCGTCTGGACGTCCTAGTCCAGACGAAATTGTCAAATCTGGGGTGATATCGTCTGATCGGCGATGATATCGTCAAACGGTCAAAACAACCTCTAAAAATTGCACGAAAAAGGGGGAAACGGACTTCCCGATGGTTAACGGGCAGTTTGGGAGGTTAAATTTGATTTTAAATTTATTTACTAAGGTGAATGTAAATTTTATAATTTTATTGCGCCAATTTTAGGGTGCTACAGTTAGACCCTCGAGGTCCTTTAAATGACCTAAAATTAAAGAAAAAAATTACCTATAAAAGCATTGGAAAATATAATTGTCCCTTGTGTAAGGTATGATGTGTTTTCGTGCAAAGAGCAAGATGTAAAAAATAGAGCACGAGATCTCACCTTGATAGGAGATGACATGTTTTAGGTAATGAGTAATATGGAAAGAGACAAATGGAAAAAATGGGCAACTAAGGTTAGAAAGGAGTGATAATGTGTAGAAGGGATATCATAGAAGTCATAGGTCAAGAACAAAGTTCTACTCGCAAATCTTAACTAGACAGAATCATACCTTGAGCTAGACAAGTCATGTTTTTTCCCTAAGAAGTAAACTAGAAGGAATAGAGACAACATGCATGGGTTCAAGTTGTTAGAGAGGTAGTAGGTAGTATCAAGGGATGACAAAGGAGACTAGGGTTCAAGAGGATAAGGCAAGAGAGAAAAATCCTAACCCAAGCCTTGGGTAGGCAGTGTCTTAAAATAATCAAGGCACGTTTCTACCCTGTAAGCCTACATAGGATGATAACGAGCCTAAAAGTCAAGATCAAGTTGGTAAATAAATTAGATGGTATCCAAACAATAGGAGATTCAGGGATGAAGCCTTGCTAGTACTATAAAATGATAAAATCCACTAAAATATCAAGTTATAATGATAAAAACTCTTTAATATAGATGATAAGGAGCTTAGATAACAAGAAAGAAAATATTATAAGCCAATTAAAAGAGTTAGCATGCAAAACAAAGCAAAATAATGCAAAGGAAGACAAGTAGCAAGAGGTAACAACCAAAAAATATGGTGAAATTCCTCCCTTGCTGCCCCAAAAGAACTTTCAAAAGCTAATATGAGCACAATGAGCACTAAGTGAGCTTGAGAAGAGAAATTTATTAAAATTTGATAGCTTGAGAATGCTTCATGGAGAGGCCATTCCATGGTATTAATTTATAGACATTATAGCTTTGGGAAGGGGATTTGGGTGCTTTCATGAATGATGGGAAAGGTGTCAAGTATTTTAAAATCTAATCTTTGAGGTAGATAGAAGAAAATCCAAAATTACACTTGAGGAGTATGGAAGTAGATGATAGGGGTACAAGATAGAGTGGTGTCATTAATGGCTCAATGCTTGAGAGGGGCTGAGGATATAAGATTTTTTATCCTTGACTTTAGGTCACAGAATCACGTCTTGGACTTTGATGTTGTGATTTCATTAATTTTATCATTGTAGGTTAGTTAGGAAGGAGGAGGACTACATCTTGAAAACTATGCAAGAATATTCCAAGCACAAAATCACACCTTTGATTTGTGACCCGTGATTTTGCCAAAAGATACAAAATATTCAAAAAATAAGCTAAAAAAGGTTGTATTATGTTGTTTACATGCTTGATGGATAGCTTAATGAATTATGTGATCTAATTTTGGGTGTTTATATTAACTTATTTTTTGATGTATTTATGTAGCTATAGATACGCTTGATTTTGAGGGGGAATGACTTCTTAATGATAATTAAGCTAAAGTAAATATGCAATATGAAAATATTGCATTTTCAAGCAATTTGAAAAAATCACACTTTAATTAGGCATTAATTGCACTAATACCCCATCTAATATGCCCCCTTGAGTTTTAAAGGGAAGAAAAGACCCCTGAGGAAACTTGAATAGGTTGGAAACAAATGTGGCTCAAGTAAAAAGGGAGATGGAGGGAGGGAAAAAGGAGGGGTGAGGGTCAAAATGGAGAGAGAGGTAAAATAAAATTTAGTTTTACCATGCATAAGAGAAGTGGAGCTATGGTTTGAGGAGGAAAATGACACGTCTATTTCACCAATTGATGATAGCAAAGGGTGAGGAGCATTAGGAAAGGGGGCTTAGGTAGGCATTGTTCCTAAGCCTATAAATTTTTTGAATATGTAGAATTGGGAATTTTTATGATTTGATTATTTTGTAAAAATTATCACGTGGGGGGTCAAGCTATTCAACAGGAAACTTGTGATAGCGCAAAATAAATTATGCATTATCAAAACCACCAGTGATACCACCTAAAGGGTTATGCTTGTCAAGCATAGAAACATGACTAACTAATGACAATCATGATTCTATAATATTGTGCAAGGGCATATGAAAGGGATAATTCTATCCTAGGAAGAAGGAAAAGGATAAAAAGATAAGGGAAAAGGAGGGTGAGAAGGGGAATTTTATATGGACTGGGTAACTTATGTATTTTGGTGTGGATTCTTGAAATTGGACATATTAGAGCTATAGGAGTGGTAGTAACATACTCTAGATGATCTAGTAAGGATTTTGACTCCATCAGATAGAGCGATATTGGATGCTATGAGGCTACTTCATATAGGAGAAATATCGAGGGTCGAGTGCGATTGAGTGATGTTGATGACAATGATAAAACAATGTTATCCAAAGTTATAGAGCTTTAGGCTCAATATGCTAGGGAATATTTTTGTCATGGTAGAGAATGCGTGTTAGATCTTGTAGCACTGATTCAAGGGTACCAGGTCCATTAGATGAGAGATAGAGCCTAATCCCTACAAATATTGACTAGTGATCCAAAATTTGAGTTGATTGGGGGTAGAGTGCACATGGATGAGATATTTGAGTGACATGGGTTGGATGTTATAATATGCTTGTTAAGTGGCATTAATTTAGGGTTGATCTTGAGCCACATGAGCCAATAGATCCTACCATGGGGATAAACTATCTGACTTCATTGGTAGGGAAGATTTGGTTAAAAAGGGCAATGGCATAGGCTGAGACTAATTAGTTGTTGGGGGATATCTTGGGCTAGAGAGGGAGAGGTAGTAGGTAAGGGTAGAGGGGATTATAGTTGGGGATAGAGGTAGCCAAAACTTGGTCATCTAGTTCCTGAGATAAGATAGGGGGCAAGCCCTATATGAGGCATCAACAAAAATAGAGTGAGTGATCTATTATCAGATGCTCTATAATTAGGTGATCCCTAAGGGATAGAGATAGCCATTGCCTATATGAATTATTATGAGCTATGTACAATATTTATAAATATTTACAAAAAATGTACAACTATCCATGAAGGCCTATATGAGCAAGATGGTCAGCAGCCAGTTAAGGCCTATATGAGTAGAATGAACAATGATCAGTCAAGGCCTATATGAGAAAATATGAGTAATGGCCAAGTAAGGCCTATATATATGTATATATAACATAATAGCTATGTATAGGGGCTAGTAAAGGCCCATAAACAAAGTGAACAATGACTAGTTAAGGTCTATATAAAAAACAACTAGTTAATGCCTAAATGAATGATCAGTTAAGGCCTATATGGATAGTGTTTAGTTAAGGCCTAAATGAAGAGTGATGAGGCCTGAAATTGCCTCATTCATAGACCATTTTTGGATATTTCATAAACTATTTGATAGACCTTATGCTATGTTTTAATGCTAATTTTGATGATGGTATGCATTATGTATTATTGTTTACATGTTTAGATGTTCTGGAGCATAGCACTCTGTTTTGACCATTTTTTGCATTTTTTGCACTATTTTAGCTGATTTACCTAGCAAGTAAATATTTATTTGAATAGGCAATAATGTATGTTGATGTGTATTCCATTCTGGGATCATATTATTTGTTTTCCTTGCCTTCTAACCTGTTCAAACTGCAAAAAGGTGCCAAAACCTGTTCAAACTAGTCTGACTGTGCAGAAAACAGAATTTGACCATACAAATTCCAGCCAACTGTGCATAAACAACATGGCTTGGAATTTGTCAATGCCAGCACGTAAAACTTATGGAATTAGTCTTCTGAGGACTTAAGAAGACTATCCAGCCGGTCAAACTCATCATTCTAAGCAGGTGATGCACGGATAAGCGCCAAAACTGTTACACTGCCTGATATTCCGGAGCAACTCCGGAATGAGCGGAGCAGAGCCAGTTTTGGTCAAAACTACCAACAGAATGGTCAAAAAGGTGGAAAATGGTGGAGTGAAGATGGATACAGCTGTATAAGAAGTTTTCTCACCTCTTCCAATGCATTTCTCCTAATATATGGTGCCCAACAAGGAAAATGGATAAGCTGTAGCAGAACAGTTTCCTGCATTTCAAGAAGACAACTTCAACACAGTTGTTGAATCCCTGAAAAGCAACAACAAAACAAATCCACATATGTAATAGAATAGTATAAATAACAAGCTCCCATATTGGTTGAGCATATAGATATAGGAGATAGACGTTTGCATAGAGGAATAGGAATAGAAAAGTTGTTTCAGTTTTAACAGAGCAGTAATTCTGCAGGATTTTTCTTGCATTGTTGCAATGTTATGTTTTAATCAATAAAAGGTGCAGTTTCTCCATTCAATTAGTTTCTTGAATGAATGTGTGAGAATTAGGTGATTTAGAGTAGTTTTCTTGCCTTCTTCTGGATCAGGGAGCAAGGGCCCACTTCCAGGCCCAGGAGAAGGATCAACTTTGACAGGTTTTCTGTTTATTTCTTGTTGCAGCAAATTAGCAGAAACCTGACAATTTCCTTTTCATTTGTTAATTGTGTTATTTGTAGATGCATGAAATACTTGTGTTGTAAATGTAGATGCAAGATAGCTGATCATATAGCATAGGCTTTTGAATCTTACAACACTTTTGAAGTTTCTTTGTTTTCAGCATTTATTTCTAGTTCTTGGCATTTCCAGTTGTGTATTCAGCTATTTCATTTCTGCAACATTTTGAATTCTGCTAATAAAATTAGGATTTACTTTCTGCAAAGTTTTTCTTACTGTCATTTTCATTCTGCAAGCGTAAATAGGTTTCATTTCTATTATTTTTGATTCTGCAAAAGTAATTAGTTTCAAATTCCTGCAAACTTTCCATTTCTGCAATTTTGTTTCAGCAATTGTAATTAGGAGTTCAATTTAGCTCATAGGATTAGAGGTGACACCAGAAACCCCCAAAACTAACTGATCTCATCAATAAAGCCATTTCTTGAGTAGACTGATTTCCAAGCTGCTTACCTCTGCTCTCATATACAACCATTGGACACCGCCCTGGACTGACAATTATAATGATTAAATGATGTGTTTGATGACACTCATCATTTTTGGCACCATTGTCGAGGAACCTAGGTGTTGTTAGGAGAAGTAAGTAGGCCAAGAATTGTTGTCTTGGTACAAGTAACAGTTCTTGGACACTTGTACTTCAGTTTATTTAGCAAATGAGCATGAATGCATAGGCCAAGAGATGAAAGAGGAAGGTTTATCAGAACTGGTTCTTTTCCACCTAGGCGTTCTTCACAAGACTTACCTGTATATGAACTCCCTGAAAGACTTAAACGAGAATCATCTTCTTCATCAACTAAAATTTTAGGATCTTTGCAAGAAGAACTCTTAGAGGCACTTGCTTCTAGACATACCCATAGGGCTGATCCATCTGAACCAGTTGAACAAGTCAAAAGTGAGGAAGCACCTATGGCAGAACAAGGAGAACATGATAGGGATATTGTTGGTCATGATGCTGACAATCCTCCTATTAGAACTTTTGAATACCCTATTCATCTGAATCCTACTCAGAATGCTCCTATGAAAACTATTTCACCCTCAGTATTGCCAACCTTTAGGGGAATTGTTTCTGAGGATCCTGACCAATTTTTGTTTGAATTCAAAGTCTTATGTCAGACTTATGATTATGTCAATGACAACCAAAAACTGAAATTATTTCCCTCTACACTTAAAGATGCAGCCTTACGTTGGTTTATGAGCCTTGAACCTGATTCAATCCGCACTTGGGATCAAATGGAAACTGCATTTTTGGATAAGTATCAGGAGTATTGTAGAGTGAGAAATAGGAAGGATGAGTTATTTTGGATTAGACAAGAAGAAGATGAAAACCTTGAGGATTATCTTGATAGATTTACCTTTATCCAAAAGAGATGTGGTCCTATAGAAACTGACTTATTAAAAACTATATTTTTGAGAGGTTTGCAGGATGATTCCAGAGAAGTATTGGATTTAATGGGAAAAGGAGATATAAACCAGCTTGAGATTAATGATATTGTAGAGTTATGCAAAAATTATTCTCGCACTAGGCAAAGAAGGAAGAAGCGGAGTCTGGTACTAATGATATGAAGGAATTAATGGAAGAAATGGCTAATATGAAAACTGATATTCTTGTCCAATTAAATTCTGCATTAGGGGAAAGAAATGCAAAATCTAACTCTACACCCCCTTTGGCTATCTATTGCCCAAGATGTAGAAACAAGCATGCCTTACAAGACTGTCCTCTGAACAGAACTTCCATTTCAGCCATTTGTGGCATTTTCTCAAAAGAGCACATAACTGATAAGTGCCATCTCTTGCCTCAACTCAAAAATGTTCTAGAAACTCAGATTGAGGAACTTAATGTTATTGGGCAGAGGCAGGGAGGTAACTTTTCACAATATCAAAATGCACCTCGCTTTCCTACAAGTTGGGGATAAACTCCTTGGAATATGCCATGGGGATATTCAGAACCACCTTCACAACCATGGAATCAATCTTGGACATCTTCCCAAGATTGGTCACATCCTCCCTGGAATCCTGTTAATCCACCTTGGACACAGAATCAACAATATGGGCAAATATGGGGGCCACAATACCCATCATATCAAGGGCAGCAAAGGTATCAAGGATAGACTCAAAACCTGCTGCCAGCTCCTAATCAAAACTTTCAAGGAAGAATGCAACCACAACAAGCACAATAGGTAAAACAACCTCCACTTCCAGCTCAGCCTGTGGCTAACCCAAATAATACCAGACAAGCAACCCCTATTTATGGAGCTGAGTCTGAAGAAACTATTGTAGTTCATGTACTCGATTGTAGTAATATCCAATTGCATTCAGGGAAGGTCTTACCTGACCCTGCTTCACCCACCATTGAAGAAATTGATGAAAAGCAAGAGTCTCCAAGTCCAGAACAAGTGAAAACAGAAAAAGAAAAACCAGAAAATGAGCAAGAAAAACAAGTACCCCCTGTAGGTGTAATACCATACCCTGAAAGGTTTGATCATACTGCCACTATTCCTAAATCAGAATTAGTTACAGAACTAAAGAGAATGACTATATCCCTTCCTTTGTTGCAAGAAATAAAGGATGTGCCATTAATCAAGAAAACTATTCAAGAGTTGTGCATTAAGAAACCTGGCAGAAAGAAGAAATCCTTTCCTAAAACTGTGCAAGTAGAAGGAAAATTGGCTGACCTATTATCTAGAAAACTTGTTCCTCCAAAATATAGTGACCTAGGGAGTCTAGTTGTTATAGTCACTATTGGTCTAGTTCAAATTCCAAATGTGTTGATTGATCTTGGTGCTGCAATCAATGTAATGACTAAAGAAACAATGCAAAAACTACAGCTCAATAATCTCAGTCCTACAACTATAGTTTTGGAAATGGTAGATAGGTCAGTTGCCAAACCAGAAGGAATACTGGAAGACATTTCCATTGAAGTTTCTTCTTGGGAATATCCTATAGACTTCCTAGTATTGCAACCTAGAAATTCAGCTAATGGCTATCCCATTATTCTAGGAAGGCCTTGGCTTGCCACTACAACTGCTTTTATAGACTGCAGATCTGGGGAAATGACTATCTCAAATGGTATTGATCTTAAAAATATTTCCCTTTATCCACCTACCCAACCTTCAACCAAATTTTTTGGACAAATATGGTTTCCTGAGTCTGATGAAGAACAAGAAGAAACTATTTCCACTTTGGCCACAATAATAGTAAAGGAACATATTGAGGAAATCAACTCACAAGAAAGAGAAATATTTGAGGATGAAACTATCCTAGTTGAGACATTACAGGAAGAAGGACTTAAATATGATCAAGTCCTTGTTCATCGCTTACTTTGGAAGGATGAAGAACAGACCTCAGAACATCTGTCACCCATTCCAATACAAGAAAGCTCTTTCACACTACCACATGGATGGCACCAACATCTTCTTACTTCTTTCACATGTCCTATGCAAGGAATGATTCCATCAGGTATCACTTTTGAAATAGAATCCAGAGTGTTTCATACTCTGCAACCACATCACTGTCCATTAAATTCCTTAATTAGCAAGTATGGAGCAGTCAACTCTATTCATCCAGGGATTAAACAAATAGAAATACAACCAGGTAAAGTTTTGAATATTAATAGTTGGCTGACTGATGAACAAGAGGTAAAGTTGTTTGTTGTCCTACAAAAACATGTTCAGGATTTTGCTTGGAGTTACAAGGACATGACTGGAATTCACCCGGATGTGTGCACACATAGGATATACACTGAAGATGTTAAACCTGTGAGACAACCTCAAAGACGTTTGAATCCTGCTCTGAAAGATATTGTCAAGGAAGAAATTGAAAAACTTTTAGATGTAGGGTTCATTTATCCAATTTCAGATAGTAGGTGGGTCTCTCCATTGGTTATTGTTCCAAAGAAAAATGGGAAAATGAGAGTGTGTGTAGATTACAGAGAGTTAAACAAGGTAACACATAAGGACCATTTCCCATTACCTTTCATAGACCAAGTGTTAGACACCCTTGCTGGCAAGAAATTTTTTTATTTTCTTGATGGATTCAGTGGTTATAATCAGATACAAGTTGCACCTGAAGACCAAGAGAAAACTACTTTCACATGTCCTTGGGGAACATTTGCTTATAGGGTTCTGCCTTTTGGTTTATGTAATGCTCCAACAACATTTCAACGAGCTATTTTGGCAATATTCTCTGATCTGACAAATGAAAGTGTGGAAATCTATATGGATGATTTCACAGTGTTTGGAGACACTTTTGATTACACTTTAGAACAACTTGAAAAAGTTTTAATACGTTGTGAAACATACCATTTGTCTCTAAATCCTGAAAAATATTTTTTGATGATGGAGGAAGGGATTGTCCTTGGTCATCATATTTCCCCTCATGGGATTAAGGTTGATCCCAAAAAGGTGGAAGTCATTAAAAACCTTCCTCCTCCAAAAACTCAAACTGATGTGAGGAGTTTCTTGGGGCATATTGGTTTCTACCGTAGATTTATTGTAAATTTTAGCACCATAGCCAATCCAATGTTTGCATTATTAACCAAGGATTCTGAGTTTACCTGGTCTACAGAATGTCAGGAGTCATTTGAAGCATTGAAAGAAAAGTTAACAACTCCCCCAGTGTTAAGAGGACCTAATTGGGAACTACCATTCCATATTCAGACTGATGCCTCTAATACTGCAATTGGAGCTGCATTAGGTCAGATTGACAATGGTGAGCATTATGCCATTTATTACATTAGCAAAAACTTGACAGGAGCTGAAAAGAACTACACTACTACTGAGAAGGAATTCTTAGTTGTAGTATATGCTATCAATAAGTTTCGACACTATATCACAGGATATCAGGTATTCATTCATACAGATCATGCTGCCATTAAATACCTGATGAATAAACCTCTAGTTAGTGCAAGAATTATTCATTAGTTAATATTATTGTAGGAATTTGATATCACTATAGTTAATAAACCAGGGAAAGCTAATGTAGTGGCAGATTTTCTGTCTAGATTGCCAAACACAGACACAGGGGAATTGGTTGAAGATGCTTTTCCTGATGAAAAATTATTTGCTATTTCTGTACAATCTCCATGGTTTGTAGATATAGCTAATTACCTAGCTACAGGAAAAATTCCTCTTCACTTTACTCCTAAACAAAAGAAATAGTTAATCAAGCAAAGTGCTTCCTTTAAATGGATAGGAGGTCTACTCTTTAAATGCAGTCCTGATCATATTCTACGCAGGTGCATCCGCAAGGATGAAGTGTATGACATTCTTCGTGCATGTCATGATGAACCATCTGGAGGGCACTATTCAGTACAGAATACAATTCGGAAAATCTTGGGTGTTGGCTACTACTGGCCATATTTGCATAAAGATGTGAAGAATTATATCAAACATTGTGATGCATGCCAAAGAATGGGGAAGCCTACCTACACCAGTGAAATGCCATTGCAACCTCAAGTAGGTGTAGAACCATTTGAAATATGGGGGTTAGATTTTGTGGGACCTATAGATCCATCTTCTCAAGGTAAGGTGCATATTTTGGTATGTACTGATTATGTGACTAAATGGGTAGAAGCGCGTGCTTTTAAGCATGCGCGAGAGGAAAAGGTTGCTGATTTTCTGTATTCACAAATTTTTCTACGTTTTGGAGCTCCACACACTATTACCACAGATCAGGGACCTCAATTTACATCAAAGGTTGTTGAAGCCTTCACCAAACTGTATGAAATCAAGCATAGGAAATCCTCACCTTATCACCCATAGGCGAATGGTCAAGTTGAAGTGACAAATCAGGAACTGGAATGAATCTTAACCAAAATAGTAGCTTCCCATAGGAGAAATTGGCTAGATAAACTACCTGAAGCAGTTTGGGCTTATAACACTACATGGAAGTCCACTACAGGATTTACACCTTATGAACTGGTTTATGGTAAAAAGCCTCTTTTGCCTATTGAATTTGAATTACTAACACTTCGAACTACTTTGGAAGTTGGTATTGATTTGTCATAGGCACAAGCAGACCGAATTTTGCAACTCAATGCATTGGATGAGCTACGAATGGATGCATTGCACCAGACTGAGGTGATTCAAGCACAACGAAAGTTGTGGCATGATAGTCACATTCAACAATAGAAATTTTAGCAAGGTGATTGGGCTTTGTTGTTTGACTCTCGTTATGAAGACTTTCCTAGAAAGCTGTAGACTAGGTGGCTTGGACCATATCAGATTGAGGAAGTGTTTGAAAATGGAGTTGTTCGCCTTTCACCCATTGATGATTCACGCAGAAAGTTAGTGGTTAATGGGCATCGTCTTCGGATATATCATAAACCACTAACTAAGGATGAGTTTCTAAAGCAAGTGGAGCAATTGGATGTATGCATGGTGGAAGGAACCACTTCTTCCACAACAATTGCAGAATAGAATAAAATAATAAAAAAATGATTAAAAAAAAAATTGAAAAAAAATGATAAAAAATGAATAATTCAGAAAGTGAAAACCTCCTAGGAGGCACTTCTGAATTGGCTTGCATGAAAACCGGTTATCCGGCATGTTTGCCTTGTTAGATTCACCATCATTGTCCCATCTGTTCTCACAATCATTGTTTTCTCTGTTCTCAGAACTGCACCTATTTTATTCAGTAAAAGAAGTCAGTTGGTAGTCGACCGAAACATCCACCTGTACAAATGTAGATAAATGGTTAAATAAGGTATGTGCCCTTTACATTTTAAACATTGTAGATAGTTAGTATATAGTGTGTAAAATCACAAATTAGTACCTAAAGCATTCATAAGGTTTGATCCAAAAGATATCCATATGGTCAATGGGAGATGAAACATTATAAGTTGTTTTAAGGGGATGAAAGAAGCAGATGAGATTGGAGAATTGTAGCTTGAAAGAGCTTTGGAATGATATGATTCTCTGAAATGAGAATACTGCTTAGCTTCAGAATGATGGAAGCTCCGGAACGAAAAACTATTGTTTCTAAACAAAAACAACTTTAGAATAAAAATGGTTATGCTTCAGAATGAGGAAGTGTTCATACTTCGGGAAAAAACTCTAGAATGAACGGGCAAAAGATGAAATGTCACGTGGCATCAAAATTATTTTCCTATCATTCAAAGTGAGGAAAAATCATGGCACAGATTTCAAGATGCAGGTTTCCAACATCAACGGTGGGAACAAGGTCATTGGAAGTCATCGCATGCTTCATGATATGCAAAATCTTTGGCACACCTAACAAGACACTTTGGCAAAAGGGAAATTCTGCACGATGTACATGATGCAGCCAACAGTTAATTGCCACCTCAAAAAATCGTAACTATTTAGTCCAACGCAAAGTAAAGGGATAAATCATGTTCCTATGGGGAATAGAAGTCTACCACGTGATGCGTAAAAGGGAATTTAATTTTCCAAATGCTTCGACACATTCCGAAGCATGTTCCTGTACTGTGAAAATTTAATTCCATAGCCCAAAGCATTATAGCCCCCATAGATGCAAATTGTTCGATCCAGACCCAAGACCGACCTATTTCAGAAGGCTGAGAGAAAATAGAGCACAAAAAATTGAAAATGGGGGGTAAGAAGAATAAAATTGAGCCAGAAAATGTAGACTATCTACGGGGAGATCCTGAATCACTGCGTATCTTTACAGAAGGAGGATTGATGCCATTTATACATAAATTTGATGGACACTCCGAAGGATTGGTGACAGAATTTACGTGCACTCTCAAGAACAACCAAGCTCACATCAGTGGCATGGCAATCCAGGTAACACCGCAAATCTTGAGTCAAATCACTGAATTACCATTGCAAGGGTTACAAATTTTGAAAGTTGGTAAAAATACCCTAACAAAAATAGTTAATCAGTTTAGAGAAGAACAAGATAGACCTGTTGAGTTTCAAATGAATAATAACATTTGCAAAGGGGTAAAACGAACCAGTTTACAACACCCTTGGGGGGAAGTAGCAGTTTGGGTAATCCGGTTCCTTACCTGTGATGGGCAATTTGTCATTTTGTCTAGACATCATATTAGAATATTAAACCATTTGAGGCATGGTGGCTCAAACCCTGAAGTCAAAGTAAATCTCCCTCTGTATTTATACCAAGAGTTACAAAATATGGCCAAATGGTACCAAGCAGGGAGAGGGACTCCAAAACACCATGGGCTTATTAAATTGATTTGTAAACATCATTTTAGGGGAAACCCTAGAAGCTTTGAAAGGTTTTTCTCTACATGGAATGAATTGGAGGGTGAAAGCCCTGAATCTGAAGAGGAGGCAGAGGTTGAGAGGTTTGAATTTGAAGATGAAGCAGAAATTGTAAGATCTGAACCTGAAATTGAAACTGAATCCTCCGAAAAAGAAATTCCCCCTTCACCATAGGGACCTCCATCCTCTAGGACCAGGAAGCAAAGAGAGAAACAATCTAAGGATGGTTCTGTAGGGAAAAGAAGGAAAGTTACATTTTCTAAAAATGTAACTATTTTTCCAACACAACCCACTGAGCAGCTTGGAAGTTCAAGCAGAGAAGGGCAAATGGAGAAAGAAACACCTGGAGCTGATTCTGCTCTAGAATTGTCAGAATCTGTTCCAAGAACCCCTAAAAATATCAAACGATCTACTATTGGGTTGCGAAGGTCCTCTAGACTTCGGAAGCAGGAAGCAATGGAGGAAGTAGTGAATGTAGAGGCAGTATCACTATCCCAGTAGATAAGTGCAGAGCAGGAAAAAGCCATTAATACATCTGCTGGAGTGATGTTGCAGGAAGAAGTGCTTGCAGAAATAAGAACAGAAGAAGCATATATAGGCACAGAGGATATGGAGGTAGGTACAACAATTACAGACATAGATATAGAAATACCTACCATGCATGTTCCACTTGTTGATTATTTTGATTCTGAAGAAGAGTCCATAGCAGGGGATGAGGAGGAAGACATACAAGAATAGTTGCATGCTGCTAGAAGTGTCATTAAGACACATATGGGTTGGATTGAACAACATGAAGCCTCTATCAAAGAAAAGGATAAGCTTATTGCTGATTTGCAGGAGGAAGTAAACAAATTAAAGGCTCGGTTGTCAAATCTGGAGCAACAACCTACAAAATCTGATTCTGAAGATGAGTTGGCTAGAATTCTATTAGAGTTGGTAGAAGAGCATAGGGAAGTAGCCCTACCTGAAGAAGAATCACCCATCAAAGGAGTAGAAATAGAAGAAATATCAGTATGACAGATTCAGAGGCTTCTGAAGAACATTCTAGAAATTTGCAACAGGAAGCACAAACATCACAAGTAGCTGAGGAGGCCAATGAACAAGAGGAAGTACAAGAATAGGTAAATGTGCATTCCCCTCAAGTTTCTATTGAATTAACTACAGATGATTCACCTCAAGTTGAAACAAAAAAAATTGGGGTGCAAGTAGATTTGCTCCCTATTGACACATAAAAAATTGGCATACAAGTGGACTTACCTCCAAAAATGCAACCAATCATAAAGCCCCCACAAACAGTTACATTGACAAAATATAATGAGGACATAGCACACTGGGTGCTTAAATGTCAAGGAATGGAGGCACAAATTGCATCTTTGAAGTCTTTGGAGAAGAAGCTTGATGCTCAAAATGAAGAAATATATAAGCTACAGAAACAGGTTCAGTGTCTTTGTCAGATTGTAGAGTACCTAGTTCAGTTTTGAAGGCCAGCTAGATTTTATAGTCTAATATTGAAAGAAAAGTACCTTCACTGGCAAGTGATGAGAATTTTTTCTAATCTCCCCTATGAAATAAACACTGTAGAAGAGTTTCTAGAAGCTTATTTGCATAGTCCAGAAGAACAGAAGAATTTACTATGTGAACTATTTCTGCACTAGTTTCTCATGCCAAAAAATGTGACATTTTTGCCACATATCTTCACAGGGGATATTCAATTGAGAGCTTTTATGTCCAGCCTACAGAATCAGATCCATTGGGAGGAGGAGAAAAAGGTAAGCAAAGAAATGGAGTTGAAATTTGAGCTACTAATAAGACCTTCCCATGCCAATTATAGGGTCTCCATAAGTGAACATTTTACTATGATGAGGGAGCAAAGAATCAGAGAAGTTTATATAAGCAATCTTACCGATTGTGTAATGAGTTTTCAGGTCTTTTGTAACCAACATTTTGGTAATGCTCTATCAGCTTGTAGGAATAGGTGGGGAGAGTTGTCAATATCACTTCAGAAAAGAGAACCTATCTCACCCAACAACTTGTTGTGGTCCAGAAGAAGAGTTGAAGGCATAGTACAGGTCATCCACAAATTAAAAGATCATTGGGTAGGTTTGAGATATAGGTTGCCAACTATTATAACTCATGTTCCATATTTCTTTGATAATGATCCCCAACCAGATGAGCAGTTCCAAGAGTGGCTCAGGAAAATACAGGAAATCAGAGGATACTATAAGGTTCCAGGGTGAAAACTGAGTTATGAAGAATGAAATCTGGACATAGATCTTTGTGCTATTGTGGCTTCATAGAATGCATGAGGACATGCATTATAATAGGTTGGGGGAAAATGATGAGGCCTAAAATTGCCTCATTCATAGACCATTTTTGGATATTTCATAAACTATTTGATAGACCTTATGCTATGTTTTAATGCTAATTTTGATGATGGTATGCATTATGTATTACTATTTACATGTTTAGGAGCATAGTATTCTGTTTTGACCATTTTTTGCATTTTTTGTACTATTTTAGCTGATTTACCTAGCAAATAAATATTTATTTGAATATGCAATAATGTATGTTGATGTGTATTCCATTATAGGATCATATTATTTGTTTTCCTTGCCTTCTAACCTATTCAAATTGCAAAAAGGTGCCAAAACCTGTTCAAACTAGTCTGACTGTGCAGAAAATAGAATTTGACCATACAAATTCCAGCCAGCTATGCATAAACAACATGGCTTGGAATTTGTCAATGCCAACACGTAAAACTTATGGAATTAGTCTTATGAGGACTTAAGAAGACTATCCAGCTGGTCAAACTCATCATCCTGAGCAAGTGATGCACGGATAAGCGCCAGAACTGTTACACTATCTGATATTCTAGAGCAGCTCCGAATGAGCGGAGCAGAGCCAGTTTTGGTCAAAACTACCAACAGAATGGTCAGCAAGGTGGAAAATGGTGGAGTGAAGATGGATACAGCTGTATAAGAAGTTTTCTCACCTCTTCCAATGCATTTCTCCTAATAGATGGTGCCCAAAAAGGAAAATGGATAAGCTATAGCAGAACAGTTTCCTGCATTTCAAGAAGACAACTTCAACATAGTTGTTGAATCCTTGAAAAGCAGCAACAGAACAAATCCACATATGTAATAGAATAGTATAAATAACAAGCTCCCATATTGGTTGAGCAGATAGATATAGGAGATAGACGTTTGCATAGAAGGATAGGAATAGAAAAGTTGTTTCAGTTTTAACAGAGCAGTAATTCTATAGGATTTTTCCTGCATTACTGAAATGTTATGTTTTAATCAATAAAAGGTGCAGTTTCTCCATTCAATTAGTTTCTTGAATGAATGTGTGAGAATTAGGTGATTTAGAGTAGTTTTATTGCCTTCTTATGGATCAGGGAGCAAGGGCCCACTTCCAGGCCCAAGAGAAGGATCAACTTTTGACAGGTTTTCTATTCATTTCTTGTTGCAACAAATTAGCAGAAACCTGACAATTTCCATTTTCATTTGTTATTTGTAGATGCATGAAATACTTGTGTTGTAAATGTAGATGCAAGATAGTTGATCATATAGCATAGGCTTTTGAATCTTACAACATTTTTGAAGTTTCTTTATTTTCAGCATTTATTTCCAGTTCTTGGCATTTCCAGTTGTGTATTCAGCTATTTCATTTCTGCAACATTTTGAATTCTGCTAATAAAATTAGGATTTACTTTCTGCAAAGTTGTTCTTACTATCATTTCCATTCTGCAAGCGTAAATAGGTTTCATTTATGTTATTTCTGATTCTGCAAAAGTAATTAGTTTCAAATTCCTGCAAACTTTCCATTTCTGCAATTTTGTTTCAGCAATTGTAATTAGGAGTTCAATTTAGCTCATAGGATTAGAGGTGACACCAGAAACCCCCAAAACTAACTGATCTCATCAATAAAGCCATTTCCTGAGTAGACTGATTTCCAAGCTGCTTACCTCTGCTCTCGTATACAACCATTGGACACCGCCCTGGACTGACAATTATAATGATTAAATGATGTGTTTGACGACACTCATCAAAGAGCATCCAATTAAGTCCTAAATGAACAATAACCAATTAAGGCCTAAAATGAACAACCAATTAAGGCCTATATGGACAATGGCCAATTAAGTCCTAAAATGAACAATGACCAATTAAGGCCTATATGGGAAAGACAATAGAGGGCCAACTAAATATCATAAGAGGTATGACTGAGGAAGAAAATATAGTGTCTGACTGAGCATGGGGAATACAATAATTGGACAAGAAAGTAGGGTGTTGTGTTGGATATGCCCCACTCCCTCATATTAAGTGGGTATGCGAGAGTTCATATGCTTGTCTAGTAGGGGTGTAATGGGTATTGACAATCATAAAATTGTGGAAGCTGGTCAAAATATGAAAGAGGATAGTAAGGGACATGTTGGATCCTAAAAATCCAACTTGATATTGCCCCTAATTTTAAAACTTTGGTTTCCTATGGAGTCCTCATTTTAGGTTGTTTTGTTTTCGTGTCCGGGGCAAGTTTACCTTCTATTTTATTTTTGTGGTTCTTCCAAAATTTGTAAAAATCCCCCTAGTCAATATTATTTTTCATAATCCTTTTTGTCTCTGGTCCTTTTCAATTATTGTAAATTTTTGGTATTTTTAAAGTCTTGTCTCTCCCTTCAAGAGCAATTTGAAAAGTATATGTCGTCAAGGCCGGGACTTAATTTCCTATAAGTTAAAAAGTCTTATGTTGAAATAATATTGGGCCTTCGTGATCGCCTTTTTTTCCTAAGGCCTAAATAGGGATATTTTTGTTCCCTCCATTATATTCCAAAGGTTTAATTAAATAATCTATGGCCCTCAAAACCCCTAAAAATCCTTTTTTTTCTTTCCACTAGCTAGCCGTTGGACCTTTTATTCGCTAGCCATTATTGCATTTTTGTTCCCATTTTTTTATGTATGCCCCGATTGTGGTTCATTTTTGTTTCTAAGGTTCAAAGGCATTTCAAAAAAAAATTCTCCCTCATTAGGCTTTCCAAATTTCATTTGAAGGTTTATTTTTGCCAAAAATCAATGCCCCTTTTATCCTCAGGTATCACCACCACATTTTCTTGCCTCCTCAAGGCCTAAAACCCAAGGTTGTACAAAATTTTAATTTGCCCCCATTTTTTGATCAACATTTCCTCCCCTTCCCACCAAAACAAGTCCAAAAGGTCAAATTCAAGCATGTGCAAATCAACGACCCAAGAGGTGTCATGTAGATAAAAGGTACGAATGCGAGCAAAGGATTGAAAGTACTTGAATCTAATGATGCCACATGGTGGCTTATGAGTGGTATGTTTGGGGTATGAGAAATCAACAACCAAGGAGGTAGCACATAGATCAATAGTATGGATATGAGCAAAGAATCAAAGAAATCCAATCTGATGATGCTACGTGGTGGCTTATGAGTGGTAGGTTTGGGGCATGAGAAATCAACGACCCATGAGGTGGCATGTAGATCAATGACACATATTGAGTGGAGAATCAAAGTGCTCCAATATAAAAATGATATATGGCAATGGATGATAGGTAAGTTTATATATGCAGCAGATCTGATGGTGTTGAAATAAATGACACAGAGGGAAAGCACGCAAGAGGCAGTGCTCCAACCTAATAGTGACATGTAGCAACAGATAGCTGGTATACTCAGGTGTGTAGGAGGATGCAATGATATTTTTGTTCACTGTGGTTTTCTTTTATCCCATATCAATCATGGGATGACCTTATAGCTCTTTATTAGAGTGGAGGTACCCATAAAGAGTTGACCACCTCACAATGGTTAAGGTACCTCCTACATGGGGGCCACCTAAAAGCACCAATGGATAAAACCTCTTGGAGATACCCACTCATGTGGCCTAAGCACCCATTGGTTCCAATTGAGCAGGTGGCTCACTGGACCATGGATAAATTTAATTTTATTTAAACAAGAATGGCTAAAGTTATAATTAAACCAGCTCAATGACTAGTTTAAAGTACTCAAAGCTTTATTTTTTAGTGCTAAAGTTTTTCATGATTTGATTAAGATTTTGATTAAAGTGCCTAAGGATTTATTTTTTGTAGCAACCAAAGTTTAATTAAATAATTCAATGGCCCAAAGGTATTATTGCGGAAGAATATGGATGCAGTTTTGGTTATGAGCCATCACTTGATTTAATTATTAGTTACAATCATGGACCATCACCAAATTTTTAATGGAAAGCAATTGCACCTAGACCATGATCAAGCTACAAATAGGATCCACAATAATTGCAATTAATAGTATGAGGTATCATGGAGGCAGTTGTAGTTATAAAAATTATGGGCCATCATCGAGCTTTGAATGAGAGCCAATTGAGACCAATAAATCAAGCTATAAGAAAGAGGTGCAGTAGTAGAAAAAAGGATCAAGTTTTTGCATAGTAAAATTTTGCAAGAGGTATACCAGAGTGCCCATCCTTTGTTAGTTGTATTTTTCTTCTCTGTGTCTTGTCTAGTCACCCCTTTTTCTTCTCCATTATTGTGTAGGTTTTTGCTAAGGAGGTGCCCAGTTTACTGAGATCATTTCCAGTGGCTGAGGCTGAAAGCCAAGAGGCTCTTTGTTACATCATTTGAATGAAGAGTTGAAGTTCTCTATTGCATCATTTGAATGGAGAACTTATTTGTATTTTCTTAGTGAGATCTGGTTATCTTGATCAGACTCCCATTGTAATGATATTTTGCATTAATACAATCCTGCTTCCTCCTTTTAGAATTTTTATGTGTAGTTTTATTTGTTGTCTTGTTTACATGTTACATCATTTGAATATGTAAATGGTGCCTTCCTTCACTGGCATGTTCAATCACTTTTGTTGCATTATTTGAATGAATGTGGTTGGCTCAGTTTTTATCTTCTTCCCTTTCTTTCCATTTCATATCAGTGTTTTAAGCCTTGCTACAATTACCCAATGGATAAGGCATTGGTCTACTAATTGAAGCACTAGTTGGGAGTTACTCTAAAGCTTGGTCAAATTTTATGTTACAATTTTTCTTTTTGTAAATCTGGATGAGCATGAGCATATGAGAAATATTATAGGCTCACCTCTAGGGTTTCCTTACCTTACTCGGTCTATCTAGAGTCTTAGGATAATATTTTCTCGAGTCAAAGAGGTGGATCCACCAGAGTCCACAGTGTTGATTGGATCAAGGAAGTCTTACAGCGTGACAAATATCCAAGGGTGCAAGAATTTCCCCCAATAGTTTTTGGTGCCATTTCTAGGGAGTACTTAATACTTTTTATGTTTTGTGTTTTTCTTGATCTTTCCCAAATCCCTTGAGTAAAATTTGTGAGAATTGAGTGGATATCAAGCTAAGCAATCTTGGCCTGAGTATTGTTGAAGATCTTGCTCTTTCTTTGCACACCTGTGTTGGCAACTCCAAATGAACTCAGAACTTTGAAAATAAAGAAATGAGGAGTTGGATCTAGCGTCTACAAGAAGAAGTGGTAAATAATTGCTCGTTGGAGTGTTGAATCCTGAGGTATTCTTCAAATCTCATGAAAAACTTCAATTCCAATTCATGTTATTCCTATTTCTAGTCCTAATTCTAGTTTAAATTAGTCTCTCCCCATTATAAATCAGATACCCATAGTGAATCAACCTATAGTGAATATGGTAGCTCCTAATGCTAACCAAAATGTCAATCAGTGGAGAACCAATAGGTATAGATCTTTTGTTTTACCTCCAAATCTGAATCCCCTCCTTGGTAAAGCTCATAAGTACTTGCCTAAATTTCAAGGAAATAATGCTATCATCGGTGAAGATCATATTAGGGATTTTTTGTATGCCATGGATAGTCTTGAGGTGGATGATGAAGATGTTGTCCTTAGGCTATTTTTCTAAACTTTAGAGAAAGATGCTCGAGAATGGTTTAACAACCTTGGAGCTACCACTATCCATAATTTTCAAGAAATGGAGTAAGCTTTCCTCAAGAAATATGGAGAGAGGAAGAATGAACAATCCTTGCTGATAGAATTAGCTACCATGAAGAAGAAAGAAAATGAATCAGTGGAATATTTCAATAGGAGATTCTTTAAGACTAGAAATAATATTCCAGTAGCACTAAGGCCAAATGATGATCAGTCCATCTATTTTTACAAGAATGCCTTCCCTGGAGATTTTAGTTATGAATTAAGACAACAAGCCACAACCACCATTGATGCATGTATGGAGAGGGCTATTGAAATAGAAATAAATATGATTGATAGTGGGAATATGAAAGCATACTCTTTAGAGCCCAATCAACCTGAAAGAAATCCCAAGAAGGTTGAATTCTCTATCCCTAAGAAAATAGATTAGGATCCTATGAACAAAATAGCAAATCAATTGAGTGAGATGTTTACCACTTTGAATAATATATTGGCTAGAATTAAAAAAGGTAAAGATAATATTGTTGAAACTTCATAGGGTGATAATAGACAATAGGTAGATAATAGGCCTCCTTTTAGAAGGAATTTCAATAGAAACTGGAATAACAATGGAAATGAAGAAGGAAACAAGAATCGGAATGGAAATTGGAAAAAGAAAGAAATAGAAAGAGATCTAGATTCTATTCCAAACCCAATACCATCTAATAATATAGCATCAAATCATCCTTTCTATTGCTCTACTTGTGATGCACCACATAACCCTATTGATTGTGGTATTTATCTAAATCTGCATTCTAATGTTGATTTAAATGTTGAATCTGAAGAAGAAGATATTAGAATTAATGTATGTTGGACTCAAGAGGATGAGGTCAGAGAAAAATAATTTGAAAGAGATATGGACATATGTGCCAATAATCATGAACAAAGAGCCTTAGTATTTGGAGAGGCACAAACCTCAGGTGAGTCTCCTAATACAAGATTTGATAGGATGAAGTAGGGGAAGCTTATACCTACAATAGAAGAGGTTGAGTCTTTAGAGAGAATACATGCTATTAATCTCAAGAACATAATAGTGGAGGATAAAATTGATGAAGGGCCTACCCAAAAAGAGAAAACCATAGGAGTGATTTCACAAAAAAAGGTAAATCAGATGAAGCAACAAATGATTCTTGAAGAGCCTGATTCAGAAGAAATTATCCAAAAACAACAAGATGACTTGGTCAATCAAAAATCTAGAAAAGGAATTAATGATAAGAAATATTAGTTTGATTTGGGTATAGAGGTTTCCAAGAAAAAGGTTAGCATCACTTTTGGGGAATTAATGACCATCCCAAAGTATCGATATCAAGTATGTAGAGCCTTCAAGTTAACTGATCAGTCAGGATTTTAGTCTCAAGCCCCCATAGGCCTTGAGAATAATGCAGTTAGAGCCCCATATTCAGTTAAACCATTCTACATATCACTAAGGTATACATCAGGCTATGGAGACCAATATGTTATTCATAACTACATGCTTGATAGTGGTGCTTCCATGAATGTGATGTCAAAACAAGTAGCTGATCAGTTAGGCTTGATTTGTCAAAAAGAGCACCCCCTATTTTTGTAATGGATAACAAGAGAGTACCTTGTGTAGGCATTATCACCAGGCTTCTTTTCCATATTGAACAATATCCTAAGAAATGTGTGGTAATGGATGTCACAGTTGTAGATGTGGACCCTTTCTTTTCCATCTTACTCTCTAGGCATTGGGTAGAGTAGCTAGGTGGTACTATTCAATTAGATTGGTCATATGCCACTATCCCAATGTAGGGCAAGGAAAAAGTCATTTTGAAAAGAGAACCCTTCAATATATATTTAATTGAATTTAGAGATCCTAATGATAATATGGTTAATGTCATGAATTCTATTGAGGAAAAAGATATGGGGGTTTACTCTATTTGGAATTCTCCTTTCTTATTGGAAGTGCTTGATGCTGAGAATATGGATCCAAAATTGAAGGTTGAAGTGGATGCAAAAACTAATAAAATTCTAACTTCTGAGTTATGGACTATGACCTTTGATGGGGTAAAATCTTAGGTAGGAGCAGGAGCTAGGGTAATGTTGATAGATATTAATGGGAATTATCTTGGCATACCATACAAGTTAGAATTTTCTTGTACAAACAATGTTGTAGAGTATGAAGCTTTATTGCTAGGGCTAAGGAAAGCCAAGGAATTGGGTATTAATTACCTCAAGGTTAGTGGGGATGCTGAGCTAATAATTCAACAAATCAAAGGAAAATATCAAACGAAGCACCCTAGATTAAAGCAATATAAGCAAGCAATGTTGGATGAAATAGATAGATTCTTAGCTTTTGATCTACAATATATTCCTAGAGCACAAAATCACAATGTAAATCTATTGGCAATTAATGCTTCTAGAGTAGATAGCCCTGAGATAGACACTTGGTTTATGGATAGGTTCCTAACCATATCTATTTATAAGCCATCTATCCCTGATAATGTGGTATATTTACAAGTTTTCCATAATGATATACACATTAATTTCATGACTATGCAAAATGAATTCTCTAACATTATTTGTGATGAAAGTGATGAAGAAAAACTAAAGGATGTTATTGGAGAACCCACAGAAGTCATACAACTAAAGACCAATAGGATCCCTAGGGGGTTGGTATCTCTAGAGAGCTTGTTTGATGACTTTGATAGAGCATATAAACCTCTGGTACAAGAGTCTGAAGTAGATGATGTTAATATCAGAACAGAGGAAGAGCCCAAGTTTGTTAAGATCAATAAAGCTCTATCAGGAAAAGAGAAGCAATAGTATATTAAATTCTTGAAAAAGAACATTGATGTCTTTGCTTGGAGTTATGAAGACCTAAAGACTTTCAACACAAAGGTAATGACTCACATAATACCTCTTCAAAAAGATACCAAGCATTTCAGGTAGAAGCAAATAAAGTTCAATCCCACTTTGCATCCAATTATGTAGAAAGAAGTGTAGAAGTTACTGGATACTAAGATAATCAGGAAGGTGAGATTTTCTTCTTGGTTAGCAAATCTAGTCCCAGTTAGAAAAAAGAATGGTGAAATCAGGCTTTGTGTTGATTTTAGAAATTTGAACAAGAGCTCACTCAAAGATAACTATCCACTTCCTAACATGGAGCAGTTGCTTCAAGCAGTGGTTGGGGCATCAAGAATGTCTTTATTAGATGGCTTCTCAGGTTACAATCAGATTGTAGTGAATCCAGAGGACATGCATAAGACCACTTTCACTACACCATGGGGAACATTTGAATACCTCAGGATGCCCTTTGGGTTGATGAATGCAGGGGCAACATTTTAGAGAGCCATGGATGTTGCATTTAAGGGGCTAATGTTTAAGATAGTAGTAGTGTATCTTGATGACATTACAATTTTTTCAAAAAATCCTGAAGATCATTTTACACATCTAACTCAAGTGTTTGACAGGTGCAAAGAGTTTGGCATATATTTGAATCCTAGAAATGTATGTTTGGGGCCACACAAGGTAAACTACTTGGGCATATTATTTCAAAGGAAGGGATTAGCATTGATCCACAAAGGATAGAAGCAATTGTTGGCATTCCCCCTCCTAAAAATTTGAAAGGAGTTAGATCATTCTTTGGTAAGATTAACTTTGTTAGGAGGTTTTTCCTAACTTTTCTCAAATTGCTAAGTTGATTAATGACATGATCAAGAAATATGGGAAAATAAGGTGGACAGAGGAAAATACTACAACTTTTTAGAAGATCAAATATGCAATCACTCAAGCTTCGGTATTAAATTGTCCTGATTACTCCAAAGATTTCAAAATCTACTCATTTACCTTAGAATACACTATTGCTGTAGTTCTAGCTTAGAAGGATGAAGAGAAAAATGAAAGGCCTATAGCCTTTATGAGTGTAGGATTGAAGGGTGCTCAACTGAAATACTCTATGCTAGAAAAATAGGCTTATGCATTAATCAAGGCATTAGATCATTTCAAATGTATCTTTGGATCCAACAAGGTAATAGCTTGTATCCCCTACATTGTTGTTAAAGATATTTTCACTCAGCTTGAACCTTTAGGTAGTCCTACAATATGGATGGCTAAATTATTACAGTATGATGTAGAGTTTAGAGCAGTTCATATTATCAAAGGATAAGGACTGAAAAAGTATATGGCTAACAAAGAAGGGGAAGCCATGAATAATACTATCATAGTAGATGGGCAACATGAAGCTAGAGTAATTGATAATTTTGATTGCAAGTGGTATGATGACATTATGTTTTATCTTCAAAACTTGTCATTTCCAAAAGATATACCCCAAATAAAAATAAGATCTATCAAGCAATTGGTCCAAAGATTTTTTAAGTTGGGATAATGAGCTAAATTTTTCTCTATGGGCTGAAAAATTATCTATCAAAAGAAGCACAGGAAAATATCCTTACCAACTAGTATATGGTGAGAATACTTTGTTACCCCCTCAGGTGGAGATTCATGATTTATCTTTGCTTCTTCAGGATCATAAAATTTCAAATATTTTAAAGAGAAGATTTGATCATTTTGTGCAGTTGCAGGAAGATACAAAGGATTCATTAATGAAGATAACTAAGCAGGCTCGCAAAAAAACATAATTGTTCAATAAGAAAGCCAAGGGTAAACCTTTTCAAATGGGAGATATAGTGTTGTACTAGGACCCCAAAAATTATAAGGATGGTGAAAGGGTAAGTGGGAACCCAAATAAATTGGCCTCTATCAAATCCTTCAAAATGTAGGCCAACATACTTATAAGTTGCAGAATTTGGATGGTATGGAATTTTCAATTCCTATAAATGGCCAACATTTGAAATTGTATCATTCTACACTAAGGTCTTGATAAGCCTTGTACCAAAAAAAAAGAAAAAAGAAAAAAAATAAGAAGAGTGTTTTTGAGTTCTTTCATTAGTTTGTTTTGTGCCCTCAAGGTGTTCTTTTTAGGTGATTGGGTAAAGTTTTGAGTCCATGTGGTCTGTTAGAGATTCTGGATTACTTAGGTGATTCATTTTCAAGAGTTTTTTCATCACCTATACCAATCAGAGCCTATTTTGGATCCTCAAAATCCAACTTGATATTGCCCCTATTTTTTAAATTTTGTTGCCCTATGGATTCCTCATTGTACGTTGTTTTGTTTTCATGTCTAGAGTAAGTTTACCATCTATTTTATTTTTGCGGTCCTTCCAAAATTTGAAATAGTCCCTTAGTATTTTTTTTCATAATCTCTTTTTTCTCTAGTCCTTTTCAATTATTGCAATTTTTGGTATTTTTAAAGTCTTATCTCTCCCATCAAGAGCAATTTGAAAAAGTATATATCGCCATGATAGGGACTTAATTTCCTTAAAAGTAAAAAAGTCTTATGTTGAAATAATATTGGGCCCCTGTGATCACAATTTTTTCCTAAGGTCTAATTTGGGGTCTTTTTATTCCCCGCCCATTATCTTCCTAAGTTTTAATTAAATAATTTATTGTCCTCAAAACTCCTAAGTTTTTTTCTTCCCACTAGCTAGCCATTGGTCCTTTTATTTGCTAGCCATTGTTGCATTTTTTGTTCCTCTTATTTTATGTTTGCCCCCATTGTGGTCCTTTTTTGTTTCTAAGGTTCAAAGACCCTTCAAATAAAATTCTCCCTCGTTAAGCTTTTCGAATTTTATTTGAAGGTTTATTTCTACCAGAAATAAACACCCCTTTTGTCCTTAGGCATCCCCGCTATGTTTTATTGCCCCCTTGAGGCCTAAAACCCTAGGTTGTGCAAAATTTCAATTTCCCCCCCTTTGTCGATCAAAATTTCCTCCCCTTCCCACTAGAACAAGGCTGAAAGGTCAAAGTCAAGTACGTGCAAATCAACAACACATGAGATGGCATGTAGATCAACAATTTGAACACGAGTAGAGGATTGAAAGCACCGCAACCTAATGATGCTATGTGGTGAATTATAAGTGGTAGGTTTTGGGCTTGATAAATCAATGATCTAGGAGGTGGTACATAGATCAATAATATAGATGCAACCAAAGAATCAAAGAGCTCCAATATGCCACACGATGACTTATGAGTGGTAGGTTTAGGGTATGAGAAATAAACAACCTAGGAGGTGGTGCATAGATCAACAATGTAGACACATGTAAAGAATAAAAGTGCTCCAATATGATGACACCACATGGAGGCTTATGGGTGATAGGTTTAAGGCATGCAAAATAAAAGGCCCAAGAGGTGGTGTGCAAATCAACAATACAGATGCAAGCAGAGAATCAAATAGCTCAAAGAGTTCTAATTTGATGATGATACATGGCAATGGGTGATAGGTAGGTTCAGGAACACAATATATTTGATGGTACAAATGGTTCAAAAATTAAGGGCATAGAGGACAAGCATATAGGATGCAACACTTCAACCTAACAGTGATGCATGGCGACAGACGATTGGTAGACTTAGGTGTGTAGGAGGATGCAATGCTATTTTTGTTTGTTGTGGTTTTATTTTATCCTACATCGATTGTGAGTTGGTATTATGGTTCTTTATTAGAGTGAAGGTGTCCGTAAAGAGTTGACCACCTCATAGTGGTCAAGGTACCTCTTGTGTGGGGGCCATCCGAAAGCACCAATGGATAACACTTGTTGGAAAGACCCACTCAGGTGACTTAAGCACCCATTGGTGCCAATTGAGAAGGTGGCTCACAAGATCGTGGATAAGCAATACAACTATTTTTTTAAATTTTGTTTAAACAATAATGGCTAAAGTTATAATTAAACCAGCTCAACAACTAGTTTAAAGTGCTCAAAGCTTTATTTTTTAGTGCTAAATTTTTTCATGTTTTGATTAAAATTATGATTAAAGCACCTAAGGATATATTTTTTGTAGCGACCAAGGTTTATTTAAATAATTCAACCGCCCAAAGGTATTATGGTGAAAGAATATGGATGTAGTTTTAGTCGTAAGCCATCACCCAAATTTAATTATTAGTTAAAATCATGGACCATAACCAAATTTTTAATGAAAGTAGTTGCACCTAGACTATGAACAAGCTACAAATAGGAGCCACAACAATTGAAATCAATAGTATGAGCCATCATGGGGGTAATTGTGGTTATAACTGCTATAGGCTATCATCGAGATTTGAATGAGAGTCAAGCTATAAGAAAGAGGTGCAAAAAAAAATGATCAAGTTTTTGCATAGTAAATATTTTCATGAGGTATACCAGAGTGCTCATCCTTTGTTAGTTGTATTTTTCTTCTCTGTGTCTTGTCTATTCTTCCCCATTTTCTTCTCCATTATTGCACAAGATTTTACTAAGGATATTCCTAGTTTACTGAGATAATTTCGAGTGGTTGAGGCTGAAATCTAGGAGGTTCTTTGTTACATAATTTGAACAAAGGGTTGAAGTTCTCTATTGCATCATTTGAATGGAGAAATTTTTTGTATTTGCTTAGCAAGATCTATTTATCTTGATAAAAATCCCATTGTAATGATCTTTTGTATTAATACAATCCTGCTTCCTCCTTTTGACATTTCTGTATGCAGTTTTGTTTGTTGTCCTATTTACATGTTACATCATTTTAATATGTAAATGGTTTCTTCCTTCACTAGCATGTTCAATAATTTTTGTTGCATTATTTAAATGGATGTGGTTGGATTAGTTTTTTATCTTCTTCCATTTATTTTCATTTCATATCCATGTTTTAAGCCTTGCTACAATTTCCCAATCTACTTATTGAAGCACTATCTAGGAATTACTTTGAAGCTTGGTCAAATTTTATGTTACAAATTTTCTTTTTTTTTTGTAAATTTGGATGAGCATGAGCATATGAGAAATATTATAGGCTCACCTCTAGGGTTTCTTTTCCTTACTCGATATGTCGAGTCTTAGGATAATATTTTCTTGAGCAAAAGAGGTTGATCCACCAGAGTCCACTGCATTGATTGGATCAGGGAAGTATTACAATATGACAAATATCCAAGGATGTATGAATTTTCTCCAATAAGACATTATATATATTTTAGGTAATCTAAAGATCTAGATCATGAATGATAAAATTTGATGTCATGAATGAATGAATAATGGGTCAAAGAGAAGGGGATGAAATACTTTTCGAAGACTAAAAAAATAGAGGATGATGATGATAGATGATATTTTCATAAATGCATGTGAGGAAAATCCCTTATTCTTCATTAGCATGCAGGTTTGCATGTTTAAGCATACCAGTTAGGTAATATTGAATAAGGGTTTTCACTCACATAGATATGTAATATGGCATATAAATAATATGAGATGTAAAAAGGGGTAGGTTGAGAGGATTATCATTCCATGACATAAGGACTTGCAGAGGAGTAACTTTCTTTTCCATATTAGATAGATATGCGAGACATTGTATACCTATTGATGATGAGAAAGAAATTCTAACCGATATGAGGTTACATGATATGAATCGAAGCTAAACAAGTGAGCATATAAGTAGTTACGAATCAACACAATATTCTACTTTTGAAAGGTGAAGGAAGCAAAAGAAAAAAAATATCTCAATTAGTTGGAGGATCAATGAAATGAAAATTGATAAGATGATCCAATACCTAATAGGCATGTGGAGTCAATACATGTTATGAACGTAATGCATCTTCTCCACTTTATCTCATTGTATAGAAAACTATTAGAGAAAAGGGATAATGGATTTATAAGCATGAATCAAACATACTATGTCAAAAGGAGAAACATAATAAAGAATGACATGATGGAGGTGGTGACCACATGGGATAAAGCCTCATATAGGATGAATTTTCCCTTGTATCAGAAGAATATGTAAGTCATAAACCTATCTAGAATGAGAGAGAAATTCCAACCCAAGTGAGGTTCTAAGATAAAGATAAAAACTAAAAGGATCTTTTGTTTGAAAAGAGGATGAGAATACAAAAAAAATTAAATACAAGGGATCTTTGTTACCTACTAGATCAACGAGATATATGGATACAATGGTTCAATTTCTAACAAGCCCATACAATCAAACATGTTATGAACCCAACACATAAAATCCATATAATATTAGTGTTTCTATGGATAAAAAATATAAAACACTACCTATATAGATACTAATAAGAAGTAGGAGATAAAGGGAGGAGGAAGAGGTAAAGTTTTTGAGTTGTCATAGGGGCCAACGAGAGATGTCGACAAGATAGCCCAATACCTAGAAAATTTCTAATGGTGCATTGTAAGGGTGTAGACATATCTTACCCCTATCATATTCATATCTCGAAGGCTATCTAAGAGGGAAAAATGATCCTAAGAGACAGTCACAAAATAGCTAGTGGCCTATCAAATGCCAAATATGACATTTGTTAGTTATCTAGCCTATCTTGTCCATGTCATCTTGGGAGTCTATAAACCAATGAGGAAGATGACACAGGTATGAGGGAAGGGGTAATAGTTCACCTAAATGTCTTAATAATTTATTGTACAATGTGTTTTTTATTGATCCATTGTCTTAGTGATCACTAAGCACTAGGTTTAATAAAGTGTATAACAAATAATGGTTTATAAAGAGAAAATGGGGAACTAAATGAGGGGTAAGTGACTAGGCTAAGCAAGGGAAGATATATGAGGGAACTTGAAATAAATTGAACGAATTCATAGGGGTGAAGTAGGAAAAACATATTGCTAGATGAGGATATATTTAATAGAATTGCTCAACAAAAAATAATGCTTACTCTATCCTCAAATAAGCTCCTCAATGGTGATGATGAAGGTAGGTAATGATAAAAGTAATTATGGGAGATGGCCTATAATGTCACTACCATACACAATAGTTATTCACCTAATGTATTATCATAAATTAATGAGATGCCTTGGGGAATAAATAACATGTGTGATAGTGATACCTTGCATAATAGGCATCTTGTGAGTTTTACTAGATGTAAAATAGGAGTGGAAGAGAAAATGATTTGAAATAAGGGATGAAACTTATGGATTGATCATATGGTGATGCACTCATTGACACCATGAACATATATAATGATTATGAGATATATGCACATGGAAAAAAAGGGAAACACCGTTGCAAATTAACATGGGAATAAAGTAAGACTCAATGGTTCAAGATGTAGCAAACTTCATGTATTAGATCATGAAAGGAGTAAACGATTATTCGATTCAACTGACAAATATAGACAAATAGATTGTATATATTCATAATATGAAAGAGAAAATTATTGGATCTTGACATGAGCTAAGGATAACTTTAAGGGGTGTGAGTGTAAAAAAACAAAGGATAGACAAGGATCAAGGAAGATGAAGGCACTAATATAGGTGCTACGATATATGAGGAGGAGTGGAGGGGAACTTCCTACCCATTCTTAGAGATATGTCATATTCAACTAGATAGCTATAGAGGTTTCTTATATTTCCTCACATCTCTAGAGGCACAAGTAAAAATGATAAGAGAGTGTAATCAAATAAGGAATAATGATGGATTACTAGACTATAGAAGAGTAGAAGTTACCTCTATCAATATTTTCATATAGGTGGGAAAATCCTCCCATGTTATGTATTGGAAATCTACAAAGAGTAATAGGCAAAAGGGCAACATTGCTATCCTATAGAAGGAATACTACTATTGAATTTATACAATTAGTAAAGCTACTAAGGTTAGATATAATTTGCATTAGATAATGAATAGTAAATCTACTGGTAATTAGTTGCCTAGCACTAAGTTGAACAAAAAATGCATATCCTAACTAGGATCATCATGGATCATGCAATTCAAGGTGGGTAAAGGATAAGGCAAGGAAGGGGAAAATATAAGACATTTACCTAGGTGTCATCATAGACAAGAGGAATGAAGGTAAAATTCCAACCTACTTTAGGAGATACAAGAATACCCCAAGTCAAATGGGAAAGTCACCTATTTCCCCATGTCTCCAAGGATGCAAGGGTAGGTCAAAGAAGGTGAGCTACTAAGGTGAAATTGATCAGGTAATTATGAGGGATATGTCCCATCCAACTCATAGATCAATAAAGAATAATGGTAAAACTAAATGACTAATTGGTATGATCATAGGATCTTGTGGGTATGCAATGTGTTGATCATTCATACCCTACCTCCTCATGGGTTTATGAGCAAGTAAGGCAAATTTTATTGATGGGGTTTTAATTTTACTTGTATGATAGAGGGTTTGACTAGGTACCTAATACTAGGAGCATCATTAGAAAGTAATGCAAATTACATGATTCAAGTGATGGTAAGAAAGAAGGAATGAGAAAAGGGGTGTAGGCAACACTTGTCAACACCTTCAAAAGTTCAAAACAAGATGACCACTTGTATATTAGTGGTGCTGAAGATATTTTAAATTAGTGAGTGAAGGTTAAGGTATATCATGTTGCATTACGAGGGCACAAAGAGGAATTGGATGATTCTTATCAAAAAGAGCAAAGGGTATGGTGATATGATTGTAAAGAATAATTGAAGGTGGAGGATGTTGATGAGCTATGAAAATATAATTTGATTGCACAAAAGAGGAGGGGACATAACCTACCCCTATAATATAATATTTATGAACATAATGAGGGTAGGTGAAGGGGTTGTCTAGATAGAATGTGGATGCACCTATAGTGTCTTAGAGGAAGAACATTTGGTAAAATTATTCATTTTTAATGAGTTTTAAGATGATCCTAATTGTATTTGTTATTTTTAAATTCACCAATCAATGAATAATTCTGCCAATACCTTCCTTAAATATGGATAGGCTAGAGAGATTTTGGTAAGTGGTTAATGTAGGATTGGACAAGGTTATATGAAGGAATGTGAATGCAAGCAATTAATGCAACAAGCAACTCTATGCAAATGTAATAGAAATGACTTTTGCTAGTATCATATTATCTATATGTATAATGAATCGTGTGATCATCTCATCTTGGTGGATAAATTAGTCATGCATAAGCTAAGCTAATGGCCTAAGGGTGAGACCCACTAGCATTAATGACCTAGTGTAAGTGCAATGAAAGTGTAAAACTACATATGAAATCCTGACTAGTGTCATCATCACATCCTTGCAAAGTCCTCTAATCCTACATGCGATAACCAAACCATGCAATCATGAAAAATCAATCATGCATACACTTACGAAAAGGATTTATGCAAATGTATTGACAAGCAATCATATAGGATATGAAAAATAGTCATGCTTATATGGCAAACAATCATGCAGTATGGTTAAGCATGTGATGTAAAGTCATGCATAATATCTTTTGAGATGCATATTGTTTATGGTATCTTTAAATTATTTTCCATCAAGAGTGGCAAGGTGGTAGGCTCCAAAACCAAATTTGGAAATTACTATGAATGGACCTAACCATTTAGACTTGAATTTTCTTTAAAATTGAACTTGAGCTTTAGTATTCTTTATATTTTATTTAAGGACAAGGTATTCTATTTCAAAGGAGCGGTTGCACACCTTTTTAGTATAGGTACAATTAAGCCAATTTGGTAAGGTATTGATGAGATTTTCATCAAGCAACTTCAATAGACCAAGGTAATATAGGTGATATTCATAACCAATAGAAGAGTCTTGCAACAAGATTTTTAAAGAAGGGACTTTGAGTTTAAACAAAAAAATTGATTTAGTCCCATAAACTAGGGTATATGAAGTAGCACTAGTGGGAGAATGGACACTAGTACAATATGGCAGTAAAGAAGTATGGAGCTAAAAACACCAATCATGGCTAGTTTTACTAACCAAATTCTTTAAAATTCTGATCAAAGTTTTATTAGATGATTCACCTTGACCATTACCTTGAGGGTAATAGGGGGTTGACCACTTATGCTTAATTTTGTACTTAGCACAAACTTTTTGAACATATTTATTTTCAAAGGTGTTCCATCAGAAATGAGAACAAAAGAGATTCTATAATGACAAAGAATTTGGTTTAGGATGATTTAGACACTTGAGAACCAGTGATAGCGGATAAACGCATGGCATCTAACCATTTGATAAAATATTCTATAGTAGTGATAATAAATTTGTGACCATAAAATTATGTAGGATTAATATTGTCAATGATGTCAAGACCCCACATGGAAAAGGGCCAAGGGGAAGAAATTGGTTGAAGACCTTGTGAAGGAGCATTGATAATATTATTATGGCATTAAAATTTGTCACAACATCAAACATAGTTACATAAGTCTTTCTCCATAGAATGCCAATAGTATCCTAATAAAAGAAGCTTCTTGGTGATGGCAATGACATTAAAATGACCACCACATGATCCTTCATAAGATTATTGAATGAATTTTTATTTCATAAGCAGTTCGACATTGCAAAAGCATGCCATAAAAAGAGTGTTGATACAAAACATCTTTGATGATCACAAATCAACAAGATTTTCTTTGCAAATGTTTTTATCCATTGCGATCCAAGCCTTCTAGCAAAGTGCCATCCTTGAGGAAAACAAAAATATCCTTATACCAAGGGTTAGAGGGGATAGATTATGCTTCTATAATGAACACATCTAGAGGTGATTGGATAGAATCAAAGGTTGTTGGTTCTCTAAGCTAATGAATGATTATCGTGGCTTGATCATCATCTAGCTCCAAATGGATAAGGGATATTATTGTAGCCATAGTGTTTTCATGGTGATTACTAGATCATGGGATGAATTCCATAGATATTTTGTCAAAAAATAATGTAATCTTTGGAATAATATCCTTATAAGGTTTTAGATTTTCATTTTTAGTGTTATAAACACCATTAACTTGGTTAACCACAAGTTCAAAATACCCAAAGACAAGAAAAGTTTTAACATTTAGAGCTAGAGTTGTGCAAAGTACCAAAATGAGAGCTTCATATTCTACGATATTGTTTGTGCAAGAGAATATTAACTTGAAAGAAAAATGGATTAACTATTTTTGAGAGGTAACTAAAATAGTTCCTACTTTTGCACCTTTTCAACAATGTAGTGGTGCTATGGCCATTTAATTTACAATAACTTGGTCTTTGATTGCTTTTTGACAAATGAATTCTAGATCAAATTCACTAATGGTGATAACACATTTGTTAGTTCACCTTGAAATGTGAGGTTTAGACATAAGATAGTGTAGAGGATAAATCATTGTGATAACAAAGATCTTATGGATGAGCATTCCATGTTGTAATTTTTGGGATGTGAACACCACAACAAGGCAATTTTTTTTCTAAAGGTGTATAATGGGTTTCATAGCTAATAAGAGTTCTACTAATATAATAATTTTTCCTTTCTTTATGTTGATCATCATATTGGGCTAGCATAGCTCCTAGAGCATGGATAGTTGTAGCAATATATAGTAATAAATTTTTGGAAGGATAAGGAGATATGAGGATAGGAGGGGATGCGACCTATGTTTATAAGGCATCAAATGATGCTTGGCATCATTGTACCATTTAAAAATCTATTTCCTTGCACAAAATATTGGAAAAGGGTTAATAGTTATTTGCAAGTTATAATATATATCTTCTAATGGATTGGAGTTTTCCTTGAAGGCTATATAGTTTAGTTAGATTTCATAGGGAAGACATATTAATAATAGCTAATATCTTATTGGGATCTACTTCAATACCATATATAGACATAATAAATCCTAATAGTTTACTTGATGTCACCCCAAAAATACACTTAGATGGTTTAAGGTAAACTTTATACTCTCTTAATATTTCAAAGATATACCTTAGGTCTTAGACATGATCTTCACAATTGATTGATTACCCAAGAATATCATCAACATAGTCTTCCATAATATCATGCATCATATCATAAAAGATATAGGTCATGGCCCTTTGATAGGTAACACTTGCATTATTCAAGAAAATGGTATGACTTGATAGCAAAAGGTACCCCATGGGGTTATGAATGCAGTCTTGGTTGATTCTCAAGGGTGATTTTAATTTGATTGTACCTTGAAAAACCATTCATTAAGGACAACATGCCACAACCAACAATAAAATTGATAACCATATCAATATTTGGTAGAGGAAATACATAGTTAGGGAAAGCCTTATTAATATCCCAAAAATTGGTACATATTCTAACAGTGCCCTTTTTATTGGCCATAGGAACAATGTTGGAAATCTAATCAAAATAGTCAATAGCTTTAATGAATCCAACATCAAGGGGCTTTGAAATTTCTTTAACAAGGAAGGTCACTTTAGGATGCATTTTTTGGAGTTTTTGTTTAATAGGTTTAGCATCAAGTCTAACTACAAGGTGATGGACAACTAAGGGTAGGTCTAACCCAAGCATGTTGACATAATACCAAGAAAATATATCGTAAAATTTGGTTAAAATCTTGATAAATTCTTCTCATTCACCAAGGGTAAATAATTTTCTTAACTTAAGAATTTTAGGTAAATTAAGAGTTCTAATGTTAATATCAATGGTTGCTTCAATGAGGATATGGAATTTATCCTCAAATTGAGGAGGGGTTGGTAAGATTTCTATATGTTCAAGATATTTAGAAGTAAGGGATGGTTGATCACCATCCTTATGTTTAGAAGATTCAATATTTTCTACACAAGAAAAGGATCCATCAAAGAATAAGTCATCTTGAAAAATATCCTCATGGGGGATATCACATAAAATTTCTCTTTTGCATAGTCTTCTTGAATAGTGATTAGTTTGAGATGAACTAAAGTTATAAGGTTTATGGTATTAAAAAGTGTTAACAAGAGGAGAGAAGTTTCATCATATTTATCATCCCATTATAATCCACTATTTGAAGTTAATTCCTCATAGGTAATGACATCATCATCGTCAATATCTAATGGTAAAATTTGATTTTGTTGAGGATATATCTTATTCCATAATAATTGGGCCAAAATTTTGCTTCTAAAGGTTTCTTAATTACTTACTCATGAGACCCAAGGTCTTTCTTTTTATATACCATGTTGGTAAGTATTTTCTTGGGTAGAGGGTATGAATCGGGCAAGTAACATGTCACAAATTGATTTTCAATAGGATAAGGGTTACTACAATGGATTTGGTATTCATGGGAGGTGCCAACAAAGGTGAATGTACATAATCCTATGTGTACTATTTCACCTTTCTTGTAAGGCAAGACTAAGGTTCTAGGAGAATGCGGTAACTTAGCAATGTCTATGAGGGATTCATTATTAAAATTAATTAAGTTACTTGTTTTAGGTTGGTTATTTATGTTTGTTTGATTATCGACTTGAGCTTTATATTAATGGTTAAAGATGCAAATGCATCAATTATTTGAGAAGAATATAAATAAGTATTCGAAGTATTGTTTAATGGGATAGGGGTAAGAGAGGGAAAAAGGTTAGTTTTGGCAAGACTTACCTCAACCATTGTATAATAAGTGAAAGGTTGAGGGTCAAATGTAAGTGGACAAGTTTACCATTATATTCATACTTGATACATTGATGAAGAGTTGAAGGGGTAAACCTCATTGCATGAATTAAAGGGTATCCTAGAAGAATATTATAAGTGAGTTCATAAAGTATGACATACAAGAGAGTATTAAGGATGTAAGGCCTAAATTTGAGGTACAAGGTTATAGTACCCCTAGATTATTGGGTTCCATTATTAAAAACTCTTATGATAGGGTCATATTTTTCAAGGTCTTGTTTCCCATACAAGATCTTTAGATGAATTAAAGTCTACAAAAATTCAAGACATATTCATTATCAATAATAATTATTTTAATAAATATATCACCTATGTAGCTTATAATGTAAAGGGGAAGTTCCCCATGCATGGATGGTGGGGGAAGGTCATCTTCATAAAAGGCTATAGTAGCATGATTTATCCCAAGAGACCAAACTACATTAGCAAGGTTATTAGGTTGAATGTCTTGGGGTACAATTTATTCACTTAAAAGTTTAAGTAAGGCTTTAATATAAGTAGAAAAGGTTTGGAAAAGTTCAAGAAGAGATATTTTAGTAGGAGTATTTACTAACTATTGCTTAAGATCAAATGTACCTTTAGATTTATTTTGAGGTATTAGAATAAGATATGGTCCTTTAAAAGAAGGAACATTTTTTAGCATGAAGGACAAGATGTGTTGAAGAAGGTTGATTAGAAGATTATTCATTTTGGTGTTGTCTAGTGGTGATACAAATGAAGGAAGAAACCATTCCTATCATATTTTGGTGAGGAGGTAGGACATTATGGTAGGAAATATTGTTAGCTATTTTTTATCATGATTTGGTAGTATGTTTTGGAAAATACCCATATATTTATTAGATGATGTCTGAGGTTTAGGGCCACCAAGGATAAGGTGACACTATATAGTAAGTCTTGGACAAGATGTTTAATGTGATTACATTTATTGGTGGTATGACCATCCACTCGATAAAAATCATAATGTTCATTTGCATTATACCAATTGACTATAGTATCTAGAGGCCTGATGGACAAAAGGTCAATCATATTGGTGTTAAATAATTGCTTAAGGACGAAGGAAAGAGGTTGACCTAACTTAGTAAAATTTCTCTTAGGTTTTTGTTGTTTAATCAAAACTAGATTTTGGGTAGGTGTTGCAGTGTTTACATTATTATTTTGATGATTATTTATGACACCATTACCCACTACATGTTTATACTTATATTGAAACTTAGAGGATTTATCTTCTTCCTTATTAAGTTTTAGTTGTCCTCCCCTTATAATGGAAGCTTCCACATGTCTATCTAAATCTACAACTTGTTCAAAATATACTATAGTGGCAATTTATAATTCATAAGATATTTGATCTTACAGGTTGTTAATGAAGATATTCAACAGGACTATAAGAGGGGGATTAAATTACAGTTCCCTACTATTTGTTTCCACTTTGTCAAGAAATAAAAAATGCTTTCATCTTTGGCTTACTTCAATTGATATAAATCTCTAAGGCTAACCCTTTTCTCAACATGTGCAACAAAATATTGGACACAGATCTGACCATTTATTCAAAGCTCTTAAGGGAATGGTGGGGTAGTTGATAATGCCATTCTAGGATGGGATCACGAAGGATTTTAGATAACATTTTTAATAATAGTATATCATCATAAGCAATGTCATGACAAGCAATTTGAAATACCCTAACATGCTCAATATAATATTCCATACCCTTATATAGTGAAATTTGTAGTGCTTGAAAATTAGGAGGGTATGGACAACTTGCTACCATAGGATATAAATATTGATTGCAGATGCCTTTATAATAATATATATAACTAATGGCTTGAATGGTATCCATACATTAAACAAGTTGCTTTACCATGATGGCCAAATTATAAGCATCAAGGTCATGATTAGTAGACTGTAAGGCCAAAGGTGTTTGATTAGGGTAAGGTTGTGATATGGGCATATTTGTTCCAAGATTATTTGATGTAGGGATTTGAGAAAATTTTTAGTTTGAATTGAAAGTTTTAGAAAGAGTATTATTATAAGGGTTATAGGATGGTTCACAATGAGGAGGATAGTGTGTATTTATTTTTTTTGTTGGAGAACAAGGGGTTGTACTCGGGTCCCCCACCCTTGACAAATCACAACTCTCTTCTTTAGAGCATGAGAGTTTACAAATAGATTCAATTCTCATCTCAATTGAGTTGCTATAGCTAGAAACCTACATCATTTTACATAAAATGTCTGAATTCTTGATTTTCATTTTTTGGAACTTTTTCAAATTTTTGTGTGAATACAAATATTCTAGAATTCAACATCCTTCTTGACATTTTCCTACAACAGCCTTCACAATACCAAAACTTCACCTCTACTATCTATGCATTGCATCTTAGTAGAGTAATATTTCCAAAACATCGCACTATCATAGCCCGCTTTACCAGATCTGGATTGCTAGTTTCCTTCCTGAAGCACAAGTGCAACCACAAAAATTGTAATAAATAGTTTATATGAAAGCACATTAATGTTATAAAATAAAGCAAATATTACCAATGGAAAACATTAAAGTAAATCTTAATCATTATTTGATTCAGTAGATCAATTTCTTTTCTAGCTAAACTTACTACTTCCTCTAACCAAGGAAAAGAGAATTTAACTTCATGATCCTCAATTAAAACCCCTCTATTGGCTAGCCTATCTACACATTTGTTTCCTTCCCTTAATGTATGTGTAAACCTAATTTCTTCAAACTCTATAGCAAGGTCTTGAATTTCCACAATTATCTCTTATATTTTCCATGGAGCCTTTGCTTTCCTCAAAATTGCATTTATTACTATGAGTGAATCACCTTCCATCCATACTTTATTCCATTTCATTTGTTTACATATTTTTAACCCTTCCAAAGCTACCCAAGCTTCAACTTCATTATTTATCTTAAATCCACTATTGAAAGCGTAATGAGACAAAATATCTCCTCTATTATTTCTAATTATTCCTCCTCCTCCTATTGGTCCTAGATTTCCTTTAGATGCTCCATCAAAATTCAATTTGACCAACTCCACATCTAGTGGTTTCCACTTTATATTCTTTGCCTTCTTTTTGTTTCTCCTATCCCCAACATCATAATTCCATTTGATGACTTGAATCCATCTATCAAGGCTCTCTACTTCCAGATTAGGGATTGGGTGAGTTGATAGGGTTGGTTTAGACTCCTCTATGGCTAAACAAATATTCCTTTTCATTACCTCTAAATTACTTTCCTTTCCTTTAAATATTCTTCTATTCCTTTCTAGCCATACAATCCAAAGTATTGTATCTTTTGATATATCCCATATTGTCTATAAAGCATCACTTTTAAAAGTGCTCTTTGCCATTGCTTTAACCATTCTTCAATTCTACCATTCATCACCATGCATTTACCAAACATATTAAGAATCCATTGCCATAGTTTCCAGACTATTGAGTAATGTCCCAAGAGATGGTCTATACTCTCCTCCTCCATTTTACAAAGAACACATTTTGAGGGGCCATGAAAACCCCTTTTCATAAGGTTATCCCAAGATAAAATTCTTCTATGACCTACTAGCCAAACAAACATTTTGACTTTAGGAATGCTCGAGCTATCCCAAATATCTCTCCATATTCTTGTGATATTCCTATTTTGATGGTGCTTTATATTATATCCACTTCTTGTTGTGTATTCTCCTGAGCTATTCAACTCCCAAATCAACTTATCCTTGGCTCCCCTTAGAATAATCATTGTTGTTATCTTTCTACTCAACTGCCTCCTAGCATCAATGTCTTGTATACTTGTAAAAAAATCTTCTTTCCATTTGTATCTTCCTTCTTAATCCTTGTACAAAATGTTTGAAACCCTATCACCATATTTATCTTGAAGTAATCTCATCCATGGTTTCAAAATTGGATCTAGATTGAGTGGTTTTTTATCACACCAAGTATCCATCCAAATAGAAATTTTTTCTCTAGTTCCCACCACCCATCTTAAACCTTTAATCACTAGATCAATTGATTTTTTTAAACTATTCCATAGTGCAGAACCATTTGGTAGAGAGAATGTAATAAATATTAAGCTTGGGTCATTGGGCTCAACATACTTAGAAGAATTCTTACCCATTGTCTTTGACTCTCTTTGTACAATCTCCAAATTACTTTTCCCCTAAGAGCTAAGTTTGCATCCATAAGAACTCTTAAACCGAGACCTCCCCTAGTTTTATCATCACACACCTTGCTCCATTTCACCAAAGGAAATTTCCTTTTATCATGTAATCCTGACCACAAAAATGATCGCATAATAAAGATTAAACTTTTTCTATCGATTTTGGCATAGTATACAAGGACATATAATATGTTGGAATGGCCTATAAGACTGATTTAATTAGTTGCACTCTTCCTACTAATGATAACCATCTACCTTTCCATGCTAGTAGTTTATTCTAAACTTTACTTATAATTAGATTCCATAATTCTATCCTCATTCTCCCCTCAAATAAGGGCATCCCTAGATAAGTTGTTAGAAAATTTACCTCCTCCATTTGAAGTAACCTACATATCCCTACTTTGATTTTAGTTGGGGTGTTTAGGAAGTAAATTTTAGATTTTGTCCTATTAAATTTTTACCCTGATGCTCTTTCATATTCCTTTAATAAGTTATTCAAATCTTTGGCCTCATTTATCCTTGCCCTCCCAAAAAGGGTTGTATCATCTACAAATTATTGATGGGTGATGTTGTCGATGTTATTACTAGCCTTAAGTCCACTTATAAGCCCATATTTGTAAGCCTTCTTCAAGTTCCTACCCAAAACCTCTACCATAATAATGAACAAATATGGTGATAGAGGATCTCCCTATCTAAGGCCTCTCTTGGCTTTAAATGATTATATTACTAACCCATTGACCAACATTGAATATGAAACTATAGAGACACAAGCTTTAATCCATCTGACCCATTTCTTCCCAAATCCAAACTTTTCTAATACTACAAAAATAAAATCCCATTTAACCCTATCATAGGCCTTACTCATATCAAGTTTTAAGATCATTGCTTTCTCTTTTCTTGAAGTTGTTGAATGCATAACTTCATGAGCTACTATGATCCCATCCAGAATCTATCTCCCTTTCACAAATCCTCCTTGCTCTTCTAAAATAATTTTGTCTAACAATGGTCTTAACCGATTCACCATCACTTTGGAAATAATCTTATATGCCATATTACATAGGCTTATGGGTCGAAATGAATCAAACAATTATGCATCCTTCTTTTTTGGAATCAGGGTAAGATATGTTGCATTTATTTTATAAGGTATGTATTGTTTTACCCTAGACTATTCCACTACCACCAATAAAGAATCCTTCACTATATCCCAATTATGTTGATAGAATGTTATAGAGAGCCCATCTAGACCTAGGGATTTATCCTTATTAAAAGAGAAAAGAGCTAGATGAACTTCTTCTAGAGTAATAGGCTCCATCAATTTCCTATTATCTTCATCTATTATAACTGAAGGAACTTCTTGTAGAAGTTTATCATTAAGAACTTCAAACTCCTATGATCCTAGAATATTATGATAAAAATACCTTACCTCCTTTCTAATTTCACTTTGGTCTTCAATCCAAACCCCTTCTACTGATTTAATTCTACTAATTCTAGATGTTGATCTCTATACTATTGCCATCCTATGAAAAAACTTTGTGTTTTTATCTCCTTTTAACCAAGTCTATCTTGATTTTAATCTCCAAAATTTCTCTTCCTTACTCAAAATATTATGATATTCACTAAGTAACTCCCTTTCCTCCGAGCTTGGATTATTATGATCACCTTTTTAGAATTTTGAAAGTTTATCTTTTAGTTCTTCTTTCTTCTCAAAAATATTTCCAAAAGTGTTCTTGTTCCATTCTTTTAATCTAGATGTCATTGATTTAATTTGTTTTGGAAGTGTATACAACCCACCATTTCCTGAAGAATTCCATATTTGTGCTATCATATCAACAAATTGAGGATGGTCTTCCCACATCTGCTCATATTTAAAATATGATATTTTTTAATTCACTTACCACCATTTTAACTTTTATTGGCCAGTGATCTGAACCAATCCTTGTCAAGGTATTAATTTTAGCACAAGTCCCTTCATCTAGCCAATGATATGAGAGAATGCATCTATCTAATTTTTTTGCTATTAGGTTTTGGCCTCTCCTATTGTTGGTCCATGTATAGTTGTCTTCTTCAAACTCAACCTCCCATAGATTATTATTTTGAATAAAAGCTGAGAAATCTCTCATACTTTGGGTTAGTTTCCTAATTCCCCCAAAATTTTCATCCAACTTGGTTATGGCATTAAAATATCCTATGATCATGAATCGGGTTTCTTGGTCTTTACTTCTCATAAAGGCTTCAATCCCACTCCAAACTTCTAATCTGCCTGACTGAGTTGTAGGTCCATAGACATTGATAAGGATGAAATAAATATCTGCAAAGAAGCATGTGACTAAAGAGGCTATCCAATGCCTAGTTTTATGAATGGTTACATAGGAGGTTCTAATAGGATTCCAACAAGTTAGAATTCCCCTTATCACTCCTTCAGAATCTATAGCATCCCATTCACATCTCACCCATACTACTTTCATAGTTTTGGAAACTTCTTCTTTTGTCATTTTAGTTTCCTGGATACAAAGGATATCAGGCTTATTACTTAAACAAAGGTCCCTGATACACCTCTACTTTGAGGGGGTATTAGCACCCCTTATATTCCATGAGATGGTAATCATGTCTCATTAGGGGCTATTAGCCCCACCTATAAATTACCAATATCATTTTGTTGTTTGGTAAAGAGAAGTTCAACCAACTTAGTTTGTGTTCCTTTCTCTATGTTTGCTCTTGCTTCCCTAGATCTCGCTTGATAATTTGAAGGTTTTCCTCTTTTTGCCTTGCTTATATCAAGAGTAGGTCTTATTATTCTATTCCTCAATATTCTTTCACAACTTTATTTTTCCTCAGATTTATCCTCTCCTAGCTCTACTATGGAAGCTTTTGACTTGTCCTACTCATTTTATGGTATTTCCTTATTAATGGTAGATGTATTAACATCTAACACTACATTTTCTTTACCAATTTTTTCTCTTGAATGGTGCATGGTACTTCAAGAGAGTCTTCAAAATCTGATTTGACACATTCCTTAGGTTCATCAAGAATGTTCATCCCTAAATCAAGATCATACTAAATAGATGATTCCTTGTTAATATGTTGAACCTATTGTACTGTGTCCTCTAAGCTTTGATCTACTTTTTCTTCATAGGCTAAAGCCTCAAAAGAGTTGGTATTTCTTCCAATATCCTTCCTTACTAGTCTCCACTATTTATTTGCTTTCATTTATCTATTTCTATTTTTTGGAAGTTGAAAACCATCCTCATCCATATCCATTTGTAAGTTTCTCTTGTAGTTTTCTACATATGATTATGTTGGACTCTTCTTAGGGCATGATCTCTCAATATGCCCCACCTCATGACATCTTCTACATCTAAAAGATATATTTTCATAATCTATGGTTTGGATCCACATCTTATCCCCATACTTAAGAATTATTGATTCTAGTAAAGGTTTACTTATATCAATCATGACCAATATTCGAGCATAAATAGCCAAGAATCCATCTTTTGTAGTTTCTAAAATCTCAAGGAATTCTCCTAGAGTGTTGCCTATTGCCTTGAAGGTATCCATTTCCCAAAACTCAATGGGCAACCCATACATCCTAACCCAGACTAGTACTAGGGATAGATTTACATTTTTAGGTGAAAAGCCTTCATACCAATGGGTAAGGAAGAGTCTTGCTCTTCCCATAAACCAAGGACCCCCTTTTAGGATTCTATCTCTTTCTTCCCTAGAACAAAAAATGGCTAGGAAGAAACCTTTGGGAAGAAAGGATAGAATCACTCTTGGAGACTTCCAACTCCTATCAATCCATTTTCTCAAGGTTGAAGCCCTTGGCCAATACCCATTAAATTTACCAAAAACTACCCTATCTTTGAGCAACAAGGATCGATCCTCTATGGTTTTCTCACTAACCTCTACTACTAGAGATGATTCTAAGGATTTAGCTATAAATCGGTCCATGGGAAGGAAACTAAAACTCAAAATCTACTAAAATTTACCAGAATATCCTATAGCAAATATAATATTTGATAAAAAATTATAATAATTTGCAAGCAAAATTTCTAAGATAAAGAAGGGAAAAAGAAACTTAGCTAAAAAATTCTATGCCTAGATAGAATGTCTTGCCTCATTGAAGCCCTAGCCCTCCATTGCTCCTCCCATCATCCAAACCTTGGTTGATAGATATTTGTAATTTTATTTTTTGCGACTTGAAAAATCATCACTACCCTTGTTTCGGATGGCTGACTTCACAGGGTTGTATCTCCCTCAATATTGCTTGGATTCCTTCATATGACCACTCATTTTAAAGCTCTTCAAATTTCGCACAAAGTGGTCCAAGAATCAGCTGAATCGGACAACCCTTCACGAAGATATGGCTCCTAAAATATGATACTTTTAAAAAAAAATTGCCCTAATCCTTCGTGAAGTGTAATTTAATTTTATCGTGGGATAATATGTATTTATTTGTTGAGGCATAGAATAACTATTATAAGTTCTTAAATGTTACTTAAAATATGGTATAGAGGTAGGATTACCTATAGTGGGTGGAGGTTGAGGTATCCCACCACCTATGGTTGTAGTAATAGTTGTAGCATTAACATAATTTGCACTTGATATATTAGGATTAAGGGCATATTGAGAAGTTAAGCTTGTAGGGGGTTGGTTGTATAATATATTAATATTTATATTTGATAGGTGAAGAGACATAGAACTAGAATTAGGGACTTGAGGTGGGTTTGAGGGTTCATAAAAAAATAATCTCTTTCTAAGCTTTTGCACTGATCTATTTATTGTGCCTTAGAAAATATATAGTATGATTCATAGAAATAAAGGGTAATATAGCACAATAATATTCTTTAGGATTAATGGAACCTATGGTTGAAGTATCATCATATTCCTCTTCAAAATTAGGATATTTCATAGAAACTTGGTTTTTATTGTCATTCCATACAAGAGGTTGATTAGGATCTATAATTTTTTCACTATAGAGATTATATTCTTATGAGCCATAGGGTCTAATGATTGATATTAATTAATTGGAGTTTTAATTAGGATAAAAAGGCTTGATATATCCTACTGATATACCTTAGGATGGTCTCCTAATATACATGAAACTATTTGATATACCCACCCATCGATATGTGGAAGGAGTTCAATCCCCTAAATATACATGGTCATACATGAGGGAAAATCTTGAGGTACATGGATAAGGAATGGTATGAGGATCAATCACACCCAAATACATAGCTAAGGATAATATGAGAGATAAAAGGTACTCATTAATCTTAATTAAATGAGCTAATCTATACAAATAAAATTAAGTAATTATTTATCTTCAATTAAGTAAAAGCCTTAGATAAAAGAGGTTTTCATGTTGGGTTCACAAAATATGTAGGAAACAAACTTAAGAATTTTTGAGCTAAACTTGTGAGGAACCTACTCTCAATGTAAAGAAATTGCCTGAGAGTGTTAAAGGTCTAAGTTTTTTGTGTTCTTTGGAAAACACCTAACTTTAGTTTTGAAACTAAACACTATGCTAAAAATAACTTTTTTTTAAAGTAAATGCATCAACAAAATGAATGAAAACAAATTTCTATCCTATATGATTTTTTATT